>CM042674.1:61916868-63118063 GCA_023638005.1 Forsythia suspensa | reverse complement strand
TAAAAGGTAGGAAAAGAGAGAGAGGCGGCGCTTAAAAATGCAAGTATTTCGCATTTTTTTTCAATTCCCAACCCATTTTAAGATGTTCTATATATAGGATTTGTTTTACTGCTAAAAGAATATGTTTGTCATATCTTAGAATTTATGTTGAGAAAAGAAGTTTTGCCACAATTTAATCTAATTTCTTATTTTTCTTAATTATAAATTTCTATTTAAATGGAAAATTTGAGTAGATTAAAATAATGTTGAATCTTTTGTTTACTATTATGCCTAATTTCCAATTTTGAATACTAGAGGTAAAAAAGTTAATTTTCTTTCAATATAGAAATAGCCTATTTTTTGGACTTTAAATTTCTCTAATTAGACAAATCGAATTTGATTTTTTACTATTACTTATTCTATTTCAATGGGTAAACAGAGTAGCTTGTGCTAACGCGAATTTATTGTTAATTATTGTGTGCCGAAATTTCCAGCTTTTGCTTGTTATAGCTCAAAAGTTAACTAGACTTCAATTTATGTACCTTTAACATTGATTTTGATCATGTAGAAAAGAAAAATCTTAGATTAGTTTTATGGGAAAAAATCTAAAAGTAGGATAATTGATCCTTGTCTGCAATTTTTTCTACTTACTTTTAAGCTTATTTTCATTGTTCTTGTAGCATTGAAACTTCAGGTTGAAGGCAACTCACCATAGCTAATAAACTTGAAGTTAGCGCTATTTGAGAAGGATGGTCGGTTTGAGCAACAACGATTTTATGTTCCAATCTTCTCGAGAACATTTTGATCGTTGATCGGTCAATACTAAACAGCTTTTAATATCCGAAGGAATGTGTAGAAGAGGGGTATGAAGCACCCAACTCGATATTAATGTTGTCGGAGCAACTCAACAATATTTTTTTTAATGTTGTTTGTTACATATTTGATTTTTTTTTTTTTAAATACAACATTTGTTTTTTTTTTTTTTTAATAATGTTGTCGAGTTATACATTTGATTAAATATTTTTTATAGTGTTGTCAACTCAACTCGACAACATTTGGCCATTTGATTTTTTTTTTTTTTTTTTTTAATAATGTCTGTCAAGTTACACATTTGACTAATTTTTGTTTTTCTTTTTTTTTTTTAGTGTTGTTAAGCAACCCGACAACACTAGCCATTGATTTTTTTTGGGCAAAGTTGACAATAGCCCAACTTTTTTGTAAAAAGTGAAAAATACCTCTTTTTTTTATTTTTCAAAAATACCTACATTTTCTTGGTTTGATTTAAAATATACCTCCATTTCATTAAAAAACAATATTTTATAATGTGGAATGATGACGTGGTATTTATTTATTATTGTATAGTAGTTCATGTACTTTATATAATATTTACTTAAGTCCTTATATTTTCAATTATATTTCAATTAAGTCATCCAAAAATTATATCTTAGATCTTAATCTTTACATCTTTACACTTTAGTCCCCAAAATTTTAATTATCTTCAATTAAGTCCTCCAAAATTACATCTTATGTTCTTCAATTTTTTATATATTTACACTTTGGTCTCCAAATTTTCAATTATCTTTCATTTATGTCCTCTAAAATTGCATATTAGGTATTTCAACTTTATATATGTTCAAAGTTTCATCCTCCAAATCCTTGATTTTAGTAGCCAAAAATAAATGTAATTTTGCTGGCCAAAATAAGTCAACACCTTCAATTAAATCTTTGACTTTACACTCGGAATTTTCATCCTAAACTTAACAAAATAAATATTTGTATACTATTTTAAATTATGGTACATATATATGTTAATTTAATTTAAATTAAATTAACACGTGTTATCACCACTAACTATCATATATTGTATATTATTTTTAAATATAATAATAATAATAATCATATTTTACAATTTATTTTTTTATAATTTTTTAAAATACATGATTTTACAAAAATCAATATTTTCATTTTTTTTCATTTGAAAAATGAATATTTTTACTGCCTAGCAATATAAGTGTTATTTCATCATTTTCATTGAAATTAATACTTTATAATTTACTCATTTTATTATTTTTGAAAATATATTATTTTCATTTAAAATTAATATTTTAATTTTTAATTGAAAACAATATTTTTTCATGGGTAACATATATAATGCTACTATATGTTACTATATATGTTACTTTTTTTTCATACTTCATTAAAATCAATATTTTACTATTTCTCTAATTTTATAAATTTTTTAAAAATATATTATTTTCATTTAAAATCAATATTTTAATTTTTTATTTTAAAAAATATTTTACATTAGTAACATATATATTACTTCGCTTCATTTGCAATAAAATCAATATTTTTATAATTATTTTAAAAAATCGTTGTATTTCTTTAAAATTAAAATTTCAATTTTTTTATTTTAAACAACATTTTTATATGGGTAACATATGTTACTTCCTCATTTTCATTAAAATCAATATTTTACCATTTATTTTTATAATTTTTTTAAAATACATTATTTTGATTTAGAATCAATATTTCAAATTTTCATTTTAAAAAATATTTTTATACTAGTAACATATTTATCTATGTTACTTGCTCGTTTGCAATAAAATTAATATTTTATAATTATTTAAAAAATACATTATTTTTTCTTTAAAATTAATATTTCAATTTTTTTTTGTTTTAAAACAACTTTTTTATATGAGTAAATATATTTGTTACTATATATGTTACTATATGTTACTTCCTCATTTTTTTTTTTATTAAAATCAATATTTTACCATTTCTCTATTTTTATAAATTATTTAAAATACATTATTTACATTTAAAATCAATATTTTAATTCTTTATTTAAAAAACAACATTTTTATACTAAAGAATATATATGTTGGCTTTCAGGTTGTCTCTCCTCCACCCTAGTGGGGAGAATTATTTCGCACTTGTCCTGTACGGATATCGCATGAATGAGCAGGTTTGACTTTAATGAAACACATTTTGTTCCTCCAAATATTCATAAGCAAATAATCTCCTCACTGGGTGGAAAGATCAAATTCCTATGCCACTACGTGTTATTCGCTCATTTGCAATAATGTAATCAATACTTTACAATTATTTAAGAAATACTTTATAATTGCTATCTTATAATTTATCTCCTTATAAATGTTTTTCAAAACTACAATAGTTTGGTCTAAAATCAAATATTTCCAAATTTTATTTTTGAAAACAATTTTACGCAGTTACATATATATTACCTCAATTTTTTATCCTATGTTACTTCCCTTATTTTCAATACAATTGCAATTTTACGATTTATCTCCTGTAAATATTTTTTAAAATATATTAGTTTGTCTAAAATCAAATATTTCCAAATTTTATTTTAAAAACAAGATTTTTGAGTGTGAACATATATGTTAACGCATTTGTTAATATATGTTACTTTCTCAATTTCAAAATTAATTTGACATGGGTAACATATGTTACCACATATGTTACCACACGTGTTACCCTATGTTACTTCCTCATTTTCAATACAATTGCTATTTTACGATTTATCTCAGAAATGGTTTTTTTTTTAAACTACATTAGTTTGGTCTAAAATCAAATATTTCCAAATTTTAATTTTGAAAACAATATTTTACGCTGGTAAGAATATATATGTTACCATATTTGTTAACCTATGTTACTTTCTCAATTTCATTAAAATCAATTTGACACGTGAATACATATGTTACCACAAGTGTTATCCAATGTTACTTCCTTATTTTCACTATAATTGCTATTTTATAATTTATCTCTCCTTGTAAATGTTTTTAAAAATACATTAGTTTCGTCCCCAAAATCAAATATTTCTAATTTTTATTTTTAAAAACAATATTTTTACGTGGTAACATATATGTTACCGATTTGTTAACCTATGTTACTCCCTCAATTTCATTAAAATCAATTTGACATGGGTAAACACATATGTTACTACATTTGTTACCATATGTTACTTCCTCATTTTAATTCAATTGCTATTTTATTATTTATCTCTTGTAAATATTTTTTTAAAATACATTAGTTTTGTCTAAAATCAAATATTTCAATTTTAATTTTGAAAAACAATTCTTTTTTACGCTGCAATATATATATGTTACCCATTTGTTAATATACGTTACTTCTTCAATTTCATTAAAATCATTTGATACTCTGTAATCACATCCATACTACATGTGTTACCATATATTACTTCCTCAATTTCAATACAACTGCTTATTTTATAATTTATCTTCTTTTTAAATATTTTTTAAAAACTACAATAGTTTGGTCTTAAAATCAAATATTTCTAAATTTTAATTTTGAAAACAACACTTTTCGTGGGTAACATATATCTTACCATATTTGTTAACCTATGTTACTTTCTGAATTTCATTAAAATCAATTTGACACATGTAAAACATGTGTTACCACATATGTTACTTCCTCATTTTCAATACAATTACTATTTTATAATTTATCTATTTGTAAATGCTTTTTAAAAACTACTTTTATTTGGTTTAAAATAAAATATTTCCAAATTTTTATTATTGAAAACAATATTTTTTACGTGGTGACATATATATGTTACCCTATTTGTTAACCTAAGTTACTTCCACAATTTCATTAAAATCAATTTGAAACCTGTAACAACAATAACACATAACACATATGTTACCACATGTGTTACCCTATGTTACTTCCTCATTTTCAATACAATAATTGCTATCTTATGATTTATCTCATTGTAAATATTTTTTAAAAACTAATTTAAATTAAAGTAACATTATGTGTTACTATACTTAAAATTAGAGTAACACTTGTGTTACAACCACCACAATTTTCTTCCACCATTGCACAGCCTCTTATATCACCATTTATCATACTCTAGCACCACAACTAATTTAATTATGGTAACACATGCTACTCTAATTTAAATTATAGTAACACGTGTTACTACCACCACCTTATCCCAATACCACCACAACCTTTCTAGCACCATCACAGCGTAGCTTTAGAAGACCATAATTTATACTGCAACACATGTGTTATTATATGTTATTTTATCGCCTTCATTGAAATCAATAATTTATAATCTATCTTCTTTTTTATAGTTATTTAAAAATACATATTAAAATTCATATTATTTATTTTTTTGAAACAACATTTTTACACGAAGAATATATATATTACTTCATCATTTTTATTAAAATTAATAATTTTTATACCGGTAACATATGTATTACTATTATCAAGCTGCCTTCTACCATTACTACCACTCATCTAATACCAAAGACCACCACACTCGTGTTCAAATGCGCTACCACTCAACCACATCTATAATCACATCCACCACAAATGTGGTAACACGTGTGTTACCATATTTTTAAATTAGGATAACACAAGTGTTACCACCACTAACATTGCCCCGCTTCACTATGACTAATTTAAAATTAAAGTAACACATGTGTTACTATAATTAAAATTAGAGTAACAATTGTGTTACAACCACCACAATTTTCTCCCACCACACTCTAGTACCCAAGATTTATCTCCACTTACTACCACAACTAATTTAAATTATGGTAACACATATATTACTACCACCATCTACAATTATAATTACCTCCACCACGTACCGAGGTAACACATGTGTTACTCTAATAAATTGTTGATTCAATGATGAAAGCAACAAAGTAGAGAAGAATACCTCGTAAAGATGTGAATCCAAGGAGTATTTCTGGTCTTCTCACTAGTTGATGCAAAGCATAGTTAGGACTTATAAGAAAATACATTCACCATCACCACTAATTTAAATTAGTTTAACACTTACTTAAACTGTGATTTTAACAAGAATTTGCTAAACTAGACCAAAGACATCATGATCTTGTCACATATTCCACACAATTTTGCTCGAAAACTTCCTTATATCACGAATTGAACACGAGAATGATAGCAGATAACTTGAGTGGATTACAAGCTTCGTGTTGAAACTAGTTAATTTTTTCCAAGTACTAATTTGTAAAGACGTAATTTTGTTGTTTGTACACACACTAACAAAAATTATACACAGACATACAAAGAGATTATATCATTCTATGTAGTATCAAGAAATATTACAAGAAAATACGAGAAATTATGACTAGGGTAACTTAAAACAATGGAAATAATGGTGAAGAGACCATACTGCGGTTCGCATAAGTTGAATACTTGAACTTTGTTTCCCAGTTAGAAAGCAAGCTTTGAAGAAAGAAGCTACAAATAATGAAGTTCTGAAAATTCTCAATCAGAGTCACTCATGAGAATCTTGATTAGATCCCACACCAGTAGTTAGCTTTGGTTTCAAACAAGCACTGAATGGAGGCATAGTTATCACAATGGCCCTAAAGTATGAGACCACAAAACTAATAATTCTAAATATAAAATGGTAAAGAAAGTGGTTGCTTTTGATGAGCTACACTCATTGCAAATGTCTTCAATTTTTATATATATAAATCCCACTTAATTATATTACCAACATCAACTTATTTAAGTCCACCTTAACTAACCCACTCTTGACGTGCATGCACAGCCACTTCACCTCAGGCGGCAAAATATGTACTTCTAGGATCTTCAGCTGGGGGTGAGAAGGGACTATTTTCGAGTATGCCATATATATCAATAAACAAATTGTTTAACAGAATTTACTGGCTCATAGTAATTTTTGTCGAACAGTTTCAAATCAATGACCACATAATCTAAAACCAATAACAGACAAGCCAAATGATAGAACCACTACAGGCGCCCAAAGCTTCCACAACAAATAGAAAGACGCGCCACCACTCTTATGAGAAGAAGGTGCATGTCCCACAACTGGGGATGGTGATACTGATGAAGATGGAAATGTTGGCAGCACAAAAGAGATGAAGTGAGAATGATATAGGAATGTCCGTATAAACAAATATTAGTTCATAAGACTATTATTATTGCTTCCTAAAAAAAAAAACCACCCCAACTGCATCACAGTTACATGTGACACATATCCATTAAAACCATGAAATCAATGATGTTGGGGTGTGAATAAAAAATAAAGTTATTAACAGTTCAAAGAATATAGGCAATCATCCCAACTGCATCACAGTTACAATAGACACATGATGTCATCTGGAAGAGGATGTGCTGTCTTTTGGAGAAAAAATGAAGAAATTATATAGGAACTGTAATTAAAATGAAGGGGAAGGAGTGGTGGCGGGGTCAGGGCTCCGCCTACCTTCATGTCAACCTTCTGTCTGCCTTGGCAGTGGCCAGGAACGCCGCAAAGGAAATAAAAGTGGCTAGACTTTTTGATGGTGGAGTAAGGGACGGTGGAAGGAGACGACGGCAGTGGTGGCTTGCAAATCTGATCAACGTCCAGTGTTGTACAGATATATGCGACGAAGCTCGTAGATCGTATAGATCTGCACTATCCAACTGGCGTTGCATAGATCTAGCAATGGAGGTTGCAAATCATTGCTATTGTGGTGATACTGATGGTAGTAGCAGAGACACGATAGCAGTGGTAGAAAATGATGTGGAGAGATGGCAATGGGCCGAGGAAACAATGGGTCAGGCTCGACCCTTTAACAGGCCGAGTTCGGCCTGCGAATATCAGCTCGGCCCGTGAATAGAACAATGATCCAGACTGGCCCGTGGTCTGCAGGCCAACGGGCCGATCAACAGCCAGTTCAGGACCGGTCCGTGGTCCATGAGCCACGGGCCGGGTCCACGCACTCCACGTGAAATCATTTTTTTTTTTTTGAGAAGTTTAAAAAAAAAAAAAAGAAATAAGTCAAGAAAAAATAAAAATTTTAAATTCAAACCCTCTTCCTTTTTCCGGCTTGGGACCCCTACTATTAACAGAAGTAGAAGTTAAAATTGTACACCTAAAGTTGTTACGTGTACAATTTTTTGTAAACTTAAATATCAAAACTTAGAAAGTTAAAATGAATAAAATGGAATGAATTTATACAAAATAATAAATATACTTACATTTTACTTACGTATTCATTTCGCTCATCTCTTCTACCAATATCGTACATACTTTATCTTGGATTCAAGTTCTACATCCTCCCAATCTTTCAAATACATTAAACTCTCTAATATATCGGTTTAAGTCTCGACCTCAAATCATTAAGAATCCTACCACATGTACTAAAAGCAGACCGATGCTACAGATTGATAATGGAGGTGTTAGTAGATCACGCGCTTATAATAAACAATTGTGTATTGACGCCTGCTTTGTCTCCACCACGTAAGTATATCAAAATTATTCCTCTTGTCTTCATTTAACAAATTAAGCATGTCGTGACCAAAATATCTAGCTAACTCTAATTCAAGATATCTCTAATATTAGTTTCAACATTTGTGGCACGGGAAAGCGAAGAAGAAGAAGAAGAACTAGGATTTTGAGTCCCTTATAAGTAAGGAAACCCAACAATCATTAGGATTAGGGTTATTTGAAGAAGAAGAAGGGTTTCATGATGAGGTCTTCTAACGTTCCTACCGCTTTTTTCCCAAGATAAAATTTATACATTTCACATAATGTTTTTTCTAAATTACCGTAAGTTAATGGATTAACGAAACTCAAATTATCGTAAATTTCGAAAATAGTATGTTTAGTACCTTGTAAATTTACTCTATGATCCATAATTGACGCTAACTTAAACAATATAGGCGTGTCTTCCCAATATTTTCTAAACTTCATTTCTATTGTTTCAACAATATCGTAAAAAAATTGCATACGCCTTATATCTATTGAAATTATTTGCAATAAAATAAAAATAATTTAAAACTAATGGACTAGTAGGGTAGTATACACCACCACATGCATTTGTGGCGCCGAAAAATACTTTTAAAAATTTTCGAACATGAAATGCAATTTACCAATCATGTGGTTTAAATCGACGTGGACGTGTGAATGTCGGCCATTATAATAAGCAAGCTTACACAATGTTCATAACCTTCACATGATTCAAACATTAAATAAGTAGAGTTCCACCTATTACGTATGTCTGTACATATAGTTTTAGTTGGAAGAATTTTCTACGCATAATTCATCAAATACTTGTTTTCTAGAAGGTGAAGTAGTAATATAGTTTAAGGCATACCTAATTTTTTCTAATTGTGGGCCTATATACTTTAAACCATCTTGGATAATTAAATTAAAAATATGGCATACACATCTAACATGAAACAAATTTCCACCGAAATCTGATTGTAATTCCTTAATTAATTTTTCTATTACAATATTATTAGGCGGAGCATTGTCAAACGTGATACTGCGAATTCTAGATTCGCAATTAAATTTTTTAATAATTACCATTAAATAATTAAAAATTTGTAGGCCATTATGAGGGTAGTCAATTACTTTAAAAGCAATTATTCTTTTATGCATAATCCATAGTTTATCAATATAATGTAAAGTAGCCGTAATATATCCTTTATGATTTAGACCGGACCATAAGTCCGAAGTGAATGATACAACACCAACATATTTATTTAAATCATTTTTTATATTTTGTTTTCTTTTATTAAATGCAAGAATAGTATTAGAACGAAGAGTGTTTCTAGCAAAGGGTAAATACCTTTGTATGAACCATGTGAAATGAGGACTTTCCACTATGCTAAGCGGAAACTCACCACCGCCACCAACCGACACATGCCTTCCGTCGCAAAGACTTCAGAATAAACCCAATTGTTAAGATTGGGAGAAGAACTAGAAGATCCACCGAGATCCGAATCAGAGTTGTGCTTGGTTGGTATCAACTCCTCCGTGTTTTTGCATACACTTCGGAAAATGCTCGGTTAAGATGGCTTGCTCCACCATCCTTTTGCCATGAAACCGTTGTTTACAATATTTACAAATTGCCTTGAAAGTTGGTTGCCCATCCGCAGATGCACCGGTCCGCACTCTATTGAAATGATCCCAACACCGAGCCTTTTGTTTTGGCGGTTCTTCGCTTAGTAGTCGATTGAGTAGTGTTGGTTGTTTCTAACTCTTCGTCAATATTATCTAAATCAAAAATTGGACCGGTGTTCCCTAACTCCAAAATCATCACCAAATTCGAATTGGAACATTATTTAAACTACTAAAATCATCTCGATTTTGGTTTTCTACTGCACTTAAGACTTCCTTGAAAATTATATTGATCCATGAATAATTGTAGATAATAGAAATGTAGAAGTAGAAAAAATAAATGTGAAAATTGGAATGTAGGGATGTAGAAGATAAGAAGAATAAGATTATAATTTATAAATCTAGAAATTCAACAATAAATTACACAATATAATTTTTTGAAAAATGGAAGTATAAATGTAAGATTGTAAGTTGAGACTTGAGAGATTTGTGAAGAGAATAAAACTAATTTATGGGGTATATATAGGAAAAAAAAAATAGCCGCTTGGGAAAAAAATTTATTGGGGACCAAATTAAACGGTCGAATATGGCCGCTACAAAGGCAGGCAATTATATTTCTCGATCGCTGCATATTGCAACAATTGGTCCCTATCGGACCACGGACCACGGGCCTGGTCCAGGGTCCATGGGGTTCGATCCGTGGACTAGGCCCGTGGATTTTTAATTCACCAGCCGTCCGGGTCTCTTTTTTTTGCGGGCCTGGGCCGTCAGTGGACGGACGGTCCGGTCCATTTGCCATCTCTAGAGGTGGTGATGGTTGCGGTTGTATGAGATCGCGATAGCGTAGATTCTTCTGAGATAAAGAATAGATGGTGATGGTCATGACGAGAGACTAGGAATGGTAGTGGTGGTGGTGGTGGTGGTGGTGGTGGTGGTGGTGGTGTTGTTGTTGGTCGGGCGGGGTTAGGAGTGGTGGTGATGGTGGTTGGAGGTGGTCGCCACTTACAAACTAAAAGGAACAATTCATTGGGATGGGTAGCAGTTGGTTTAGATTATAATTAGAGTTGTTTAGTAAATTAAATTAAAATTAAAATTAGTTAAATATATATATAAAAAAATATAAAAGAGGTATTTTTCATTAATCTTTTTTTTTTTATTTAAGGTATATATTAATAAGATTTAAAATAGAGTATATTTTGAATTTTTTTTAAAAAGTAGGTATATGAGCTAATTAGCTTTTTTTTTTTTTTTTTTTGGGACACATGTTGGGCTTTGGCCCATTTTCATTTTTTTTTCTTTTTCTTTTTTTGGTGCCATTTACTTGTCTTTTTTATTCTGTATTTATTTATTGTGGTGAGTGCAATTAGCTCATTTTGACCAAAAAAAAAATCTTTAATTTATTTTTCTTTTACACCTAATTTTCATTCAATTTTTACTAAATTTTTTATTTTACCTTTTAAGTTTACAAATTATTCTAAATAAATGCTATTATTTTTTTCTTTACTATTTACACATTCGTCCAGTAGTTTCATTCAATTTTTACTAATCTTTTTTTTTTTTATTTGATGTTATAAAAATTGTACACAATTTTTAATATTTGGTTTTTGAATCATTAGTAAAAAAACCGAAAAAATTGAGCCGAGTTTGAAAAATGAATGTTTGGTCCAATTCAAATTCTCGAAGTGGTGCAATTCAATAAAAATATAAAAATACTCACTTTACCAACATCCAAATATCGCTTTACTTAATCTTAGTTATTTAATTTTTTTGTACGAATTATGTGTTTATTTTATTCTTCTTTTCTTAATAGAATTTCAATATTTTACTTAATTAATTGTATTAAATAGTATGTTCAAAATATGTTTTACATATTTATTATTTACGTATTATATATTTAATATTTTTATACTAAAATTTTTTTATACGTATATATTCAAACAATACCTACGTGCAACACACGTAAAAAAAACTAGTAATAAAGAAAGGTCAAAATGGGCTTATTTTGATTGTTGGTGTGTACCTAAATTAAAAAGAAAAAAAAAAAATGCTCGACAATAAAAAAAAAAAAAAATTTGTGCTTTGTTTAATTGCTAGACAAGCAAAAAAAAAAATTTCTTTGCTTGCCGAAATGCTCGACAAGCAAATATTTTTTTTTTTTTTTTTGTGTTGTCGCTCGACAAACACAAAAAATAATAATAATAAATAATTTTTGGCAAGTGTTGAGTCGCTTTGACAAAAAAAATTTTTGGCTTTGTCGAATAACTCGACAAATTGGGTTACTCTACAAATGGGACACCTATTTATCCGTTCGACAAAAAAAAAATGGTATGTGGATAGTGTTAAGCTATTCGACAAAAAAAATATAGTATCTAGATAGTGTCGAGCTGATCGCTTTTTGTGACAAAACTAAGGGAAAAAAATTGGTATTTGACAGTGTCAAGCTCAACAAATAAAAAAAATATTGGTATTTGACAGTGTCGAGCTGCTCGAAAAAAAATTGGCCTTTTTGTTGAGCTGCTTGATAAAACTAAGGAGAAAAAATTAAATCTGTTTTGATTGGGATTGGAGAAAGAAATTAAAAGTAAAGAAAAAGAAAAAAAATGAAAAAAGAATTATGTACACTTATAAGATCAAATAAAAAAAATTGGTAAAAAATTGAATAAAAATATGGATGAATGTCAAAATAGTAAAAGAAAAAAAAAATAAGGAAAAATATATATAATTCCTTTTTAATAATAAAAGGAAAAAAATTATTGTCGAGTCGGGTTAAAAGCCCCATTTTGATTGGCTTTGGAAAGTCAAGGCATTAATCTATAAAATAAAAATAAAAAATCAAAGTAAAAATTGCGGCTAGTAAAAGAAAATTCAATGCCCACATTTAATGGGTGTCGATTTAAAAAAAAAAAAAAAAAAGAGGTGAAAGGCATTAATCTTTTAAAAAAAAAAATCATAGTAAAAATTGTGGCTAGTAAAAGAAAATTCAATGCCAACAATTAATGGGTGTCGATTTTTTAAAAAGAAAAAAAAAAAAAAAAGAGAGGTAAAACTACGTCGTATTAGTTTACCGGATGAATAGTGGTAGAAAACTCATTCTTATATATTGTAAGGATAAGGAGATATAACCGAAAGGAGGGGAGCGCCTATAACTTTACCGCAATAAGTAGTTTTCTTGATGCACCTAAATAGATAACAAAATTGTAATTAGCTTATGCCATCAATTGGTATGTTATGCTCTAGGCATGTTGGGATTGGACTTGACTGGATGGTAGACAAAATTTAAGAGGTGTTTTCTTTGCTATTTTCAACCTATTTTGAGTTTTTAGTTTTTAAAATAATGAAAACGTGTTGCTTACCCATTTTCAAAATGCTCAAAAATTTACAAAGGAAACGTAAAATAATAATTTATGATTTTTCCTCATTTTCTTTACAAAAAGCAGGCTCTTGCCCAAAATGTAGAAAACACTCCCATTTTCAACTTCTTCGTTTGAAACACAATCCAACGCTTTTCTTTTGTTTTGTCTCCAAAGAACATCTTTTTTCCTGCATCATTTCTTTTCCTCCCTCTCAAAGAATGCCATTTTCTTCCCTCTCAACAGCCCTTTCTTTTCCTCTCCAAAGAAGCAGCCGCTCGCCTGAATCAACAAGTAGGTCGAGGCGGATTTTTAGGTTGGGCCTCATCTGGGCCCAGCCCAAACCTCTATTCTATTTCACAAGTTTTATGTGCTTAAAAAAAATTGTTTTGAAGGCCCGGTGATGAATTGATAGCGGCCCAGCGCCCAAAATAATGTGTATGTCCAATTAAACTATCACCCATTTTGTCTTGATTAAACTACCAAACCAATAACCACAAAGCACATCCCTTTTGTCTTGATTAAACTATCAGCCCATTTTTCTTGATTAAACTATCATCCTTCCACTGCTCCACGCCACCATTTTTCAATTTCACGAGCATATCTCTTTCAAATTTTTTTTTCTCGTTTACCACCATATCACTTTTTAAAGATTATGACTTATTTGAAAATATTATATTCTCATTAAAATGGGGTCAAATTTTTTTTAAACCCCGTGATGATTTTCCCTCCTCCGCCCACCTGCTTCCCATATCCTCACTCCGCCCTGCGTGAGGTAAGCTTGTCTCGTGTCTCTTCATTTTCCTTCCTTCTCTCTTCTTCCTTCATCTCTCTTCTTCCTTCCTTTATGGTTTCATTTTTAGAAATTGGTTCAATTTGAAGGTATAATTTGGGCCTTTAACAAATAAGTAAATAATAGTTGAGAATTAGGTCTATCGGGGTTAGGGTGCTCTCTTCTTTAACAAATATAAATAAATTTGAAAATCTTCAAAACCTAATTGGAGATACATCACAGGCGGGAATGGGTTATTACCTTTGCTTGGCTCCAAATCTTCAATTTAGTAATGGGTTATTTGTGACAATTATGTTATCTTTCTTGCTTCAATTGTAATTTTTGACTCTTTGGTTATTAATTATGTCAGGCAGCACAGCAAATGGAAAATGGCGATATAGCTTTAGATCATTATCACCATTACATGATATTAACACTAATTTTCCTTATTATTCGAAAAAGATTTCAATAATTAATGGTAAAATGTATTAATCATGCACATGAAGACATTGTTCCATTGATAAGATTCAAGACTTAATGCAGGAGTTGAGCCATTTGTGACAATTCACCACTTTGACTATCCTCAAGAGCTTGAGGACAAATATGGGGCTGGCTCAGTCCTTTAATGCAGCACGTGAAGTTACTTTTGTTCTTTGAATTGCTAAGGTCGACTCCGTGTTTATTGGGACTATGGCTAAGTTTTGTTGCAGTTTCGATTTAAAGGCATATATGTGGTTCTGTAGGGAATATTTTGTCCATTTTGCCGAGACGTGTTTTAAGAGATTTGGTCATTGGGTGAAACTTATTTGGAGTACCATCAACGAGCCAAACTTATTTGGAATTATGGGATTTGAAATAGGAGTTTGCCCACCTGCTGGTTGACTGCTGGTGTAAGTTTTCAAGAACTAGTAATGGGAGGCTTGATTCAGCAAATATAGGGCTGATCCATAAGGTGGATGACCACCAAAAAGATGATAAAGATGGAGAGCGGAAAATGGGCGGTGGTGTCGATCTAAATGGTGATGGTGGTGGCGGACTTGGTAGGTTTTACGGCTGGTCTTCCTCGAGAAACGTGAGGATTTGTCGAGCTTCCGGTGGATAAGACACGCACAACAAAGTTCTGACCTCAGGTGAAAAAATCAGCCCAATTTTTGTGTTTTTGGCTGCACATTTGGATCACTGAAGTGGAAGGGTGCTGACATGGCGCCCCTCCACATCAGTGGGTAAGTGATCTCCTGCCCACCATGGGCAGGAGATCAGGCCTCCTTTTTCATAATATCAAATGACTTACTCAGTGGGGTTCCTATCCATGACATATTATACTACATAATTTATGTTGGGACCCAATAAAAACGCGTTTAAAAGATCAAGACACGCTGCCTTAGAATCTTGAAAAGCCCATTTTTCCTCCTTTTATGACTTTGACTTGAATAATTATAGTCAATCAATTTGCAGTTCATTTAAGGATATGCCAATTTGTAGATCATGACAGTGCATGATTGTTAATATAAATAAACGAGTCATCCCATTATTCTAAGAAGACATTGCTGCCAAGAATTATTAAATCCTGAAGATAAGTTGCAATAGCAATTAGATTATAAGCATCTCAGAAAAATCACATTTTGTCTTTTTTGATTCAAAAATTCCATCTTCTCATAGTCCACGAGGAATGTCGAAAAGAAGGCTCTTGTGTGCAGGTTTCTCATTCTTGATTCTGTTCCTATGTTATACGACAAGTTGCCAAGCTCAAAACAACTCATTCTGTGTCCCTTCATCATGTGGAGATATCAGTATAAGGTACCCTTTTAGATTGAAAGCTGATCCATAGGATTGTGGCCACACCGAACCCATTTTCGCTCCTGAATGCCAGAAAAACCGCACGATATTGTCCTCAAATTCGCAAAGATACAACGTGCTGGCGATCAATTATAACAATTTCACAATACGCATAGCAGATCCTGGTCTAGACAGAGACAATTACTCTTCATGTCTAATTTATTCCTCTGTGGATAACGATCTTTCTTCTAGCTACATGTATCTTGCTTCTAGTCAAAGCATAACACTTTTAAACTGCATTAGCCCGATAAATAATTCACTGTATATTGAGAATCCATACTGTGGAAACAAAAGTGCTTTTTCCAACTCTTCGAAAATTCTTAGTTACTTTGTTATTGGGAGCATTTTGGGCTCGGATTTGGAAGAATCTTGCACCTTTGACACGGTGGTTCTAACCTCATCGAGCATTCCTTTGCAAGAAAATGCTACGTATTCAACCATTCACGTCGCTCTGGCATTCGGGTTTGAGCTTTATTGGTATCGTGCCATGTGTGGAAAATGTGATGCAAGCAAGGGCACTTGCATTGTTGAGGACAATCAAATTCGCTGCCGCCATTACTGTTATGAAGACACCCCTCTTTCAGAACGTACTTTACGCTGTAAGATTATGCCTTATCTTTGTCTTGAACATTTTTTTGAAAATGGAAAAGCTGAAATTTTCAATTATTATAGGTACATCTTGTCTGGTTTGTTAATAATTATTATTCTTTGGACAAATGCAGGTAAATTGGACTACTATGCACGTAAGTGTTCGTAATTGTGACCTCTGCCGGATCTTTGATTTTTTGTAAGCCTTCTCTTGTAAAATTTCGCATATTTTTGTCCTATGATATTATTTTCTTTTCGTTTCGACAGCTTTTATAGTCCTGATTGGTCTCCTGTGATTGGTAAGATTCAGACCCTTTAATACATGATACATGGTGATAATTTTCATGTAGGAGTGACCTTATAAACATTGTGATGGTAAAATCTTGTCTCATTATTCTTTTCACAATTATGCAGGATTACTAATAGCAATAAGATTATTATGTGGGTTACCATTCGTACTAGGATTGATAGTGTATAAATGGAGAAGACGACACTTATCAGTCGATGATGAAACCATTGAAGAATACTTGAAACATCAAGATAATCTTATGCCAATAAAATACTCTTACTCTGAGATCAAGAAAATGACAAAAAGTTTCAAAGATAAATTAGGTGGAGGAAGATGTGGAACTGTTTTTAAAGGAAACCTTCGAAGTGGCCCTTTTGTTGCAATAAAGATGATGGCCAATTCTGTTGCAAGCGGCAAAGAATTTATCAATGAAGTTGCAAAAATTGGAAGGATTCGCCATGCAAATGTGGTGAAACTTATTGGCTTCTGCATTGAAGGTTCAAAACGAGCTTTGGTCTCACGAGTTTATGCCTAATGGTTCTCTTGACAACACGTATATTCCCAAGAAGGGACCGTCTCCTTGAGCTACGAAAAAATGTTTAAAATTTCTCTTGGAATGGCTCGTGGGATCGACTATCTACATTAGGACTCTGAACATATTGATATTAAGCTTCACAATATTCTCCTTGACGAGAATTTCAATCCCAAAATTTCTGATTTGTGTCTTGTGAAATTGTATCCATTAGATGACATTGGAGGAGTCTCGTATAAGGCAGATCTTTATAACTTTGGAATGATGCTGATGGAAATGGCACGAAGAAGGGGAAACATGAATCCATTTGCTGAAAATTTGAGCCAAGTTTACTTCCCTTCATGGGTATACGATCAGCTCAATGAAGGAAAAGAATTGGAAATAGGAGATGCCACGGAGGAAAGGAGAAAGATGATGAAAAAGTTGATGATAGTAGCTTTATGGTGCATTCAGATGAGGCCCGAAGATCGTCCTTCTACCAGTAAAGTTGTTGAGATGCTTGAAGCCGACATTGGAATCCTACGAATGCCTCCAAAATCCTTCCCAATTTCCGGTTAGATAGCCAAAGATGACGAATACACAGCTCGTGTGGAGGCATCTGTATAATATAGTGATACTTTTGATGAATCTAGTTTATCTTGTTGATACGTTCTTTTCCATAATATGAATGTGTTCTCTCTCCCTGTACCCTTCAAAGGCTTGCATCGTGAGGGAATGGTGAACACAATCCTTTTCACAAGGAATGTACCTAACTGTTTAGGATTATCCTTATCTTTATGTATAATGCATTTGGCATGGCATTGGACATGCATTGACTGATCTGCTTGTGATTGACGACGGTTTGTGATTTGGAATCCGAGAAGAAACTGTTCGATGAAATGCCTGAAATAATTGGTTTCATGGACCATTAATATTCTTAATCGGTTAAACTGCAATGATTTGTATGCCATAGTTTAGGACAAATTGTCTATTTAACTTTTCAGGCACTTCTGGTTTTCTTCGCTTACTTGAAAATAAGACCTACGCGGCTGCGCGTAACTAATTTATTGTTTTTGTTTTTTTCCTCATAATCTCATTGAGTCCTTCAAAGAGTTTCTACTATCTTTTTCCCCTGTGTAGTTAGAAAGATTTATCTTCGTTGTTGAGGTTTTTATACACACGGAGTTCAAGGCAATCGGGATTTATCTAATTGCATGTTTGGTGCACAGTCCTATACAGCATAACAAAAAAGATTTTAATTTCTGTTTCTTAATACTACCCATGCATGAACTAAATATTCCCAATTGCCGATTAACTGCCTTAAGTAGTTGGGCGCTCTAGGATTACTTCACAAATTAGCAACAAGATGCATAAGCAGTCTTTTAGGAATTAGTGTTGGAAAAATAAGTATGGTGAATGAAAATTTAAAGCTCACCTTTTGATTTTCTCAACTCTCTACCTTTTCATTTTTGTAACTCTTGTAACTCTCATGTTAATGGTGAGTTTGGAATTGAAAGGTCTTTTTGTGTCTATATAAACAAGTCATTTTCCTCATTTCATCACATCAAAAATTAAGTTTTCCTCACTTCTCTTTTGTTGATCCAAGTTTTCTTTTAGAGGTGATAAAATTCCAGAGGGTCGGTTCGCTGGTACAACCAGTTCTACCGTTGTATCCTGGGAGACAGACGTTCATAACCTCTGATGAGGGGACTTAATCTGTTTTTAAAGAAAGCTGTACACGCACTGTGCCTCGGTTTGCACTTTCTTCTTCAATTTTAATTTCGCAATTTCCTTAATTTTTGTTTCTTGTTCATGTAATATGAAGTTTCTCTTTTTTATTTCAAAACGTGAATAACAATCTTAAAATGCAGATTCTTGATAAACTTATATTACATGTAAAGCGATTGAAATACATATGTATGAAACTAGTTGATTTATAAATTTGAGTGAATTACATACGTATGAAACTAGTTTGGTTGGAGTTTTCTTAATTTGTGTATTCGCAAAAGCTGGAAGGTTTTGTCAAAAGGACCTAAAGCTGTCTAAGGAGAGCTTGGGATTTAAGTGGTCCAATTGTGACCCCCTCCTCACTGGAAGCCTTTTAGTTGCGTGTTATTCAAATCAACAAGACGAAAAGAAATGAGTTAATTTCATATTTACAAGTGTAACTAAACCGAAAAATAGATTTGTTTATTACATTTATTTTAAAAGTGGAACTAAAATTATTCTCTTTTTGAAAATGACAACCGATCCAATTACTCAAGTTGTGGCTACTAAAAACCAAAGCGTAGCTCTTGTGCCAAGTCTATCTGTGGAACGTTTGTGGCACAAGTGCCAAGTTTTCTTGTGACCCAAACTATGGCTCCAATCGGTCATGTAAGCTATTCCGATTAATCATGGAGAAAAACACCGAAAAGTTCAATGGATTGAATTTCAAAAGGTGGCAGCAGAAAATGCTATTTTATCTAACCACCTTGAATCTTGCGAGATTCTTGACTGAAAATGCTCCTAAACTCAAACAGGGTGACGGAGACATACAAGCTGTCAGCGCTGTTGAAGCTTGGAAACATTCTGATTTCCTATGCCGGAATTATGTCATGAATGGCTTGGCAGATTCACTATACAACATGTATAGTACAATAAAAACGGCGAAGGAATTGTGGGAGTCTCTATACCGTAAATATAAAACCGAGGATGCAGGGGCTAAGAAATTTATTATCGGCCGCTTCCTGGATTATAAAATGGTGGACTCAAAAATGTAATCGGTCAAGTACAAGAACTTCAAGTAATCTTGCACGAGATTCATGCCGGGGATGGTTTTAAGTGAAACTTTTCAAGTGGCAAACAATGATTGAAAAGTTACCTCCGACTTGGAAAGATTTCAAGAATTACAAGCACAAGCGAAAGGAAATGAACATGAAGAAGCGATTGTTCGACTTGAATTGAAGAAGACAACAAAGGTTCAGAAAAGAAGGGGTTCAATCCTCCAATGGCCAAAGCTAACGTTGTGGAGCATGGTCAAATTTCTAAAACAAACAAAAACGAGTTTGGAAAAGGGCTAAAGATGGGACCAAAAGGAGGTGTGTCCAAGAAGAAATTTCTTGGAAAATGTTACAACCGTGATGAGTAGGTCGCGAGATCGTTGGAGTCTGAAGTTACAGAAGAGGAACAACAAGAAAGAAGCCAATATGGTTGATGACATCACTTAGGATGTGTCGAAATGAACTCATTTCTTTGTCATTTCTAAAGTGAATCTGATGGGATCAAATCCAAGAGAATGGTGGATTGACACTGGTGCTACTCGACATGTTTTCTCCGACAAGGAGATGTTTAGTGGTTTTGAAGAAAGCGGATGGAGAAAAGTCAGTATATGGGAAATTCAGCAACCTCTGAAATCAAGGGCCATGGAAAAGTGGTTCTAAAGATGACGTCTGGGAAAGAGCTGACTCTAAACAACGTGCTCTATGTGCCAGAGATTCGCAAGAATTTGGTATCCGGCTCGCTGTTAAACAAACATGGATTTCGTATGGTGTTTGAGTCAGATAAAGTCATTTTGTCTAAGTCTGGAATGTTTGTAGGAAAGGGTTATGTAAGTGATGGGCTCTTTAAGCTCAATGTTATGGCTATTAAGCCAAAAATGAATAAAATGAAAAACTCTTCCGTTTACTTGCTCGAGTCTTCTAATTTGTGGCATAGTAGACTAGGACATGTTAATTACGACACTTTGCGTAGACTAATTAACTTGAATTGCATACCTACATTCCAAATTGACAATAAACATAAGTGTGAAACTTGTGTTGAGGCAAAATTGACAAGGTCATCATTTCAATCTATTGAAAGAAAAACTGAACCACTTGATTTAATTCACACCGATGTATATGATTTAAAATCTGTACAAACAAGGGGAGGCAACTAATATTTTATTACTTTTATTGACGATAGCACAAAATATTGTTTTGTGTATTTGCTTAAAAGTAAAGACGAAGCTATAGAGAAATTTGTTCTATATAAGAATGAAATTGAAAATCAACTCAACAAGAAGATCAAAGTGTTGAGAAGTGATAGAGGTGGTGAATATGAATCACCATTTTTGAATTCTGTGCACAATACGGAATTAAACATGAAACAATGACACCTTATTCACCTCAACAAAATGGTGTTCTTTGAGCGAAAAAATAGAACATTGAAAGAAATGATGAATGCAATGTTGTAAGTTCTAGATTACCTCAGAACAGGTGGGGAGAAGCTGTGTTATCAGTTAATTACCTTTTAAATAAGGTACCTCGGAAGAAAGAAGATAAGAGCCCCTACGAGTTATTGAAAGGAATAAAACCTTTCTACAAATACTTACGAGTGTGGGGGTGTCTTGCCAAAGTAGCGGTACCTACACTAAAGAAGGTGAAAATAGGACCAAAAACTGTTGATTGCATATTTATTGGATATGCACATAATGATGAGTGCTTATCGATTTCTTGTGTTTGATTCAAAAATTTCGATATACACAAAAACACGATAATGGAATCGAGAAATGCATCATTCTTTGAACATGTATTTCCATACAAGTCCAAAGAAGAAAGCGAGCTCTTCTAAGCGGACATATGAGACTATGATTGAGAATAGTCGGGACCAAGAAGTAGAGAAGAAAGTTGAGATTGAACCAAGGCGTAGCAAGCAGTAAGGACGGAAAAATCTTATGGTCCCGATTTTTCGACTTATATGCTAAGCCCGAACCTCAAAGCTTTAAAGAAGGCATGAACTCTTCTCGAATGACTTCAATGGAAAGAGGCAATTAAAAGTGAGATAGATTCTATTCAGTAAAATCATACATGGGAGCTAGTGGATCTTCCTCAGGAAGCAAACCACTAGGCTACAAATGGATTTTCAAGAAGAAAATGAAAGCGAGATGGAACAATCGAAAAGTATAAGACAAGGCTTGTTATAAAAGGAGATGAGACAACGAGAAGGCCTTGATTACTTTGATACATATTCTCTAGTGTGAGAATAACATCCATTAGGATGATACTTGCAATTGCGACTTTGCGAAATCTCGAAGTACATCAAATGGATGTGAAAAGCTATCTTTCTAAATGGAGATTTAGATGAAAAAATCTACATGGAACAACACGAGGTTTTTACGCTCTGGGGTAAGAGAACAAAGTCTCGTAAATTGGTGAAGTCATTGTATGGCTTGAAACAAGCTCAAAATAATGGCATGAAAAGTTTGATCATGTCATGATGGAATGTGGATTTAAAATCAATGAGTGCGATAAATGCGTTTATATCAAAGACACTTCGAAAGTGGCTATGTCATTTTATGTCTTTACGTTGATGACATGCTTATTGTTGGAAGCAACGATAAGATGATTAAATCTTCTAAAGACATGTTAAATTCAAGATTTGACATGAAGGATATATGCTTAGCGGATGTGATACTTGGAATTAAAATTTCAAGAACATCAAAGGAATTGTCCTAAGTCAATCACACTATGTGGACAAAACTCTTGATAAATTTAACAAGGATGATTACGGCATGGCTAGAACACCGATAGATACCGGTCATCATCTATCAAAGAATGAGGAGTAGAGTATCTCTCAAGTAGAATACTCTAGAATTATTGGAAGTCTCGATGTACTTAATGAGTTGTACAAGACCGGACATAGCCTATCTGATTAGCAAACCGAGTAGATACACGAGTAATCCAGAGGCGACCTTTGGAAAGGAATAATAAGAATACTAATGTATTTGAGATATACTCGTGATTATGGGCTCCACTATACTAGATATCAAGCGGTTATTGAAGGATACGGTGGCGCTAATTGGATATCTCGATATAAAAGACTCAAAATCTACAAGTGGATTTGTGTTCACACCTTTGGGAGGTGCGACTATATCATGGAAATCTTCTAAGCAGACGGTTATAGCGGATCCACTATGGAATACGAGTTTATAGCTTTGGACAAGTGTGGTAAAGAGGGTGAGTGGTTACGTCACTTCTTAGAGGATATTCCTAGATGGTCAAAGCTTTGTGCCGACCAATTTGCATACATTGTGATAGTCAATCGCAATTGGTAGGACACGAGAATAACATGTATAATGGTAAGTCTAGACACATACGTCGTGAGACATAATACCATAAGACAACTACTCTCAAGCGAGTTATCTCTATTGACTATGTGAAGTCAAAGGATAATATTGCGGATCCGCTAACTAAAGGTTTGAATAGAGAGTTAGTTGGAAAGTCGTCGAAAGGAATGAGACTTAAGCCTTTGGATGAATAAGTTAATACAATGGAAACCCAACCTAGTTAAGCTGGAGATCCCAAGATCTAGGTTCAAAGGACAACCTAATTGTAAATACTTAGTTAGATCCTTTGTGGGGTTCTCTCCTACCCATTCCTATGATGAAACAGTGATACCCGTAGAGGAAAGGATAAGCAATAGGCTTTTAATGATTCTTACGAGCGGAGTAGAACGGGCTATTCTTAATTAAGAAATCACCTATGTGAGAGAGAAGTGGGGCCGCTTCTAAGAGAATTGTGTAAGGCTCAATTCTTAAAAACTCTTGCAGAACCAGGCATATGTTCACGACCATAAATGAACATAACAATGAGAACTGAATTATGTCAGGAAGAATTCTATGTGAAGTATATCATCGTTTACACAAAAGGCAGAACAGTTCAAGGACATCGCGTCTACTGATCAGCTAGTAAAGTAAATATGCTTTCATAAGGGAAGGTTCAAAGGGTAACACCTACCTATCCTATCGCGAGATTCGGACGTTGAACTTTATCACCGAGTCTTAGTGTCTCTTTCAAATTTCCATTCATGTGGGGATTGTTGGAAAAATAAGTATGGTGAATGAAAATTTAAAGCTCACCTTTTGATTTTCTCAACTCTCTACCTTTTCATTTTTTGTAACTCTTGTAACTCTCATGTTAATGGTGAGTTTGGAATTGAAAGGTCTTTCTTGTGCCTATATAAACAAGTCATTTTCCTCATTTCATCACATCAAAAATTAAGTTTTCATCTCTTCTCTTTTGTTGATCCAAGTTTTCTTTTAGAGGTGATAAAATTCGAGCAAGAGGGTCGGTTTATTTGGTACAACCAGGCCACTGGTTGTATCACGGGAGACAGACGTTCATAACCTACGGTGAGGGAGCGAATCATTTTAAGGAAGCTGCCTGCGTATAGGCCTCGGTTTGCACTTTCTTCTTCAATTTTAATTCTGCAATTTCCTTAATTTTTGTTTCTTGTTCATGTAATATGAAGTTTCTCTTTTTATTTCAAAGCGTGAATAACAATTAGAAACCCCGGCTCGAAACCAAGATGTCGCTAACCGAGATCTATTGTTGAACTTTTGGCGAAACCTCACGAAGGAATGTGAAATAATGATTTATACATATAAACCATGCAAGCAAAGCAAGAACGCGGTATCTCCACATTCTTTCAAATCTTTTTATGTACAAGATTAATCTCAATTATCAATCGATTCATGATCGTCAACTCATTTGATGTTGTCATCCGGATATTCGTGCAATGGAGTTTATCGCATTTTGTAGCCGGAAAAGAATTGGGAGCATGGTGAGATTGTCGCCATCACCACAACTCAAATGGATGAACGATCTCGCTCTTCTCGGCTACCTTTGGATATGTTAGAGTCTTAGAATCGTAAGTGTTCTCCATATTATAGCATCCCACCTTCCTCAATTTAAATGTATGACACTCTCTTGATTTAGATGATTATAAATCAACTCGGGAAAGTACAGGTTGTCTAGTACATCTACTTGACTAAAGTCGAGTTGAAATTTTTCAAAAACAAAAGTTCGATTTCGGTATGGGTCGAGTTTGATAAAGTTCGAGATGTGTGTACCTTACACTTGGGTCAAATTAAAAATTTAAAACTAACTCGACCTCATTTGAGAATGCTCGAGTTGGGTAAGGCTTATTGGAATGGGTATTGAGCATATGAATGTGTGGGGATGGTAATAGACTTCTTCTAACCAATTCTACTTTGATAATTAACATATTACTACATCATCAACTGCATATTATCACTTATTTGGAAACTTTATTCTATTAATCCATCGATTTGGTTAAGTGATAAGTGTACTTATACGCTTATTTAGACTTGTAAACTTAGTACATATTTATTAGATAAGCGATTTCTACTTAATTTAGTTCAAATGTCATTTATATAGGTACAAATTCCAATTTGATGAGCTTTAAGCGATAAAGAAGAGTTTGACTCTTAATCGAAGCTTAACTTGAGCAAGATAGATATGAGTTGAATTGAAGTTAAAATTTTGGGAACAAAATCAGATTTCAAGAAAGTTCGGGGACTAATATGCACACTTTAAAATCATTGGAAGACTGCTTTGGAAAGACCAAAGAAGGGTGAGAACCAATTAAAATCTTTGTTGGAAGTTTTTGATTTGAATCGAGAATATTTAAGGAACAAATGACCAAAATTGTACTTAAAAGCTAAATCGTGGACCAAAATGTAAGTTTTGAAAAAAAAATGTCACAACTAGGTAGCACAATGCATTTTACGACCACAAATTTTTTTGCATCGTCACATAAAGGTAGCACAATGCATTGTGCAACTTAAGCGTGAACTCCATTGTAAGAGAGTTCTCGGGCACCTTTTTTTTTTTTTTTTTTTTTTAATTGGGACTAAGGCTTTTGGGATCGACTTTCGTGGTGTCTCAATAACTATAAAAAAAGGAAAAATCTAGGTCAATGAAGGGTGTGACGCAATTGAAAAATAGAGATCAAGAGCAAGGAAAATAAGAATTTTGGAGCAACGTTTCATCGATTCGATTGAAGATTTTGTAATAATTCAAGATTAAGAGTTGTATCTATTCTTCTTATTTTTTCTTCTAGATCATAAATTCTTTTGTTATGATAGCTATATTCATAGGAATCATGTCCAGCTAGGGTTTTCATAACTAATGATGAAACCTCGAATTATTTTGCTTTTGTGATTGATTGTTTATTATTTCTTAATTCCGTTTTGATACTTGATGACTATTAAAATGTATTTGTGATTTATATTGCTTTCGAGAGGTTTAATATAGATAAGTACATGGTAATAAACATGTGTACGGGCATGTGATAGCTACATATACTATTATCTATATGAAATCTTGTGGGATGATCGTTGTTAATTAATACATGCTCATATATTCTTAGGTTAATTAAAGCTAATTAATTTCATATGGGAGTATAGAATCAATTGACCATCGATAGAGATTTTTGATTAATTTAGGATAATTGATTTTCAATTCAAGACAAGATTTGATAACTGTGAGTAATAGAGATTCGAACTAAATAATTCAATGGTGAATTAGGAGATTCTAGTACATTAAGAAATCAAAGTTAATAAATTAAAAAATTCTCTAGCGCTATGCGTAATTAATCATTTAGATTTACTCAATAAAAACAATCTAGAAAATCATAATTAAAAGGCGGCAAGCGGGTTAGCTGTGGGCCGGTCCAATCAAGACTCAATTCTGAAGGGCCGAGCACGCCCAACCTAGTTTCTATAGTGGCCAATAAAAGATGGCTCACCTAGCCCAATGTCGGGCCAGCTAAGTCAAATTCTAATTTTTTTTTAAAAAAAAAAAAAAATTATACAAGTGTATATCTTGTTATCAACACTAAAATATAATATAAAACATTAAATTGTAATTATAATATCTCCATCAATGAAAATACACAACCACAAGATAATAATGTAGACACTAGACAGACATCAATGAAAAATCTACAAATTACGAGTATGTCATACAAATATAATCCATTGGTTAATTATTTTCCATTTCTTACGTGAGAGTTTGATAATTTTAGCCAGTGTCTTTAGATCTATTGCTACTTAATGCATGATTAAATTTGGAGTGAGAAATGACATACCGTTACAATATGTTTACCATAATCATATATCACCAATTAATATCAATTGTGTGGCTATAATAAAATTTTAGTGGGGTGGTGATTGATACCAAGAATTAATATTGTTGAAAAGAAAGTCCAAAACTCGTGTAAGAACATTAATAATTGTCAATATTCAAGAATAGAAAAGAGTAGAGCTACCAAAAATATTGATTATATAAGATTCTTGTCCTGCAATTGTCCTATAGGAAGGACACGAGAAATTTCATTCTTAAACATGCATGTGGAAATTTATGCAAAGCTTGTCATTGATTTTCATTTCAGATTTAGGGTGGTTGGGCTAAATTTTATATTTAGGGTTGAACTTATTTGGACTAGAGCATGAAACTTAAAAGAAAAAAAGAAATTGTCGGCCAGTATGACCTAAGTCCACACATGCACTGACAATTTAATCAAGCTAGGGCCATAACAGCCCAGTTTCTTGAGCAAACTTTTTAAGGCCCGGCCCAACACCCAAGTTATCTTCGGGCTCGCTTTTACCGGGTTAGACTAGTTTTGCTAGCTCTAACCATAATAATTGTGTGTGTAATCAGTTAAAGTTAATTGTGATTAAAATATAGTCAATGGCCAATCTTTGTAGGCACGATACTTTGATCATCTTTATACTATTTGTTACGATCCGTCTACTTGCGAGATAAAATAGACAAACATAAAGCAATTATAAATGGAATATTCTTCTTGTTTTTTAATTCTCCAGTATTTTATGTAAATTACCCCATATTTCATATTTATTTTCAAACGACAATAATCTCATGAGCAAACGATGAAGTAGTGTACAATTGACTTGACTTGTTTTTTCATTGGTTGCGGTATCTATCCTTTTCAGCGTATTGAGATAACATGTAATATCTTTGTTCAAATTTGTTACTTATAGCTTGAGAAGTCTTTGCACTTCATTGTCTTTCACTCTCTCTTGGAATGGCTCAGAGAGTCGATGCTCGCAATGTGGCCTAAACTTTTATTGCTAGAAAAGTCTTTGCACTTCATTGTCTTTCACTCTTTCTCTTAGAATGGCTCAGAGAGTCGATGTTGGCAATGTGGCCCAAACTTTTATTGCTAGAAAAGTCTTTGCACTTCATTGTCTTTCACTCTCTCTTGGAATGGCTCGAGGAGAGTCGACACGACAATGTGGCCCAAACTTTTATTGCTAGAAAAGTCTTTGCCCTTCATTGTTATGGGGCCTAAGTGGTTTTCGTGTGTGGCTGTAATAAGTTTCTCTGCTGAAATTAGATCTATCACGAAACCAATGAAGAACATAAAACACGAGCATAGTTTGACTTGTATTTGAACTTACCTTTGAATATTCCATATCATAACTGGGTGTGCTAGGCCGCCTTGGCTAAAAGGCCGTGTCAAACAAGTTGAATTGGAAAAGTTTCCAACTTATATAATTTAAGTTAAAAATGCCTCATTTACAAAACAATTGACTTAAATACCCTCATTAATAAGGTCTGTTAACAGATGGTTCGTTAACAAACTATTAATGTGAACAGATGCTTGTTAATAGACCACATGTCTCATTAAGGCGTAATTGACTTTAACGAACCAAATCTTAACAGACTATATTAAGCGGTTTTTCAATTAATCTACCTCAAATTGAACTCAAATTTATAGAAATTTAAAGCAAAAATCACAATTCATACTCAAATGTATACACATTTTTATGATTTATACAATAAAATTCACAATTTGTACCATAAATTAAAAGAAGAAGAAATAACATATATTTTGCAAGAATTTAGATGGTTTAGATTTTAACCTTGAAATTAGATTTCTTACATAGACGAAATGGGTTGGATTCTAACATCTTTGAAATATACTAGATTCTAATTTGAAAATCCTCTCTTTCAAAGCAGATATATGAGATGAATTTGAAATTATTTGAAATGTAAAAAGCGGGGAAGAAAAGGTATGGATATATATGGTAATTCGTTTGTAAAATGGGTCAACGGCCATTCAAAAAAAAATTTCGGGTCACCCAGCCATTTAGCGCTATTCACACGGCTGGGCTAATAAGTATTTACTTCTCAAAATCTTCTATGTACACAAAGGAGGCCTAGAATTAAATGCTCGCGTAACACAAAATTAACCAGTTGAATTTTGCACTTTTTGAAGGTGAATCACTGCTGTCATTAAATCTTTCATATTTATTTATTTTTGATTGTGGTTAGTCAAAAAACTGCCATTCACACAGACAAGTAGATTAAACGTTTTAGAGACTATCGAAATTGGATACATCAATGGAAGTACTGTATCAGGATTCAGGACTGTTGGGGGTTGGAAATATAGAAAATATATTTATTTTTTTATTGATTCAGCTGACTGAAACACCGCGAGGAAGGAAAATAATATAAGAAAATGTTTACTAAAATGTTCCTTATCACTCTAGTTCTGATATGACTGCCAACTCTGTTTGATGAAGCCTTCCATGGATTCCTGCAATGGAGTTTGTCCCATTTGTAGCTGGAACAGGATGAGGAGGCATGGTGAGATTGTTTCCATCTCCTTCCAACATTTGAACTACAACTTTCATGGATGGCCTATCTGTTGGATACCACTGAATACACCACAGCCCCACAATAGCAAGTTTTTTCAATATAATAGCATCGTCACCTTCCTCAATTCGGATGTGCAACTCTTCTCCTTGACTTAATTGATTAAAAATCCATTCGGGAAAGTACACTTGACTAGCATTTGCTGTAAGATCATTATTCTTCCTCCCTCCAACCATTTCGAGCAATAACATCCCGAAGCTATAAACATCTGACTTGTAAGACACTCTCCCAAAATTCCTTGACAATACCTCAGGTGCAATATATCCAATGGTTCCTCTTGCAGCCGTCATTGACACACCACTTTGTTCCTTGCAACACAACTTAGCTAGACCAAAGTCACAGATCTTTGGGTTGAAGTTATGGTCTAACAAGATATTGTGAGGCTTGATATCAAAATGAAGGATCTGTTGGTCGCAACCCTGGTGAAGATATTCAATTCCTTTAGCTATGCCTAGAGCAATATCTTGGAGCTTCTTCCAGCCAAGGGTATTTCTCTTAGAACCAGCTCGGAAGATGAACTTCTCAAGTGAATCATTTGGTAGAAATTCGTACACAAGAGCTCTTCTATATCCGTCAGCACAATAACCTACTAAACGAACAACGTTCACATGGTGGATTCTCCCTATTGTTCCAACTTCAATGATGAACTCCTCCCCATTTCCTTTGAAATTGTTGAGGACCTTTACCGCAACAAAAATTTCATTAGACAGCTTCCCCTTATATACAGTTCCGTAGCCTCCTTCACCCAATTTTTCGCTGAACTGATTGGTAATCTTTCTGATCTCTGCATAAGAGAATCTAGTGGGTTTGAGAGCTCTGTAATCTTCCAAAAACTTTTCAATCGTCGCCTGATTCTCTTTCTTTATTCTACTTGAGCTATAGACATAGTAGAGTGCTACAAGTGCTCCCACTGAAAGGAAAGCACCTATGGTGCCACCTGCAGAATACAAGACCAGACCACTATTTTTAATGATAACCTAAACAGCACAAGTAAGAAGTAAATTAAACAATAAAGGAAAAATTCACCTGCAATCAAATCTCTTCTTGGTTCACCTGTAAGAAAATAAAGTGAAAATTTATCTCCTTGTGCTATTTAAAATATAAAATAATAAAAATAGCCCTGACAAGAGGAGCCATTTGTTGTTTGTTAGAAAGATAAAATCAAAGAAAAGACGGATCGAGTATATACTTCTATGTATCTTGGGCTTGCTGGTACACTGAGTTCCACTTTTATTGGTGTCTAAGCTGCAAATTTTGCCTTGAACTTCACAGTGGCCACAATATGGTTCCGACCATTTCAGATGGAGATCCTTTTGATCAAAAATATTCCATGGAACAAGTGAAATTTCATGAATCTTTTACATGCAGTCAAAGGATACTTGTCAGTGTATGAGTTGGAAGGAATGGCATAGACTTGGTAGCCCGTGGCAGCAAGACAAGGGAAAATGTAATGTATATTTCTTTTGGTTGCAGAACAATTAAACAGGACATACTGGTACAAGTGATTTTCAAGGAAGTGGTGGAAGGGGGAGGCTGATAAATTAAGATAGAGAAGCTTTTGAGGAAGACATCCATCAGGATCATATAGGTGAATTTTTTGAGATACATAATCAATTTTCTTCACTACTAGCTTCACTGAAAAAGGTAGTTCGAGCATAGTTTCATTGCTCTCATTACAATACAGATTGAAACCTGGATAGCCACAATGTTCTGGCTGTAGAAATTTATTTCTGAAAGGAAACCTAATGATCGGGCCAAGTTTACTGCACCTGGTTGTTGTACAATCATCTAATCCTGCTATAAGCAGTGGAGAGAACAGCAAGAAGAACATGTAACAGATGAAGATGGACATTTTAATATTCAAAGTCGTCTATTTTCTACATGTTCCTCTCTTATAAATGTGACTCTTAGATAAAAAAAAATTGACAGGTCAATCCACAACAATATTATTTCAAATAACTGTTGGGAAACAAAATGGTCAGTTATTACCAGGAAGCATCACAGAAACTTTTAGACATAATGACAAAGCTCCAATGTCACTTTCTGATAATTAAAAATCCCAGTTGCACAACCTTGACTATATCTCAAGACTCAAGTTCTTGGAAGCAAGACTTGCGCATTCACACACAATGGAAAAGACTAGTATTTTCCCTTGCAGTATGCTGAGCCTAAGTTCGTGAAGCAAGTATTGGTCTTTCCCTTGGAAGTTTCTATCCACCTTCTCACTAGCTAGTCATTGCCAATAAATCTTCATAAAACTTTGAACAATTCCGTCGCACACCAACAAACAGCACTTGAAAACCATGCTCAGAGAAACCTTCCTCCTTGAATGTTTATCAGCCCTTATCATTGTCCAATTACTTCAAATATCCAGTGCAAGCCATAATATCCAATGCAACTCTTCTGCCTGTGGCAAGATTCCTATTATTAGCTACCCTTTCCGATTAAAGGAGGATCCACAACACTGTGGTGATTCCAGCTATGAACTAGTTTGTGAAAACAATACTGCCTCTCTATATCTAAATTCCAACAAGTACCATGTGCAAGCCATTGATTACCTCAATTTAACTATTCGTCTTGTTGATGCTGCCTTTAAAAATGACAGTTGCTCCTTTCCTCAGTATTCTCTGTCTCCATATAACTTCGATAATAATTATCCTTATAGCGTTAGCAAGTCAACCAAATCAGAAGGCCCGTTTAGATTGAATTGGCCTATTACTTTTATGAGCTGTCCATATCCCGTGAATTCTTCTCCGTTTTTGGAAACGTCTCATTGTGACAAGAGGTTCTATGCTTCCAATGCTTCTCATTCATCAACAAGAAGATACACGTATGTTAAGGTTGGCCATTTGAGTGTATCAGATGTGAGAGATATGTGCAGTATAGACCTCATAGTGATGACATCTTGGCCATTTAAGGATGTCAATAATATTTCGCTTTCAGAAATCCATGGTTCTCTGATATATGGATTTGAGCTCTCATGGTACGCCGTGAAGATTAAATATTGCAGAAAGAATAAATCTTGCAAACTTTGTTACAGTTACAGAAGAGGAAATTATCTTTTGTGTGGTAAGATGATAAATTTTTTGTCTTCAAATCACGCAGTTTTTTGCGTTTGTTACTGTGGAGGATCTATCCTGTATTTCCATGTCTTTTAGGTAGTTGCGTGCTCTTTTGTTCCCCATAATCTATTACTTGCATGACCTTAGAATTCTCTGTGAAGATCATAAATATTAGGTCGGTTTTCATCAAAACTGAGGAGATGAAGTGTTTGTTTGGAAGAATTTTTTTGTAGATTATAAACAATAAGTTTTAGAAAATATGTGGATAAAAGTTATACGTGCTTATTGGTCTTAAAACAATATATAAACCGCACTTTATATTTTTGTTCTGATAACTTTTTGGTTGTTGAGAATGTAGGCTTCACTACGTGGGAAGAAATCAAAATCTGTAAGAATTCTTTCACTCTCATGTAATTTTTCATTTTTATAATTTTGACGTGTATCTTTATTATAAATTTTGAAAATTATATGAAATATATACACACATGCAAATACACATATATGCATGTTTTTTTATTATAATTTTGATGTGTATATATACATATATGTCTATTTGCTTGAAATGCTTATATTTCATAAAATTTTCATAGTTGCACACAAAATAAAAAAATAAAAAAATAATTAATATTTGGCCAGTAAAACAATACAGAGGAAATTATATGAAATGTCCATTTGCATGAAATTATATAAAACATCTGAAAATATGTTGAATATAATTGTTCAAAAATTATTGAAAAAGATTGGGTTCAGGATTAATGTCTAATAGAAAAAAAAAAGAATGTGAAAACAAAAAAAGCAAACGAAAATAGTGGAAAAAGATGTTGTCGAACGGCAGCTTGAAGCTGTCAACTGTTGAACGACAAATGAACTTTCGAGGAAAAAAAATGTCAAGCCAACCGTTGACTATTAGTCAACTTAAATTTTTTATTTTATTTTTCAACTTAAATTAATTAATTTTTACCGACAGTTCAAGATGTCATTTATCAATTCAACTATCGAAGCTAGAAAAGAAAAACTTGTCTTTTTTGCAAAATGGTATGTATGAATTTTTGTATCTAAAAGTAGCTATTTTTGAAAGTGTAATTATATTCACACTTCAGTTTTTATTATTTATACCACGTTTTAATTGTAATGAAAGTTTTCCAACTTTTGACATTTTGTCACATTTGTTTCCAACTTTTTTTGTCGATTCAATATTTTTATCAATGATGATATTTTTGTTCAAATATTTAGTTGATGTGTATTGAAATGAGGGGTAAATATTTTGTCAAACATTTTTGATTTTCTTATTTAAAAAATAAAAAATAAAAAAAAAATAACGCCCTCTTAATTAACAATTTGAACAAATAAAATCATCAAAGATAAAAATAAGATGTGCAAATTAATAGGTTGATGATAAACATATATATAAAAATGCACAATAATAGAGATTAGAGAACATTCATTACAATTAAAATGTGATGTGGTAGAAATATAATTAACATTTTAAAAAATTGTCTAGTTTTATAAATTCCCGAACAATATAATCCTCTAAATGTTATATAAATAATACAATCCAAATATAGTCTTTAATTTAAAGCTTTTGTATTTCACATCTTTTTTCTTTCCTTGGTCTTATTATATTCATGGTTTACTTACAGGGACTGAAAGAGTTCTTTCCTGGGGCATAAGTAAGTTCTTTTCATTTCATATATATATATGATAAATAGCCCATTGCTATCATCATCGGCGAATCCAAACGAGAGCTAAAAAAAAGTTTTCTCATTTTTCTTCTTGTAATCTGTGTGAACAGTGATCAACATTGCAGCCAGGATCTTAATTGGAATACCCTTTATGTTAGGATTACTTATCTATAAAGCGAGAAGAAGGCACTTATCCATGTTCGATGTAATAGAAAGCTTTCTACAAAGTCAAAATAACCCGATGCCCATCGGATACTCCTATTCGAGACATAAAGAAAATGACCAAAGGTTTTCGTGAAAAATTGGGTGAAGGAGGTTATGGTTACATTTACAAAGGAAAGCTTCAAGTGGAAGGGATGTAGCGCTTAAAATACTCGGCAAAAGCAAAGCTAATGGGCAAGATTTCATCAATGAAGTTGCTACTATTGGAAGAATTCATCATGTCAATGTAGTTCGACTTGTTGGATACAAAGTCTGAGATATGTCCAAGTGGGCTCTTGTATATGATTTCATGCCTAATGGTTCACTTGAAAAGTACCTCTCTTGTCGACAAGGAGAAACTCATTCATTAAGTTGGGAGAAAAAGCACGCGATTGCACTTGGTGTGGCTCGAGGATTGAGTATTTGCATCGAGGTGTGACATGCGATTCGCATTTCGATATCAAACCACATAACATACTTCTTGACCAAAACTTCACTCCAAAAGTTTCGATTTCGGACTAGCCAAATCCTACCCGTGGTAAAAGTATTGTGACTTTTTCACTGCAAGGGGTACAATTGGTTATGTAGCTCTGAACCCGATCAACAGATGCATTGAGGTCATCTCATATAAAAATGACGTTTATAGCTTTGGAATGTTGTTGATGGCATTGGTAGGTCTAAATAGAGATCGTATAGAAAATACGGAACAATCTAGCCAATACTTCCCGATTGGATATATGATCGTTTCAACAAGGGTAAGGATATTGAAATTGGAGATGCCGATGAATATGGCTATGAAGGAAGGACGATTACTAGGAAGATGACGGTGAGTGGCATTATGGTGCATGCATACAGATGAATCCGTTGGATCGCCCTTCAATGAGTAAAGTAGTGGAAATGCTTGAAAGTGAAGTCGAGACAATTCAAATTCCTCCTCGCCCTTTCCGCCCCCCCGCAGTTGCACCGAACGAGGACCAAACATGGGGAGCAGAATCGACCGACTCTACTGACCTGCAGCGTGTAATGCTTCAGTTCGATAAACTTGGAGGTTGAAGCATAAACCATTACTGTTGGATTTGGAACACAAAAGAAGCTTGTTTTATTATATAAACACTTGTACAATACTTTGGTTATGGAACACAACACACTCTTTTGTGATCTCACTCACCACTCTTTACCACCTTCCCACACACACTCTTAGCATATTTATACTTGGTTACAATATATCTAGAAAGTCTATAATGGAGGTTAGAAAATTCTAGTCCTAATGAAAGCACCTCATTGTTCTAGATCATTCCTAATTTATATGACACAAGAAAAAATTCTAGCAAAACAAAGAGAAAAATCTAGAACATTCAAATAGGTTGGTGATAACCTTCAATTCTCTCCTTTAGCACCAACTATTTGATTTAACTCTTTTCTTTAAACTCTTTAAATTTTGTAAACGTCTCAGATTTTTCTTTCAAGAAGAAAACCCAAACGTACCTTGAGAAGTCGTCGATGAATGTCACCATGTAGCGCATGCCTCGAATTGATGGTTGCTTGACAGGTCCAAACAAATCAGAGTGTATCAACTCCAATGGTTGCTTTGCTCTATAGTTTGACTCCTGATATGGTAGCTGATGTGCTTTACCATATTGACGACCAAAGACACACCATGTCGTCTCGATCTCAAGTCGAGGAAAGCCTTTGAGCATTGTCTTCTTCATCATCACCTTGACTTGTGATAGCTTACGTGTCCTAGTCTCGCATGCCATAAATCGCTGTCTCGCTTTTTTCGAGTCTTATCTACGTATGCAGATTCTGCTGACATTACATAGATGGACTCTAGTCTTCGTCCTTCCATTACTGGTGTACCTGAAATTTTGACATTTTGATACACCTTAACATCTTTCGGTCCAAACAAAACATAATTACCTGAAGATGTCAGTTGTGCCACTGATAGGAGATTTTTCTTCATTCGTGGCACATGGTAGACGTCTTGTAGATGCACCTGACTAGGACTAAAACGGGGCGTGATAACTGTCTTACCAATATGTGTTGTTGGCAATCTCGAGTTGTTGGCAGTTACCACCATCCGGCCTCCCTTATACTCTGCTGTGTTTTGTAGCTTTTCCTTGTCGCCTGTCATGTGATTGGAACATCCTGAGTCGACAATCCAATCATTTTCATAATCTAACCGTCCAGGGACGACCGCCATCAGTGCCGATTCTTCCTCAAGGCTTGAACTGCACACCTCCTCATGAGTTTGCTCAATTATTGCGATCGACGCTTCAGCATCCCACTCTTCTTCACTATTATATTTTTCTTGCTCGTTGGAGGTTGCCATATTTCCTTCTGCTTGCTTTTTCCTAAATCGGCAATCTCTGGCGTAATGACCTCGTTTGCCACATACGAAGCACAAGCCATTAGGTCGCCTATATCTCTTGGACAACTGACCTCTCTCATCGCGATTTTCTTGAGCTCCCCTTGTTTGAGAACCTTCTATACGTTTTTCTTCTTTTGATTCTTTATTATTTTGTCGAGGGGATCGGCCTTTTCTTTTATAGCTAAACAATGCTTCATCTTCTTCCTTTAGTGAGACCCCTAGCATTTGCTTAGTCAACGCTTCTTGGTCGGCTAGCAAATTTTCTAGATTGACCAATGAAGGTTGCTCTGGCCAACCTTGTATTGCGGCAATAAAGCCTCTAAATTTGGGTCTCAGTCCATGTATGATTATTCTTCTCATTCTAGATTCTGAAATTTTACTTGAAGAATCTAATTCAGAGATTTCGCGACAGAGAGATTTTACCTTGTTGAAGTATTGGTTTATCGTCATCTCCCCCTGAGTGATAGACAGTAGCTCGTTCTCTAGAAGCTGCAATCTTAGATCATTTTTCTTTGAAAATAGTGCTGCAAATGTGTCACATGCTTCCTTCGGCGTATTTTTATCCCTTATGTACTCCAATAATTCCTCATCAATTGTTGTCTTTATCGCAAACATGGTCTTACCTGCTTTAATCTTCCATTTCTTCAGAGCTCCGGCGTTCTCCGGCGGTGTCACTTCACTACCGCCAACTATGCCCCACAAGTCTTGGCCTTGGAGATAAGACTCCATGCATGTCTGCCATGTGGTGTAATTTTGATTGTTGAGCTTCTTCACTCCGCCTATCACTTGTAGGTGGCCATCGTAACTTGAATAACCTCCTCCTTACCAAGCAAGCTTTATTGAAGCTTCACAATCTCAATTTGTGCATGATCTACAGAAGCTCGAAAATAATCTCCACTCGACTGCCTCGCTCTGGAAACACGTGGCCCTCAATCGACTTGCTCTGATACCACTTGTTGGATTTGGAACACAAAAGAAGCTTGTTTTATTATATAAACACTTGTACAATACTTTGGTTATGGAAGGAATGGCATATACTTGGTAGCCCGGGTCAGCAAGACAAGGAATAATGTAATGCATATTTCTATTGGTTGCAGAACAATTAAACAGGACACGGCCGTACAAGCGATTTTCAAGGAAGTGGAAGGGGGAGGCTGATAAATTAAGATAGAGAAGCTTTTGAGGAAGACATCCTTCAGGATCATATAGCTGAATATTTTGAGATACATAATCAATTTTATTTGCTACTAGCTTCACTGAAAAAGGTAGTTCGAGCACAGTTTCGTTGCTCTCGTTACAATACAGATTGAAACCTGGATAGCCACAATGTTCTGGCTGTAGAAATTTATTTCTGAAAGGAAACCTAATGATCGGGCCACCTTTACTGCACCAGGTTGTTGTACAATCATCTAATCCTGCTATAAGCAGGGAGAGAACAACAAGAAGAACATGTAACAGATGAAGATGGACATTTTAATATTCAAAGTCATCATCTATTTCTGCCTCTTCCTCTCTAATCAATGTGACTCTTAGATAAAAAAAAATTGATCTGATCACTCCCACAATAAAATTATTTCAAATAACTGTTGGGAAACAAAATGTTCAGTGATTACCAGGAAGCATCACAGAAACTTTTCGACAAAATGACAAAGCTCCAGTCGCTTTCTGATAATTACAAATCCCAGTTGCACAATCTTGACTATATCTCAAGACTCAAGTTCTTGGAAGCAAGATTTGCGTATTCACACACAATGGAAAAGATTAGTATTTTCCCTTGCAGTATGCTGAGCCTAAGTTCGTGAAGCAGGGGTTGGTCTTTCCCTTGGAAGTTTCTATCCACCTTCTCACTAGCTAGTCATTGCCAATAAATCTTCATAAAACTTTGAACAATTCCGTATCACACCAACAAACAACACTCGAGAACCATGCTCAGAGAAATCTTCCTCCTTGAATGTTTATCGGCCCTGATCATTGTCCAATTACTTCAAACATCCAGTGCAAGCCATAATAACCAATGCAACTCTTCTTCCTGTGGCAAGATTCCTATTATTAGTTACCCTTTCCGATTAAAGGAGGATCCAAAACACTGTGGTGATTCCAGCTATGAACTAGTTTGTGAAAACAATACTGCCTCTCTATATATAAATTCCAACAAGTACCATGTGCAAGCCATCCATTACCTCAATTTCACTATTCATCTTGTTGATGCTGCCTTGAAAAATGACAGTTGTTCCTTTCCTCAGTATTCTCTGGCTCGATATAACATCTATAATAATTATCCTTATAGCACGTACAACTTCAATAATAATTATCCTTATAGCACGTACAACTTAGAAGACTTGCCTAAATTGAATTGGCCTATTACTTTTATGAGTTGTCCATATCCCGTGAATTCTTCAATATTTTTGGAAACTTCTCATTGTGACAACAGGTTCTATGCTTCCAATGCTTCTCATTCATCAACAAGAAGATACACGTATGTTAAGGTTGGCGATTTGAATGTATCTGATGTGAGAGATATGTGCAGTATAGACCTCAAAGTGATGACATCTTGGCCATTTAAGGATGTCAATAATATTTTGCTTTCAGAAATCCATGGTTCTCTGATATATGGATTTGAGCTCTCATGGTACGCCGTGATGATTAGATATTGCAGAAAGAAAAATCTTGCAAACTTTGTTACAGTGGCAGAGAAGGATATTACTATTTGTGTGGTAAGATGATTAATTTTTGTCCTCAAATCACGCAGCTTTTTGCATTTGTTACTGTGGAGGATCTATACTGTATTTCCACGTCTTTTAGATAGTTGCGTGCTCTTTTGTTCTCTATAATCTATTGCATGACCTTAGAATTCTCTGTGAAGTTCATAAATATTAGGTCGTTTTTTCATCAAAACAGAGGAGATGAAGTGCTTGTTTATAAAGATTTTTTTTTGTTAGATTATAAGTAATTACTCTTACGAAATGTGTAGATAAAAGTTATAGGTCCTATTGATAAATGCATAAATAACCTATATATTGATCTTAAAATAATATGTAAACCATACTTTTTCCCGATTCATGTAGTTCAACTTCAGCGTCCTTTTCTTTATATTTTTGTTCTGATGATTTTTTGGCTGTTGAGAATGTAGGATTTATCACTTCGTTGAAAAAAGACATCATATTTTGCTGTAAGGATTCTTTCACTCCCCTGTAATTTTTTATTATAAATTTTGAAAATTATGAAATATATACACATGCAAATACACATATACGCATGTTTTTTTATTATAATTTTGATGTGTATATATGCATATATGTCTATTTGCTCTGATAGCTTGTTTGGTGTAGTTTATAAATTAATTTTTTAATCAAAAATAGTAAAAAAAAATGTCATACTATGAAGACAAATTTTTGGTCGAATAAACTATTTTTTGTTGAAAAAATAGTTTATAAACTACATCAAACGAGCTCTCATAAAATTTTCATACTTACAGAGAAAAATGAAATTTAATATTGCATAGTAAAACAATACAAAGGAAATTGTATGAAATGTTCATTTGCACGAAATTATATGAATGATCTGAAAATATGTTGAATATAATTGCTCAAAAATCATTAGAAGAGATTGAGTTCAGGATTAATGTCTGGTAGAAAAGAAAAAGAATGCCAAAAGGAAAAAAGCAAATGAAAATAGTGGATTAAATTGTTGTCGAAAGGCAACTTGAAGCTGTAGTTTGACAACCTCAACTGTCGAACGACAAATGAACTTTTGAGAAAAAAAAAATTGTCAAGCCAACCGTTGACCATAATTTTCTTTTTTATCGACAGTTTAAGCTGTCATTTATCAATTCAACTGTCTTTTAACTTTTTTGTTATCAATAGGTATCTTCTCTTGGAAATCAGAAAAGAAAAACTTAAACATTTTTGCAAAAGGGTATATATGAATTTTTCTATCTAAAAGTGTCTATTTTCAAGTGTAATTATATTCACACTTCAATTTTTATTATTTACACCACGTTTTAATTGTAATGAAATTTTTTTCAACTTTTGACATTTTGTTACATTTGTTCTCAACTTTTTCGTCAGTATTTTTATCATTAACTTTCAATTAATTTTTATCTCTAATGATATTTTTGTCCAAATATTTAGTTAATGTGTATTGAAATGAGGGCAAATATTTTGTCAAATTTTGTGATTTTGCTTATTAATAAAACAAAATTAACTCCCTCCTTAATTAACATTTTGAACAAAAAATCATCAAAGACAAAGATAAGATGTGAAAATTAATAGGTTGATGATAAAAATGTGATAAAAAATAGTTGAGGACATAAATACAAAAATGCACAATAATTACAATTAAAATGTTAAATGTGGTGGAAATATAATTAACATTTTCAAATATCACTTATTGTATTATTGTTATATAATTAATACAACAATTTTCTACGAGTAATCCAAATATAATTCTCTAAATGCAATATTAATGGTTTACTTACAGGGATTGAGGCAGTTACTTTGTACGGCATAAGTAAGTTCTTTCAATTTCATATATGATAAATATCATCATAGGCAAATCCCAACGACACCTAAAAAAGGTTTTCTAATTTTTCTTCTCGTAATCTATGTGAACAGTGATCAACATTGCAGCCAGGATCTTAATTGGAATACCCTTTATGTTAGGATTACTTATCTATAAACTGAGAAGAAGGCACTTATCCATGTTCGATGTAATAGAAAGCTTTCTACAAAGTCAAAATAACCTGATGCCCATCAGATACTCCTATTCAGACATAAAGAAAATGACCAAAGGTTTTCACGAAAAATTGGGTGAAGGAGGTTATGGTTCTGTTTACAAAGGAAGGCTTCGAAGTGGAAGGGATGTAGCAGTTAAAATACTGAGCAAAAACAAAGCTAATGGTCAAGATTTCATCAATGAAGTTGCTACTATTGGAAGAATTCATCATGTCAATGTAGTTCGACTTGTTGGATATAGTGCAGATATGTCCAAAAGGGCTCTTGTGTATGATTTCATGCCTAATGGTTCACTTGAAAGGTAACTCTCTTGTCAGCAAGGAGAAACTCATTCATTAAGTTGGGAGAACAAGCACGCGATTGCACTTGGTGTGGCTCGAGGGATTGAGTATTTGCATCGAGGCTGTGACATGCGAATTCTGCATTTCGATATCAAACCACACAACATACTTCTTGACCAAAACTTCACCCCAAAAGTTTCTGATTTCGGACTAGCCAAATCCTACCCGACAGGTAATAGTATTGTGACTATCACTGCTGCAAGAGGTACAATTGGTTATGTAGCTCCTGAACTAATCAACAGAAGCATTGGAGTTGTCTCGTATAAGGCAGACATTTATAGCTTTGGAATGTTGTTGATGGTATTGGTAGGTCTAAATAGAGACTGTATAGAAAATACGGAACAATCTAGCCAATACTTCCCTGATTGGATATATGATCGTTTCAACAAGGGTAAGGATATTGAAATTGGAGATGCCGATGAATATGGCTATGAAGGAAGGACGATTACTAGGAAGACGACGATAGTGGCATTATGGTGCATACAGATGAATCCGGTGGATCGCCCTTCAATGAGTAAACTAGTGGAAATGCTTGAAAGTGAAGCTGAGACTCTTCAAATTCCTCCTCAGCCTTCCCTGCCACCCCTGCAGGTTGCACCGAACGAGGACCAAACATGGGGAATAGATTCGACCGACTCTATAGCCTTGCTGTGTAATGCTTTTGGTTCAGTAAACTTGGAAGTTGAAGCATAAACCATTACCAATCAATAGTCAATTGAAATAAGGTCCTCTCTCTCTCTGTTTATTACAATTCATTGCTTGTTAGTTGGAAGCACTGTTTGGTTGTTTCGTAACGTGTATTGTAGAGTATTTAGAGAGTATTAAGGAAGAAATTTTTAAGTCTCGTCCACTGTACACTGTTCAGTATTACATCCTAAATACGTGCTATAAGAAAGTGATCATAGCAATTGAATGTAAGTATTGTTTTTCCTTAATTTACTTCTTCATTTATGTACTATTTATATTGTCCGGAAAAATTAAAGTTTTGCTTTTGTTATGCTTGTTCAATCCCATGCCCAAGTTTTTATACTTCAACATATTTCAATCACTTTTGACGTACTAAATTGATAGAATTGAACTTTATTAAAGATAAAAAATGTATAAACATCTTCTCAAATGCTGGTCGTGTTACATTTTTAACCAACTAGACAAATGTACGCCTCTTCTAGAGTCACTTCACATAGTTTTTTGTTAAATTTGGTAGGAAAAGAATAGAGGTTGAGTTTAATGAACTTAATTGTAGTAGACTCATTAGCAAGTTGTTACAATTGGGAAAAAAATTGCATGTAAACATCTATGGTAATGCATTACTCTTTCCATATTATAAATATTTTTTTATTAGTTATTCTAAAATAATAATTGAAATATATGTAATGTAATTTCAAGAAAAACTATAATATCTTAGCATCCAAATTTTATTTTTTTATTCATGATCCTCAACCTTTAAGTATATAGCACTTAACTTTCTAGTAGATGGTTTTAATCTATTTGATGGTTAAAAATCACTTGGAGGATACGCGAAATCTTGATTAAGAGATGAAACTATGTAAATACAAATATTTTTAACGAAAAAAAAAAAAGAAAAAGAAATGGAAAGGAAAAAAGAAAAAGAAATAGAGAGAGAAAATGAAACTTAAAAAAATAGCAAAGTTTTCCTTATATTGTTGGTTCCAGCTTGGCCCTCATATTTATCTTTTTGTTTAAAACAACAATAACTGTATAAATAATGATCATGCTAGAAGTTATTTGCTCGACCGAACCTCCCCTATGACCCGAGGGAAGTTGAGGTGCCCCCATGTTGTGGTGAGTCAACGTCTAGGCAGGTAAATCATGACATTGGTGATCAATTGGTAAACCTCCCCCGGCGTATTCGCCCAAGAATGGGATGGTGGACCACCCTCCAAGGATGTCGACTACTTGACCATAAGGACAGTTGAGCACTCGTGACGCCCCAGACAAATATCTAGTCCTACTCAAGCACTACTTCTAATCTTATTGAGTCCTTCAAAGAGTTACTATTATCTTTTTCCCCCGTGCAGTTAGAAAATTAATCTTTTTCATTGAGGTTTTTATACACACAGAGTTCAAGGCAATTGGGGTTATCTAATTGCATGTTTGGTGCACAGTCGTATACAGCATAACAAACAAGATTTTAACTTCTGTTTCTTAATACTACCTTGGCATGAACTAAATATTCCCAATTGCCGATTAACTCTCTTAAGTAGTTGGGCGCTCAAGGATTACTTTACAAATTAGCAACAAGATGCGTAAGCAGTCTACTAGGAATTAGAAGCCCTAGCCTCAACACTAAAGATGCTGCTAACCGAGATCTATTGTTGAACTTTTGGTGAAACCTCACGAAGGAATGTGAAATAATGATTTATACATATAATCCATGAAAGCAAAGCAAGAGCTCAATTTCTTTAGCGATTTTTTTTTTTTTTCCTAATATTACGCTAGTGTACGGATCACACAAGTAAGATAATTGATTTTGAGTCCAAGTATCATTCCACGAGAATTTAGATAGTTTAATTCAATTATAGTAACCTTAACCGAATCATTTAACTTTTTAAATTTGGTTGTTTAAAAACTAGTTAAAATCTAAACTAAGAATAATTAAATAATTATAATTCAAATAATTAAAAGATTAAATTTATGAATAATTACTTTAACTTTGGAAAAGAAAAGTACTATAATCTCGAATCCACTTATAGTTGTTGATTCATCTATCTTGATTCTTGATTTTAACAAAGTGCATAAGTTATGATGATCAATATCTCTAAATTGTTTAACAGTTTCTCTCAAATAAAATCAAACATATTCATATGTATGATCCGACTATATCTCTATGACGAATGCGAATACATAAGAATGCATTAAGTTTATAGGGATAATTAAAGATCACATAAAGTATAGCGGTATATTTCTATCCATTATCGGACTTTAAGATAATTAAAATAATGTCTAGCCTGTTTTTGATCTCTCGATAATAAAACAAATCACAAGAATCATACAATTACCACGTATATAATTGTAGATGAAAAGAAATCAAAATAGAAGAATTTAAACTACAAGCTTCATCGTAATTCTAACACAAAATAATCTAGCCTAGCATACTAAGAAGAAGAAAAAAAAGAGAAAAATACAACATAGAAGCTATCACCCAAATAGGAAGAAAACATGAAAGAGAGGATCTTGATCTTCGTTGAATTCTTCAAAGAGTAAATCTTGATCTTTGTTTCGTGTTTCTTCTCTTGTTTTTCTCTCAAAATTCAGCTCTAAAATCGGCTCCTTATTTGTAGGTTAAGAACTCATATATATAGCATCTTCATTGTGTTCCAAAAGATCCCAAAAAATTATTAAAATCGTGTCCCAAAAGGTTTCCTAATTGAATTAGAAATCGTGTCCCCTGTGTCCCAAAAGGTTTCCTAATTTTCAGACGTATTTACAAGTTCACTCAGGAAAAGGTCTGTTGATTTCGTCAAAGGAAAAGGATTCGGTGGCATGATGGGCTTGTTTTCTACTCAAAGCATTTGAATCACAACTTTACAGAGAGAATCTTGTACACCACTGCATAACCTCCTTGGACAAGTTTTTTCTTAAAATCATGTGTAATTTTCTTAATATCTATAAAAGAATGTTTTGTTGGACTAAGAACCTTGTAATCCTCTAAAATTGCTCTATATACTTTACTAATCCTCTTTCTTTTCATCGGCCTAGTGATGCAAAGACAATCTTACGATGATGAATACCAGGAGAAACATACATGATATTATACTTGTAACCCGAACACTCCAAGTCAAAACTCATTTTTATCTCAAAGTATAACTAAAAGAAGGGGAGCTCCTATAACTTTAACTACAATGAGTAGTTTTCTTGATGCCCCTAAGTAGATAACAGAGCTGTAATTAGCTTATGCCATCAATTGGTAAAACATGCTTTAGGCATGTTTGGGATTGGACTCGACTGGACGGTAGACAAAATTTAACTTACTTTTTCTTTTTGAGTCTTCAATATTCTATAGTCAACCCCCACAAAACAAGCCATTGGGAAAGAAGAGTGACCAAATTAAGGGCAAATTGGAGTATTACAAAATGTACCTTTATGGGTCGATGTTGTTCATGGATGAAGCATTCAGTCTCATCTCTTGTGCTATTAATCTTACGGCCGCAATACTTTCCTTCTGCTTCACAATGTCCACAATATGGTTTATACCTTTGAAGATAATCAAGACTAGAATAAAACTTCATTTTGCCCTCCGCTTTCTGGAATATGTGAAAAGTTTTACAACTTAAAACAAGATGAGTACTAGGGCAAGGTGTTGATCTCATAAAATGAAGCAAAAGCAATGACATGGTAATATTGACCACTAAGACAAGTTAGTGTTGAGAATTATTGTCCAAGATTCTTGTTCCGAGGAAAATTACGAAACAGACAAAATATAAAAATAGAAAAATTTATGAACTGTCAAAACTTTCACTATACCAAAAATCATTACAATCATATAGATTTCACTCAACCAAATTCCCCAAGTATCTTAAGAAAAATAATATCATAAACTTTATCACACCCACCAATTTCTACTCTTTGTACAACCTACAAAGAGAACAAGAAAAATAACTAGGATTCTAGACTTACAATTTTTCTCTCAAAATCCTTCAAGTTACGTCCACAAAAGAGAAGAAAAATACATCAATTTATAGTTAACATATGACCTAATTTTCTTCCAAGTTTCGACTGCCAAGGTATCCAAGATTTTCCTTTTCAACAATTGGTTTATCTTTTGATTTTGGCAAGTTTTAAGAAAATATCTCAACAATATCCACCTTGATGAAAAACGAGTTAAAAACTCAATCATCTCTTTTATAGCTTTTCATCTCAATACTTTAAAAAAAAATCGATAAACTTTAACAATCTCAATTCTCAAAAGAGAATTAGTATACTCCAACATATAAGTATAATCATTTAGAAAAATGAATTCCAAGAATTTTTCTCGCTCATGTCGAATAAATTTCTTTGAAAAATTATGGTGCAGCTCTCTTACTTGACCTATCAGGAAGTCCATCACCATCAACATCAATTTCACCACACACCTTGCATTAATGTCAAGCAAATGCCCATGTACAAACATGTAGACCCGCTAGTAGTTACACATCCTCTATCATGGCAACTAATACATGCCACGAAGATATAAATATTTACTCAAGTGACATCATTGTCTCTCATAACGAGAGACATATTGTCCATATCGATATCGAGCAAATAGCCGAGCCTACTCTATCTTTTGGATAATTTTTCCTCACATAACCAAAGTTGTCCACAGTTCCAACAAGATACTTTTCTTTTCATAGAGTTATTCTTCTTCCATTTTCAAACAACAAGTAACGAGTTTTCGGGTGAAATATTACTTCCACTAGTCAACCTTCTTTCTTCATAAATTAGTGTACTTGTAACATCTTCAAAATTCTGAGTTTATTTCCCATATATCAAAATCGGTTTGATGTTTTCATAGGAGGATGGAAAAGACCAGATGAGTCTTACGTTTTATCCTCATCATCAATTTTAACTCTAATTGCTTCTAGTTCGTAAACGATCTCACCGATAACACTCGTGTGGTGCCGAATTTTTGTACATGTATTCATTCGCAAAGAATGAAACTATTTATTCAAGTAGAGAAATATGATATAGCACATATGGTGGGTAATAATTATGGTACCCACTTGACACGTGGCATCACCACATTGGTCACTTTTTAAAAAGTTTAAAAAGTTATAAACAACTTTTTAAAAAGTAACCAATGTGGTGATGCTACGTGTCAAATGGGTACCATAATTATTACCCATCATGGGTGCTATATCATTACTCTTCAAGTACAACCGATTTGAAAAACTCTTTGATGTTGAAAATTTGTTTAGTAATATTAATTTTGGCCAACTTTGACAAATTATTTAAGCGGAGCTCGTTAGTTGAGTACAAAATTGTAAGGCCAAATGTGTTCTACTACGCGAGTAGATTAACATAATATATTTAGTTGCTCGAACCAATTTTGAGTGAATGAAAAATTAAGGCCCAAAGTGAATCGCTTAAAAATAGGATTAGAATATTGTGGAATATTATAGAATCTGTTTAGATGAAGTCGTGTTTTTTTCGGACATATCATTTCTTAACAGTCAGATCTTCTCAACTTAGAGACATGTCTTTTGGACATGTACTTTTTCAACAAGACATGTCTTTTGAATGTGTCTTTTTATAAAACTGTGTCTTTTGATATACAACTTTTCAGATATTATAAATAGGTCCCTTATGATTGAAAATTAAATCACTTCACTTTCAACCAAATGTCTCTACAATTTTTGCATAAATTATTTTAGTATAGAAATAATTTCTACATAAAGTTCAAGTCCAGTTTTTATTTAAATAGAGAATAAAACACTATTTGGTTCGTTGTTCTCGTAATTTGAAGTGTTATTATTACGAAAAATGGTCGTTGTATCTTAGGAGGCGTGTCTTCGAGAAACCATAAGTACATGTACGGGACAATTTTGTCTTAAAGAGAAAGAGTCAAACTCTTACCTCGATCGAATCTAATTCTTCATTTCTCGATATTTCTGTAAGTCGTCAGTTTACTCGTTTGCATGCACGTGCTTAAATTATCAGAATATAAATAATGCACAATTTTTTCCAAAAATCTTAAGACCGAATTTTATCTCATTGTGTGCATTTTATATTTTGTTTAAGAATCAGTAGCTCAACATGTGATTGAGCATGAATTCTTAATTTGATTCATGTATTGCATATATATTGAAATTAAGATTGTGCTTATACAAATCTTTTGCATTAAGGTTTTCTGATTGGAAATGCTAGATATATATATTATGTTTTGCAATTCTAGAATTTATCATGTTATTCTAATTTCAATTATGAATATTTAATTAGATTGTCAATATAGGTGTATCTTTAATATTCTACGTACCGGAAAGTTTTATTGAGCAAGAATGGACTAGTTTTTTAATATATATACCTATAAAAAATGAGATGTACGTGAGCAAGGGATACTTAGCTAATGGATTGTTTAATATGAATAGAATGCTTGTACATCTGATATTGATGAAATTATGTTGCCAAGCACAATTCTATCCAGAATTTTGGGGGTAGGATTGTTGTTTGCATTATATCATCAACATAAGTTTATATTTACCCAAAATTTGTGGGAGATAGTGTTTCTTTCTTCAAATTAGAATATTGAAATATTGAAACAATAATAAAATGTTGAATTGCATTGTGATGAATCCCTTGTTAAACTTGAAAATTGTAAAAATATTGTAAATTGGATATCCAATGCAAAGAATTCAAAATCTACTAGTAAATATGTTTTAATATTGAGAGTGCATTTGTTTCTTGGAAATCATCCAAATAACTGAGTATTGGAAGATCGTGATAGAATCTGAATTTTTGAGCTTTAAATGAAGCAAGAAGGAAATATGATCTATTCAAATTTTCTTAAAAGTCCTCAAAACAACGTGTATAACTTGATTCACGATTGAATCTGAGTTCATAACTTTAAATAAAGCTAGATAGGAAACATAACGGCTTCGTAATTCTTATAGGACATTACATGTTGGCCTAAGCCAATGCTTGCAATATAGTATGCATTGTGATAGTCAGTTGGCTATTGAAAGAGCACAAATAGTATGTATAATGGTAAGTCTCGGCATATACATCGAAGACATAATACCATAAAATAGTTGAACTCAAATTGTGTAATCCATCGATTATATAAAGTCAAAGAAGAATATCGTGAATCCGCTTACTAAAAGTTTACCAAGAGATCAAGTATATTGTGTATCGAGTGAAATGGGATTAAAAGTCTACTACGCGTGAGTCTTTATAATTGTAACCTGACCTTGTTGACTGGAGATCTCAAAATCTTAGTTCAATGGGACAACTAAGTTATAAAGATTGAGTTAAGCACTCCTACCCATTTCTATTATAAGAAAAAGTGCTATTTGCAGAGTGTATGAGGTTAAGTAATAATTTTTAATAATTCTTATAGTTTAGATAGAGGTGTCAAGATGGGCAGGCCGACCAGGCCTGCATCGGCCCGCCCATGAAGTCCTGGAACCATAGGCCAGCCCGTGAATCGAGTCGATGGTTCATGGGCCTTAGTCTCTAAACTACTGGGTTTGCAGTTCAGGGATGAACGAGCCAGGTATAACCGCTGGCCCGTTCTATATAAATATTTTTTGTTATAAATAATAAATGTGAATTTATCATTGTTATTTACTTTTTATTTAATAATTTAACACATTTTTTGTTATAAATGTAAACATATATTTTTAAATAAATAAGTTAGTAATTTTTAAAAAAAATATTTTTTTATTCATATGGGCCAAAAGATCTCCATTTATGTCCGCTCAAGAGGACAGACCAGCCGCTCGAGCGGACGTTGCCGTGGCCAAACACTTATTTAAGTTAAAATCTATTTTTGTCATGTTTTTGAGAGATTTAGGACACGAAATTCAACCTTAGTTGGACCCATATAAATAGGAGAACTCGTATAACGAGGGAGTGGAATTTCGGAGAGAAGGAGAAGGCAAAACACAAGATCTTTACAATAATTTCTTCATCCGGTCAAGATTATTGAGATTTCAAGCAAGAAAAAGTTGGAATTCTTGGGCAATCCATTGAAGACATTCAAGAGGGCCAATTTTATCTTCAAAGTTCTTCTTGCAATTAAATCTTCTGAGTGATGAATTCTCCATTTATTTTGTGTTTTTGTAAATCAAACATGATGGGCTAAACTCTTTATGCTAAGGATGATGATGTAAACCATATGTTGAAGTTTTAATTCAAGAATTCCCGTTTTTAATTTTAATTTGTGTTTGTTTGATTTATGTCATGGTTTTAATATCCGTTTGAATGATTGATCACCGTTTAAACGTGTTTGTGATTTATTTTCGTTTTCGAAAGGTTTAAAATAGATTAGCTCATTATAGTTTTAAACACAAAGTCCTATAGAGATTATGAATAATTTCGTATGCTTGGTGCAATCAAATTTGATAATCTTGATATTTAAAGCATTTTTATATATTCGTATTCAAAATATGAATATTTTGGAACTTATATGAAAATAGGTTTAATTTTACTCGAAATATATTATTAGATAACTTAGGATTATCGATTGTCAATTTGAACATAAATTGGATTAGAATGTGTGATTTCGAGGATTAAAATAGATACTAATGGTGAAGTTAGATTCTTAGCATAACTCCTTTACTTGATTTTTCTCCAAAAACTATATTTGCATTTAGTTAAATCGTAGTTATAGTTTAGATAATTTCATACTTTCTTGATCCCAAAATTTATTGTGTGTATTCGATTTAAGCTTGAATTAGTCGAAATTAAGCTAAAGTCTAATCTTCGTGGGAATGATAATCTTTTACTCACTTTTTACTGTTACTTGTCAACAAATCCGTACGCTTGCAGGATTTTACTGTACAAAATGTTCTTCTTATCTTTTCTCTTTTTTCTTTTTTAATTCTCCCGTACTTTATGTAAATTAACCCGTATTTCATATTTATTTTCAAACGAAAAGAAACTCACGAGTTAATGAGGAAGTAATGTACAATTGACTTGACCTGTTTTTCCATTGGTATCTAACTTTTTCAACGTATTGAGACAGCATGTAATATCTTTGTTGAAATTTGTTACTTATTGCTTAAAAAGTCTTTGCACTTCATTGTCTCTCTCTTGGAATGGCTCATAGAGACGATGCTGGCAATGGGGCCTAAACTGGTTCTTTTTGTAGCTGTAAGAAGAGTCTATGTCCTTCCATTAATACATTTCCTTTGAAACTGTGGAGGACCCTGAGTCATTGAAAGCACTTCATCTACTTTTTCTAACCAACCCTACCGTGACAACCATTGTTAACTGCATAGTAGCTCTTATTTGAAAATTTTTTGTGGCTGTAATAAGAGTCTCTCTGCTGAAATTAGATCTATCACGAAACCAATGAAGAACATAAAACGCGAGCGTATTTTGACTTTTATTTGAACTTGCACTGAATCTTCCATATCATAACTGGTTGTGCTGGGCCACTTTGGCTAAAAGGCTGTGTCAAAAAGCTGAATTGAAAAAACGTTCGACTTATACAATTTAAGTTGAAAAGGTAACTTTTACAAAAAAATGACTTAAATACATTTATTAATAAGGTCTGTTAACAGAATTGTCTGTTAATATAAACAACACATAGGCTTGTTAACAGACTTTAAAGGCTAGAATTGACTTTAACAAACCAAATCATAACAAATCATGAGTTTGTTAAAGTCGGTTTACACATGTTAATAAACTGGTTTTTAATTAACCTACTTCAAATTGAACTAAACTTTATAGAAATTTAAAGCAAAATCATATATATATATATATATATATATATATATATATATATATACCATAAAATTCACAATTTCTACCATAAATTAAAAGAAGAAATAATATAAATTTTGCAAGAATTTAGATAGGTTAGATTTTAACTTTGAAATGAGATTTCTTACATAGATGAAATAGGCTAACCTTGAAATATGCTAGATTCTAACTTAGAAATCTTCTCTCTTTTAGCAAATAACATAAAGATGAATTTGAAATCGTTTGAAATATAATAAGCGGGGAAAAAATGTTGTAATAATTTACTTGTAAAATAGGTCAACGATCATTCAAAAAAATTTATCGGGTCACTGGATCATTTAGCCTTGAATTAAATGATCGCGTAACACAAAACCAGTTGAATTTTTGCACCTTTTGAAGGTAAATCACTGCTGTCATTAGATCTTCATATTTATTATTTATTTTTTATTTTTTTTATTGTGGTTAGTCAGAAAACTGCCATTCACACAGACAAATACATTAAACGTTTTAGAGACTATCGAAATTGGATTCATCAATGGAAGTAGTCTATCAGGACTGTTGGGTTGGAAATAAAGAAAGTACATATATTTTTTTATTGATTCAGCTGACTGAAACATTGCGACGAAGGAAAATAATATAAGAAATGTCTACTAAAATGTTCCTTGTCACTCTGCTTCTGATATGACTGCCAACTCTGTTTGATGAAGCCTTCCATGGATTCCTGCAATGGAGTTTGTCCCATTTGTAGCTGGAACAGGATGAGGAGGCATGGTGAGATTGTTTCCATCTCCTTCCAACATTTGAACTACAACTTTCATGGATGGCCTATCTGCTGGATACCACTGAATACACCACAGCCCCACAATAGCAAGTTTTTTCAATATAGTAGCATCGTCACCTTCCTCAATTCGGATGTGCAACTCTTCTCCTTGACTTAATTGATTAAAAATCCATTCGGGAAAGTACACTTGACTAGCATTTGCTGTAAGATCATTATTCTTCCTCTCCTCCAACCATTTCTAGCAATAACATCCCGAAGCTATAAACATCTGACTTGTAAGACACTCTCCCAAAATTCCTTGATAATACCTCAGGTGCAATATATCCAATGGTTCCTCTTGCAGCCGTCATTGACACACCACTTTGTTCCTTGCAACACAACTTAGCTAGACCAAAGTCACAGATCTTTGGGTTGAAGTTATGGTCTAACAAGATATTGTGGGGCTTTATATCAAAATGAAGGATCTGTTGGTCGCAACCCTGGTGAAGATATTCAATTCCTTTAGCTATGCCTAGAGCAATATCTTGGAGCTTCTTCCAGCCAAGGGTATTTCTCTTAGAACCAGCTCGGAAGATGAACTTCTCAAGTGAATCATTTGGTAGAAATTCGTACACGAGAGCTCTTCTAAATCCGTCAGCACAATAACCTACTAAACGAACCACGTTGACATGGTGGATTCTCCCTATTGTTCCAACTTCAATGATGAACTCCTCCCCATTTCCTTTGAAATTGTTGAGGACCTTTACCGCAACATAAATTTCATTAGACAGCTTCCCCTTATATACAGTTCCGTAGCCTCCTTCACCCAATTTTTCGCTGAACTGATTGGTAATCTTTCTGATCTCTGCATAAGAGAATCTAGTGGGTTTGAGAGCTCTGTAATCTTCCAAAAACTTTTCAATCGTCGCCTGATTCTCTTTCTTTATTCTACTTGAGCTATAGACATAGTAGAGTGCTACAAGTGTTCCCACTGAAAGGAAAGCACCTATGGTGCCACCTGCAGAATACAAGACCAGACCACTATTTTTAATGATAACCTAAACAGCACAAGTAAGATGGAAAATAACATTTCTGAAGTAAATTAAACAATAAAGGAAAAATTCACCTGCAATCAAATCTCTTCTTGGTTCACCTGTAAGAAAATAAAGTGAAAATTTATCTACTTGTGCTATTTAAAATATAAAATAATAAAAATAGCCCTGACTAGAGGAGCCATTTGTTGTTTGATAGACAGATAAAATCAAAGAAAAAGACAGATCGAGTCTATACTTCTATGTATCTTGGGCTTGCTGGTACACTGAGTTCCACTTTTATTGGTGTCTAAGCTGCAAATTTTTCCTTGAACTTCACAGTGGCCACAATACGGTTCCGACCATTTCAGATGGAGATCGTTTTGATCAAACGTATACCGTGGAACAGATGAAATTTCATGAATCTTGGTACACGAAGTCAAAGGATAGTCGTCAATGTATGAGTTTGAGTATGAGTAGGAAGGAATGGCATAGACTTGGTAGCCCGGGACAGCAAGACAAGGAATAATGTAATGCATATTTCTATTGGTTGCAGAACAATTAAACAGGACACGGCCGTACAAGCGATTTTCAAGGAAGTGGAAGGGGGAGGCTGATAAATTAAGATAGAGAAGCTTTTGAGGAAGACATCCATCAGGATCATATAGCTGAATATTTTGAGATACATAATCAATTTTATTTGCTACTAGCTTCACTGAAAAAGGTAGTTCGAGCACAGTTTCGTTGCTCTCGTTACAATACAGATTGAAACCTGGATAGCCACAATGTTCTGGCTGTAGAAATTTATTTCTGAAAGGAAACCTAATGATCGGGCCACCTTTACTGCACCAGGTTGTTGTACAATCATCTAATCCTGCTATAAGCAGGGGAGAGAACAGCAAGAAGAACATGTAACAGATGAAGATGGACATTTTAATATTCAAAGTCATCATCTATTTTCTGCCTCTTCCTCTCTAATCAATGTGACTCTTAGATAAAAAAAATTGATCTGATCACTCCCACAATAAAATTATTTCAAATAACTGTTGGGAAACAAAATGTTCAGTGATTACCAGGAAGCATCACAGAAACTTTTCGACAAAATGACAAAGCTCCAGTCGCTTTCTGATAATTACAAATCCCAGTTGCACAATCTTGACTATATCTCAAGACTCAAGTTCTTGGAAGCAAGATTTGCGTATTCACACACAATGGAAAAGATTAGTATTTTCCCTTGCAGTATGCTGAGCCTAAGTTCGTGAAGCAGGGGTTGGTCTTTCCCTTGGAAGTTTCTATCCACCTTCTCAGTAGCTAGTCATTGCCAATAAATCTTCATAAAACTTTGAACAATTCCATCGCACACCAACAAACAACACTCGAAAACCATGCTCAGAGAAATCTTCCTCCTTGAATGTTTATCGGCCCTGATCATTGTGCAATTACTTCAAACATCCAGTGCAAGCCATAATATCCAATGCAACTCTTCTGCCTGTGGCAAGATTCCTATTATTAGCTACCCTTTCCGATTAAAGGAGGATTCAAAACACTGTGGTGATTCCAGCTATGAACTCGTTTGTGAAAACAATACTGCATCTCTATATCTAAATTCCAACAAGTACCATGTGCAAACCATCAATTACCTCAATTTCACTATTCATCTTGTTGATGCTGCCTTAAAAAATGACAGTTGTTCCTTTCCTCAGTATTCTCTGTCTCGATATAACTTCTATAATAATTATCCTTATAGCACGTACAACTTAACCAAATCAGAAGACTTGCCTAAATTGAGTTGGCCTATTACTTTTATGAGTTGTCCATATCCCGTGAATTCTTCTCTGTTTTTGGAAACTTCTCATTTTGACAACAGGTTCTATGCTTCCAATGCTTCTTATTCATCAACAAGAAGATACACGTATGTTAAGGTTGGCGATTTGAATGTATCAGATGTGAGAGATATGTGCAGTATAGACCTCATAGTGATGACATCTTGGCCATTTAAGGATGACAATAATATTTCGCTTTCAGAAATCCATGGTTCTCTGATATATGGATTTGAGCTCTCATGGTACGCTGTGAAGATTAGCGATTGCAAAAAGAAGGAATTTTGCGAAGTTTGTTACACTCACAGAAGACGATATTACTATTTGTGTGGTAAGATGATTAATTTTTTGTCTTAAAATCACGCAGCTTTTTGCATTTGTTACTGTGGAGGATCTATCCTGTATTTCCATGTCTTTTAGGAAGTTGCGTGCTCTTTTGTTCCCCATAATCTGTTACTTGCATGACCTTAGAATTCTCTGTGAAGTTCTAAAATATTAGGTCGTTTTTTCATCAAAACAGAGGAGATGAAGTGCTTGTTTGGCAGATCTTTTTGTAGATTATAGAGTTGTTTTTGACAAATAATCACAGTAAATAAAATATTTCTTAAAATACTTTTATACTTTTTTTATTATAAAAATACTATTTTCAATTTTTATAACTCTTTTGGTTACAATTGTTATTTTAATTACAATAAATATGTTGCAATTGTTATTAACAAACATAACAAATATAACAAGTGTTCCAAAAATAAAAAACATCATTTTTATAATAAAAAAAGTTAGATAGTATTTTTTAAATTATTTTATATTTTGTGTTGTATGGTGAAATTATATAACAAATATAACAAGTATAACAAGTGTTCCAAAAATAAAAAACATCATTTTTATAGTAAAAAAAGTTAGATAGTATTTTTTAAATTATTTTATATTTTGTGTTGTATGGTGAAATTATATAACAAATATAACAAGTATAACAAGTGTTCCAAAAATAAAAAACATCATTTTTATAGTAAAAAAAGTTAGATAGTATGTTTTAAATTATTTTATATTTTGTGTTGTATGGTGAAATTATATAAGTAGGGGTGGCACAACCGGTCCGGCCGCGAGCCGACCCATATAACCCAGATTTTGGGTTGAGCTGACCCTAGCCCACACAAAACCGGGTCTATATGGCCCGGCCCGCAAATATATATATATATATATATATTTGCTCATTAATACTAATCACTCAATTTTTTGAATATCTCCAATATATAATCCAAATAACATCAATCTAAAATAGTATAAGCTCAAGTCTCCAATTTAAATTATCTTTTTTTGAAACATTAGTCCAAGAATCTCAAGCTCCAACGTAAAATTGTTTAGATTTAATTAAAATTTAGTTTAATTCAAGTTTCAATTCAAATTATGTTTGGTGTAACAAGTAAATTATTTATTTTAAATTTACTTATATGTAAATTTTTTAATTTAAGCCAAACATGCTTATATCTCAAAACAATAAGACTAGCATTCTTCTACTATTTATATTTTTAAAAAAAGGTGTCAAAAAATAGTTTACAATTAACCAAAAAATATTATTATTTTGAAAGAAAATTGATGCTTCTCTATTGACTAATACATGAGAGTCCCAATTTTATAAATTAATCTTGTTAAAAATCTCAAAATATATATTGTCTAAGTTTATCTAAGATTATATTTGATGCATTGTATTAGATTGTATAAAAAAATTATTTAAGAAAAAAAAATAAAAAAAATTAAGACCAAGTTGGCTTGATGATGAATTTGAAATAAAAATTGAAATTTGGGTTGGGTTGGGTTGGGCCAGCATATTTCTGATTCGCACAAAGCTGGGTTGGATTGGCCCGGTTCAGTTTCAAGTGTGGCCTGCTCCGAACCCATTTGTCAGCTATAATTATAAGCAGTAGATCTTACAAAATATGTGGATAAAAGTTGTAGTTCATGTTGATAAATGCATACTTTTTCCAGAATTCAACTTCAACGTCCTTTTCTTTATATTTTTGTTCTGATGATTTTTTGGCTGTTGAGAATGTAGGATCCGATCACATTACGTTGAAAGACATCATATTTGGCTGTAAGGATTCTTTCACTCTCCTGTAATTTTTTATTTATAATTTCGACGTGTATCTTTATTATAAATTTTGAAAATTATATGAAATACACATATTTGGCAGTAAGGATTCTTTCAAAATTATATGATATGCATGTTTTTTTATTATAATTTGATGTGTATATATATGCATATATGTCTATTTGATTGAAATGTATTTCAGAGTTTGTTTGGTGTAGTTTATAAACCAGTTTTTCAATTAAATTTTTTTTTATGTGTATATATGTATATATGTCTATTTTTTATTGAAAAAATAGATACACCAAACGAGCTCTGAAATTTTCACAGTTGCACATAAAAAAGAAAAATAAATTTAATATTGCATAGTAAAACAACACAAAGGAAATTATATGAAAATTGAAATGTCCATTTGCAAGAAATTATATGAAAGATCTTAAATATGTTAAATATAATTGCTCAAAAATTGTTGGAAGAGATTGAGTTCAAGATTAATGTCTGATAGAAAAGAAAAAGAATGTGAAAACGAAAAAAGCAAATGAAAATGGCGGATTAAGTTGTTGTCGAACGACAACTTGAAGCTGTCGTTTGACAATCTCAACTGTCGAACGACAAATGAACTTTCGAGGAAAAAAAACTATCGAGCCAACTGTTGACTATAATTTTTTTTTTTACCGACAATTTAAGCTGTCATTTATCAATTCAACTGTCTTTTAAAAGTCAGTAGGTAGTTTCTTTTGGTAGTGAGAAAAGAAAAACTTGTCATTTTTACAATTGGGTATATATGAATTTTTGTATATAAAAGTAGCTATTTTCAAAAGTGTAATTATATTCACACTTTAGTTTTTATTATTTACACCACGTTTTAATTATAATGAAAATTTTCGAACTTTTGATATTTTGTCACATTTGTTCCCAACTTTTTTCGTCTTATTTTTATCATTAACTTTCAATTAATTTTTATCTCAGATGATATTTTTGTAAAAAAAATTAGTTAATGTGCATTCAAATGAGGGGCAAATATTATGTCAAACTTTTGTGATTTTTCTTATTTAAAAATACGAGATGCAAAAAAAAAAAAAAATTAACACCCACTTAATTAACTTTTTTTTTTATAGAAACAATCATCAAAGACAAAGACAAGATGTGCAAATTAGTAGGTTGATGATAAAAATGTGATAAAAAAAAAGTTGAGGACATAAATGCAAAAATGCACAATAATTGGGAACTTTCATTACAATTAAAATGTGATGTTTTTAAATGTGGTGGAAATATAATTAACATTTTCAAAAATCACTCATTGTGTCTAGTTTTATAAATTCCCCAACAATATAATTCTCTAAATGCAATATTTTATTATTGTTATATAAATAATACAATCCAAATGAAGTCTTTAATTTAAAGGTTTTGTATTTCACATCTTTTTTCTTTCCTTGGTCTTATTATATTAATGGTTACTTACAGGGATTGAGACAGTTCTTATCTTCTGTTTTTACGGCATAAGTAAGTTCTTTTCATTTCATATATATATATATATGATAAATAGCCCATTGCTAGCCTATCATCATAGGCGAATTCAAACTAGAGCTAAAAAAAAGTTTACTCATTTTTCTTCTCGTAATCTGTGTGAACAAAGTGATCAAAGATTGCAGCCCGGGATCTTAATTGGAATACCCTTTATGTTAGGATTACTCATCTATAAACCGAGAAGAAGGCACTTATCCATGTTCGATGTAATAGAAAGCTTTCTACAAAGTCAAAATAACCCGATGCCCATCGATACTCCTATTCGGACATAAAGAAAATGACCAAAGGTTTTCGCGAAAAATTGGGTGAAGGAGGTTATGGTTCGTTTACAAAGGAAAGCTTCAAGTGGAAGGGATGTAGTGTTAAAATATTGGGCAAAAACAAAGCTAATGGTCAAGATTTCATCAATGAAGTTTCTAGTATTGGAAGAATTCATCATGTCAATGTAGTTCGACTTGTTGGATATAGTGCGAGATATGTCCAAGAGGGCTCTTGTGTATGATTTCATGCCTAATGGTTCACTTGAAAGGTACCTCTCGGTCAACAAGGAGAAACTAATTCATTAAGTTGGGAGAAAAAGCATGAGATTGCACTTGGTGTGGCTCGAGGAATTGAGTATTTGCATCGAGGTCGTGACATGCTAATTCGCATTTCGATATCAAACCACACAACATACTTCTTGACCAAAACTTCACCCAAAAGTTTTCGATTTCGGACTAGCCAAATCCTACCCGGTGGTAAAAGTATTGTGACTTTCATTCTTTGCAAGGGTACAATTGGTTATGTAGCTCCGAACCGATCAACAGATGCATTGGAGTCGTCTCATATAAGCGCGACGCTTATAGCTTTGGAATGTTGTTGATGGCATTGGTAGGTCTAAAGAGAGATCGTATAGAAAATACGGAACAATCTAGCCAATACTTCCCTCGATTGGATATATGATCGTTTCAACAAGGGTAAGGATATTGAAATTGAGATGCCGATGAATATGGCTATGAAGGAAGGACGATTACTAGGAAGATGACGATAGTGGCATTATGGTGCATACAGATGAATCCGATGGATCGCCTTCTATGAGTAAGTAAAGTAGGAAATGCTTGAAAGTGAAGTCGAGACTCTTCAAATTCCTCCTCAGCTTTTTCCAGCCACCCCGCGCAGTTGCACCGAACGAGGACCAAACATGGGGAGCAGATTCGACCGACTCTATAGCCTTCTTTGTGTAATTCTTTCGGTTCAATAAACTTGGAGGTTGAAGCATAAACCATTACCAATCAATAGTCAATTGAAATAAGGTCCTCTCTCTATTTATTACAATTCATTCTTTGGTTAGTTGGAAGCACTGTTTGGTTGGTTGTTTCCTAACGTGTATTGTAGAGTATTTAGAGAGTATTAAGGGAGAAATGTTTAAGTCACGTCCACTGTACAATGTTCAGAACTACATACCAAATACGTGCTACAAGAACGTTGGTGAACCTAGCAATTGAATGTAAGTATTGTTTTTCCTTAATTTACTTCTTCATTTTTGTACTATTTATATTGTCGGGAAAAGTTAAAGTTTTGCTTATGTTATGCTTGTTCAATCCCATACCTAAGTTTTTATACTTCAACATATTTCAATCAATTTTGACGTACTAGATTCGATAGAATTGAACTTGATTAAAGATGAAAAATGTATAAACATCTTCTCGAATGTTGGTCGTGTAAAATTTTTTAAACAACTAGACGGATTTACTCCCCTTTTAGTGTCACTTTACATAGTTTTTTGTTAAATTTGGTAGGACAAGAATAGAAGTTGAGTTTAATGAACTTAATTGTAGAAGACTCATTAGAAAGTTGTTACAATTGAAAAAGATTGCATGTAAAACATCTATGGTAATGCATTACTCTTTCCATATTACAAATAATTTTTTATTAGTTATTCTGAAATAATAATTGAAATATATGTAATGTAATTTCAAGAAAAACGATAATATCTTAGTCTCCAACTTTTACTTTTTTATTTCTATATCCTTTGACACCGAGAGGAGGGAGAAAGGGGGAGAGATTTAGGAGATACTACAAGCACACAATCAAGCTGACCAACTCGCCACCCAAAGGAATCCATCCAAGGGTCATATAAGAGTATGAACAAGAAGAAATCTTTCTTCTAACAAGCCAAGGGTTAAATATATAAATTTGAAATTCAAGTTTGTCCTTTTACAATAGAGAACACAAGTATTTATAGATTAGAACAACCCTCTAATCATAGGTCTTTCCAAAGTAATAAGTACAATTTTGTACTGATCGGGGGCCCAAAAAAAGGGGGCAATTATGAGTACTTTTACAAGTTTTTCAACATAATGGCGTGTTGTTTTTTTATCATTATAGAAAAATAATCAAATTCGAGTGTCGATCAAACGAAAAGAAAGCAAACAGAAGAAAAATGGACTCAATTGAACAACTAAAGAGATTTGAGGAGCTTGTCGTGCAAATACTAAAGAAAAAAAACTATAGAACCAGAAACAAACTAACCATGCGACCGCATGGTTGAGTTAAGGTGCGATCGTAAATGGTTGAATTTTTCTGCAGAACATCACAGTGCACTACCATGCCATCGCAAGGTACTGCATCATGCGGTTGAATGGGTAAAACATGAATAGAAATTTATGTTTCCTCATGGAAACATAACTCTATTCAGTAGAGGATAGAAACGTAACATTAAACACATTTCCGGATACTTGGAGAGGATATAAAATGTAGAGAATAGAGAAATCGTGGGAGGCGAATGAGAGGAGAAAAATACATCAGAAGAATCGAAGATCAAAGAAACGGATTAAAGATTCTTCAGCAAGGAATCACTGGTTGTGTTTCTCTTTTCTTCTTTTTCTTCCAGATAATGATTAGTTCAACTTTTATAATATTTTATGAAATCATGTCCAGCTAAATTACGTATTGATAGGATGAACGACGAAACTCCACTTTTTGACTAATTAGAAGTTTTCCGTTTTTTGTAAGTAATTGCTTCTAGGTTTATTATTCTTTATTCCTTTTATACGTTTCGATGCTTGATTACCATTGAAATGTTTTGTGATCTTTATTGATTTTGAGAGATTCAATCTAGAAAAGCACGTGGTATTGAATAATAGCTAGAGATATTTAAATTTGCATATTGATATAGAATTAATAGACCATTGAGCTTAAACTTTTGATTTTTGTAGGATCATCCATTTAAACCTAGGGCAATAATTAGTTAAAACGATTAATGGATAATTAATTAATGAACTCAGTAGGTGGATTCGCAAATCTTAGTGCTAGTAAAACTCGAATTTGTTCTTAAATTACTTTTGATTGCGTGATAATTTAGAATTAGTTAAACTCGAATAGAATAACCTTGGGATTGAAATTCTCAACGAATCTGTGTTTTAAATTTTGTTAAAACTCAAACTATAAATTAATTAGTTAATTAATTGTTAGTTGTCGTAGGTTCGACACTTTGATTATCACTTTATTACTTGTAACCGACCCGTCCACTTGCGAAATTAAAATCGACAACACAAAGCAACATTAATAACTAAGTTGACAACACTACTCTCACACATAGGAAATGAGAATGACCATTAAACTTGACTTAGACCATTAATTACAAGAAAAACTCTTTGGAAACTAAAAGAACATCAATAATATTGAAAATTAATCTGAAAAGTTGGACAAAAGACACAAATCTAGAAACATTCCCGCAAGTTCTCACTGTGCAGACGACTTTTACGAAAATGCACATATTTCAATGTAGGAACCTCGGATTAATGCACTTTTTTTATGAAAGAAAACTCATAGACCTTTCCAATGATTTAAGGAATGTGAACTTGAACATTCTGAAAAATAGCAGTTTATTTGCCAAAATTCAGCAAAAAAAAAAAAAAAACTGCCCTTGCTAAAAATCTCAGTGTCAATCTCCCTCGGCTAGAAAAAACTCGACATCAAGTCTGTGTGTCTCATCATCATCAATATAAGGAGAAAGATCAGCTACGTTGAATGTTGTTGAAACACCATAATCATCCAGAATATGATCGAGCACCCTAAAAGGACCAGCTTAAGTTTTCGATGACGCCGACGAGGAAATCTTTCTTTTTGAAGATGAATCCACACCAAGTTTCCTTTCTTAAAGCTACAAATTTCTTATGCTTGTTGGCTATCCTTTAATACTTAGCATTTTGCTTCATTATTCGATCACAAACATGTTCATACATTTTCTTTATAGACTTAGCATGTTCTTCAGCATCTCCGCTATAACGATGATTGAGGAGAAGAGCAACCAAGTCCAACGAGCTTCCATAAACTACTTCAAAAGGACTCTTTCAAAGAGTTTGAATTGAAGATCTGTTGTATGAAAATTTAGCTTGTGCTAATGTGAGATCCCATTGTTGGATATTGCTGCAAAGTAAACTTCTCAGAAGGTTCCCCAAACTCTTGTTTACAATTTCTGTTTGAAGATGATGTGGAGAGCTAAATTGAAGTTTAGTACCAAGCTTTTTCCATAAAGTGGGTAAAAAATGACTCATAAACTTTGGATCTCGATCTGAAGTTATAATCTTTGGGCTTCCATGGAGTTTCACTATTTCTTTGAAGTAGAGATCAGCCACATGAGTTTCATCTAAAGTCTTTAAACAGGGTACAAAATGTGCCATTTTGGAATACCAATCGACCACCACCATAATAGAATCTTTGTTTCTTTGTGTTCAAAGTAACCCCACAACAAGGTCTAGACTCATATCTTTCCATGGTGCCATTGGAACCGGCAAAGAAGTATATAACTCTGTGTTTTGAGCATGTCCTATAAAGTGACTAGCAACTCCTCCATTGTGAGCTTTATTAATGACAGCTTCTGTTAAAGAACATTGAGAAATGCAAAGACGACCTCCTTTAAAAAGATAACCATATCGAATTAAGAATTGATGATATGGACCTTTGCAGAACTCTTCCCAAATGTGGCCCAAGTGAGGATGTACAGCTTTTTGAGAATCTCAAAGCTCATGACTTTGACTTGCATCATGGATAACAGAGAGTACCTACGGCTTAAGGCGTCAGCAACACGATTCAGAACACCAAATTTATGTTTGATAAGAAAAGTGAAAGATTGAATAAACTCAACCCATTTTGCATGACGACGATTCAGCTTTTGTTGAGAATTAATGTACTTGAGAGGGTTGTGATCTAAAAATAGAATGAATTCTTTGGACATGAGATAGTCGCCATCGATCCAAGGCACGACCAATAGCATAGAATTCATTGTCATAAGATGAATATTTTTGACGAGAACCATTCAACTTTTTACTAAAGAATGCAATAGGTCTCGCTTTTCTTGATCGAGATCATCGCCCAATTCCGACATTGGAGGCATCACAATCTACTTCAAAAAATTTGTCAAAATTCAGTAGTGTTAGAACAGGAGCTGTTGTTACCCTTTCCTTCAAGAGTTCAAAGTTGTTTTTTTTCCTTTTTAGTCTACTTAAAATTGTTTCCCTTCAAACATTCGGTAATGGGTGCGATTTTGGTTCTGAAATTTTTAATGAAACATCGATAGAAAGATGCCAAACCATGGAAACTTTGAACATCATAAATAGATTGGAGAGTAGGCCAATTAGTAATAGATTCAACCTTGCTAATGTCCATCTTTATCCCTTCACTTGAGACAACATATCCCATGAAAACTACACTTGTAGTAAAGAAATTACATTTCTTCATATTGGCATATAACATTTGTTCTCTCAATACCATGAAAACATGACGGATGTGTTCCAAATGCTCTTCCGGAGTAGAGCTATAAATAAGAATGTCATCAAAATAAACAACAACAAATTTCCCAATGAAAGGCTTAAAGATGTGATTCATGTGACGCATAAATGTTAAAGGTGCATTAGAAAGACCAAAAGGCATAACCATCCATTCATAGAGGCCATCTCTCGTCTTGAAGGTTGTTTTCCATTCATCGCCTGGCCTCATCCAAATTTGATAATACAGGGCCTTAAATCTATCTTGGTGAAGAACTTTGATCTATGAAGTTAGTCAAGAAGATCGTTAAGCCGAGGGATAGGAAAGCGATATTTGATAGTGATTTTATTTACCCTTCTGCTGTCAGCACACATCCACCATGTTCCATCATTCTTTGGTACAAGAAAGGCTAGTACAACACATGAACTTTTATTTTCCTTTACAGCTCCTTTAGATAAAAGTTCATCAACTTGTTGCTTCTATATCTTGTGCTCTTTTGGGCTCATTCTATAGGTTGTTTTATTTGGAAGAGCTGATCCTGGTATGAAATCAACGCAAAGCTTAATATCTTTCACTGGTGGAAGGCCCGGTGGAATATCTTCAGAAACTACATCATGGAACTCTTAGATGAAAGGTTGGACTTGAGATGGAATGGCAGCCCATCTTCATTTTCCTCGACCACAACTAAAACGTAAGCTTATGAAGATTCATCAATAGCCTTGCAAATTTCAGATTTAGAGAATAAATTATTTCCCTCCCCTTTTGAAGGCTTAGGAGTACTCTCCATTTTAGAAAGATCCAAGATAACCTTCACCCCTTCTTTGAGAAAAGTATAAGTGTTCTTGTAACCATCATGCAAGATTTTCCTATCATATTGCCATGGTCTTCCAAGGAATAGGTGGCAAGCATCCATGGGAACAACATCACATAACACTTCATCTCTATATTTATTGCCAATAGAAAATTGAACAAGACACATCTTATCTACCTTTACCTCATTCTCCTTGCAAAGCCATGAGAGTTTGTAAAGTTGTGGATGGTCTTCAGTTTTCAACATAAGATTCTCTACCATTGTTTTGGACACCACGTTCTTACAACTTCTTCCATCAATAATGACATTACAAACCTTGCCATGACTTGTACATCTTGTGTGAAAGATGTTGTTTCGAAGCCAAGAGACTTCATCCTCATAGGAAACACTCAAGCTTCGACGGATGACTATAACTTCTCCATGGTCTTCATAAGTGATTTCCTCTTCTTCACCAAATACTTCTTCAGCAATGGATAAGTTTTTTTCTAGTTCTTCTTCGACTTCTTCTCCCACGAGAGTAATTACCTTGCAATATGGACATTCCGAGGCAATATATCCAAAGTCTTGGCATTTGAAACACTTTATGGTGGCTTTGGAATTGTTAGGCTTGCTAGAATTTTTGTCATAAAATCCTTTAGAGGCAGTCTTCTAATCTGAAAATTTGATTAGGTACTGATGACTTTGAAAAAGAGACACTTTCCTGATTGAAAGTTTGCCATATCTAGATGACCGAAGGCTACTCACCTTAACCTTCTTAAGTTGTATTTCCACCTTGAGGGCTAACATGTAGACATCATTGTATGTCCAATAAGGTTGTAGTTGGACTACATTACAAATTTCAGATTTGAGTCCACCAAGATATTGAGCAATTGTTTGCTCTTTTGGTTCAATAATATTAAACTGCATCATAAGGTTTTCAAATTCAGCAATATAGTCTTCTATTGACAGCTCATTTTGTTTAAAATTGTGGAACTTGAGGAATACATCTTGTCGATAATTTTATGGTAAAAATTTTCTTTTTAATTTCCTCTTCATCTACTCCCATGTTGTGATTACATGCCTTCCATCACAAGCCCGTTGTTTCTTAAGATGCTCCCACTAGACAAAAGCACGTTTTTTCAACTTGATGGAAACTAGTTTAATCTTTCGATGATCTGCAATTTCATTGAGATAAAAAAATTCTTTCAACAGTGTTTAACCAATCAATGAATTCGTCAATGTCATGCTTTCCTTCAAAGTCTGGAATTTTCATTTTATAATCCAAAATATCGATTATTTCTATCATTCCCATGAGGTTACTGTAGGGGAGAAGATTTGCCAGTTGAGGAATGACTTGGAGCATGATGAAAAAGATTAACATCTTCTTGATTAATTGATCCATGCTCTGAAGCATCTCCATGTTCATCATGCACCAGAGCTTTGCTATGCTCAAGTTGCTGTTGGAGTTCGTGTACTTATCTCCTCAAATCTTCTAACTTGATGTCTCCAAGGTCCCTCTCACAGGCAGCTGGTGTAGCAGCCCTTTGTCATCGACCATGACCGTCCATGTTAACCAAAGAGCTCTAATACCACTTTGACACTGGGAATGATGAGAAAGATTTAAGAGATACCACAAGCACACACTCAAGATAATCAACTTTCTTCTAACAAGGCAAAGGCTAAAATATATAAATTTGAAATTTAAGTTTGCCCTTTTACTGCAGAGAACATAAGTATTTGTAGGCTAAAATAACCTTCTAACCATAGGTCTTTCCAAAGCAACATTAATAACTGAGTTGACAACACTACTCTCAAGCCTAGGAAATGAGATTAACTATAAAACTTGACTTAGACCATCAATTACAAGAAAGACTCTTTGGAAACTAAAAGGACATAATAATATTGAAAATTAATTTGAAGAATTGGGCAAAAGACACAAATCTAGAAGCATTCCTACGAGTTCTCACTTTGCAGACAGCTTTTACAAAAATGCGTATATTTCAATGTAAGAACCTCGGATTGATGCATCACTTTTTTTTTTTTTAGATAACACTTAGACCTTTCCATGTGAACTTGAACATTCTTAAAAATAGCATTTTATTCACCAAAGTTCAGTTAAAAAAAAAAAGCAGCCTCTGATGAAAATCTCAGCGTCATCCTCAACCTCTAAGTATATAGAACTTAACTTTATAACAAACAGTTTTCGTCTATTTGATAGTTAAAAATTGACTTGGAAGATACGCGAAATATGGATTAAGAGATAAAACTAAGTAAATACAAATAATTGTAACGAAAAAAATCAAAAAGAAAAAGAAATGGAAAGGTGGGAAAAATGAGAAAAAATGAAACTTCAAAAAATTAGCAAAGTTTTCCTTATATTGTTGGTTCCCCGTGCGGCCCCATTTATCTTTTTGTTTAAAACAAAAATAAATGTATAAATAATGATCATGCTAGAAGTTATTTGCTCGACCTGACCTCCCATATCACTCGAGGACAGTTGAGGTACCCCACAAGGTGGTGAGTCAACGTCCGAGCAGGTAAATCACGACATTTTTGATCAATTGGTAAACCTGCCCTGGCGTAATTGCCCAAGCATTGGATGATTAACCATCCTCTGAGGATGTTGACTACCCGACCAGTTGGTAGACTGTTCCTACCGACTAAGTCAATATCCTAATTCTCGGCCATAAAGACAACTGAGCACCCGTCAACCCCATACAACTATCTAGTCCTACTCAATCACTACTTCTACTTATCATTATTCCTATCCATATTAAGAGGCCTAGTCCCCTGCAAATAGGATACTTCCTTTTAGTTAGATTGCTACCGAGACACGACCTCCTAGGCCCATGTGAGCCCTCGTATGAAATGAAAGTACAGTCTAAAATATGCATCATTCGATATGTGTCTACAATCCCCATAATGCTATGTAGCACCAATGGTATTTAGCATCCAATATATGTGTGGTAGTGTACCCACTAACTACATAATACTTGAAGTTGGGATAAAAAAACAAAACAGCAACACAAAAATAGGAAATAAAGTTGGCGGCTAAGGAAAATTAGGGCAGCAATTGTTTTGAGGGGAAGCCAACATGCAGTATAAACAGAACTCTCGAACAGAATGAGTGAGGGGATTCGACTAGGACAGGAAATAGAGAGCAGGGAACACACAGCCGCAGGGACAAGAAACACGGCGTATATTGAAGCAAACGAATTCAAGATTCTTTTTATCGATGTCCACTTTTATCTTTTCTGTGTCTTTTAGTTTGATTATGTACTTTTAATCTCTAGAATCAAGGTAGAGGATGAAATCCTATTTATTGACGTAGTTTTCTTTATAACGTGTTAATTCCATTTATGTTCTTCTTGAATTAATTATATTTAATTTTCTTTCATCTTTTAGACCATGTATGTTTGATTGTCAATTGATTTCCTTTTTTTTTTCTTTTTTCTTTTTTTCCCTTTGTACTGGATATTCAAAATGCTTAAGACGTGACATCTTTGATTCTTTGTTTTTTTATTTAATTCGATTTGATACGAGGAACGCTTAGGTAATCTACTAGACGAAGCGAAGAGGGACTTACATTAGATTTATTTAACTTGGACTTTATTGCTAAATTTATGGGCCGACAATAAATTGATTTCGATTTGCCTTTTGAATTTGGGAATTAACTGGTAATTAGATTATTGCGTGGTTAAATAGTGGTTGATTTCAAAACATTGGTAATTTCAATCACTTGAATCCTCGTTCTAATTAGTTAAGTGTTAATTTCATTACTTATTGTCAAGAATTATCATCCATCTGACCTAATATGATAGGTTTTATTAATTTAATTAAATTGAATGTGAAGCAATTCTATGAACAATCTTAAAATGATTATGTTTCTTAACTAATTGGGGTCGTGAGCTTGGCTGAATTTTAAGATTGGAAATTGAAGATATCATTAGGTCCAGTGGTTCGTAATCACATGATTAAAGAAACAAATGTTCTTATTGAAAACTTTGTCTGAGTCAATATCATTTATGACATACATTATATGAAACTGTATATAGTCTCATATTTTGCTTGATTAAAAGCATTTTCTTGAAAATATAATTAAGTAAAAGGTCAACATATAACGATCAAATCATGAAAAGTGTCATGGAACTAACTGATATTCTTTATCGGAAAATTGCTGAAACTCAAATTCTCCAAGACTTGCATATAACCCAATTTCCTTGAACCTTTTTAAGTGTTCAACATATCACCGAGTTACTTGTTCGCCTTTTTGGATTTCCAATTTCTAATTGTGACAATTTTGTTGCAGTGAAGAGTTTTAGTTTTCTTACACTCCTTGTACTTTACACAATGCAGGTCAATTTGAGTACTGGGGAAGTGAGTGTTTATACTGGACTCCGCCTTTCATATATTAGTAAGCCATTTGTGATAATGTGGGTCACTAAATCCACTTGGTCCAATTTTATTGGACAATATGGTGTGTCTTGTGTTGACTGTTGTGCGATTATAATCCCCATAGTGGTCGGATCGTTGACAAGTAATATAGTAATAAATAGAAAGTGTCAAACCCATTTAGGACTAGATATCAATTTAACCTATTAATTTATAACCTAAATTCTAACAATATGAATAAACATGATTCAATTTGATTTTTGTGATTCTATACTATTTTAATTAAAACTAAATTATCAAACAATTAACTTTAAAATAGTGAGAACGAATTCAAGATCTACTAACACTAGAATTTATAATTCACCAACACTTTCCTTAATCAAATATCTGTTTAACTGCTTTTAGCTTATAATTACCATAGATTGAAAATCGTATGTTCCTAAAATAATCAAAAGCCTCTCTCGATGATCAACCAATTCTATATGTTATGCGAAGCTAATTATCTCTAATTAAACTTCGAACATAAACACATGCATTAAAATCTCAAGAACACCTAAATGGATTTCATAAAGCATAATAGTAATTTCTATCTATTATTGAACCGTATGTTATTCAATATCACGTGCTTAATCTATATTGAATCTCTCGACTTCAATATAAATCACATTATATTCTAATGGTGATCAGGCATTAAAATAATAAAAAAACTGCATAAAGAATAATCAACCCAAAAACAATTAATTACTAAAAAGGAAAAACTTCTAATTAATTAAAAATCATGGGGTTTCATCGTTCATCCTAGAAAAAGTAAATTAGTCGGACATGATTTCGTCAATTATGACAATAATTGACTTCATCATGATCAACGAAATAAATAAAAAGAAGAAATAAATACAACCTGTGACTTTGGGTGAAGAATCTTCAATCCCGTGCCTCGATCTTGATTCTCCTCTTGTATCTTCTTCCCAAAATTTGTCTCCCTTTGTTCTCGCTATTATCGCCTTTTATAATGCTCTCTAAAGACTCCAAGACGTGATTTAGGTATCTCAATCAATATGGACTTCAGAGAGTTCTAAATCCATCAGAAAACCGCCAAAGTGTTTCTGCGATATACCCTTGCGATCGCATGGTTGTATCTTGTGACGTTTTCTCTTTGGTATTTGCTTACTAAGTCCTTTCGTGTCTCTTTGTATGTTCAATTTAGTCCTCTTTTCTTCTATGTGCTCTCTTTTCATCCGATTGACACTTGAATTTGATTATTTCCTAATTTGAACAAAAACAACACACAATTATACCGAAAATAAAATAAGAATACTCATAATTATCCTTTTTTGTAAGTTCAGATAAGTACAAAATTGTACTTATCAAATACTCCCAAACTTGAAATTTTATTCGTCCTCGAATAAACTAGCTAAAAACAATCATGCACTAAATGAAATAAGCAATAACACAATTCACAATATAAATAACTTTCCGTTCTTGCTTCAGCTTTTGCAAAAAGAAAAACTTATAATTCATGACGAGTGTTCAGGTAATACTATTGCAAACGCGATTCTACTTAACCGATACTTGATATATGTGTGAGAGCAGTTAATCTGATCAACTTAAATTCTATGGTGGTGATAGCCCAACCACTTGGTCAATTTTCCTTTCCCTCTCGTAAGGTATATTTCTCCCAAAATGATTTTTTCTTTCAATTCCCGAGATTATAGTTCAAAGGTCAAATTTTTCTCATTATTTTCTTGCGCGAGGCTGGTTGAGAAAACTAATAATCGTGACAACCTAAGTATATGAAGATTCTCCAATTTATGAGCACTTTCGACCAAAAAGTTTCTACTATGTAAGTCAAACCCATTAGTTATCTAATTACCAAATTTACTTTGCAAAGAATTTTTTTTTATATATATAGATCTTATGTGCAAAACTCAATCCATTAAGCTTTCTAAATGACTCATGTAACGAGCTTGAGGTCGATGACTTACAAGTCTTTCGAACCTTAGGGCATCGAGTTTAAGAAACCCCTACGGACCTTTTTTTCACCAAGTCAAATAGGCTACAAAAAAAGTTATAAGATATTAATAGGGTGCAAAACTCCGTCCATTAAGCTTTCTAAATGACTCATGTAACAAGCTTGAGGTCGATGACTACCAAGTCTTTTGAATCTTAGGGCATCGGGTTTTGAGAAATTCCTACAGACCTTTTCACTCAAGTCAAATAGGCTACGAAAAGAGTTAAACATTAATAATAATAATTTTGGTCCTTGCGTGCAATAAGTTCATGCATGAGGAATAGATTCCTAACATTCGGTCATTACTTAGTTTCCTCCAATTGGTCTAAAGTGCTCCACACAATTTTCAACATACATGGAATCAATCATAACCTAGATAGCTACTATCACAGTTTAATTACCACACTTTCTCACTATATTGGTTACTTGTTCGAGAAACGGATATTTTTAGGTTCAAACAGGGTATCCTATTATTTTCAACTTAAGTGTACCAATATAGCTAAAAATTATTTTAACTGGCCGACACAATACAATATCAGATATGGTCAAATAGTCTCAAATTTAACCAATAGTAATAATATGTTCAAAAATCATGGATTAAAGCGAAATAATTAAATAAAAAAGTTGCATCATTAGCCGACAAGACTATTCATATCACATAAATATACAAACAAATAAGCATAAATTTTTTTTTAAACGAAAATAAATTAAAAATCAAACAAATTTTTCATTTTAGCCCATCATCCTCAAACTTGAAACAAATATTGTCCCCAATGTAAAATTTAAAATCAAAAGATCGGAGACTTCCCTGAGGTAGATCTGATGGTGCCGGGAGAAAAGGTGTGATAAGATCAACTGGAGGAGAAATCCAAATAGGTTGGTCGGAAAATCTTTGTTTAAATGTCATCCAGCCAATCCGCAGGTTGTAACCCTAAAAAGAAAAGAAAAAATGAACTTATTAACAATAATAAAAAAAAATTCCTTTTTCGGATACAGTGCGATCGCAAGGACAAAATGTCCTGCTATCGCGAAGAATAAAAAATCTGGGCAGAAAGTTTTTTGCCCAGGCCATGCGATCGCATAGGGGTATACCATGCGATCACATAGTACAAAATTTCTGAATCCAATTTTTTTTTTAAATATAAATTTTAAAATAATTGAACAACGTGATTTTGCAAGATGACGATGATTGTAGCCTCAAAAACTAAGAATTAAAAAAAACTACTTTAAATCCTAAAAACCTAAAACGTGCAAATTGTCAATTGAAATCCTAAAATTGAAATAATACGAAATTTAAATAAATAAAAGGGTAGAAAAATGGGTTGCCTCTCATTGAGCGCTTCTTTAAAGTCATTAGCTTGACTTTGTCGTGGTGATCGCTCAAGACACTTTGAATAAATCTTTGGAAGACCTGCTCTTCTTGCTCTGATCAACTTCTATACAATTTTTGTTTACCTTCCAGAGCTTGATTTTTCTCTTATCATACTGATATGATTTTGTTTTGCCGCCCTGCTAGAACTCAACTAAGAAAATTTCAGCCTCCTCATCAGCTTTGATCACAGAAGACGGATGAAACTCCTGTTTCTGCACATATTCTTCTTCTCTAAGTGGTGTATCATGATGTTGGGTAACAACTTTATCATCTAAGCTCCCTACCTTCTAGTCAATGACATCAATCTCGAAACAAGAATCTAAAGAGCTTGGAAATTTAATTGCTTTGAACACATTGAATATAATGTGTTCATCATTCACTTTCAGCTTAAGTTCTCCTTTCGAACGTCAATTCTTGCACGACCAAGAGCCAAGAAAGGTCGACCCAAAATGAGTGGTACATCCCTGTTTTCGCACATATCCGTAATAATAAAATCAGTAGGAAATATGAACTTGCCCACTTTCACTAATATGTCTTCAACTATTCTCCTTGGGCGTTTGATTATTCTATCTGCAAGCTGCAGTGTTACTATTGTTGGCTTTGCTTCTCCTAAACCGAGCTACTTAAAAATAGAGTAAGGCATTAAATTCACACTAGCACCCAAATCACATAAAGCTTTATCAAAAAAATAAACTACCGATAGTGCAAGGAATATTAAAACTCCCTGGATCTTTTAATTTCGGCGGTAGCTTGTTTTGCAATATGGCACTGCATTCCTCAGTTAGCGCGATTGTTTCATGCTCCTCCAAATTCCTTTTGTTGAAAGAATATCCTTCATGGATTTAGCATAGCTAGGCATTTGAGCTAATGCATCGGAGAAAGGTATGTTGATGTGAAGCTTTTTGAATACATCCAAGAATTTTTGAATTCTTTGGTCTAGCTTATGTTGTCGTAGCCTTTGAGGAAATGGAATTGGAGGGACGTAAACTGGTGGTGGAATATAAGTCGGTGGAGAGTTCCGGCTTTCTTGTGCAACTTTTGCATTTGGTTTGTTTCCCTCTCTTTGTTGAACACAGTTTCCTTTTCTACACCTGGTCTAGTTACATAAATCTCTGGCAATTCAAATCCGCTTCTCGTGGTGATTGCATTGACTTGCTCTTTTGGGTTGACCTCTGTATTGCTTGGCCATGTGCACGGTTGTCGCTCGATTAACAGCCTAGCCAATCGCCTAATCTGATTTTCCATATTCTTTATCGAGACATCGTCCTTTTTTGCATTTTCTTTAGCTTGAGAATCCATGCGTTCGACAATTTAGCAACTGTATCCTCTAATCATCCTTCTCTTTCCTGAGGTATTCCCTGATTTTGGTAGATTTTGAATGTTTTGTGTATTGCCATATGAGAAATTTGGATGATTTCTCCATCCAAGAGTGTAGGTCTGTGAGTATGGATTATTCTACTGTCGTTGAAAATTCTGAGCATATGCAACTTGGTCAATTGATGGCATATCAACTTTGGTTAAAGAACATTCTGATGACTGATGGTTTGCCCCGCAAGTTACACATATTGGCAAGGACATCTGAACCATATTGGCTGACTGAGAATATTTCATTACTTACATCTGCTTTGCCAATGCATCAATTTTCGCTAGTACAAGTGAATTAGTGTTCACTTCGTGTATTCATGCTGGTTTCTTCTGCAATCCTCTTTCTGGCTACATAATAAACTATTCACTCATGGTTTCAAATAAATCGTAAAGATCACCAGCGAATCTATTTTGGATAGAGCCACCCTTTGTAGAATCTACCAAGAACAGTTGGTTGAAGCTAGTCCAGAGTAGAAATAATGATTCTGAACTGCTAAAGGGAACTATGACTTGGACACTTTCGGAGCAGTTGTTTGAATCTTTCCCATGCCTCGTGAAAATTTTCCAACTAAGATTGTTGGAAATTAGAAATTTCATACTTTAGTCTGTTTACTCTGGCTGGAGGAAAATATTTCAGTGTAAATTTCTGGATCAGATCTGCCCAAGTAGTAATGCTCCTAGGCAGTAGAGAATCTAACCATTCTCTAGCTTTATCCTTCAGTATGTGTGGAAATAGCCTCATCTTAAGCGCCTCTTCATTAACACCGTGGTATTTGAAATTTCCACAGTATTCATCGAAGTGAGAAATGTGGTAGTGAGGATTTTCATCTATCATCCCATAGAACGGCAGATTGTTCGAGAACAAATTCATCACATCTGGCCTCAACTGGAAGTTATCATGTCCATAAGGCGGATAAACTATGCTGGACCGATTCTCAACAATCGGTGGCATCATATACTACTCCATAAGAATATCTCGCTCACTAACTTCAACCGATCGAGCTATTGGTGCTTGATTATTTATCCGATCATGTACTTGATTGTCTCGCCATTGTGTCTTTTTACTGACTTTTCTTTTCTCGTTTTTCACGTTGTCATCAGTGAAAGCTTCGTTCAATTTCTGGATCTAAATCAAATAGATCAAGATCTTTTGTACGGCGCATATACACTTAACACCTGAAAGTTTAGAAAATAGATAAAATTCAGCAGTATCACGAAGAATTGAAAATAAAAATAAAAATAAAAATAAAATACAATAAAATAAAAATAAATATTATTATAAAGAATTTTTAAAAGCCAAATTATAATTTAACATAGCAATTAACAAAACTAGTCCCCGGCAACGGCGCCAAAAACTTTTTGTGCGATTATAATCCCGCAAGTGAACGGATCGTTGACAAGTAATATAATAATAAATAGAGTGTCGAACCCACGAGGACTAGATATCAATTTAACCTATTAATTTATAACCTAAATTCTAACAACATGAATAAACACAGATTCAATTTAATTTTTGTGATTCTATACTATTTTAATTAAAACTAAATTATCAAACAATTAACTTTAAAATAGTGAGAACGAATTCAAGATCTACTAATACTAGGATTTGCGAATCCACCAACACTTTCCTTAATCAAATATCCGTTTAACTGTTTTAGTTTATAATTACCATAGATTGAAAATCGACGTTCCTAAAATAATCAAAAGACTCTCTTAATGGTCAATCAATTCTATATGTTATGCGAACCTAATTATCTCTAATTAAGCTTCGAACATAAACACATGCATTAAAATCTCAAGAACACTTAAATGGATTTCATAAAGCATAATAGTAATTTCTATCTATTATTGGACCCTATGTTATTCAATATCACGTGCTTAATCTATATTGAATCTCTCGACTTCAATATAAATCAAAATATATTCTAATGGTGATCAGGCATTAAAATAGAAAAACTGCATTAAGAATAATCAACCCAAAATCAATTAATTACTAAAAAAGAAAAACTTCTAATTAATTAAAAATCATGAGGTTTCATCGTTCATCCTAGAAAAAGTAAATTAGCCGGACATGATTTCGTCAATTATGATAATAATTGACTTCATCATGATCCGGCGAAAGAAAAAGAAGAAATAAATACAACCCGTGACTCTGGCTGAAGAATCTTCAATTCCGTGCCTCGATCTTCAATTCTCCTCTTGTATCTTCTTCCCAAAATTTGTCTCTATTTTGGATAGAGCCACTTACTGTAGAATCTACTGAAGAACAACTAGTTGGAGCTAGTCCAGAGTAGAAATAATGATTCTGAGCCGCTAAAAGGAACTATAACTTGGACACTTTCGGAGCAGTTGTTTGAATCTTTTCCATGCCTCGTGAAAATTTTCCAACTAAGATTGTTGGAAATTAGAAATTTCATACTTTAGTCTGTTTACTCTGGCTGGAGGAAAATATTTCAGTGTAAATTTCTGGATCAAATCTGCCCAAGTAGTAATGCTCCCAAGCAGTAGAGAATCTAACCATTCTCTAGCTTTATCCTTCAGTGTGTGTGGAAATAGCCTCATCTTAAGCGCCTCTTCGTTAACACCGTGGTATTTGAAATTTCTACAGTACTCATCGAAGCGAGAAATATGGTAGTGAGGATTTTCATCTGTCATCCCATAGAACGGCAGATTGTTCGAAAACAAATTCATCACATCTGACCTCAAATGGAAGTTATCATGTCCATAAGGCAGATAAACTATGCTGGACCGATTTTCAACAATTGGTGGCATAATAGTAATTTCTATCTATTATTGGATATTATGTTATTCAATATCACGTGCTTAATCTATATTGAATCTCTCGACTTCAATATAAATCAAAATATATTCTAATGGTGATCAGACATTAAAATAATAGAAAAATTGCATTAAGAATAATCAACCCAAAAGCAATTAATTACTAAAAAAGAAAAACTTCTAATTAATTAAAAATCATGAGGTTTTATCGTTCATCCTAGAAAAAGTAAATTAGCCAGACATGATTTAGTCAATTATGACAATAATTGACTTCATCATGATTCGGCGAAAGAAAAAGAAGAAGAAATAAATACAACCCGTGACTCTGGGTGAAGAATCTTCAATCCCATACCTCGATCTTCGATTCTCCTCTTGTATCTTCTTTCCAAAATTTGTCTCCCTTTATTCTGGCTATTATCTGCCTTTTATAATGCTCTCTAAAGACTCCAAGACGCGATTTAGGTATCTCAATCAATATGGACTTTGTAGAGTTCTAAATCCATCATGAAACTGCCAAAGTGTTCCGCGATATACCCTTGCGATCGCATAGGCTTATGCCTTGCGATCGCATAGTACGGCCAATTAACATTCTGCCTAATTTATGGAGGTCTTGTGATCGCAGCTTGTAATAACCATGCGATCGCATGGTTGTATCTTGTGACTTCCTGCGTTTTCTCTTTGGTATTTGCTTGCTAAGTCCTTCAGGTCTCTTTGTATGTTCAATTTAGTCCTCTTTTCTTCTCTTTGCTCTCTTTTCATCCGATTGACACTTGAATTTGATTATTTCCTAATTTGAACAAAAACAACACACAATTATACTGAAAATAAAATAAGAGTACTCATAATTATCTCTTTTTGTAAGTTCAGATAAGTACAAAATTGTACTTATCATTGACCGTTAGATGTAATGGATGATTGAGATCATTCTAGAGTTTTATATAAATATTATTATTGTCTATCATCTAGGTCAGAACAGAGAGTGAAGAAAAGTGAGGAGCCGTATTTCATTCTGTTCTCAAAAGTGTGATTGCACTGAGTGTTTAAAATTCTTGGTCATCTCCAGTGGGTTAGTTGGTGAACAATCCGATTGTCATTCCCTTGGTTGCATTACGTTGTTCTTTGTGGCAAGAAATCGAGACCACAAATTTAACCAAGAACGAAGGAGCAACAAATGAGTATTTTTCTTGTACTTTTCATGTTGAATTGAGATTGTAATACTTTGTAATTGTTTTCAATCTCAACAAATGGTATCGAGCCTAGAACATTGATCTAGGGGTGTGAAAAATCAAGAAAAGTTGGTGGGTCATAAGTTGGAACCGGATTCGGAAGATTCAAAATTACCCGAGAGTTAAAACCAAGATTTTGCCAAACTACTCATCGTCCGGAAATCGAGACCATATCTAGGTTCACGATAAAGAGGCAAACAAAGCCCACTAGCGCGTGCGGCACGTGTAATCTCCGATGACAGCGCGTGAGGTGCATAAAAATATGGCTGGCGTTGTTTCTTCCGCGCGTTAGGACACATACTGGGCTCCTTTCCGAGCGTGGTTTGCGATGTGAAGACTCCCTAGCCGAGACGCAAAACACGGTGGTCCAGTGGTTGCACGTGGACTTCAAGTGGTGGTGGCGTCTGAGAGACTTGAGGAGGTGTGTGAGCGTGCATTCAACATTTTCTCGGTGACCGTGTTCGGAGCGATTGTTCTTGGCCTATTTCGACCTTACGGTGGTATTACTTTGTTGGTGGAGCAGCAGTGGGCCAGATTGGTCGTTCAAGCGATGCCTTGAACGCGAAGAAATTCGTTTCGTCTCTCCTATAAATACGGACAATAGATTTGTCCGCTGAATTTGAATTTCTTGAACCCCTCATTTAATTTTATACTTTGTTAATTTTAATTGAGGTAAAAACAAACTAGGTGGCTAGAGCCTTCAACTCTTTAGTATAATTTGTTGCTTTATTGTCTTGTGTGTTGATAAATTGTGTTTGTATGTCATCTTAGTTAGTAATTTAAAAAATAGTTGTGTTCTGTGTTTGCATCTATGTGAGTAAGTTTTTTATAAAACTTTTTCAAAAATTATTATTCATGGATGATTTTCCATCCATGGGTTCTAGGGTTGAATTATCACAATTCGATGGAAATGGTGATTATTCAATTTGAAAACAAAAAATGAGAGCTATTCTGGTTCAACAAAGGATTTCTAAAGCCCTTGATGATCCAGAAAATTTTTCTGATGCATTAAAAGTTAAACCTGATCAAATTGAGGAGATGAATGAAATTGCATACAGTTCTATAATATTGCACTTATTTGATAATATTGTTAGACAAGTTGATGGTGCTAAGACTGCCAGAGAATTGTGGGAAGCTCTTGACAAGTTATTTTTGACAAAAACTTTGCCAAATAGGATTTATTTACTAGAAAAACTTTTTAGTTTTAAAATGGACTCGGGGAAGGATTTTGAATCCAATCTGAGTGATTTTAGCAAAATTGTCAAAAGCTTGGCCCACAATGATAAGAAATTTGACGATGAAGATCTAGTTTGTTATACTTTTGAATTCTCTTCTTGATTCTTATAGAAATGTTAGGAATGCGATTAAGTATGCTAGAGATGTTTTGACTCAAGCTATTGTGATAGATGCTTTGAGATCAAAGGACTTAGAAGTCAAAAAGGAGTCTAAGGAAAGCACTGGGAATGAGAGTTTGTTTATTAGAGGGAGAAATGAAATGAAATGAGAGAACAACTACCAGGGTAAGAAGAGAAGCAGAGGAAAATCTAAGGGTAGGTCTAAGTCTAGGGATAAAGGCAATAAGAAATGTTACCATTGTGGAAAGTTAGGACATTTCAAGAAAGATTGCTATGAGCTTAAGAGAAAATCGAAGCAATAGCAGAATGAAGATCAAAATATTGTTGCTGTTGGGGATGCCCTAGATGGTTTACATGTTATGACCGTGTCGATGGTGAGCTAGATTGACCATAAGTGGATATTAGACTCAGGTGCCACCTTTCATTTGTGTCTTGTGAGGTCTTGATTTTATAATTATAGAGAAATTGAACCTAGGAAAGTATACATGGGGGACAACAATTCTCAATCAGTTGAAGGATTAGGTGACATTGCTATCAGGATGCATGATGGCATTGTCCGACTACTTCTTGGTGTTAGGTATGTCCTAAACCTTAAGAGAAATCTAGTTTCTTTAGGTGTTCTTGAAGATGAGGGTTGTATGTTCAAATCTAATTTTGGTACTTTAAAGATTCTTAAAGGTTCTCTAGTAGTTATGAAAGGTCCCAAGAGGAATGGATTGTATTACCTTCAAGGTGAAGCTTTACATGTCAAAGATTCGTGGATTGGTTTCAATCAATGATGATAGATCGGATCTATGGCATAGGAGGATGGGACACATTGGGAATAAGGGGCTAAAATATCTTAGTGACCAGAATTTACTAGGTAAAGACATCATTGCACCTTTAAGCTTTTGCGAGACGTGTGTTCTAGGAAAGTCACACAGAGTCAGCTTTGAGATAGGTCAACACAGCACTAAGAGACCATTAGATTACATTCATGCAGATTTGTAGGGTCTAGAAAACACCCTACTCATGGTGGGAATAGGTTTTCCTATCCATTGTTGATGACTACTCTAGAAAGGTTTGGATTTTCCCATTTAAGTCAAAAAAATCTGGAACTTTTAGCAAGTTTAAGTCTGGCATACCTTAGAATCTGAAAATTATATTGGGCAAGATGGTGTGTCTTGTGTGGACCGTTAGATGTAATGGATGGTTGAGATCATTCTAGAGTTTTATATAAATATTATTATAGTCTATCATCTAGGTCGTAATGAGAGTGAAGAAAAGTGAGGAGCCGTCTTTCATTCTCGTACTCAAAAGTGAGATTGGACTGAGTGTTTAAAATTCTTGGTCATCTCCAGTGAGTTAGTTGGTGAACAATCCGATTGTCGTTCCCTTGGTTGCATTGCAGTGTTCTTTGTGGCAAGAAATATGAGCCCACAAATTTAACCAAGAGCGAAGGAGCAACAAATGAGTATTTTTCTTGTATTTTTCATGTTGAATCGAGATTGTAATACTTTGTAATTGTTTTCAATCTCAACACCTATCCCTGAAACATTTTTACATATAATTATCTTCTATTTTATTTATTTTTTTCTATTTTGACAGCTATTATTGGAATTTTTGCTGCCATTATAATTGGTAAGTTTCAAAATGTATCTCTAGATAAAGAATAGGAATGATATGTCCATCCTGGAAAAATGTTTTACTGTATTTTCTTCAGGATTCAGTCTAGAGTTGAGCAATATATTTCACTTGTTTCGTCAGCCTCTGGAAATGAACAAAGGAACACTTCATCATATCATTTTTGCACAATAGGCACACAGACAATCTGTGGATACAAATGCGGTGTTTGAAAATTTGCATTCTCACGATAGAAAATGAACTCTGGGTGGCGGATAGTATTTAATCGTAGTTCCTTTTTTGTTTTTGTTTTTTTCCTTTATGCAGCTGCAATCATAGGTCTGAAATTTTTATGTGGATTTCCTTTCCTGGTTGGACTAGTGGTGTATAAATGGAGAAGGCGACATTTATCAGTTGATGAATCCATTGAAGACTTTTTACAAAGCCAGAATAACCTCATGCCAATAAAATACAGTTACTTCTAGATCAAGAAAATGACAAACAATTTCAAGGACAAATTGGGTGAAGGGGCCTATGGAACTGTGTTCAAGGGAAAGCTTCGAAGTGGTCCTTATGTTGCAGTTAAGTTAATGGGAAAATCTATGGCTAATGACCAAGAATTTATCAGTGAAGTGGGCACAATTGGACGGATTCACCATTTAAATGTGGTACAACTCATTGGTTTCTGTGTTGAAGGATCAAAATGTGCTTTAGTATATGATTTCATGCCTAAAGGTTCTCTTGATAAATACATTTGTCCTCAAAAAGGTAGGGCTCTCTCTTTGAGCTATGAAAAGATGTTTGAGATTTCTCTTGGAGTGGCTAGTGGAATCGACTATCTACATCGAGGTTGTGACATGCAAATTCTGCATATATCAAGCCTCACAACATCCTTTTAGACGAGAATTTCAATCCAAAAATTTCGGACTTTGGGCTTGCAAAACTGTACCCGACCAATGACAGTATTGTATCTCTGACTGCAGCTAGAGGGACAATGGGTTACATGGCACCAGAGATGTTCTACAAAAATATTGGAGGAGTCTCTTACAAAGCCGATGTTTATAGTTTCGGAATGTTGTTAATGGAAATGGCAGGTAGAAGGAAAAATATGAACCCCTTTGCTGATTTTGTAAGCCAAATTTACTTCCCTTCGTGGGTTTATGAACAATTGCATGCTGGAAAGGACGAGAAATCAAAGACGCCAGAGAGAAGGAAAAAAGATGGTAAAGAAGATGATCATGGTAGCTTTATGGTGCATACAAATGAAGCCTTCTGATCGTCCTTCGATGAACAAAGTTATTGAGATGCTTGAAGGCGATTCAGAATTGCAAATGCCTCCAAAGCCTTTCGTGGCTCCACGTGAGATAGCAGAAGATCATGGAATAAGTGTTGCTCTTTAGTCTTGTCGCGTGTACTACGAATTATATCAGTTAGAACGTGGATACAATGTAGAAGAAATTTACAAGTCTCTGAGCCTTTGGCTAGTGATTACTTTCTTATTAATTGGATTAGTATGGAAATTTCCTTGCTCCAGAATATATACTGATGAAATGTAGCAGGAATTCTTCTGTAATTTTAAGTTCATACTACTGTATACTTGATTTGTTAAAGTTAATTCAATCTTGGAAGTGTAATGAAAAGGTAAATATGTCTTTGAGGACATTGAGGTTTCCTAAAATGACATATAAGTGATTAATTTATGGTGCATATTAACACTTATTTCATGTTTCCATCACTCAGTATACAGTTTGTCTTCTCATCAGAAAAGAAATGAAAGATATCTTGTGATTCTAAGCAGCTTTTGCACAAAATCGCACCCTTGACTTATATGACATCGTATAGAGTTAACTAAACTGCGTGAAACACAATGTTACAGATAACCAAGCAATCAAATACGAAGTAAAATCCATTGTTTCAGACGTATTTACAAGTTCACTGAGGAAAAGGTCTGTTGATTTCGTCCACAAAGAATCATGTACACCACTGCATAACCTTCTTGGACAAGTTTTTTCTTAAAATCATCTATAATTTTCTTAATATCTATACGAGAATGTCTTGTTGGACTAAGAACCTTGTAATCCTCTAAATTTGTTCTATACTTTACTGATCCTCTTTCTTTTCATCAGACTGGTGATGCAGTACAATCCGACGATGATGAATACCACGTGAATCACACCTGATATAGTGATATTATACCTGTAATCCGAACACTCCAATTTAAAAACTCATTTTTATCTAAAAACTAGTCTTAGCCACATGCGTTGCACGTATGTGAAAAATGTAGAAAAATGTAGAAAAAGTTTAGGTTTTAAATGTAATTGAAATGACAAAAAAAAAAATGAAATTAAAATTTTTAAAAAAAATATATTGATGACGCATTAATTTATAAGTGGATGATGTTTCAACAACTAATCTCAAATAATCTATAAATAAATTAATATATTTGATGACTTCTTTGTATTGTTAGGCAATTATGGAATATGTTAGACAAATTTTGGTGAAATAAGTGAGGAACAAGCTAAAGGAAATGAAATTAAATAAACGAAAGTTAAACAATAAAATAATTAAAAAAGTATAAAAATAATAAAAATTATAATAAAGTAAAGAAAATAAATAAAAAAAATCATCGAGTTGAGTTTGTCTGAGTTACTCGACAAACTTTTTAGTCAAGTAACTCAACTACAGTAAAAAAAAAAAAAAAAAAAAAGAAGGCCTCCAGACTAGAGTTTGTCGAGTTATTTGGCAAACTCTTTGTCGAGTAACTCGAACAATAATTACAACAGACAAAATGTAAAAAATTATAATAAAGTAATAAAAAAAAAGAGAGAGAAAAAAAACTCCAAAGTGATTTTGTCGACAAACCCAATTATTCTCTTACAAATATAAATTACATTAGTCAAAAAAATTCAAAATTTGGATGCAAAAATTTAGAAAAGATTGAGTGTTTTCCTAAAAAATTTACTAAATAGAAATTAAAATTATTAGTTTGACTTTTTTTATTGTGAAATAGATTATTTGTATAAAGACTAAAACAAGTACAATGGTAAATAGTTTAAATTTAATCACAACCGAAAATTGTGGAGCAACTCAAGAACTACTCGACAAAAATAATAATCTAAGCTTGTTTGTAGAAATTTAAAAAAAAAAAAAAATATTGGAGTTGCTCCAACGCATGCGTGGCCAAGTTGTATGTTGTATTTCATTACTAATTCTTACTTATGATTTCATTACTAATTCGATTTGGAGCGGATTGTGTACAATTTGCTTATAAATTAAAAAATGGTGAAAATTTGAATAAAATTTGTTTGAACGAAGGTGTAAAAGAAAAAAAATTAAGGAAAAAAATTGTCAAAATTCGCTAAACCCATTTTGATTGGCAACTTCTTGCTCGAGAAACACACACAAAAAATTAGAAAAAAAATTAGTTCATTTTAATTGGCATGCTTGGCACTTCTTGTATTCTCCACAAATACCAAAAAAAAAAAAAAAATTGGTATTTGGGTAGTGTCGAGCTCCTCGAATAAAAAATAAAAAAAATATTTTTGGTCTTATTAATTTTTTTGTTAAAAAAAAAAAATTGATTCTCAAACATCCTCAAACATATCTATTTAATAGTATTTATTTAAAATAATATGTAAAAACAATTTTGAAAAATGTAAAAATTTGTGAATTGTGTACAATTTGTTTATAAGATAAAATAATAATAAAAAAAAATTAATAAAAAATTGAATAAAAATATATTTGCTAGTCTAAAAGAAAAACAAACACACCACCAAAAATAATAATAATAATAATAATAATAATAATAATAATAATAATAATAATAAAGAAAGGTCAAAATGGGCTAAACCATTTTGATTGTTGCCTTGTTGGGTGTGTGTTTTTGTTGAGCACACAGCCAAATATTAAATATATATATATATATATATATATATATATATATATATATAATAATAATAATAATAATAATAATAATAATAATAATAATAATAATAATAAAGAAAGGTCAAAATGGGCTAAACCATTTTGATTGTTGCCTTGTTGGGTGTGTGTTTTTTGTTGAGCACACAGCCAAATATTATATATATATATATATATAAGAATTTTAAAATTTTTCATTGTAGATTTTTCGTCCAATACTCCGTCATTTCATTATATTGTTAGATATCATTTAATTGTTTTTCCTTTATATTATCTACTTCGTTTACCTACTTTCTGACAACAAAACTTTTCTCAAATTTTTCAATATCTTCCATAATTCTTAGATTGAAAAATTGCTAGCTCAGAATTAAATGGAGGACTCTGGAATTCCAGTGTAAAGCAAGTTATATTTGTAGATTATTTTACATAAATCTCTCAGATTATCTGTAAGTTGTATTTGTCTATAAGTTTTTATTTCTCTGGACTGTGGATTCCAGTCTAAGTTATACGTAAGTTCACTATAAGTTCACTGTAAGTTCATATTTTTAGAATTGTAACTTCTTATTTCTATAACTTATCAAATCTCTTAATTTTTGTACATATGTTTTAGAATATTTTATATAAATCTCTTATTATCTGTAAGTTCTTATTTGTCTGAAAATGAAGCTTAAATTTCTTGAAGCTTAAATTTCTCATGTTTCAGTAACGTTTGACGATGGTACTTGAAACTTTGTTATATAAAACAAAATCCAGAATCACCTGACAAATTGAAATTTAATTAGGAATAATGGTAAAAGAGTTCTGTTTTTCTTTACATCGCCTCGAGTAAGTCAAGATGGATGGTCCTCGAGTTAACTCGACAACATGGTTGTCGAGTAGTTCAGTTCTTCACCATTGATTTCTTTGTTGCTCGATTTCCCATTTCTCGTCTGTTGAGTTTATGCTTGTAATAAGCAAAAGATGGGCTAATTATAAGGAGTCAAAATCTTGACTTCGAGGAACAAAAAATGATTAATAAATGTGTCAATTATCTAACTACCACCACACCACTTAAGCGAAACCCATTTTTATGTCTATTCAGTTACCACACTAACATCTCCATCTCAAGACTCAGCAACCAAATTCAAGTGTCGCCCAATCTCAATATCAATAAAAGCATTGGCAAACCTTCTTCTTTCTCCCATCCCTCGTGGGGCGAGACTAACAAGGAGACCAAAATAACAACTCTACCACTTAGATCTCTAGTCCTCGAGTTAACTCGACAACATGGTTGTCGAGTGGGGTAGGAAAAAAGAGAGAGGCAGAGGCGAAAAATGTAAATATTTCTGCATTTTTTTTTCTTTAATTCCCAAAACAATTTTAATATGTTCATATATAGATTTGTGTTTTAATTTCTGTTAAAAAAGAAGAAGTTTGTCATCTTTTAGAATTTTATGTTAAGAAAAGAAGTTTTCACAGCCTGAATCCAATTTGATTTTTCTTAATTATAAATTTCTTATTTAAATGGGAAAATTGAGTAGATTAAAATAATGTTGAATCTTTTGTTTACAATTATGCTGAATTTCCAATTTTGTATACTAGAGGTAAAAGTTAATTTTCTTTCAATATAGAACAGCTATTTTTTGACGTTAATTCCCCTGAATTAGATAAATCGAATTTGATTTTTATTATTTATCATATTCTTATTTCAATGGGTAAATAGAGTCGCTTGAAATAACGTTGAATTTATTGTTAATTATTGTGCTGAAATTTCCAATTTTGCTTGTTATAGCTCAAAGTTAACTAGACTTCAATTTTATGTACTTTTTGGTTGATTTTGATTTGCTTTAGGAAAGAAAATCTTAGATTAGTTGTAAGGAAAAAAAAAAATCCAAAAGTAGGATGATTGATACCTTCTCTGCAATTTTTTCAACTTACTTTTAAGCTTATTTTCATTGTTCTTGTAGCATTGAAACTTGAGTTGAAGGCAACTCAACAATAGCTAATAAAACCTTGAAGTTAGCGTTTATTTGGGAAGGATGGTCGGTTTGAGCAACAACATTTATGTTCCAATCTTCTCTGGAGAACATTTTGATCATTGATCGGTCAATATGAAAACAGTTTTAATATCCGAAGATTTATGGGAATGTGTCGAAGAGGGGTATGAAGCACCCAACTCGACATTAATGTTGTCGAGTTACACATTTGATTTTTTTTTAAATATAACATTTGTTTTTTTTTTTAATAATGTTGTTGAGTTATATATTTGATTAAATATTTTTTTTATAGTGTTGTCAAGCAACTCGACAACATTTGGCCATTTGATTTTTTTTTTATTTTTATAATGTTGCCGAGTTACACATTTGACTAATTTTTTTTTCTTTTTTTTAGTGTTGTCGAGCAACTCGACAACACTAGCCATTGGATTTTTTTGGGGGGACACATGTTGGGCTTTGGCCCATTTTGAGTTTTTTTTTTTTTTTTTTTTTTTTTGTGTGCCATTTACTTGTTTTTTTTATTCTTTATTTATTTATTGTGGTGAGTGCAATTAGCTCATTTTGACAAAAAAAAAAATCTTTAATTTATTTTTCTTTTACACCTAATTTTCATTCAATTTTTTACTAATTTTTTTTTATTTTACCTTTTAATTTTACAAATTATTCTAAATAAATGCTATTATTTTTTTTCTTAATTTTTTTCTTTTACTATTTACACATTCGTCCAGAGTTTCATTCAATTTTTTACTAATCTTTTTTATTTATTTTTTATTTGATGTTATAAAAAAATTGTACACAATTTTTTAATATTTGGCTTTTGAATCATTAGTAAAAAAACTGAAAAAATTGGAGCCAAGTTTGAAGAATGAATGTTTGGTCCAATTCAAATTCTCGAAGTGGTGCAATTCAATAAAAATATAAAAATAGTCACTTTACCAACATCCAAATGTCGTTTACGAATCTTAGTTATTTATTTTTTTTGTACGAGTTATTTAATTTTTTTGTACGAATTATGTGTTTATTTGATTCTTCTTTTCTTAATGGAATTTCAATATTTTACTTAATTAATTGTATTAAATAGTATGTTCAAAAATATGTTTTTCGTATTTATTATTTACGTATTATATATTTAATATTTTTTATACTAAATTTTTTTATACGTATATATTCAAGCAATACCTACGTGCAGCCTACGTGCAACGCACGTACCAAAAACTAGTAAATAAAGAAAGGTCAAAATGGGCTTATTTTGATTGTTGGATGTGTACCTAAATTAAAAAAAAAAAAAAGTCAAAATGCTCGACAATAAAAACAAAAACAAAAATTTGTGCTTGTCGAACTGCTAGACAAGCAAAAAAAAAAAAAAAAAAATTCCTTTGCTTGCCGAGCTGCTCGACAAGCAATTTTTTTTTTTTTGCAGTGTTGAGCTGCTCGACAAACACAAATAATAATAGTAATAAATAATTTTGATGGTGTTGAGTCGCTCGACAAATTTTTTTTTTTGGCTTTGTCGGGTAACTCGACAAATTGGGTTACTCAACAAATGGGACACCTATTTATCCGTTCGAAAAAAAAAAAATGGTATGTGGTCGGTGTTAAGCTATTCGAAAAAAATGGTATCTAGAGCGATTGTCGAGCTACTCGCTTTTGTGACAAAACTAAGGGAAAAAATTGGTATTTGATGATTGTCGAGCTCGACAAATAAAAAATATTGGTATTTGATGATTGTCGAGTCGCTCGAAAAAAATTGGCTTTTTGTTGAGTCGCTTGATAAAACTAAGGAGAAAAAATTAAATCTATTTGGATTGGGATTGGAGAAAGAAATAAAAAGTGAAGAAAAAGAAAAAAAAATGAAAAAAGAATTATGTACACTTATAAGATCAAATAAAAAAAATTGGTAAAAAATTGAATGAAAATATGGATGAATGTCAAAATAGTTAAAGAAAAAAAAATAAGAAAAAAAATATATAATTCCTTTTTAATAATAAAAGGAAAAAAATTATTGTTGAGTCGGGTTAAAAGCCCCATTTTGATTGGCTTTGGAAAGTCAAGGCATTAATCTATAAAATCAAAGTAAAAAATTGCGGTAGTAAAAGAAAATTCAATGCCCACATTTAATGGGTGTCAGATTTAAAAAAGAAAAAAAAAAAAGAGGTGAAAGGCATTAATCTTTAAAAAAAAAAAATCAAAGTAAAAAATTGTGGCTAGTAAAAGAAAATTCAATGCCAACAATTAATGGGCGTCAGATTTTTTTAAAAAGAAAAAAAGAAAAAAAAAAAAGGAGAGGTGAAACTACGTCGTATTAGTCAATGGATGAATAGTGGTAGAAAACTCATTCTTATATATTGTAAGGAGATATAACTGAAAGGAGGGGAGCACCTATAACTTGACCTGCAATGAGTAGTTTTCTTGATGCACCTAAATAGATAACAAATTTGTAATTAGCTTATGCCATCAATTGGTATGTTATGCTCTAGGCATGTTGGGGATTGGACTCGACTGGATGGTAGACAAAATTTAAGGGGTGTTTTCTTTGCTATTTTCAACCTATTTTGAGTTTTTAGTTTTTCAAAATAATGAAAACGTATTGCTTACCCATTTTCAAAAATGCTCAAAAAATTTACAAAGGAAACGTAAAATAATAATTTATGATTTTTCCTCATGTTCTTTACAAAACAAGGCTCAGTTCCAAAATGTAGAAAACACTCCCATTTTCAACTTTGTATTCGTTTCGAATCACAATCCACTGCTTTTCTTTTTGTTTTGTCTCCACCAACATTTTTTTTCCTGCACCATTTCTTTTCCTCCTCGGCAGCAGTAACGCCATTTTCCTCCCTCTCAGCCAGCCCTTTCTTTTCCTCTCCAAAGACAGCCAGCCCGCCGCTGATTCAACCGTAGGCGGGGGCGGATTTAGGGTCGGGCCTCATGAGCCCAGGCCCAGCCTATTCTCTTCCACAAGTTTTATGTGCTTAAAAAAAATTGTTTTCAAGGCCCAGTGATGAATTGATAGCGGCCCAGGCGCCCAAAATAATGTGTATGTCCAATTAAACTATTAGCCCATTTTTTCTTGATTAAACTACCAGCCCAATAACCACAGCAGAGCCCTTTTGTCTTGATTAAACTATCAACCCATTTTTCTTGATTAAACCATCATCCCTTCCATTGTTCCACACTCAGCCATTTTCAGTGTCACGAGCATATCTCTTTCAAAAAAAAAAAATTTCGTTTCACGACCATATCACTTTTTAAAGATTATGACTTATTTGAAAATATTATATTCTCATTAAAATGGGGTCAAAATTTTTTTTTAAACCCCCCGTATGATTTTCCTTCCTCCGGCCCACCCATTTGCCATATGCTCTGCCCCTGACCGTAGGTAAACTTGTCTCTTGTCTCTCGTCTCTTCATTTTCCTTCCTTCTCTCTTCTTCCTTCATCTCTCTTCTTCCTTCCTTTATGGTTTCATTTTTAGAAATTGGTTCAATTTGAAGGTATACTTTGGGCCTTTAACAAATAAGTAAATAATAGTTGAGAATTAGCTCTATGGGGTTAGGGTGCTCTCTCTTCTTTAACAAATATAAATAAATTTGAAAATCTTCAAAAACCTAATTGGAGATACATCACAGAACGGGAATGGGTTATTACCTTTTGCTTGGCTCCAAATCTTCAATTTAGTAATGGGTTATTTGTGTAAAGTACTTTTCTATATTTGACAATTATGTTATCTTTCTTGCTTCAATTGTAATTTTTGACTCTTTGGTTATTAATTATGTCAGGCAGCACAGCAAATGGAGAAAATGGCGATATAGCTTTAGATCATTATCACCATTACATGATATTAACACTAATTTTCCTTATTATTCGAAAAAGATTTCAATAATTAATGGTAAAATGTATTAATCATGCACATGAAGACATTGTTCCAGTGATAAGATTCAAGACTTAATGCAGGAGTTGAGCCATTTGTGACAATTCACCACTTTGACTATCCTCAAGAGCTTGAGGACAAATATGGGGGCTGGCTCAGTCCTTTAATGCAGTACGTAGAAGTTACTTTTTGTTCTTTGAATTGCTAAGGTCGACTCCGTGTTTATTGGGACTATGGCTTAGTTTTGTTGCAGTTTCGATTTAAAGGCATATATGTGGTTCTGTAGGGAACATTCTGTCCATTTTGCCGAGACGTGTTTTAAGAGTTTTGGTGATCGGGTGAAACTTATTTGGAGTACCATCAACGAGCCAAACTTATTTGGAATTATGGGATTTGAAATAGGAGTTTGCCCACCTGCTGGTTGTTCACCGCCTTTTGGCAACTGTTCACGTGGCAATTCAGATTTCGAGCCCCCTGATTGTATATGGATTCCCCACAAGGTTTGGTATGATGGCTGCCCAATTCAAAGCATTTTTTTGATGCTACTAGAGGCCTATGGAGAACACAGCAACTTGCTGAAAACCTGCTGGGATCTTTTACAGCACTGGATCTCAAGGTGGTGGGCAAGAAACTACAGCGTAAATTCCTGCTTGATGATCTTTTTACACAACTTGAAGTCGCCTTGGAATTTTGAAATCACAAACTGAAACAAAGGATTTATTTCAGGTTAACTGCTATCACTCAGCTTGTTCACCATGGATATACATTTGGAGCCGACATGTTTGACATGGAGAAAGTAAAAGGTGGAAGTCTACGCTTGTGATGGTTCAAGACAACCATCTGAGCTTGAATTACAGCAAGCTTTCCACCAGGGGAAATACATTGCCATAATCACCAAGAAACTGAATGGAGCAGCCTAATCTCTCCCAGTAACAAATATGTTGTTTGCTTTTCTCATAATAGTTTCGTTTTCATTGTACATATTATTTTCTCTATGCTTCTGTCAATGTTGAAGGTTTGTCACTCCTTCAGATTTTAATATTATTAACATGATTATCTGGATTAATTGTAAGCCATATTGCATTGTTATCTTGTTTGTGGCTTGTCTCTTGTGACAAATATAGCATATAATATTTTGGCTTGCTATGCTTCTGTCAATGTTATAGTTTTGTAACTAGAAAAAAAATATTTCAAGATTCACCAACTTCAAAATTTATATGTTATTTAATACTATATTAGCATTAAACTATTAAAATTTATTGAACAATCAAATTTTTTGAATAAAATATATAGAAAAAAAAATTCAACATTTTAAAGTAAACGCGTTTTTCAATTTTCTATTTCTCGAGAACCAGTTTTCCAGAATGACAAAAAGAATGTATTTTCAATAATCTAGACACTCAAAACACAAAACAGAAAATGAATTCAAAAACTCAAAACTGAAACACAAAGAGAGCACCCTTAACTTCTTTTTCTTTTCAAGTCTCCAGTATTCTATAGTCCACCCCCACAAAACAAGCCATTGGGGAAGAAGAGTGACCAAATTAAGGGCAAATTGGAGTATTACAAAATGTATCTTTACGGGTCGATGTTGTTCATGTATGAAGCAATCAGTCTCATCTCCTGTGCTATTAATCTTACGGCCACAATACTTTCCTTTTGCTTCACAATGTCCACAAGAAGGTTTATACCAATGAAGAAAATCGAGACTAGAATAACCTACATTTTGCCCCGTAAAAGCGCTGTCCGGAATATGTGAAATGTTGTACATCTTAAAACAAGATGAGTACTTGGGCAAGGTGTTTATCTCATAAAATGAAGCAAAACCAATGACATGGTAATCTTGACCACTAAGACAAGTTAGTGGGTATCCATAATATGTTGGCTTAGAACAGTTGAACAAAATGAATCCACCACTATATCCAGATTTTTCTGTATCAAATGGAGAGGCTGATGAGTTTACAGTAGGAAGCTTAATCGGAATGCAGGATTCCGCAATCAAATCACTTGCAAGTATAGTCTGTGCTTTATAATCAATATCCACGACGGATGGATACTTTTACTTTTCATGGAAGCATGGTATTGTTGGTTGATGCTGTTACCCGAAATTGGAGCTCGAACTCTATTTTTCTGTTGTTGATGCACTACAGTTCAAATCCCAGGTATCCACAATGCGCCGGTTGATGATCTTTTAGCCGGAATGGAAATCTAATAATCGGACCGGAGTCCCCACATCTTGTTGGCAGACGCTCATTTTGGCCGGCCACAAGATGTAGTACTAGGAAAATGAAAGAAACAAGGAATATGTTCATGTTCTGAGGAAAGTACAACTTTGTTTGGGAATTATGTTAGTCTTTTCTTGATCTTTTTCATAATATCAAATGACTTACTCAGTGGGGTTCCTATCCATGACATATTATACTATATAATTTATGTTTAGACCCAACAAAAACGCGTTTAACAGATCAAGACACGCTGCCTTAGTATCTTGAAAAGCCCATTTTTCCTCCTTTTATGACTTTGACTTGAATAATTCTAGTCAATCAATTTGCAGTTCATTTAAGGATATGCCAATTTGTAGAACAGACAGTGCATGATTGTTAATATTAATAAACGAGTCATCCCATTATTCTAAGAACACATTGCTGCCAAGAATTATTAAATCCTGAAGATAAGTTGCAATATCAATTAGATTACAAGCATCTCAGAAAAATCACATTTTGTCTTTTTTGATTCAAAAATTCCATTTTCTTATAGTCCACGAGGAATGTCGAAAAGAAGGCTCTTGTGTGCAGGTTTCTCATTCTTGATTCTGTTCCTATGTTATACAAGTTGCCAAGCTCAAAACAACTCATTCTGTGTCCCTTCATCATGTGGAGATATCAGTATAAGGTATCCTTTTAGATTGAAAGCTGATCCAGAGAATTGTGGCCACACCAAACCCATTTTCGCGCTTGAATGCCAGAAAAACCGCACGATATTGTCCTCAAAATCGCAAAGATACAACGTGCTGGCAATCAATTATAACAATTTCACAATACGCATAGCAGATCCTGGTCTAGACAGAGACAATTACTCTTCATGTCCAATTTATTCCTCTGTGGATAATGATCTTTCTTCTAGCTACATGTATCTTGCTTCTAGTCAAAGCATAACACTTTTAAACTGCATTAGCCCGATAAATAATTCACTGTATATTGAGAATCCATACTGTGGAAACAAAAGTGCTTTTTCCAACTCTTCGAAAATTCTTAGTTACTTTGTTATTGGGAGCATTTTGGGCTCGGATTTGGAAGAATCTTGCACCTTTGACACGGTGGTTCTAACCTCATCGAGCATTCCTTTGCAAGAAAATGCTACGTATTCAGCCATTCACGTCGCTCTGGCATTTGGGTTTGAGCTTTATTGGTATCGTGCCATGTGTGGAAAATGTGATGCAAGCAAGGGCACTTGCATTGTTGAGGACAATCAAATTCGCTGCCGCCATTATCTGTTATGAGACACACCCTCTTTCGAGCGTGCTTTACTGCTGTAAGATTATGCCTTATCTTTGTCTTGAACATTTTTTTTTGAAAATGGAAAAGCTGAAAATTTCAATTATTATAAAGGTACATCTTGTCTGGTTTGTTAATAATTATTATTCTTTGGACAAATGCAGGTAAATTGGACTACTATGCACGTAAGTGTTCGTAACTGTTACCTCTGCCGGATCTTTGAATTTTTGTAAGCCTTCTCTTGTAAAATTTCGCATATTTTTGTCCTCTGATTTTATTTTCTTTTTGTTTCGACAGCTTTTGTAGTCCTGATTGGTCTCCCTGTGATTGGTAAGACTCAGACCCTTTAATACATGATACATGGTGATATTTTTCATGTAGGAGTGACCTTATAAACATTGTGATGGTAAAATCTTGTCTCATTATTCTTTTCACAATTATGCAGGATTAATAATAGCACCAAGATTATTATGTGGGTTACCATTCGTACTAGGATTGATAGTGTATAAATGGGGAAGACGACACTTATCAGTCGATGATGAAACCATTGAAGAAGGGAAATTGGCCGAAAACGTCCCTAACGTATAGATCTAGTGCCCAAATCATCCCTACTTTTCAAATTTTGGCAATTACAACCCTCACCTATCCATGTAGTGCCCAAATCATCCTTTTGGATGAAATCCATCCAAAATTCCGTTAAACCTTTGGAATTTTGGCCAAATGGTCCCTAACCTTTGTTCTTAGTGTGGAATTGGTTCCTAACGTTTATGTTTTGGCAAACAAGTCCCTAACCTATGTGTTTTAGTGCGAAATTGGTCCTTATGAGATGAAAAAGACAAATATACCCTTAGTTTTAATTAAAAAAAATTGTATGTGGATTCCTAATCATTAAAAAATGTGCAAATAAGTCCAATACTTTTATTTTTTATAAAAAAATTAAAGAAAACCAATGAATTTTTTTTTAATTAACACTTTAGTAATAAAAATGTCAAATAAAATTATTATCTTTATTATGAAGTAATAAAGAGAAATTATTGTGAGAAATCATTTTTCTCCCTCTTTACTTATAAATTTTTTCTCCCTCTTTACTTTAAAAATTAAGGGCTTGTTCGGTAGAGTTTTTTGGGGAAAATGGATTTTTTTTGTTACTTTTTGACTTTTCAAATGTTTTGTAGTGTAAAAAGGGTTGAAAAGTCAAAAATTGTAGACAAAAAAATAGATTTTTTTGGAAAAAATCTCTACCGAACATGACCTAAGTTAAATAAATAACAAAATGACGTATATAATTTTATGACATTGAACTAATCTTATTACATTTTTATTTAACATAAAAATACTAATAAAAATTAATTTACATATTATGTGTTTTATTTTTGAATGAAAATAAAACGATAAATTAAAATATAAAGAATATAGTTGGATTTCTAATATTTGTAGTTAATAAACATATAACTCAATTAAATAAAAGTATTTGAACATCAAGTTTTTGACAAAGTTATTTTTTTTATATAACAATAAAATAAAATTTGTAGTTTTAAATAATATATTTATTACTTAATAATAAAAATAATAAATTTATTTGACATGTTTATTACTAAAGTGTTAATTCAAAAGAAAATACTCATTAATTTTTTTAATTTTTTTTATAAAAAATAAAAGTATTGGACTTATTTGCACATTTTTTAATGATTAGGAATCCACGTACAATTTTTTTTAATTAAAACTAAGGGTATATTTGTCTTTTTCATCCCATAAGGACCAATTTCGCACTAAAACACATAGGTTAGAGACTTGTTTGCCAAAACATAAACATTAGGAACCAATTCCACACTAATAACAAAGGTTAGGGACCATTTGCACCAAAATCCCAAAGGTTTAACGGAATTTTGGATGGATTTCATCCAAAAGGATGATTTGGGCACTACATGGATAGGTGAGGGATGTAATTGCCAAAATTTGAAAGGTATGGATGATTTGGGCACTGGGTCTATACGTTAGGGACGTTTTCGGCCAATTTCCCATTCAAATGTGGTGAAACTTATTGAGATGCTTGAAGCCGACATTGGAATCCTACGAATGCCTCCAAAATCCTTCCCAATTTCTGGTGAGATAGCCAAAGATGACGAATACACAGCTCGCGTGGAAGCCTCTATATAATGTAGTGATACTATATATTGTGTCCATTAGGATTTATGTAAATTGTCACTTTTGATGAATCTAGTTTATCTTGTTGATACGTTCTTTTCCATAATATGAATGTGTTCTCTCTCCCTGTAACCTTCAAACTTCAAAGGCTTGCATCATGAGGGAATGGTAAACACAATCCTTTACACAAGAAAGAAATGTACCTAACTGTTTAGGATCATCCTTATCTTTATGTATTACGCATTCGGCATGGCATTGGACGTGTATTGACTGATCTGCTTGTGATTGACGACGGTTTGTGATTTGGAGTATGAGAAGAAACTATTCGATGAAATGCCTGAAATAATTGGTTTCATGGACCATTAATATTCTTAAACAGTTAAACCGCAATGATTTGTATGCCATAGTTTAGGACAAATTGTCTATTTAACTTTTTCGAGCACTTCGGTTTTCTTCGCTTACTCGAAAATAAGACCTACTGCGGTCACTGCGCATAACTAATTTATTGTATTTTTTTTGGTTTCCTCATAATCTCATTGAGTCCTTCAAAGAGTTTCTACCATCTTTTCCGTGTAGTTAGAAAGATTTATCTTTGTTGTTGAAGTTTTTTTATACACACGGAGTTCAAGGCAATCGGATTTATCTAATTGCATGTTTGGTGCTGTGATCTATACAAAGATAACAAACAAGATTTTAATTTACATTTTTAATACTACCCATGCATGAACTAAATATTCCCAATTGCCGATTAAGCGCCTTAAGTAGATGGGCACTATAGGATTACTTCACAAATTAGCAACAAGATGCATAAGTAGTCTTTTAGGAATTAGAAGCCCTGGCCTGAAAACTAAAGATGCTGCTAACCGAGATCTATTGTTGAACTTTTGGCGAAACCTCTAAAGGAATGTGAAATAATGATTTATACATATAAACCATGCAAGCAAAGCAAGAACGCGGTATCTCCCACAATCTTTCAAATCTTTTTATGTACAAGATTAATCTAAATTATCAATCTGATTCATGACTATCAACTCTGTTTGACGTCGTCATTCAGATATTCGTGCAATGGATTTTATTGCATTTTGTAGCTGGAAATGAATTGGGAGCATGGTGAGATTGTCGCCATCACTACAACTCGTGGATGAATTATTTGCTTGTTGGAAACTGGCGCGAGAATTAGCCAGAAAATAAAAATTTTCTTTATTTCAATAAAGACAGGATCTTTGCTAGATGTTCACGCGTTTATTATAATTAAATACTAATATATTAATATTATACCTGAATCGATATGCGATATTAAATCTTGATCTGATTCACGAACTTGTTGCTTTTGATCCACGAACTTGGTGCTCCAAACGTTCAAGTCTTCTATGGTATTCTCTAAGTATAGATTACACCGACATGTGGACACCATTTAATTTAATCAAAAATAAATTTCTGGACTGGTCAGATCTAGAAAACCAAGAAGCTAAAACTCAAGTCAAACAAAGACTTCAAAATTTTCTCGCTTCTTTTTCTTAACTGTTCAAATTAATTTATGTCACAAAATACGGCAAGCGTTCTGATTGCAAACAATGACAAGAGTCCTAATTGCATCCAAGTTCAATTAGTTTAGGATTGATTTAATTACATGTGTAATCCCTGAACTTATATCACAATTACAATTAAGTTCAAAACTTTCATAGTAACTATGATTACGCCCAAAACTTTATAGAGCTACCACAGACCTGTTCGAATATATATTTTCCAAGCTCCAATAATTAGATTATGTCTAGTCAACCCTAGACCATTCGATCTAATTATTAGTCTTTTGTTTTTTCTACTAAAGGCAAAATACTGCACTCTCAGAATATATAAGATTACAGAAGCTGTAATACTTTCCTTTGACCGACCGTATTATCCCCGTCTGAGATCCGATAATTAGGTATGAGCATAAATGACCGTTTTGCCCTTCTAATTATTTTTACTAACTTTAAGTTACATTTTCTTCAACGGTCCCGTGAACTAATTCACAGATGTCGAAGTTTAGCCATCGCTAAACACTGAGCTCAGATTTATAACCGTTCAACAGAAAATACTTAAGTTGTCACTCGACCCATTTTTTAGGGCGACAGTTCCTGATACGAATTCGTGTTCTCTACTTCGTTCATTCTCAAGCTCCCAACTCACCGAGATATTTGATAAACTAAATTGATCTCACCCATTGGTGAATCAAAGAACCATCAAACTAACAAAAAGATATACAAAATTCTGTCAAGAGGTTTAGATGAAATACCCGATGATCAAGTGAAATTTAATTATTCGCACGGTCATGCTATATAATTAAATTCGACACGTGGTTCGTTCAATACACTTCAAGTGTACTAGTGTCACCATAAATCCATTTATGCAATAAGGACAAATCATAAATCCGAATGATTAAATAGTTAACACCACAACCTTCCGTACAAGGCGCCAACCTTTATACATTAATTGTGAACAATTTTATTGATGATCAAAATATAAGTTGTGTCACACTAGACTTCTCAACGCAATCATCCAACTTATATTATCACAAGTGATCATTTACACTTTATTTACATGCTCAATATTTAACAAATGTAATAATAATAAATGAATGCAAACCAAAGTTTTATTCAATATAAAACTGTCATTTCATCACATCAAAATTATATTATTTGGGCATACAACCCAACAATTCTTCCACTTGTCCTAGAGTATAATCCTAAAAAACATATACACCAACGGTGAAGAATAAACCAACATATAGTTCCTTGTTCTCCGAAGGTACTTAAGGATATGCTTTACAATCACCCAATGTTCTAATCCGGCTAGACTGATAACAAGTTATCATAACAGCACAACAAATGTAGGGTCTAGTGCACAGCATAACGTACATGAGACTACCTATTGCAAACGCATAAGGCATTCTACTCATGTCCTCTATCTCTTCAGGAGTTTCTTTGGGAATACTCCTTAGATAGTTAGATTCTATGTCTGAATGGCAAATTGCCCTTCTTAGAATCTTGCATGACAATCTGACAAGCATCTTGTCAATATATATAGCTTGGGACAAAACTACTTGTTCCATTCGATCTCTTAAGATCTGATTCCCTATAACATATCTAACTTTGTCCAAAACCTTTATATGAAAATTGTTGGGTCAACCACGCTTTCGTAGACGATGACATTCCTACATCATTTTCTATTAGTAGAATATTTTCCACATAAAGCACCATGAAAATTATCATTTTGTCCTTGGCCTTATTAAATAAAGTTGAATGATCTACTTGTTATACGGAGATCGCCTATTTGGATTCTCCTACTAACAAGTACCTAGAAGGTTTTCTGATGATCCTTTGACTTTGCCTAATGGAAGACGGATCTTGAATCGTAACATTTTCATCAATGTTAGTATCACCTTCATGTGATACAAATACCTCCTCATTACTTTGAACATTTTCTTGATCTATGGGATTAGATGATGAATCATTTCTCCCACTTAGATAACGTTTCCTAGATGTTTGCGATACCATGGGTCGTCTGTCACTATGTTGTGTTTCAGGAATTAATGTAATAGAATCACTCCCACTCATTTATTCCAAAACAACCATACTCTTAGACTGACATTTATTAATATATTTATCCTCTAGGAATGTTGTGTTTGTACTAGTAAAAGCCTTCCTATCTAGAGGACTATAAAAATTAGTATCCTCTAGTGCCTTTAGGATATCTCACACACAGACATATTTTTGACCTAGGTAGAGTTGAAAAACTCATTATTGACATAACCATATATAACAATGTCTTGTTTCTTCTTTCTGAAACGCCGTTCCGTTGGGGTCTACCAGGCGCACTCAGTTGAGAAACTATACCATTTTCTATTAAGAAATCCCTGAATTCTCCTGAGAGATATTCGCCACCTCGAAGTGATCGAAATGTCTTTATACTTTTACCCAAATGTTTCTCGACCTTAGTCCAATATGCTTTGAATTTCTCAAAAGCTTCCAACTTTTGAGTCATTAGGTAAATGTATCCGAATCTAGAGTAATCATCTGTAAAGTGATAAAATACTCATAGCCCCTCTCCCAGGTGTACTCATGGATCCACATACATCAGAATAAACTAGTTCCAATATCTCTTTGGCTCTATGTTCTTTTGCTAAAAAAGAACTTCTTAGTCATTTTTTCTTCCAAACAAGAATCACAGAGACTGGCAATGGTTTGACCTCAATTGAGTTGAGGGTACCATTCCTTGTCAGTCTTTGTATCATGTTAAGGTTGATGCATCCAAGTCTAAGAGCCATAGATATGTATTATTTGTATGGTATGCATTTTGTTTATTATGGTTTGTAGAAGTATTATTATTTTCATTTGTGGAATAGTTTAATATATAAAGACACTCACCAAATATCCGGAACAAATAGGAGATTTATTTATCAAAAGTAAAGCCCGTTAGCGCAAAATAAGAGAATAACCTTGTCCTATTAATAAGGAAATGGAAATTATATTCCACTTTATCTATGGGACATAGTAACAGTCTTTAAAAATTAAACACCTACCACTATTGAAATAAAATAAACCACTCTTACAGCTCTCGTCGAAACTATTGCTCATGTGCTGACTATAATAGTAAATTGGTCTTCACTGAATTTTCTGCTCTCCTGAATTATCAGCACATTGCTCCTTTTTAGCTAGTGCATCAGGACAGTCTTTCTTCCAGTGTCCTTTTTGATCGCATTTGGAACACTTGCCTTTCAGCTTTCCATCTGCTTTGGTCTTAGTGCCTTCCTACTTCTTGTTAGCTCTCTTCCTTTTCTTTCCATCTCTGCCTTTCGGCTTGGAAACAGTGGAGCTACCAATTGCTGCATAAGCATTGCCACCTTTAGATTTAAGACCACTTTCCACATTTTGCAACTCATTCATCAGCTCAGTCAATGGCATATCCATCTTGTGTAAGTGATAGTCCACAGTAAATTGCGAAAACATATCAGGTAAAGAGTTCAATACCATATCAACCTGAATATCTTGATCAATAGTTACACCCAGATTCTCCGCCACATTGAAGTGTCCAATCATAGTCAACATATGGTCTTTCACTGGAGTTCCAGGTTTCATGCGAATTTTCTGTAAGGTACGAATGACTTCGAACCAAGCTCTCCTACTTTGATGTGCAAACATGTCCTTAAGGTTTTCATTATATCATAAGAGGTTTCAAGATTGTCATGCTTCTGCTGTAACACATTCGACATCGATGCCAAAATGTAACAGTGAGCTAACTTGTCTGCAGCCGCCCACTTATCATAAGAATCTCTCTTGTCCTTGCTTGCAGTCTCAATGGGTTGCTTAGGCCAATCTTTTTCAAGCACAAAATCAATTTTCTCAACGATGAGAACAATCATTAAGTTACATTTCCAATCCACATAATTTTCTCCAGTAAGTTGGTTTTGTTTTAGGATAACCGAAAATGGACTGAGAGACATTTTGCTGAAAAATAACAAAATTATTGCATATTAATAATTAGCAGCGAATTTAACATATGATGCATGAATGCACATGTAGATCTATAAAACTACAATAATGTAACGACTACTTAATCCTTGTGATCCAACAGGCCTCTCTGTAGGAAAGGTCACCGTGTCCACTAATTAAGCTGGGACCCTCCCACCAGACAAATCATATCTGACAATAAACGTCTAGATAAATTTAGTATCGTTTTATTTGGTCACCAAAATTATAAACGAGAGCCTCTATAGGAGGTTCGTAGATTATCTCGATTTGAGTGTATAACTTTTGTCTAGATCTCCAGATATTTGAAAAATAATCACGTCATCTATAGGATGATCTCAAATTATACCCTATCTAGACGATCTTACCAAAAAGGAATTCAATCAAACAACCCGAATCACGCAGCCCTCCTATAGGGAGTCCGTTGCATTACCGGCACGAGGCTAACTCATTCTGTTGCTTATGGATTGACAAAAGAGACCATGGGTTTTTATTTAAATAAATACACTCTCCCACTCAATATTTTAAAATAATAGATTTTAATTTAAAATAATTACCCACTGTTCACATTAATCAAATTAGTGTACAATTTAACTATTACGGATTTCCATTTCTAGAAAAATTTAATTTAAATTAAATTATTCGAGGGAAAATCAATATTTTAATGAAATGCATTCTATTCTAAGTTTCATGAGTGATGTCCAAATTAATTATATATGCCATAATTTACAGAACAATAATATTTTAAACAAATATTTAAAGCATACATTAGCAATAAATTAACAATTATTTGTGGCCCAAAACAAGACTCAAGAAATAAATTAAAAACTAATTAGGCTCAAGCCCAATATTTAATTTGAAACTTGAGTCCAAAGTGTTAAAAGATCCAATCAGCAGCTATCTGTGTAACCAAACAGTCCTTGTCCAAACAACCAATCAGCCACTATCCAAGCATCCAATAAGTCACTATTCAAGGTACCAAACATGAACAATCCCAGCAACCAAACAATGGTCACCTTCTACCTTGAGATATTTTCTTGCAAAAAATCAACCATCTGAAAACACCATGGCCGGAGTCCCAGCACGCAACCAAGTCAATGAAAAAAGTAAGAATTACACTTCCGGAGACCCCATGCGCAGCGCTTGATCTGCGTGAATAGATCTAATGTGCGCAGATCTCCGCACACAGATCGGGCGCACCAGATCCGTACAGACGCAAATCTCTGGTGCACCGTTCTCTAGCGCATCACAGATCCGGCGAGCGCCTGATCTGTACCTCGCGTAGATCATCTGGTGCATTTCCAACGCGCGACTCATCTGCACTTGCGCAAATTATCTGGTACATCTCTCAGGCGAGCGCCTGATCTGCTCTCTCGTAGATCATCTGGTGCGCCGGGTCTAGCGCACCAGATCTGCTCGATCACAGATCTTCTACTACCAGATCCGACTGTCTAATTTTCTTTTTTCGTCGGTTCAATCGTCACTCTTCAATCATTACAAAAATTAACCAGTCCCAAGTTAGGGCTCACAATTTAAATCTATTTTGCAATTAAAATTAAATCAAGATGATGGAGTCGTAATCCACCGATCTTGTTACAGACTCGAAAAAAAATTGGATCACAGTTTAAAATAAAAAATTTCTTTAATTCAATAAAACTAGGATCTTTGCTAGGTGTTCACGTGTTTATTATAATTAAATACTAATAGATTAATATTATACCTGAATCGATATGAAATATTAGATCTTGATCAGATTCAAGAATTTGGTGCTCCCAACGTTCAAGTCTTCTATGGTATCTCTAATTATAGATTACACTGGCGTGTGGGCACCTTTTAATTTAATCAAAAACTAATTTATGTAATGGTCAGATCTAGAAAACGAAGAAGCTAAAATTCAAGTCAAACAAAGACTTCGGAATTTTCTCTCTTTTTTTTAACTGTTCGAATTAATTTATGTCACAAGCAATGTGATATAAATACGGCAAGCGTTCTGATTGCAAACAATGACAAGAGTCCTGATTGCATCCAAGTCCGATTAGTTTAGGATTGATTTAATTACACGTGTAATCCCTAAACTTATATCACAATTACAATTAAGTTCAAAACTTTCATAGTAACTATGATTAAACCCAAAACATTATAGAGCTACCATAGGACTTGTTTGAACATATATTTTATATTTTCCAAGCTCCAATAATTAGATTCTATCTAGTCGACCCTAGACCATTCGATCTAATTATTAGTCTTTTGCTTTTTCCATTAAAGGCAAGCGACTGCACTCTCGTAATATATAAGATTACATAAACTGTAATACTTTCCTCGTATATATATATATATATATATATATATATATATATATATATATATATATATATATATATATATATTTCATCACTGTCTGAGATTCGATAATTAAGTATGAGCATAAATGACTGTTTTGCCTTTCTAATTATTCTCACCAACTTTAAGTTACATTATCTTCAACGGTCCCGTGAACTAATTCACAGATGTCGAAGTTTAGCCATCGCTAAACACTGTGCTCAGATTTATAACCGCTCAACAGAAAATACTTAAGTTGTCACTCGACCTATTTTTCAGGGCGACAGTTCCCGATACGAATTTGTATTCTTTACTTCGCTCATTCTCAAGCTCCCAACTCACCGAGATATTTGATCAACTAAATTGATCTCACCCATTGGTGAATCAAAGAACCATCAAACTAACGAAAAGATATACACAATCCCGGATTTAGATGAAATACTCGGTGATCAAGTGGAATTTAATTATTCGCACGGTCATGCTATATAATTAAATTCGACATGTGGTCCGTTCAATACACTCCAAGTGTACTAGTGTCACCATTAATCCATTTATGCAATAAGGACAAATTGCAAACCTGAATGATTAAATAGTCAACACTACAACCTTCCGATACAAGGCGCCAACCCTTATACATTAGTTGTAAATAATTTTATTGATGATCAAAATATAAGTTGTGTCACACTATACTTCTCAACGCAAGCATCTAACTTATATTATCACAAGTGATCATTGACACTTTATTTACATGCTCAATATTAAACAAATGCAATAATAATAAATGAATAATACCAAAGTTTTATTAAATATAAAATTACTATTTGGGCATACAACCCAACACTGCTGGCTACTACTGGATATGTTAGAGTCCTAGAATCGTTAAGTGTTCTCCCTATTATAGCATACCACCTTCCTCAATTTAAATGTATGACACTCTCTTCAATTTAGATGATTATAAATCAATTCGGGAAAGTACAATTGTCTAGTACATCTACTTGACTAAAGTCGAGTTGAAATTTTTTCCAAAAAAACAAAAGTTCGATTTCAGTAAGGGTCGAGTTTGGTATAGTTCAGATGTGTGTACCTTATGCTTGGGTCAAATTAAAAATTTTAAAAAACTAACTCGACCCCATTTGAGAATGCTCGACTTGGGTAGGGATTGTTGGAATGAGTATCGAGCATATGAATGTGTGGGGATAGAAGGGAATGATGGCCTGGCTGGCTTCTATGCATTCAATCTGACTTTTGATCCACCAGGCAGATTGGTTTCATATGTTGCTATGGCTTTTGTGTTATGTGGATATGTTTATGAATTTTATAAGCACTTTTAACTATCTGTGATATAATACCCACCTCATGGATGATTTTTTCTCCATTTCCTTTAGAATTGTCTAGGATCCGTGATATTATTTTACCCACCTCAAAAACATTATTTCACAGTTTTGGTTTGTACCTTGACACTTTATGTCTTCGTCAGCTTCTTCTAACCAATTCTACTTTGATAATTAACATATTACTACATCGTCAACTGCATATTATCACTTATTTGGAAATTTTATTCTATTAATCCATCTATTTGGTAAAGTGATAAGTGTGGTTGCACGTTTATTTAGACTTGTAAACTTAGTACATATTCTATAGATGAGCGGATTTCTACTTAGAGCTTGTTTGATTTCACTTAAACTTTTGCTAAAAAACTGAAGTCAAAGTCAACAATTAATTTTAACCACTCATTTCATGGACCTACAACTTTTTAAAACTATTCAACCACACATTTCATCAATAATTGTCAACTTTTACAAAAAATCTGATTTTAATCAAAATCAAACACACCATTAATTTAATTTAAATGTCGTTTATGTATGTACAAATTCCAATTTGACGAGCTTTGAGCGAAAAAGAAGAGTTTGACTCTTAATGGAAGCTTAACTTGACGGCACAAACATGAGTTGAAGTTATTAGAAAGCCATAAGAGTGAAGTCGAAAGTTTTGAAAACAAAAATTAGATTTCAAGTAAGTTCGGGGATTGAAAAAACTTTGAAATCTTAGGAGGACCACTTTGAAAAAACTTTAGAATGATGATAACCAATTAGAATGTTATTGGAAGTTTTGTGAATTGAGAACTTACTGAACAAATTACCAAAATTGTACTTAAAAGCTAAATCGGGGACAAAAATGTAAGTTTTGAAAAAATATCACACTTAGGTAGCACAATGCATTTTGCGACCTAGATGCGGTTGCACAAAATTTTCTACAGGTCACATAGAGTTAGCACAATGCATTGTGCAACCTAGTGTGACCTCCACTCTAAGAGAGTTGTGGGCACATTTTTTTTAGTTGAACTAAGGCTTTTTGGGACACGACTTTCAAGGAGTCTCAAGAACTATAAAAAAAAACCTCTTCTACATCAATGAAGGGAGTGACGTAATTGAGAAAATAGAGATCAAGAGCAAGAAAAATAAGAATTTTGGAGAAACATTCATTACGATTCGATTGAATATTTTGGAGTAATTCAAGATTTAGAATGTATCTATTCTTCTTATTTTTTCTTCCAGATTATGAATTCTTTTGTTATGATAGCTATCTTCATAAGAATCATGTCCAACTAGAGTTTTCATAACTAGGATTGATGATGAAACATTGTATTTTAAATTGAATCAAAGTTGCTCGTTTTTATTTAAATTTTACTTTTGTGGTTGATTGTTTATTATTCCTTAATTCTATTTGGACACTTGATGCCCATTAAAATGTGTTTGCGATCTATATTGCTTTCAAGGTCCAATATAGAAAAGTACATGGTAATAAACAACGCATGGGCCAATGATAGCTATAGATACTCTTATGCTCTATGAAATCTTGTGAAATAATCATGGGAATTAATACATGCTTATATATTCGTAGGTTAATTAAAGATTATTAATTTCATATAGAAGTATAGAATTAATTGACCATCGATGGAGGCTTTTGATTAATTTAGGATCATTGATTGTCAACTCAGGACAAGATTTGATAACTGCGAGTAATAGAGATTCAAACTAAATAATGCAATGGTGGATTCAAAGATTCTAGTACATTAAGAAAGCAAGGTTAATCAATTAAAAAATTCTCTAGCGCGTGTGTAAGTAGTCAGTTAGATTTACTCAATAAAAAAATAATCTAGAAAACCATAATTATAGCTGGTAAACGGGTATTCAAGGTCGGCCCGGCCCATCATAGTTTCCATAGTTTCTATATCTATGATACTGTTTTATTTAGATAGTGTTATGATGTTCTTATACCATGCTTTTATCTTTGATACTGTTTTATTACGATAATATTTCAATCTATGATACTGTTATTTTATTGGATTGTAATTTGTGTATGTGATACTGTTTTATTAAGATATTTTCATGTATGATATTGATATATTAAGATATATTTATCTATGATACTATGTTATTAAGATACTGTTTTAGTATGATATTGTTTAGACATGATACTGTTAGACATGAAAAACTAAAGATTGCTATATTAAGCCAAATAGACGATTTCAAAAGGCTAAAATCCATCATCAGCAATAGCAAAGCTACTGGGCTTGACCGACTCGTCGAGGCGATACCGAAAATATATTATAATAAAAATTCTGAGCACATATGCAAATTATATGCCTGTTTCTGTTATGATATTGTTTTATATTTCTATGATACTGTTTCATTCTAATACAGTATCAAACAACACACATGACTAATAACACAAAGAATAATCTAATGGCCAAAATTTTCATCCCTACACAGGAATTCAAATTGCTATGGCAACAACCAATATACTTCCTAAACATTCGCTTATACAACAATACCAGCTATCACTTCACAGCTACAACCACGATCTCATGTTGCTCACTCTATAAAAATCCATCAAACAAATCATCTCTATAGAAATTCAAGCTGCTATTTACATCAACAAATCATGGTCATTCTACAAAAATTCATCAAATTGAACTATTTACAGCAACAAATCATGGTCATTCTATACCACTTATCATTACTTTACAATCCACTCATGGACATCAATCCACCCCACTTCTCTTCTTCATTGCTGCTGCCGCCGTTGCTTCTTCTTCTTGTTTTTTTAGGTAATGACATATTACCCCCTAATTTTGCCTCCTTGAACATTGAAATGTCTATCCCAGTTCCAGATGGTTGTTTAAACTTCTATGCCAAATCTTGTTGAAAATGTATTACAATAGGTGAAAGTAAGCTTTCTTTCGTTCGAATCTAGCAACAGTCTTCACCCTCCTTAGCAAATAAAATTATTATACTTAAATATTTTCGTAGAATTCTATATCCAAAAACCACTCATCAAATTCATTGCGCAGCTCATGGTTACTCAATTCTATAATCAAAACCCAATTATTAGCTACTATTTAATCATCAGGTGACCAAAAAATCACAAAAAACTAATTTCGCGTGAAGTAAAATTCAAGAAAATACACATAAATAAATCGCATCATACCTTCCAGCCACTGTGGCGTCAACAGTGAAGGCAACGAGGAACTTTCCAGGGTTCTCCTGATCGGACTCAATCCTTAAAGTAATCCGACGACGAGGAGGTGCGCCGGTGAGGTGCAAGAGCTGACAAGAGATCGGGAGAAGAAAGTACCATCATGCTTTCTCAGTAGCTTAAATCTGGTTAAAATGATTACATGGGTAATTACGACATTGGCTAAATTAGTATGACTTATTGATAATTTTAGAAAGTGTTTGGACCTAATTTAGAATAAATCACATATGGATAACTTATTGGCAATTTTCCCAAAAAAAAGTTCTCTTTCTTCCACTAATTTATTAATTATATAGTTTTCATTAAATATTTTAATCATTGCCCATTATTGTATTTTCATTAATATAATATTATGTGGGATACGAAAAGTAATAATTTTGGAACACGAGAAAAACACGTCAAGTATGAACAAAATCTAAAGATGATAGAGTTTCAATATCTGCTCAAGAATTTAATATTTATTATTATCATTTATAATACCAATTTTAATTTGAGCAATATTTAAAAAAAATTATGTACAGACCTAGAACTATTTATTGTATTAGACAAATTGATTATGTTAATTCCCTAACCTAATTAGAAGTATTTGGGGGTGGGGTGGGGTTTTAAAGTTTTCTAGCATAAAAAGTGGAATAATGTGTGATTTATGTTTTATATTTTACTTTCAAAAGTCGTCGGTATTTTTCAAATAAAAATTTGGATAGTAAATTTGAGAATTTAAATATAATTAAAGTACTAGGTATAATTTTCACTTATTTTTTTTAAAAAAAAAATTAGACAAGTGTATATCAAATTATCAACACTAAAATATAATATAAAACATTAAATTGTAATTATAATAATTCCAACCACGAGATAATAAATTTTCTATTTTGAGAGTCTATTTTAAGATTGCTGAAAACGAGTCTATTTTTATTTTTTTTATATTTTTAAAATTTTTGTTTATATAAATTTTTATTTAAATAATTTTGTTTTAATTTTTTTAGAATTTATTTATTTTTTTAATTTTTAATTTTTTAAGAATTTAGAATTTTATTTTTTAGAATTTGGGATTTTTTAGAATTTTTGTTTATACATAAATTCATATTTAAATAAATTTTGTTTTCCTTCAAAATTTCACTCAAAACACTCAAAACGACAAAAATCTTGTTTTGAGTTTTGTATTATAGATTTAACTTTGTTTTCGAAAATGAATTTTCAAAAACAATATAGTAAACACGTTTTGGGTGTTTTGCAAATCTGAAAACAGCTTGAAAACATGCCTTAGATTTTAACCTTGAAATAAAATTTCTTATATAGGTAGAATGGGTTGGATTCTAACCTCGAAATATGCTAGATTCTAACTAGAAAATCTTCTATCTTTTAATAGATAGCAGATAGATGAATTTGAAATCGTTTAAAATGCAAGAAAAGATATGGATATATATGGTAATTTGCTTGTAAAATAGGTCAACGGCCATTCAAAATATTTGTCGGGTCATTCATCCGACCATTTAGCTCTATTCCCACTGCTGGGCTAATAAGGTTTTACTTCTCAAAATCTTTCATGTACACAAAGGAGACCTTGAAGTAAATGCTCGCGTAACACAAAATTAACCAGTTGAATTTTCGCACTTTTTGAAGGTGAATCACTATTTTCATTAAATCTTTCATATTTATTTATTTATTTTTATTATTGTTGTCAGAAAAATTGCCATTCACGCAGGCAAATACATTAAACGTTTTAGAGACTATCGAAATTGGATTCATCAATGGAAGTACTCTATCAGGATTCAGGACTGTTGGGTTGGAAATATAGAAAATATATTTATATTTTTATTGATTTAGCTGACTGAAACATCGCGAGGAAGGAAAATAATCACCGACCGTAGAGAGGTTTACTTCACTACAAGCACACAAAAAAAGTATTCGTTTGTCTGTCACTACGTCTTCATCTTCTCAAACCAAAACTCATATCTCTCTCACATTCATTCATTTCTTCTTGTTCTTCTCCATATTCTTCAAAATCAAATATTCCTCAAACAAAACTCTCCCTCACTCTCAATCTTCAACATTCTTCTCAACTCCTCAATTTGTTAAAATCTTTTACGGTCGGATCCCACCACAAAGAAAAGCGGTATACTAGTATAAGAAAATGTTTACTAAAATGTTCCTTGTCACTCTAGTTCTGATATGACTGCAAACTCTGTTTGGTGAAGCCTTCCATGGATTCCTGCAATGGAGTTTGTCCCATTTGTAGCTGGAACAGGATGAGGAGGCATGGTGAGATTGTTTCCATCTCCTTCCAACATTTGAACTACAACTTTCATGGATGGCCGATCTGTTGGATACCTGTTGGATACCACTGAATACACCACAGCCCCACAATAGCAAGTTTTTTCGATGTAGTAGCATCGTCACCTTCCTCAATTCGGATGTGCAACTCTTCTCCTTGACTTAATTGATTAAAAATCCATTCGGAAAGTACACTTGACTAGCATTTGTCTGTAAGATCATTATTCTTCCTCCCTCCAACCATTTCGAGCAATAACATCCCAAGCTATAAACATCTCGACTTGTAAGACACTCTCCCAAAATTCCTTGATAATACCTCGGGGCAATATATCCAATGGTTCCTCTTGCAGCCGTCGTTGACACACCACTTTGTTCCTTGCAACACAACTTAGCTAGACCAAAGTCACGGATCTTTGGGTTGAAGTTATGGTCTAACAAGATATTGTGGGGCTTGATGTCAAAATGAAGGATCCGTTGGTCGCAACCTCGGTGAAGATATTCAATTCCTTTAGCTATGCCTAGAGCAATATCTTGGAGCTTCTTCCGCCCAAGGGTATTTCTCTTAGAACCACTCGGAAGATGAACTTCTCAAGTGAATCATTTGGTAGAAATTGTACACGAGAGCTCTTCTAAATCCGTCAAGACAATAACCTACTAAACGAACCGCGTTGACATGGTGGATTCTCCCTATTGTTCCAACTTCAATGATGAACTCTTCCCATTTCCTTTGAAATTGTTGAGGACCTTTACCGCAACATAAATTTCATTCGACGACTTCCCTTTATATGAGCCCGTAGCCTCCTTCACCCAATTTTTCTTCGAACCGATTGGTAATCTTTCTAATCTCTCGCATAAGAGAATGTAGTGGGTTTGAGAGCTCTGTAATCTTCAAAAACTTTTCAATCGTCGCATGATTCTCTTTCTTTATTCTACTTGAGCTATAGATATAGCAGAGTCCTTTTTTGTTGTCCAATGGCCACCGGACACGTGTCCGGTGGCCTTGATAACTACTCCCCATGGTGGCGTGTCCCGTGGCTTTGATAACTACTCCCCATGGTGGGAAGTAGATCATTGCTCATGAAATATATACACACATGCAAATACACATATGTCTATTTGCTTGAAATGTTGATATTTCATAAAGTTTTCACAGTTGCACACAAAAAATAAAAAGAAATTTAATATTGCATAGTAAAACAATACAGAGGAAATTATATGAAATATCCATTTGCAAGAAATTATATGAACGATATGAAAATATGTTGAATATAATTGCTCAAAAATTTTGGAAGAGATTCGGTTCAGGATTAATGTCTGGTAGAAGAAAAAGAATGTAAAAACAAAAATAGCAAATGAAAATGGTGGATTAAATTGTTGTCGAACGGCAACTTGAAGCTGTCATTTGACAACCTGATCAACTATTGAACGACAAATGAACTTTCAAGGAAAAAACAAATGTCAAGCCAACCGTTGACTATTGGTCAACTTTAAATTATTATTTTTTACCGACAGTTCAATCTGTCATTCATCAATTCAACTGTCTTTTAAGGGGTTGGAAGCCAAAAAAGAAAAACTTGTCATTTTTACAAAATGGTATATATGAATTTTTGTATTTAAAAGTAGCTATGTTGAAAAGTGTAATTATATTCACACTTTAGTTTTTATTATTTACACCACGTTTTAGTTGTAATGAAAGTTTTCCAACTTTTGACATTTTGTCACATTTGTTCCCAACTTTTTTCGTCGTATTTTTATCATTAATTTTCAATTAATTTTTATCTTTGATGATACCTTTGTTCAAATATTTTGTCAAACTTTTGTGATTTTGCTTATTTAAAAATATGATAATTAACTTTTTGGACAGAAGTAATCATCAAAGACAAAGACAATAATAGGTTGATTACAAAAATGTGGTAAAAAATAGTTGAGGACATAAATACAAAAATGTACAATAATTGGTAACCTTCATTACAATTTAAATGTGATGTGGTTCAATGTGTTTTGATCTCCTACCTACTTATAATGTCCACGCTGAGGGGACATCACTTGATTGGTAAAAATAATGGTCCTACACTTATTGTGACTATCACTGCTCCAAGGGGTACAATTGGTTATGTAGCTCCTGAACTAATCAACAGAAGCATTGGAACTGTCTCGTATAAGGCGGACGTTTATAGCTTTGGAATGTTGTTGATGGCATTGGTAGGTCTAAATAGTGATTGTATAGAAAATACGGAACAATCTAGCCAATACTTCCCCGATTGGATATATGATCGTTTCAACAAGGGTAAGGATATTGAAATTGGAGATGCCGATGAATATGGCTATGAAGAAAGGACGATTACTAGGAAGATGACAATAGTGGAATTATGGTGCATACAGATGAATTCGGTTGATCGCCCTTCAATGAGTAAAGCAGTGGAAATGCTTGAAAGTGAAGCTGAGACTCTTCAAATTCCTCCTCAGCCTTTCCAGCACCCCTGTAGGTAGCACCCAACGAGGATCAAACATGGAGAAAAGATTCGACCGACTCTATAGCCTTGCTGTGTAATGCTTCTGGTTCAGTAAACTTGGATGTTGAAGCATAAACCATTACCATTCAATAGTCAATTGAAACAAGCAGGGTGCAGCCAGGATATAACAAAGGGGTGGGCCGGATGAGGGGAACCCCTTTCACAAATATTTATAATAAATCATAATCTTTAAAAAGTTTACAAGAAGTCATTGCACAAAAATATTCAAGATCTAAAATTAACAAAAGAAAGTTGTGCTCGACCACAATTCTCTCTAACTTTTTGTTAACGAGGTGATTATAAACACAATTCAATTGTATATCCTTTTCTTTGCACTAAATGTTCGCTATAAAATTCTATTTCATTTCATAATCAAGATTTTGAATAACTAATCAACAAAAATATACAATAAATATTGTTCTTTGTGTATTGTATTTAATACATCACATATTAGTAAAAGAAGACAATCAAAACAGCATGTTCTTCATATAACATAAAGTGAAAATGTTGCTATTTTCTTATTCAAATAATATGGGGTGGGCCACCAGTTTCACATCATTGGGCTGGGGATTTTTTTTTTTTTTTTTTGTTAAAGAACAAAGGTCTGGTCCAGGGCAGGGCTGGGCCTGGCCTAGTAAGGCCCAGCCCTGCCTCTACCCCTGGAAACAAGGTCCTCTCTTTATTACAATTCATTGCCGGTTAGTTGGAAGCACTGTTTGGTTGTTTCGTAATGTGTATTGTAGAGTATTTTGAGAGTATTAAGGAAGAATAAGTCTCATCCACTGTCAGTACTACATCCCAAATACGTGCTATAAAAATGTTAGTGATCATAGCAATTGAATGTAAGTATTGTTTTTCCTTAATTTACTTCTTCATTTTTGTACTATTTATATTGTCGGGAGAAAATAAAGTTTTGATTCTGTTATGCTTGTTCAATCCCATTAGGTAGGACAAGAATAGAGATTGAGTTTAATGAAATTAATTGTAGTAGACTCATTAGCAAGTTGTTACAATTGGGAAAAAAATTGCACGTAAACATCTATGGTAATGCATTACTCTTTCCATATTATAAATATTTTTTTATTAGTTATTCTGAAATAATAATTGAAATATATGTAATGTAATTTCAAGAAAAACGATAATATTTTTGCATCCAAATTTTATTTTTTTTATTTCATGATCCTCAACCTTTAAGTATATAGCACTTAACTTTCTAGTAGATGGTTTTCATCTATTTGATGGTTAAAAAGTGACTTGGAGGATACGCGAAATATTGATTAAGAGATGAAACTAAGTAAATACAAATAATTTTAAATAAAAAAATAAGAAAGGAAAAGAAATGGAAAGGAAAAAAGAAAAAGAAAAAGAGAGAAGAAATGAAACTTAAAAAAATAGCAAAGTTTTCCTTATATTGTTGGTTCCCCGCCCGGCCCACATATTTATCTTTTTGTTTAAAATAAAAATAACTGTATAAATAATGATCATGTTACAAGTTATTTGCTCGACCAGACCTCCCCTATGACCCGAGGGAAGTTGAGGTGCCCCCACATTGTGGTGAGTCAACGTCCAGGCAGGTAAATCATGACATTGGTGATCAATTGGTAAACCTCCCCTAGCGTAATCGCCCAAGAATGGGATGGTTGACCACCCTCCAAGGATGTCGACTACCTGACCATAAGGGCAGCTGAGCACTCGTCAGGCCCCAGACAAGTATCTAGTCCTCCTCAATCACTACTTCTAATCTTATTGAGTCCTTCAAAGAGTTATTACTATCTTTTTCCCCTGTGTAGTTAGAAAATTTATCTTTTTCGTTGAGGTTTTTATACACACGGAGTTCAAGGCAATTGGGATTTATCTAATTGCATGTTTAGTGCACTGATCGTATCAAAGATAACAAACAAGATTTTAACTTCATTTCTTAATACTACCACCGGCATGAACTAAATATTCCCAATTGCCGATTAACTGTCTTAAGTAGTTGGGCGCCAAGGATTACTTTACAAATTAGCAACAAGATGCGAAGCGATCTTTTAGGAATTAGAAGCCCTAGCACGAACATTGAAGATGCTGCTAACCGAGATCTATTGTTGAACTTTCGGCGAAACCTCTGAAGGAATGTGAAATAATGATTTATACATATAATCCATGAAAGCAAAGCAAGAGCTCAATATTTGTTAGCGGTTTTTTTTTTTTAAATATTCTGCTAGTGTACGGATCACACAAGTAAGATAATAGATTTTGAGTCCAAGTATCGTACCCACATGAATTTAGATAGTTTAATTCAATTATAGTAACCTTAACCGAATCTATTTAACTTTTTAAATTTAATTGTTTAAAAACTAATTAAAATCTAAACTAAGAATAATTAAATAATTATAATTCAAATAATTAAAAGATTAAATTTATGAAGAATTACTTTAACTTTGGGAAAGAAAAGTACTATGATCTCGAATCTACTTATAGTTGTTAATTCCTCTATCTTGATTCTTGATTTTGACAAAGTACATCAGTTATGACGATCAATATCTCTAAATTGTTTAACAGTTTCTCTCGAATAAAATCGAACATATACATATGTATGGTCCGACTATATCTCTATGACGAATGCAAATACATAAGAATGCATTACGTTTCTAGGGATAATTAAAGATCACATAAAGTATAGCGGTATATTTCTATCCATTATTGGACTTTAAGATAATTAAAATAATGTATAGTATGTTTTCGATCTCTCGATAATAAAACAAACCATAAGAATTATACAATTACCACGTATATAATTGTAGATGAAAAAAAAATCAAAATAGAAGAATTTAAACCACAAGCTTCATCGTAATCCTAGTACAAAATAATCTAGCCTAGCATACTAAGAAGAAGAAAATAAAGAGAAAAATTCAACATAGAAGCCATCACCCGGATAGGAAGAAAACACGAAAGAGACGATCTTGATCTTCGTTGAATTCTTCAAAGAGTAAATCTTGATCTTCGTTTCGTGTTTTCTCTCTTGTTTTTCTCTCAAAATTCGGCTCTAAAATCGGCTCCTTATTTTTGGGTTAAGAACTCATATATATAGCATCTTCATTGTGTTCCAAAAGATCCCAAAAAATTATTAAAATCATGTCCCAAAAGGTTTCCTAATTGAATTAGAATTTGTGTCCCCTGTGTCCCAAAAGGTTTCCTAATTTTCAGACGTATTTACAAGTTCACTGAGGAAAAGGTATGTTGATTTTGTCAATGGAAAAGGATTCAGTGGCATGATGGGCATGTTTTCTACTCAAAGCATTTGAATCACAACTTTACACAAAGAATCTTGTACACCACTGCATAACCTCCTTGGACAAGTTTTTCTTAAAATCATTTGTAATTTTCTTAATATCTATAGAGGAATGTTTTGTTGGACTAAGAACCTTGTAATCCTCTAAAATTGCTCTGTATACTTTACCAATCCTCTTTCTTTTCATCAGTCTTGTGATGCAGTACAATCCGACATGATGAATACCAGGAGAAACACACATGATATTATACTTGTAACCCGAACACTCCAAGTCAAAACTCATTTTTATATCAAAGTATAACTGAAAGAAGGGGAGCTCCTATAACTTTAACTGCAATGAGTAGTTTTCTTGATGCACCTAAGTAGATAACAGAGCTGTAATTAGCTTATGCCATCAATTGGTATGTTATGCTTTAGGCATGTTTGGGATTGGACTCGACTGGAAGGTAGACAAAATTTAACTTACTTTTTCTTTTTGAGTCTCTAGTATTCTATAGTCCACCCCCACAAAACAAGCCATTGGGGAAGAAGAGTGAACAAATTAAGGGCAAATTGGAGTATTACAAAATGTACCTTTACGGGTTGATGTTGTTCATGGATGAAGCATTCAGTCTCATCTCCTGTGCTATTAATCTTACGGCCGCAAAACTTTCCTTCTGCTTCACAATGTCCACAAGATGGTTTATACATATGAAGATAATCAAGACTAGAATTACCTTCATTTTGCCCTCCGCTTTCCGGAATATGTGAAAAGTTTTACATCTTAAAACAAGATGAGTGCTGGGGCAAGCAGTTGATCTCATAAAATGAAGCAAAAGCAATGACATGGTAATTTTGACCACTAAAACAAGTTAGTATTGAGAATTATTGTCCAAGATTCTTGTTCAGAGGAAAATAACGAAACAGACAAAATAGAAAAATAGAAAAATTTATGGACTGTCAAAACTTTCACTATAAAAAATTTCGTTACAATCATATAGATTTCACTCAACCAAATTCTCCAAGTATCTTAAGAAAAATAATATCATAAACTTTACCACACCCACCAATTTCTACTATTTGTACAACCCACAAAGTGAACAAGAAAAACAACTAGGATGCTAGACTTACAATTTTTCTCTCAAAAACCTTCAAGTTACGTCCACAAAAGAGAAGAAAAACACGTCAATTTATAGTTAACATATGACCTAATTTTCTTCCAAGTTTCGATTGCCAAGGTATCCAAGATTTTCCTTTTCAACAATTGGTGCATTTTTTGATTTTGGCAAGTTTTAAGAAAATATCCCAACAATCTCCACCTTGACGAAAAACGAGTTAAAAACTCATTCATCTCTTTTACAGCTCTTCATCTTAATACATAAAAAAGAAATCGGTAAACTTTGACAATCTCAATTCTCAAAACAGAGAATTAACATACTCCAACATATAAGTATAATCACTTAGAAAAAATGAATTCCAAGAATTTCATCTGCTCATGTCAAATAAATTTACTGAAAAATTATGGTGCAACTCTCTTACTTGACCTACCCGGAAGTCCATCAGCCATCAACATCAATTTCACCACACACCTTGCATTAATGTCAAGTCAATGCCCATGTACAAACATGTAGACCCGCTAGTAGTAACACATCATCTATCATAGCAACTAATGCATGCTACGAAGATGTAAATATTTACTCAAGCGACATCATCGTCTCTCATAACGAGAGACATATTGTCCATCTCGATATCGAGCAATTAGCCGAGCCTGCTATATCTTTTGGACAATTTTTCCTCACGTGACCATGTTGTCCACAGTTCTAAAAAGATACTTTTCTTTTCATAGAGTTATTCTTCTTCCATTTTTCAGCAACAAGTAACGAGTTTTCAGAAATATTACTTCCACCACTCAACCTTATTTCTTCATAAATTAGTGTACTTGTAACATCTTCAAAACTCACAGTTTCTTTCCCATATATCAAAATCGGTTTTATGTTTTCGTAGGGGGTGGAAAAGATCAGACGAGTCTTACGTTTTATCCTCATCATTAATTTTAACTCTAGTAGCTTCCAGTTCAGAAACGATCCCATTGATAACACTCAGGTGGTCTGAAATTTTTGTACCTGCATTCATTCACAAAGAATGAAACTGTTTATTTAAGTACAGAAATATGATATAGCACCCATAGTGGGTAATAATTATGGTACCCACTTGACACGTGGCATCACTACATTGGTCACTTTTCAAAAAGTTTAAAAATTTATAAACAACTTTTTAAAAAGTAACCAATGTGGTGATGCCACATGTCAAGTGAGTAACATAATTATTACCTACCATGGGTGCTATATCATTACTTTTCAAGTACAACCGATTTGAAAAACTCTTTGATGTTGAAAATTTGTTTAGTAATGTTGATTTTGACCAATTTTGACAAATTATTTAAGCGGAGCTCGTTAGTTGAGTACAGAAATTGTAAGGCCAAACGTGTTCTACTACGCGAGTAGATTATCATAATATATTTAGTTGCTCGAACCAATTTCGAGTGAATGAGAAATTAAGGCCCAAAGTGAATTGTTTAAATACACAAATATTGTTGATAAATGGGATTAGAATATTGTAGAATATTCTAAAATCTATTTGGATGAAGTCGTGTCTTTTTGGACATGTCATTTCTTAACAGTCACATTTTTTCAACTTAGAGACATGTCTTTTGGATATGTGCTTTTTCAACAAGACATGCCTTTTGGACGTGTCTTTTTATGAAGCTGTGTCTTTTGATACACAACTTTTCACATATTATAAATAGGTCCCTTATGATTGAAAATTAAATCACTTCACTTTCAACCAAATGTCTCTACAATCTTTGCATAAATCATTTTAGTATAGAAATAATTTCTACATAAAGTTCAAGTCCAGTTTTCATTTAAATAGAGAATAAAACACTATTTGGTTCGTTGTTCTCGTAATTTGAAGTGTTATTATTACGAGAAATGATTGTTGTATCTTGGGAGGCGTGTACTGAGAAACCATAAGTACCTGCACGGAGCAATTTCGTCTTAAAGAGAAAGAGTCAAACTCTTTCCTCGACCGAATCTAATTCTTCATTTCTCGATATTTCTGTAAGTCGTCAGTTTACTCGTTTGCATGCACGTCATTAAATTTTCAGAATATAAATAATGTACTATTTTTACCAACAATCTTAAGACCGAATTTTATCTCATCGTGTGCATTTTATACTTTGTTTAAGAATCAGTAGCTCAACATGTGATTGAGCATGAATTCTTAATTTGATTCATGTATTGCATATATATTGAAATTAAGATTGTGCTTATACAAATCTTTTGCATTAAGGTTTTCAGATTGGAAATGCTAGTTGTATATTATGTTATGCAATTCTAGAATATATATCTTCTGCGTGTTATTCTAATTTCAATTATGAATATTTAATTAGATTGTCAATATAAGTGTTTCTTTAATATTCTATGTACTGGAGTCTCTGAAGCGTTGGTCAGCCAAAGGGTTTGTGTCCCGTGTCGGTGGTCCCGTTGACATTGAGTATTACGTCCAGACAACCTATAGTCCTTTTATCCCCAGAAGACAGGTATCAAACTTCTTTTACAATGTCTTGGTCTAGAAACTGGTTCAATAGATCTCGGAGTATACGTAGTTCAAGTGAAGATCCCTTCAATAATGATAATGATAATGAAGAGTTAGAAAATAGACAAGAAAGCATGAATGTTAGAGAATCTAACATTCAAATAGCAGAAATTGAACAAATGCTTCAAAATTGGTCAATTCCAAAAGTAGATCATAAAACTATATATCAAATAGGAGCATTTGATTTCAAAACAAATTGTGCTATCAAAACATGTGAACAATCTATATCAATCAAACAAAATTTATATACTGTAAGACTATTAACTAAGGAAACAATCTTAAATCATATGCAAAAATATAAGTTTTTCCATATTGGTTTAGTTCAAGTTGCTATTAAACCTCTGTTTAGACTTGGATTAAACATTCCAATTTGCATCACTCTTAGAGATAAGATATGGTTGAAATTTGAAAAATCCCTATTATCAATAATTGATTCTAATCTTGAAAATGGTCCAGTTTACTGTAACTGCTTTCCAATTTTCTCATTAGATCTTTCTGATGATTCAATTATGAAGTCCTTATGCCTTGATATACAAACAAAGAATCTAGATATGGATGTTAGATCAAAAGCCATTTGTATCATTTATCGTATTTATTACAAAGTTACGAGTACAAATATGAGTTCTAAAGCTCTCAGATCTTCTCCAAAAAATGAAACTCTTTTAATAGAGATCAATCTCTTACACTCAAATGTTGTAATTCCAAGAAGGTTAGCTTGGGATGAAGTCACTAGGAATCCTCTTTAGACGTTTGAAAATGAACAAACTTCAATGAGAGAAGTTCCAAGAACAAAGCTAAGAGAAATCACCGAGTTGCCAGATGGAAGTGTGCAAGATCAATTTGCCCCTTTATCTTCAACAGCTCGCTCTTCCTTTTGTTCTTCTCTCCCTAAACCTTTCCAAACTTTCAGACAATCTGAAAAACAACCCTCTGAAAGATTCAAAGGTGTTGATTTTACTCCAAATATCCCAAAAACTCACTATTCTAAAGAAGATGAGGATTCAACTCGTCATGGTTCTGAATCTCCTACTCTTTCAAATATGAGATCTCAACGGAATCAATTAAATGTCATTTCTTCAACAATTGATAGAAAGCGAGAATTCAAAAAGGATAAAGATCCTATTGTTAGATCTTTCAGAAAAAGTCTTAAACAATTACATTCAAAAGAACAAATTAAAAAGATATGTGAAGAATTTTATTCTTATCATGAAGACATTAGTTTCTTCGAATGGTCTTATATCAAAGTTTTTAAAGAAAAACCATCAATAAATACTTCTCAAAATAAATCAAAACTTTGGAAAACTTCCTCACGAAATACCTTCCAATCTGTTCATCCCCCTTTAGAGAAAATCCTTGTCCCTAAAGGAGACATCAAAGTCATTGCTTCCCATCTCAAACAAATATCTGATAAAGGAGAAAACGAAAATCCAACAATTAAAGATATTAAAAATATTCAACAACTATACAAATATTCTCCTCTATTCTGTTGCCACTCAATTAAATCAAATTGATCAACCAGCTAAAAATGAAATTATTGGGCCAAATAAAGGTAAAGAAATGGCTAGTACTTCCAAAACCCTTTTCAAACCTACTGAAGAAAAGGTTCAATTCGGTTCAAGTCCCTTTGAAGTCCTCAATGAAATTGTCAAACAACTTCAAAACAAAGAATCAACTAGTAAAGTCAATGTTATTGACTCTATAGTAGAAATTCAAGAACAATTTGAGGAATTAAAAATTAACAAACTTAACGATAGAAACTATGGAAAACATAATCTTCCTCATTTCTATCCTAGACCTACCTTCCTGATATGCTCCAAGAAGAACCAAGTCAACCTCAAAAGACCTATACTGGTCTTGAAGTCATATCTTGGAATATTGATGGTATGATTGAACATCAAATCCTCCAAGTTATTGGCGAAATGACAATGGCCTCCAGTGCTTACTCCGTAAGGGGAAACATTGATAAAGATGCGGCCATTAATCTTATGAATGGCTTCTCATGACAGCTTAAAAACTGGTGGTTTAACTACCTTTCTCGTAAAGAACGAGAAAAGGTTACTAATGCTGTTAAATCTCAAGGAGATAGCCATTTAGACCCGGCCAAACAAGATGCAGTTTACACCCTTTTATTTACAATAATCAAACATTTCATTGGAGAACCTTCTTCCTTTATGGAAAGGGCCTCTAAGCTCCTTATGAATCTTACTTGTCCAAAATTACAAGATTTTAGATGATATAAAGATATTTTCCTTCAAAAGGTCATGCTTCGTGGAGACTGCAAATCCGCCTTTTGGAAAGAAAGGTTTATTGCAGGACTTCCTAAACTCTTTGCCGAAAGAGTTAGAGAAGCTATCAAAGATGAATTTTCAACCTTACCATATGACGACCTTACATATGGTCAACTTATTGGTTTTATCAATAAGGAAGGTCTTTCGCTTTGCAATGATCTAAAACTCAAAGCAAAGCTCAAATTTGATAAGATGGAAAGAAGAAAGGAACTTGGTTCCTTTTGTGAACAGTATCGATACGAACGTATTCATTCTCCACCTTCTAGAAGTCATAAAAAATCCCAAAAGTTTTTTAAAAATAAAAAAATCTACAAAAAGAAATTCGTTCCAGAATATTACAAGAAACGAAAAGCTCCTAAAAGATTCTACAAGTATAACAAATACAAAAGAAAACGCAAGGAATTTAAAAATAAGGACAAATCTACTAAAGATCCTCCTCTTCGTGATCCCGCAAACACCACATGTTGGAAATGCCAAAAGAAAGGTCATTTTGCTAACAAATGTCCCTTAAAAAGAAAGATCAACAATCTCCAAATTGATGGTGAGTTAAAAACTCAATTTTTGAGTCTTATTAACTCTTCCGATTCTTTGAATCTGAAGACATCATCTATAATCTTCAAGAAGATTCTGATTATGAATATGTTTCTTCTTCCTCTCAATCCTCTGACTCCAAGAAAATTTGCAATTGCAAAAATGATTGTACCTGTGAAACAAATTCTATCAATATTCTAACTTCGGAAAGAAAACTAATTCAAGAAATCATTGATCAAATTCAAGACCCTGAATTAAAACAAAAATTCTGAAGTCTTTTAGAAACTAATGAGGATAAACCCTCTCAAAAAAGTTATAATATGAATGATGTTTTCGATAGATTTAAAAGAACAAATAAGCTCTCCTCTAGTCAAGACTTACGAAGTGAAGTCAATCAAATGAAAAGTCAAATATCCCAACTTGAGAAAGAACTCTCTCATCTCAAGTTTGAAGTCTCTATTTTCAAAGCTCATTCTCCTTCCTCTTATAAAGGAAAAGAGAAAATCAATAGGACTCCCTCTGCCTCAAGTTCTTCTTCCGATAGCGAAGAAGCAAGAGCTCCTAGTTCTCCTTTCAAGATCCAAAGTCCTCTTAATGAAGAACAATCTATGAACCTTATTAGTCAAATTCGATTACAAAAGTGGTATACAATTGCAACAATTATAATTAACAAAGATTATAAAATTAAAACTAGAGTTCTTTTAGACTCTGGAGCTGATCAAAACTGTATTAGGGAAGGAATTGTCCCTACCAAATATTTCGAAAAAACACAGAAAACCTCTATGGCGTTAGTGGCAAAAGTCTCAATATCAAATACAAATACAAAAGCTCTTGTCTGTAATGGAGACATTTGCTTCAAAAGTAGTTTCTACCTTGTTAAGGATCTTGATTAAGAAGTCATCCTTGGTACCCCTTTTCTTGTTCAACTTTATCCGATCTCCGTTACTGAAAAGGGAATAAGATCAAAATACCTCAATCATGATATATTCTTCGAATTTACAAATCGTCCTACTAGTAGAGATATCAACTTATTAAAAGAACATTCAATCACAAAAATTATCAATAACATAAATCTCAAAAAACAACACATCAAATATTTAAAGGAAGATATTAAATTTTCAAGACTTCTTGAACAATTAGAAACCAAAAATATTAAAGATCAAATTGAGAAAGTCAACAAAGCCATTAGGACAGAAGTTTGTTCAACCATCCCTAATGCCTTTTGGAATAGGAAGAAACATATCGTTACCCTTCCTTATATTCCCGACTTTAATGAAAACCAAATACCGACTAAAGCAAGACCTATCCAAATGAACAAAGAACTTCTAGATGTTTGTACAAAAGAAATTAACGATCTCCTTGACAAAAGATTAATCAGGCCTAGCAAATCTCCCTCGAGATGTGCGACATTTTATGTCAATAATCATAGTGAGATTGAAAGAGGTGTTCCTAGATTAGTCATCAATTATAAACCTCTAAACCAAGTTCTTCAATGGATTAGATACCCTATGCCTCAAAAGAAGGACCTTCTCAATCGCCTCCTTAATGCTATCATATTTTCAAAATTTGACCTCAAGTAAGGATTTTGGCAAATCCAGATCGATGAAAAGGATAGATACAAAATAGCTTTCAATGTCCCTTTTGGACAATACGAATAGAATGTTATGCCTTTCGGTCTCAAGAATGCTCCTTCTAAATTCCAAAAAATTATGAATGATATCTTCAACCCTTATCAAAATTTCTCTATTGTCTATATTGATGATGTCCTTATCTATTTCGATAGTATAGAACAACATCTCAAGCACCTTCAAATCTTTCTATCTATCGCCAAAAGAAATGGACTTGCTGTGTGTGAGAAAAAAATTGTTCTATGTCAAACTAGGATCAAGTTTTTAGGACATGAAATCTTTAGATGAACAATCACCCCAATTAAACGCACTCTTGAATTTGCGTCAAAAGATCCTGATGAAATCCTTGATAAGACAATTCTTCAAAGATTTTTAGGATGTGTCAATTATATCTTTGATTTTATCCCAAACATTAGACAAATTTGTGAGCCCCTTTATCAAAGGCTTTGTAAAGTTTCACCGCTTGGTCCGAAAAACATACTGAAGCAGTCAAACTGGTCAAGCAAAGTGTCAAAACCCTTCATTGCCTTAACATTGTCAATCTAAATGCTTGTGTTATAGTCGAAATAGATGCCTCAGATATCGTCTATGGACGAATTCTAAAACAAACAATTGACAACCAAAAGGAACAACTTGTTCGTTACCATTCGGGCATCTGGCTCGGCCCTCAGAAAAATTATTCAACTTTCAAAAAGGAATGTCTTTCGATTGTTCTATGCATATCAAAATTTCAAGATGATTTAATTAACAAAACCTTTCTTGTTAGAACAGATTGCAAAGCATCAAAAGACGTTTTACAAAAAGATGTTAAAAATCTTGTTTCAAAACAAATTTTTGCCAGATGGCAAGCCATTCTTTCTTGTTTTGACTTTTCAATCGAGTTTATCAAAGGAGAGAACAATTCCCTTCCAGACTTCTTAACTCGTGAGTTTTTGCAAGAAAAAAATGTCAAAGAAACCAGTCTCCAACACCAAAGGAAGAACTCCTGAGGATTACCTCCTCGAGTGTTCTAGTTCAAAGTTAAATACTCAAGCAATCTCTTCTTCTCAAAAATCCAAGAATACTTCTGTTTCCTCAAACCCCTTTACAGTTCTTGGAACTCTCCCTTCTCAAACAAAAAACCTTGTAAATTACAAAAATGCTCTAAAACCTGATACCGTTCCAGGATCACGAAAACTCCCAGATATAAACAACCAAAAATTTCAATACTTTTCCAAAGGTACTATTATTCATGTTGCCAAATTCGAGAACGAATGGGCAAAATTTCCATCACTTGAAGAATGCCTTTCAAGAATCTTTCATTCTTTTCTCAAAGATGACGATCCATTCAATTTTATTGACAGAAAATATCAAGTTCTCAATGAGTTCTTCTTCATACCCCAAAACATCAATCAGTCAAGAATGTGGTATGAATCTATCCTCAAAGTCACAAAATTCGTCATTATCTCCCATACTGTCAATAAACCAAACACTCATTGGGTCGATTTTTCAAAAATCAAAATGCTTAGGGTATTATCTCTTTCCGACTGAAATCAGGAACCCTGGGAACCAAAAATTTTCTCTCTAAAAATGGTCAGAAATCTCAATTCACTTATCAAGACTATATGAAGGCCTCGTATAATGTTCTTTACTTTCGGCCCTCAATTCATTCTTGGTTTATTTTTTTTATCAAAATTGCCTGAAGACTTTTCCAAAATGGTTTCAATCATGGGGGCTGTACTTTGGAGCATGTGAAGAAATCTTGCCAAGCCGTGTCTCTAAAAGCTTCAACCTTTTCAAGAATAAAGGAGTTAACCTCGCTCCTCATGAGGATCTTCTTTTCCAGTATTGCAAAACTTTCAAAATTGCATGGATTTTTTGTTGGGATTTCCAAATCTTCCCAACCTCCGTTGATGCTTTCTCATACAAGCGTATCGTTCGACGATGCAAGGTTAAATGGTAGGAAAAATTCAATGATTCAAATGCATGTTCAAAAGCGGTGCAATCTTGGATTGATCAACAAATTAAATAAAAAACTGGCTCAAGCTCTTCCCCAAATGACTTTCTTACCGAGAAATCAAAAATTATGGCACAACTCGCCCAATGTTTCGATCCGAAAGCTTTTGCAGTCTTTGCTCATAAAGCTGCTTCAATGGTAAAAGCAGAATCAAGTAGGGGATCTGTCGTGACATCTGATGTTGGATCCGACCCAGATTTCAAAAACGACAATGAGGATGATTATCTCGGGGTTGATGTAGATTTCTTTGAATTATAATCATATCCCTTTATCACTACTCTACGGAAAATGTAGGGAAAAACTGCGGATATGGTTTAATTTCAAAGATCTCATTTCAATCATCAACAGTGTTGTGGCCGACAGCTTTTCAAAAGCAAACAGTGACTTCAATCATCAACAGTGTTGTGGCCGACAACTTTTTGGAAAACAAACAGTGATCTACAATAATTTCAAAAAGAAAGATTCTTTCACCAAGCATCCAAGGAACTCAAAGTCTATAAATGAAGGAGTTTCTCTTTAGTTTTAGGCATAGCGTTTTTTACCAAATTTTTGTACTTTTCATATCATTGTAAATATCTTTGTCTTTCAAGAATTTCAAGTTATTGTATTTCAATTTCAAGTTTATTTCAAATGGATGATCCAATTGATGTTACAAATTTATTTACATGTTCAATTGAATTTTTTCATCAATTTATATCTCAAAAGGATGATTTTTATTTTTTAGATCGATTATCATTTTTCATGTTTACACCAAGCATACAAAGTTATTTTATTTGTGACAAAAGCAGATCTCTCAAAAATACTATCATAAACAATCGAATGGAATTCCTACGATGCCAAAAATTCTTATCTAATTTTCCTGACAACCTCTTCCCAAACAAAGCCAATTATCTTATTGAAATGTGTAATCCTTTGCTTCAACTTACCCATACTCCATTCGGGTCAAAATTGGTATATATATATATATATATATATATATACCTATCAAAAATGAGATGTACATGAGTAAGGGATACTTAGCTAATGGATTGTTTAATATGAATAGAATGCTTGTACATCATGATATTGATGAAATTATGTTGCCAAGCACAATTCTACCCAAAATTTTGGGGTAGGATTGTTGTTTGCATTATATCATCAACATAAGTTTATATTTACCCAAAATTTGTGGGAGATAGTGTTGCTTTCTTCAAATTAGAATATTGAAATATTGAAACAATATTAAAATGTTGAATTGCACTGTGATGAATCCATTGTTAAACTTGAAAATCGTACAATGTTGTAAATTGGATATCCAATGCAAGGAAATCAAAATCTACTAGTAAATATGTTTTAATATTGAGAGTGCATATGTTTCTTGGAAATCATCCAAATAACTGAGTATTGGAAGATCATGATAGAATCTGAATTTTTGAGATTTAAATGAAGCAAGAAGGAAGTATGATCTATTCAAAATTTCTTAAAAGTCCTCAAAGCAACGTGTATAGCTTGATTCACGATTGAATCTGAGTCATAGATTTAAATAAAGCTAGAGAGGAAGCAGAACGGCTTCGTAATTCTTATAGGACATTACATGTTGGCCTAAGCCAGTGTTTGCAATATAGTATGCATTGTGATGGTCAGTTGGCTATTGAAAGAGCACAAATAGTATGTATAATGGTAAGTCTCGGCATATACATCGAGACATAATACCATAAATCTGTTGATCTCAAATTGTGTAATCCATCGATTATATAAAGTCAAAGAAGAATATCGTGAATCCGCTTACTAAAAATTTACCAAGAGATCAAGTATATTGCGTATCGAGTGAAATGGGATTAAAAGTCTACTACGCATGAGTCTTTATAATTGTAACCCAACCTTGTTGACTGGAGATCCCAAGATCTTGGTTCAATAGGACAACTAAGTTTTAAAGATTCAGTTAAGCACTTGGGAGTTATCTCCTATCCATTTCTATTATAAGAAAAAGTGCTATTTGCAGAGTGTATGAGGTTAAGTAATAACTTTTAATGATTCTTATAGTTTGGATAGAGGTGTTAAGATGGGCGGCCGACCAGGCCCTCATCGGCCTGCCCATGAAGTCCTGGAACCGTAGGCCGGCCTGTGAATCGAGTCGATGGTTCACGGGCCTTAGTCTCTAAACTACTGGATTTTGCGGTTCAGGGATGAACGGGCCGGGTATAATCGTTGGCCCATTCAATTTTAAAAAAAAAAAAAAAATTTAGTTGCTCTCTGCCTATTTGATTTGACAAGCCGCTGCTGACCCGCAAGAAGAAAGCAACCTCAAAGAAGAGGGTCGCCATCGCAGCTATGCACCTATGCCAATGGCTGCATGCCTACAAATATAAATAACAAAATAACATATAAATTCTATATAAATATTTTTTGTTATAATTAATAAATGTGAATTTATTATTGTTATTTATTTTTTATTTAATAATTTAACACATTTTTTGCAATAAATGTAAACATATATTTTTAAATAAAATAAGTTAGTAATTTTTTTAAAAAGTATTTTTTTATTCATATGGGCCAAAGTGGGCCATCCGCACATCTCACATGGGCTCGACCCGGGTGGGCCGACGGATGGGCCGGGTTCACTTTCAAATTTTGTGGGCTGGGTTGACCTGACCCGCAACCCATCGTGTGCCGGGCTTTTTTTAACGCGGGCTATTATCGGGCTCAACTGGAGGCGGGCCGACCCGGCCCGATCGAACCGGATTGACACCTTTAAGTTTGGATAAATCAAATAGAGTATGGCAGAATGCTCTTAATAGGATATCACCTACGTAAGTATGAAGTGGGGCCACTTCTATATGAATGTTTTGAGACTTGAGTTCTCTAAAGCACTTATAAAACCCAAGAGTTGTTCATAGCCAAAATGAATACAATCGTGAGAACCGAAGGTGTTAGAGAGGTTATTGTGTGGGTACTATTGTCTTGGTTTACACCAATGGCTTAACAGTTCAAGACATCGTGTTCAATGATTAGCCAAGTAAATCCAATAGTATTCTACTAAGGAAGGTTCAAAGCCAGAAGCCACCTATACTGATGCAATAGCTTTCTGCTTGTACTCTCTTTTATTGTTTGCATATTCGTTTGTATTAATTTTCATTTATGTGGGGGATTGCTGGAAATTTGTGTAGTAATGTTGGATTTGACCAATTATTTAAGCGGAGCTCGTTAGTTGAGTATGGGAATTGTGAGGCCAAACGTATTTTACTACGCGAGTAGATTAACATAGTATATTTAGTTGCTCGAACAAATTTAAGGTGAATGAGAAAATTAAGGCCCAAAGTGAATTGCTTAAATACATGAATATTGTTGAAAAATGGGATTAGAATATTGCGAAATATTCTAGAATCTGTTTGGATGAAAAAGCTTTCACTATATGAAAAATCGTTGCAATTATATAGATTTCACTCACTCAAATTCCCCATGTATTTTAAGAAAAATAATATCATAAACTTTACCACACCACCAATTTCTACTCTTTGTACAATCCACAAAGAAAATAAGAAAAACAACTAGAATGTCAGGCTTACAATTTTTCTTTCAAAAATCTTCAAGTCATGTCCACAAAAGAGAAGAAAAACACGTCAATTTATAGTTAACATATGACCTAATTTTCTTTCAAGTTTCGACTGTCAAGGTGTCCAAGATTTAAAAACTTGTTCAATTTTAGTCATCAAATAATATTATATCACATTTTTTTTTTTTCAACAATTGGTGCATCTTTTGATTTTGGTAAGTTTTGAGAAAAATATGGGACCTTAATTTAAAACGTCTAGTCAAACAATACTCTCATTTAAATAGCCCCCACTTAATGTTATTTGGGTGAAAGGCCTAAAGATTAAAAAAATAGAAAAATAAAATATGAAATGACTAATATATCCTTGTATGTAATGCAATAACGACATAGATATCGTTTTATTTTCTAGAACGACATAGTGACCGTTCGATGTTTTGAGCTAGAACGACATAAACATCGTTACGACTAATCTAAAACGACTTTGATGTCGTTATTTCACATACACGGTATTTTTTTTGCAAACAAACGACACAAATATCATTTTATTTTTTTGGAACGACATAAATATCGTTATAGTGGTCGTAGACCGAATTCATTGTTTTGAGCTAGAACTACATGAACATCAATACGACTAAACTAAAACGACTTAGATGTTGTTATTTTACATATAGATCTTTTTTTTTTGCAAACAAACGAGTGGGATCAACCCACTTGATAACCTTTTTGGGACGTTCGATTCGGCATTTTTAGTCAGAACGATATCAATCTCGATATCTTTTAACTGAAACGACTTCAATGTCGTTATAGTTGTACTTTGTATTGAAACGATATAAATATCGTTTTCTTAGAACTAGAACAAACCCAATGTCATTTTGTGGGTTGGACTATTGTTTCGCACTCAGGTCGACTCGAAGCATCATTCCTTGGTATAAGCATTACTTTCACGTGAGAGTCGACGAATCGGTTCAAGGGTCGTGCCCATATCGACTACCATAGAAGTTTCTAGTGATGTCAACCACCTTCGAAGTTCTCCGGTGGGAATAAGGTAACTACGTTCATATTTCCTTCGTCGTCTGAGTGGGATCTACCCACTTGATAACCTTTTTTGGACCTTCCAAGTATGTCGGAGGCCTGTCAAGTGGCCATGGACATTCGATTCGGCTTTTTTAGTCGGAACGATATCAATCTTGTTATCTTTTAACTGAAGCAACTTCAATATAGTTATAGCTGTACCTTGTATTGAAACGACATAAATATAGTTTTCTTAGAACAATAACGAACCCAATGTCGTTTTGTAGGTTGGACTATCGTTTCGCACTCTGGTTGACTCGAACCATCATTCCTTGGTATAAGCATTACTTTCAAGTGAGAATCAAAGAATTAGTTCAAGGGACGTACCCGATAATCGACTACCTTAGAAGTTCCTAGTGATGTCAATCACCTTTGAAGTTTTCGGTGGGAATAAAGTAACTATGTTCGTCTTTCCTTCGTCGTCCGAGTGAGATCTACCTACTTGATAACCTTTTTTGGACCTTTTAGGTATGTCGGAGGCATTACATGCCAAGTGGCCATGGACGTTCGATTCGACATTTTTAGCTGGAACAATATCAATCTCGTTACCTTTTAACTGAAACGATATCAACGTAGTTATAGCTGTATTTTTTATTGTTACGACACAAATATCATTTTCTTATAACTAAAGCAAACCCAATGTCGTTCTGTAGGATGGACTATCATTTCACACTCTGGTCGACTCGAAGCATCATTCCATGGTATAAGTATTACTTTCAAGTGAGAACCAACGAATTGGTTCGAGGTACGTGCCCATATCAACTACCTTAGAAGTTCCTAGTGTTGTCAACCACCTTCGAAGTTCTCCGGTGGGAATAAGGTAACACCGTTCGTCTTTCCTTCATCGTCCGAGTGGGATCAACCCACTTGATAACATTTTTCGGACCTACCAGGTATGTCGAGGCATGTCGAGTGGCCGTTGACGTTCGATTCAAATTTTTTAGCCAGAACAATATCAATCTCGTTATCTTTTAACTAAAATGACTTCAATGTAGTTCTAGCTGTATTTTGTATTGAAACGACATAAATATCGTTTTCCTAGAACTAGAACAAACCCAATGTCATTTTGTGGGTTGGACTATCGTTTCGCACTCCGGTCAATTCAAAGCATCATTCATTGGTATAAGCATTACTTTCAAGTGAGAATCGACGAATTGGTTCAAGGGACGTGCCCATATCGACTACCTTAGAAGTTCCTAGAGATGTCAACCACCTTCGAAGTTCTTCGGTGGGAATAAGGTAACGTTTGTCTTTCATTCGTCGTTCGAGTGGGATCTACCCACTTGATAACCTTTTTCGGACCTACCACATATGTCGGAGGCATGTCGAGTGGCCGTGAACGTTCGATTCAAATTTTTTAGCCAGAACGATATCAATATCGTTACTTTTTAACTGAAACAACTTCAATGTAGTTCTAGCTCTATTTTGTATTGAAATGACATAATTATTGTTTTCCTAGAACTAGAACGAATATAACGTCGTTATTTGGGTTGGACTATTGTTTGCACTCCGATCGACTCAAATCATCATTCCTTGGTATAAGCATTACTTTCATGTGAGAATCGACGAATCGGTTCAAGGGACGTGCCCGTATCAACTACCTTAGAAATTCCTAGTGATGTCAACCACCTTCGAAGTTAAGCCAAAGAGACAATTTCAAACGACTAAAATCCATCATCAGCAATAGCGAAGCTACTGGGCTTGACCGGCTCGTCGAGACGATACTGAAAACATATTATATTAAAAATTATGAACACGTATGCAAATTATATGCCTGTTTCTGTTATGATACTGTTTTATATTTCTATGATACTGTTTCATTCTAATACAGTATCAAACAACACACATGACTAATAACACAAAGAATAATCTAATGGCCAAAATTTTCATCCCTACAGAAATTCAAATTGCTATTTATAGCAACAAATTATGGCTACAACCAATATACTTCCTAAACATTCACTTATACAACAATACCGGCTATCACTTCACAGCTATAGCCACGATCTCATGTTGCTATTTACAGCAACAAATTATGGCCACTTTATAGAAATCCATCAAACAAATCATCCCTATAGAAATTCAAGATGCTATTTACATCAACAAATCATGGTCGTTCTACAGAAATTCATCAAATTGAACTATTTACAGCAATAAATCATGGTCATTCTATACCACTTATCATTACTTTACAATCCACTCATAGACATCAATCCACTCCACTTTTCTTCTTCACTGCTGCTGTCGCCTCGTTGCTTCTTCTTCTTCTTTTTTTTTTAGGTAATGCCATTTTACCTCCCCCCCCCAATTCTGCCTCCTCGAACATCGAAATGTCTATCCCGGTTCCAGATGGTTGTTTAAACTTCTGTACCAAACCTTGTTGAAATGTATTATAATAGGTTAAAGTAAGCTTTCTTTCGTTGGAGTCAAGCAACAGTCTTCACCCTACTTAGCAAAGAAAATTCTTATAGTTAAATATTTTCGTAGAATTCTATATCCAAAAACCACTCATCAAATTCATTGCGCAGCTCATGGTTATTCAATTCTATAAACAAATCCCAATTATTAGCTACTATTTAATCATCAGGTGACCAAAAAATCACAAAAAAATAATTTCGGGTGAAGTAAAAATTCAAGAAAATACACACAAATAAATCGCATCATACCTTCCAACCACTGTGGCGTCAAACAGTGAAGGCAACGAGGAACTTTCTAGGGTTCTCTTGATCGGGCTCGATCCTTAAAGTAATCCGACGACAACGAGGTGCCGGTGAGGTGCAAGAGCTGACGAGAGATCGGGATGAGCCAAAACCTATGTTAATTCCCTAGACTAATTAGAAGTATTTGGGGTGGGGTGGGATTTTAAAGTTTTCTATCATAAAAAGTGGAATAATGTGTGATTTATGTTTTTATATTTTACTTTCAAAAGTCAGTATTTTTCAAATAAAAAAGACTGGATAGTAAATTTGAGAATTTAAATATAATTAAAGTACTAGGTATAATTTTCACTTATTTTTAAAAAAAAAAATTATACAAGTGTATATCAAATTATCAACACTAAAATATAATATAAAACATTAAATTGTAATTATAATAATTCCAACCACAAGATAATAATGTACATACTAGAAGACATCAATGAAAAATCAACAAATTATGAGTATGTCATACAAATATAATCCATTGGTTAATTATTTTCCATTTGTTACTTGGGAGTTTGATAATTTTAGCTGATGTCTTTAGATCTGTTGCTTTTAATGCATAACTGAATTTGGAGTGAGAATGACACACTTTTACAATATGTTTACCACAATCATATATCAGTAATTAATATCAATTGTGTAGCTATAATAAAATCTTAGTGGGATGGTGATTGATACCAATAATCAATATTGTTGAAAAGAGAGTCCAAAACTCGTGCAAGGCCATTAATAATTGTCAATATTCAAGAATATAAAAGAGGGGAGCTACCAAAAAATATTGATTATATAAGATTCTTGTCCTGCAATTGTCCTGTAGGAAGGACACGAGAAATTTCATTCTTAAACATGCATGTAGAAATTTATGCAAAGCTTGTCATTGATTTCTCATTTCAGATTTAGGGTGGTTGGGCTAAATTTTATATTTAGGGTTGAACTTATTTGGACTAGAGCCTGAAACTTAAAGAGAAAAAAAGAAATTGTCGCCAGTGCGACCCAAGTCCACATGGGCTCTGACAGACTGTCGGGCTAGAGCCATAACATGCCCAGTTTCTTCAGGCTAACTTTTTAAAGCCCGGCCCAACACCCAGGTTATACTGGTATGCCTCACCGGGTTAGACTAGTTTTTCCAGCTCTAACCATAATAATTGTATTTGTAATCAGTTAAAGTTAATTGTGATTAAAATATAGTCAATGGCCAATCCTTGTAGGCACGATACTTTGATCATCTTTATACTATTTGTTACGATCCGTCTACTTGCGAGATAAAATCGACAAACATAAAGCAATTATAAATGGAATATTCTTCTTGTTTTTTAATTCTCCAGTATTTTATGTAAATTACCCCATATTTCATATTTATTTTCAAACGACAATAATCTCATGAGCAGACGATGAAGTAGTGTACAATTGACTTGACTTGTTTTTTCATTGGTTGCGGTATCTATCCTTTTCAGCGCATTGAGATCACATGTAATATCTTCGTTCAAATTTGTTACTTATTGCTTGAGAAGTCTTTGCACTTCATTGTCTTTCACTCTTTCTCTTGGAATGGCTCAGAGAGTCGATGCTGGCAATGTGGCCTAAACTTTTATTGCTAGAAAAGTCTTTGCACTTCATTATCTTTCACTCTTTCTCTTGGAATGGCTCAGAGAGTCGATGCTGACAATGTGGCCCAAACTTTTATTGCTAGAAAAGTCTTTGCCCTTCATTGTTATGGGGCCTAAGCTGGTTTTTGTGTGTGGCTGTAATAAGTCTCTCTGCAGAAATCAGATATTTCACGAAACCAATGAAGAACATAAAACACGAGCATAGTTTGACTTGTATTTGAACTTGCACTGAATATTCCATATCATAACTGGCTGTGCTAGGCCGCCTTGGCTAAAAGGCCGTGTCAAACAAGTTGAATCGGAAAAGTGTCCAACTTATATAATTTAAGTTAAAAATGCCTCTTTTACAAAACAATTGACTTAAATACCCTCATTAATAAGGTCCGTTAGCAAATGGTCTGTTAACAGACCATTAACAGAACAGATGCTTGTTAATAGACCACATGTCTGTTAAGACCAGAATTAACTTTAACAAACCAAATCTTAACAGACCATATTAAACTGGTTTTTCAATTAACCTACCTCAAATTGAACTCAAATTTATAGAAATTTAAAGCAAAAATCACAATTCATAATCAAATATATACATATTTTTATGATTTATACAATAAAATTCACAATTTGTACCATAAATTAAAAGAAGAAGAAATAACATATATTTTGCAAGAATTTAGATGGGTTAGATTTTAACCTTGAAATGAGATTTCTTACATAGATGAAATGGGTTGGATTCTAACATTGAAATATGCTAGATTCTAATTTGAAAATCCTCTCTCTTTTTAGCAGATACAAATGAATTTGAAATTGTTTGAAATGTAAAAAGCGGGGAAGAAAATGTATGGATATATATGGTAATTTGTTTGTAAAATGGGTCAACGGACATTCAAAAAAAAATTTCGGGTCACCCAGCCATTTAGTGCTATTCACATGGCTGGGCTAATAAGGTTTTACTTCTCAAAATCTTCTATGTACACAAAGGAGGCCTAGAATTAAATGCTCGCGTAACACAAAATTAACCAGTTGAATTTTTGCACTTTTTGAAGGTGAATCACTGCTGTCATTAAATCTTTCATATTTATTTATTTATTTATTTTTGATTGTGGTTAGTCAAAAAACTGCCATTCACAGAGACAAGTACATTAAACGTTTTAGAGACTATCGAAATTGGATTCATCAATGGAAGTACTCTATCAGGATTCAGGACTGTTGGGGGTTGGAAATATAGAAAATATATTTATTTTTTTATTGATTCAGCCGACTGAAACACTGCGAGGAAGGAAAATAATATAAGAAAATGTTTACTAAATTGTTCCTTATCACTCTAGTTCTGATATGACTGCCAACTCTGTTTGATGAAGCCTTCCATGGATTCCTGAAATGGAGTTTGTCCCATTTGTAGCTGGAACAGGATGAGGAGGCATGGTGAGATTGTTTCCATCTCCTTCCAACATTTGAACTACAACTTTCATGGATGGCCTATCTGCTGGATACCACTGAATACACCACAGCCCCACAATAGCAAGTTTTTTCAATATAATAGCATCGTCACCTTCCTCAATTCGGATGTGCAACTCTTCTCCTTGACTTAATTGATTAAAAATCCATTCGGGAAAGTACACTTGACTAGCATTTGCTGTAAGATCATTATTCTTCCTCCTCCAACCATTTCGAGCAATAACATCCCGAAGCTATAAACATCTGACTTGTAAGACACTCTCCCAAAATTCCTTGATAATACCTCAGGTGCAATATATCCAATGGTTCCTCTTGCAGCCGTCATTGACACACCACTTTGTTCCTTGCAACACAACTTAGCTAGACCAAAGTCACAGATCTTTGGGTTGAAGTTATGGTCTAACAAGATATTGTGGGGCTTTATATGAAAATGAAGTATCTGTTGGTCGCAACCCTGGTGAAGATATTCAATTCCTTTAGCTATGCCTAGAGCAATATCTTGGAGCTTCTTCCAGCCAAGGGTATTTCTCTTAGAACCAGCTCGGAAGATGAACTTCTCAAGTGAATCATTTGGTAGAAATTCGCACACGAGAGCTCTTCTAAATCCGTCAGCACAATAACCTACTAAACGAACCACGTTCACATGGTGGATTCTCCCTATTGTTCCAACTTCAATGATGAACTCCTCTCCATTTCCTTTGAAATTGTTGAGGACCTTTACCGCAACATAAATTTCATTAGATAGCTTCCCTTTATACACAGTTCCGTAGCCTCCTTCACCCAATTTTTCGCTGAACTGATTGGTAATCATTCTGATCTCTGCATAAGAGAATCTAGTGGGTTTGAGAGCTCTGTAATCTTCCAAAACTTTTCAATCGTCGCCTGATTCTCTTTCTTTATCCTACTTGAGCTATAGACATAGTAGAGTGCTACTAGTGTTCCCACTGAAAGGAAAGCACATATGGTGCCACCTGCAGAATACAAGACCAGACCACTATTTTTAATGATAACCTAAGCAGCACAAGTAAGATAGAAAATAACATTGCTGAAGTAAATTAAACAATAAAGGAAGAATTCACCTGCAATCAAATCTCTTCTTTGTTCACCTGTAAGAAAATAAAGTGAAAATCTTATCTCCTTGTCCTATTTAAAATATAAAATAATAAAAATAGCCCTGACAAGAGGAGCCATTTGTTGTTTGATAGACAGATAAAATCAAAGAAAAAGACAGATCGAGTCTATACTTCTATGTATCTTGGGCTTGCTGGTACACTGAGTTCCACTTTTATTGGTGTCTAAGCTGCAAATTTTTCTGTGAACTTCACAGTGACCACAATATGGTTCCAACCATTTCAGATGGAGATCGTTTTGATCAAACGTATACCATGGAACAGAAATTTCATGAATCTTGGTACATGAAGTCAAAGGATACTTGTCAATGTATGTGTCTGAGTAGAAAGGAATGGCATAGACTTGGTAGCCCGCTACAGCAGGACAATGAATAATGGAATCCATATCTCTATTGGTTGCAGAACAATTAAACAGGACATAGTCGTACAAGGGATTTTCAAAGAAGTGGAAGGGGGAGGCTGATAAATTAAGATAGAGAAGCTTTTGAGGAAGACATCCATCAGGATCATATAGGTGAATTATTTGAGATACATAATCAATTTTCTTTACTACTAGCTTCACTGAAAAAGGTAGTTCGAGCACAGTTTCATTGCTCTTGTTACAATACAGATTGAAACCTGGATAGCTACAATGTTCTGTCTGTAGAAATTTATTTCTGAAAGGAAACCTAATGATCGGGCCACCTTTACTGCACCAGGTTGTTGTACAATCATCTAATCCTGCTATAAGCAGTGGAGAGAACAGAAGAAGAACATGTAACGGATGAAGATGGACATTTTAATCTTCAAAGTCACCTATTTTCTGCCTCTTCCTCTCTTATCAATGTGACTCTTGGATAAAAAAAATTGATCAGGTCACTCCCACAACAAAATTATTTCAAATAACTGTTGGAAAACACAATGTTCAGTGATTACCAGGAAGCATCACAGAAACTTTTAGACATAATGACAAAGCTCCAGTCGCTTTCTGATAATTACAAATCCCAGTTGCACGAGCTTGACTATATCACAAGACTCAAGTTCTTGGAAGCAAGACTTGTGTATTCACACACTATGGAAAAGACTAGTCTTTTCCCTTGCAGTATGCTGAGCCTAAGTTCGTGAAGCAGCGGGTTGGTCTTTCCTTGGAAGTTTCTATCCACCTTCTTACTAGTCATTGCCAATAAATCTTCATAAAACTTTGAACAATTCCGTCGCACACCAACAAACAACACTAGAAAACCATGCTCAGAGAAATCTTCCTCCTTGAATGTTTATCTGCCCTGATCATTGTCCAATTACTTCAAACATCCAGTGCAAGCCATAATACCCAATGCAACTCTTCTGCCTGTGGCAAGATTCCTATTATTAGCTACCCTTTCCGATTAAAGGAGGATCCACAACACTGTGGTGAATCCATCTATGAATTAGTTTGTGAAAACAATACTGCCTCTCTATATCTAAATTCCAACAAGTACCATGTGCAAGCCATCGATTACCTCAATTTCACTATTCGTCTTGTTGGTTCTGCTTTAAAAAATGACAGTTGCTCCTTTCCTCAGTATTCTGTGTCTCGAAATAACTTCTATAATAATTATCCTTATAGCATGTACAACTTAACCAAATCAAAATACTTTGCTGAATTGAATCGGCCTATTACTTTTATGAGCTGTCCATATCCCGTGAATTCCTCTCTGTTTTTGGAAACTTCTCATTGTGACAACATGTTCTATGCTTCCAATGCTTCTTATTCATCAACCAGAAGATACACGTATGTTAAGGTTGGCGATTTGAATGTATCAGATGTGAGAGATATGTGCAGTATAGACCTCATGGTGATGACATCTTGGCCATTTAAGGATGTCAATAATATTTCGCTTTCAGAAATCCATGGTTCTCTGATATATGGATTTGAGCTCTCATGGTACGCCGTGAAGATTAGATATTGCAAAAAGGAAAAATCTTGCAAACTTTGTTACAGTAACGGAAGAGGATATAACCATTTGTGTGGTAAGATGATTAATTTTTTGCCTTCAAATCACGCAGCTTTTTGCATTTGTTACTGTGGAGGATCTATCCTGTATTTCCATGTCTTTTAGGTAGTTGCGTGCTCTTTTGTTCCCCATAATCTATTACTTGCATGACCTTAGAATTCTCTGTGAAGTTCATAAATATTAGGTCGTTTTTCATCAAATCAGAGGAGATGAAGTGCTTGTTTACAAAGATTTTTTTTTTTTTTGGTTAGATTATAAGTAATTACTTTTACTGAAATGTGTAGATAAAAGTTATAGATGCTATTGATAAATGCATAAACCATACTTTTTCCCGAATTCATATACTTCAACTTCAACTTCCTTTTCTTTATATTTTTGTTCTGATGATTTTTTGGCTGTTGAGAAATATGTAGGATTCTACTATTACTATCCGTTGAAAAAGATCATATTTGCCTGTAAGGATTCTTTCACTCTCCTATAATTATTTACTTATAATTTCGACGTGTATCTTTATTATAAATTTTGAAAATTATATATGCATATATGTCTATTTGCTTGAAATGTTTATATTTCATAAAATTTTCACAGTTGCACACAAAAAAAAAGAAATTTAATATTGCATAGTAAAACAATACAGAGGAAATTATATGAAATATCCATTTGCAAGAAATTATATGAAAGATCTGAAAATATGTTGAATATAATTGATCAAAGACAGAGACAATAATAGGTTGATGATAAAAATGTGGTAAAAATAGTTGAGGACATAAATACAAAATGTACAATAATTAGTAACCTTCTTTACAATTAAAATGTGATGTGGTTAAATGTGATGGAAATATAATTAACATTTTCAAAATTGTCTAGTTTTATAAATTCCCAACAATATAATCCTCTAAATGCAATATTTTATTATTGTTATATAAATAATTCAATCCAAATATAGTCTTTAATTTAAAGCTTTTGTATTTCACATCTTTTTCTTTCCTTGGTCTTATTATATTCATGGTTTACTTACAGGGACTCCGACAGTTCTCTCCTACGGCATAAGTAAGTTCTTTTCATTTCATATATATATATATATATATATATATATATATATATATATATGATAAATAGCCCATTGCTATCATCATCGGCATAAGTAAGTTCTTTTCATTTCATTGCTAGCCTATCATCATAGGCGAATTCAAACTAGAGCCAAAAAAAAGTTCTCATTTTTCTTCTCGTAAACTGTATGAACAGCGATCCACATTGCAGCCAGGATCTTAATTGGAATACCCTTTATGTTAGGATTACTTATCTATAAACTGAGAAGAAGGCACTTATCCATGTTCGATGTAATAGAAAGCTTTCTACAAAGTCAAAATAACCTGATGCCCATCAGATACTCCTATTCAGACATAAAGAAAATGACCAAAGGTTTTCACGAAAAATTGGGTGAAGGAGGTTATGGTTCTGTTTACAAAGGAAAGCTTCGAAGTGGAAGGGATGTAGCAGTTAAAATACTGGGCAAAAACAAAGCTAATGGTCAAGATTTCATCAATGAAGTTGCTACGATTGGAAGAATTCATCATGTCAATGTAGTTCGACTTGTTGGATACAGTGCAGATATGTCCAAGTGGGCTCTTGTATATGATTTCATGCCTAATGGTTCACTTGAAAAGTACCTCTCTTGTCAGCAAGGAGAAACTCATTCATTAAGTTGGGAGAAAAAGCACGCGATTGCACTTGGTGTGGCTCGAGGGATTGAGTATTTGCATCGAGGCTGTGACATGCGAATTCTGCATTTCGATATCAAACCACACAACATACTTCTTGACCAAAACTTCACTCCAAAAGTTTCTGATTTCGGACTAGCCAAATCCTACCCGACTGGTAAAAGTATTGTGACTATCACTGCTGCGAGGGGTACAATTGGTTATGTAGCTCCTGAACTAATCAACAGATGCATTGGAGCTGTCTCATATAAGGCGGACGTTTATAGCTTTGGAATGTTGTTGATGGCACTGGTAGGTCTAAATAGAGACTGTATAGAAAATATGGAACAATCTAGCCAATACTTCCCTGATTGGATATATGATCGTTTCAACAAGGGTAAGGATATTGAAATTGGAGATGCCGATGAATATGGCTATGAAGGAAGGACGATTACTAGGAAGATGACGATAGTGGCATTATGGTGCATACAGATGAATCCGGTGGATCGCCCTTCAATGAGTAAAGTAGTGGAAATGCTTGAAAGTGAAGCTGAGACTCTTCAAATTCCTCCTCAGCCTTCCCTGCCACCCCTGCAGGTTGCACCGAACGAGGACCAAGCATGGGGAACAGATTCGACCGACTCTATAGCCTTGCTGTGTAATGCTTCTGGTTCAGTAAACTTGGAGGTTGAAGCATAAACCATTACCAATCAATAGTCAATTGAAACAAGGTCCTCTCTCTCTCTGTTTATTACAATTCATTGCTGATTAGTTGGAAGCACTGTTTGGTTGTTTCGTAACGTGTATTGTAGAGTATTTAGAGAGTATTAAGGAAGAATGTTTAAGTCTCGTCCACTTTACACTGTTCAGTACTACATCCCAAATACGTGCTATAAGAATGTTAGTGATCATAGCAATTGAATGTAAGTATTGTTTTTCCTTAATTTACTTCTTCATTTTTGTACCATTTATATTGTCGGGAAAATTAAAGTTTTGCTTCTGTTATGCTTGTTCAATCCCATGCCCAAGTTTTTATACTTCACTATTATTCAATCACTTTTGACGTACTAGATTCAATCGAATTGAACTTGATTAAAGATGAAAAATGTATAAACATCTTCTCGAATGTTGGTCATGTAATATTTTTCAACCAACTAAACAGATGTACTCCTCTTTAATGTAACTTCACATAGTTTTTTGTTAAATTTGGTAGGACAAGAATAGAGGTTGAGTTTAATGAACTTAATTGTAGAAGACTCATTAGCAAGTTGTTACAATTGACAAAAAATTGCATGTAAAACATGTAATGCATTACTCTTTACATATTACAAATAATTTTTTATTAGTTATTCTGAAATGATAATTGAATATATGTAATGTAATTTAAAAAAAAAACTATATTATCTTAGTCTCCAACTTTTATTTTTTTATTTCTAGATCCTCTGACACAGGGAGGAGGGAGGAGGGAGGAGGGAGGAACGGGGAGAGATTTAGGAGATACTACAAGCACACAAGCACACAATCAAGCTGACCAACTGTTGTGAAAATAACGTGATTGCAAGTGTACAATATCGTTAACAAGTAATAAAGTGGACTTTTTGAGTCCGGATTATCGTTCCCACGAAGACTATCTTATTTAGATACTAGTTAAATTAATCAAAGTGCTAATCTATTGAAAACAATTTAAAATCAATTGAATTTGAATATTTAAGCTAGAACTTTGGATTTTTCGAAAATAATAATAAAGCAGAAATCAAGAATTAATAAAATATGATGGTTAAAGCGTTTGGACAAACGAATTCACCTAGTTATCATCTCTAATTTCTCCTCTCAAGATTTCTTCCTAAAGTTGTATTCGGTCGAATTCACAAATTTAACCTAATTTACCTCTCTCGAGTTCAAATTAGTCCTATCTAATTAAGTCAACTTAGGCAGTCAGAATGGTCCTTAATTAGATGCATTAAATCTCCTAAGAATTCAATTCAAGACCGTGACAATAACAAAAGCGTATCTCTACCTTTTATCAATTGCAGATTTTACTACGTGGTCTAGATTAATAATTTACCTCTCGGTTCATTACAATCCACAAATCAATGACAAATAATGGCCAATTATCTCAAGCATTAAGAAAGAAGTAAAATCAAATACTTAATCAATTTATAAATCAAAACTTGAGATTGAAATTAAAGAATTAAACTTAGGCTACATCGTTCATCCAAACATTAAATCTAGCTATTCATGACTCGGGAGAAAGAAAAGATGAAAAGAAGGAAAGACATAACCGGATCTTGAAAATAATAGAGGAAGAGGCGTTGAATATCTTGCACCAAGAACTCTTTGTCTTCAAGCTCCAATCTTCAATTTCGTCTTTGTTCTTCGTCTCTTGGTATCTCTCTCTCTCTCAATATGATTTTCACAAGAATTTCAACCCTTTGTTGTGAGAGTATAAGTCCTATTTATAGGTCTCTCAAGATGACCTAAAAGATCCCCAAAATCATCAAAATCGTGCATTACTGGGTTTCCTAATTGTTTTGAACTCAAAAAGGAAACAAAATAAAATAAAATTTGCATGCAAAAAATGGCACAGGCGCACGCCAGCATGCATGATGATGGCGCACGAGCATGATGAAACGGCCTCGATCGTTTGTTGCTTCATCTGGGCGTGCGCCCAGCTTTGGTGTAGGGCGTTCGCCCAACACAGATTTATGTCCATTCTGCGCTTGTGGTCCTTCAACTTTTGGTTGTAGTCATTTTAGTCCTCTGATTCCTTCTTATATTTCAATTCAGTCCTCTTTTATTTGCACCCCATGTCCTTCAACTTTTGGAGGTTTGCAAGTTGACCCCATCTCCAAGTTTTCGTACACTTTCGGTCCTTTTCGCCAATTTTGCTTTGTTTTCTCCAATTCCATCCAATCTTGGGTTTTGACTGAATTAATTAAATCAACACACAATTAAGTAGAAAAGTACTTATGAGCACTTACAATTGTCCACTTTTGATAGTCTAGATAAGTGTAAAATCACACTTATCAAATACCCCAAACTTGAACATTTGTTTAGTCCTCGAACATAACTAATCACTTAAACAAACAAACAAATACTATTAAAACAGATAGCTTGCCGTATTTGCCTCATGTTTTGAACCATCAAACAATTCATAACAAAACTTCTAAATCATGCTACCAAAATCAATCATTTTGACTTATCCGATGCTTGACAGATATCAGTGTGTAAACATAGTCAATTCAATCACCATGAGCCTTTAGGTCGATGATATTATGCCCCCCCCAATGGTCAAATATTTCCTTTCTCGCTCGTAAGAATACACTCCCCCAAACTGATATTCAATTTTCTTACCCCGGGTATTAGCTCTAAAAGGGACTCTCAAGACACTTATTCTTTTCTTGCTTTCGAATTTGGTTAGGTCTAGCCAATACATTAGCTATCTAGATCTGTGATGATTCTCCTTTCATTGAGTGCTTTGACCATCAAGCTTTCACTAAGTAAGTCAAACCCACTAGTAATCTATATCCCAAGTTATCGCCATAAAATGGTTCAATCTTGCTCTCTTTTTTTTTTTTTATTATTATTTTATTTTATTTTTATATATCTTATGTGCAAGACCTCACTCCTTAAGCTTTCTAGATGACCCTCGTAGCGAGCTTTAGGTCGGTGGCTCCCAGTGTCTGTTAAAACTTAGGGCACCGAGGTTTTGAAAACTCCACTTGGACTTTATCACTCGAGTCAACTAGGCTACGAAGAGGTATAAGATAATGCAAGTGCCATTTTTTTTTTGGCAAGCAAGATAAACACAGCGGGGATTAGATTTCTAGCATCCGGTCAATACTTAGATTCCACTTGGTAGCCAAAATACACTCCACACAACTATTATTCAAACACGGAATCAACACTTATCTAAAACTGACTTGACCGATTTAACCACCCCAAACTAGCATTTCACCCGGTTAGGTAATTTAGTTGTCAATTGGTAGAATTGGTTTTCAACTAAGATGTACTACTCGTTCACTGTATTCTATTCAATATACCAACCCAGCGTAGTGAAATTCATAACCATAGATCACACTTAATCATATCTCACATGGATAAGTAAAGTTTATAAAACAAGCACAAGTAGCAGAACCTAGTCATAATCCATGAATTGATATCAGATTCAAATAGTATCATCATAGGCCGGCAAGGCTATCCAACATACAAGCACACAATTTTTTTTTTTTTTTATTTAAAATAACACACAAAAATAACAAACATACTCAAAGTCACCCCCAAGTTTAAAATTCACATTGTCCTCAATGTAAGAAAAACGTAGAGCAAAAGTAAAAACGAGAAAAGGATCAGGAACTTCCCGGGGGTAAATGTGGAGAAGATGCATCCGGCTGGTGGAGTGGTCCTGCTGAAGTAGAGGGTCGGAAAGAAGCAAGCTGCTTTGTGAAAAGCCGAGAGGCAGGTCTCCGATATGCGTGACATTCTCATCGAGAGTTTCCATACGGCTCCCAATCGACTCACACGATCGTGCATAGCATGGTACTTGGTAATCCGAGTGCACGCTAATTGGATCGAGTCAGAAAGCGTCGGTTCTTTGCCAATCCCTTACGATTTGGTCACATAGCGCAAGTCACCAAGCATAGCCTCCCGATTACGATGTATGTGTATGATCGCATTTTCAATGGCGCTATGACTCTACCCATCTCTGCCTGCGAGCCGCCATAAGGCTGCCATGAGCTGAAGCGAAGTCGGACCGGCGGTATTTGTCGGTGGTGGGGAGTGCCTCATCGTGAAAGTCCTCATCACGCAATCCGGCCCTAGCGGTGTGCTCTAATACTTCCATTTGCCAACTTGGTCTCAGGGTTCTCAACACTACGGGCATTTAATAAGGGGCGGGGGTGGCTTCCTCATTTGGGAAAAATGGGAACTCCACGGTGATCTGAGATCACCGCTAATAAGACAAGAAAAATGAATGGCATTGGGAGTCCACCTCAGTAGCTAATTCTTTGATGAACTCAAAGATGAGAGTCCCAAGTCGAACTTCACAGACGCTTGCTAGATGATATAATAGGGCGGCCCGGTGCTCATTAATTTTCGTCCTCATGCGGGTGGGGCTAACGTTGGGCCGACAAAAATATGTAAGGCGCGCAATTCCACAGTAAGGCGATCGTGCATGAGCAGGGGTATCAAAGGCCAAGCATCATCTCGACCATAGATATAACGGGCCACTAATGCCATGTCAAGGTCGTGCGAGTCGGGAGAGGATCAAGCCCGGTCGTGTGAGGCCATAATATCATCGATCATGGTGGGGAGAAAGCGTATCCGCGACCTCGCACCCGAGGTTACGTGTCGGTGGGAGACTCGGGACATCAATGTCCGGGTTGAAATTGTGCAAAAATTCCCTAACTAGAGTAGGGTATGCGGCGTGTGGCGCCGCCACCTGTTCCACCAGCGGTCTTTGGATGACCCGTTCCAACAAATGATCGAGAGAAGTCGGTCCGAGGTGACTGGCGTTCCTTGTGACAAACCTTGGGTAACCACTTAGTTTTATAGCTTGATTGGATGGCCTCGGTTTGGGCCGTGGTATGAACCCGTCATCAGCGGTTCGACCACATGTCTAGTCCGGGTAGAAGGCCGTGACTTTCCCTTTCCTTTCTCATAGCAAAGTAGCTTTGCGCTTGGGTGGCATGTTGTACTGTAGAGACAAAATGAAAGGAAGCATGTGAGAGAACGAAGTGGACCAAGGAATTACACAATCGAGAAAACATAGGAAAGAGTTAAAGTTTCCCAAGCCATCTTTGGACACAAGTAAGGCCCTAGCGTGGTGTGTATCGTGTTCAAATTATAGCCGAACGGATGTCGAGAAAAGGCGAGACGAAAGGGGGACGTAAGCAGTAGGAGGCTGTGCTGCGGGTAGTATGGGCGGGCCACAAAGGTCTTAGAGGGGGCGAACAAAAGGATGCATGGTGATTATATTCTAAGGAAAGCATGCAATGTGAACAATCTTGAGCATAAAACAACAAAGTCCAAGTGATGGCTAAACCCAATTTCCCAAGAAAGTTCGTTAGGGCATTTTACCAAACACTTTGAAGGCACCCTATTTGTAAAGGAAAGTGAATGAATGGGGACCATGAATTTTGCCCAAAAAATGGTAAACCAACGTGCACAATCACAAACCCATCAACTACCTAACCCGAAACTCCTCCAATTTAAGCAAAAATTCACCTAAAACCAAGCCAACTCGTATAGGAGCGAGGAGAGAGACATGGAAAACTTACCTTGCAATGGAGCGTAGGCAGCGTGAAGATGAAGAATGGAGGGTCAATCTAGATAGAGTGCTAATGCAATGCGGTTAAATAAGCACAAAGTGTGTGGGTGGATGATGGAGAAGAAGTGAGGCAGGAGAAAGAAAGAAAAATGAAAGGGGGGGGCGGACGGTTGGTTTCTTAAAACCGGTTGAAAATTTATTTATTTATTTATTTTTTTATTTTAACTTTGGTGAACGCTGGTGTTAACGAGGCGTTCGCCCAAGGCAGAAGTTGGCTGCGGGTTTGCTGCTGACCATATAAGCAACGCGCGGTGATTGGGTGGGCATTCGCTAGCCAATTTTTTTTTTTTTTTTTTTTTTTTTTTTTAAAAGGATGAAAAGCGTTCGCCCGAAATAAGAACAAAATAAATGCGGTGGAGCATGACAAACACGGGAAAACAACAATCCTAAAATTCTATATGCAAAAATAAATACTAGAAAAAGGATAGAGAATGGGTTGCCTCCCATTAAGCGCTCAATTTAGAGTCTGGGCTCATTGTGTGGGTTGCATTCACTCTGCAGCCTTTGCAATGTCAATGGTGGATTTTGCCGTTGGGAAATCCTCCACATAGTGTTCACTCTCGGCCATTAACTTTGAAATTTCCTTTGGTTGGATGAGTTAATTCAACCGTGCCATCTGGAAAAACTTGGCGATTGTGAATGGTCTAGACCACTTTGATCTCGAGTTTTCGAGGAGCAGTTTGAGTCATGGTGTATATGAACTTGATCCCCAACACGGAATACTCGGTGCGAATGTGTTTATCATGCGGTTCTTAGTCCGTTCTTTATAGATCACCGAATTTTCATAGGCATCAATCAATTCATTGACTCATTCAAGCTACTGACTGACCTAGTTTTCTCGGCCTTGTCCAAATCCATGTTCAAGCTGTTTTAGTGCCCAATAGGCCTTGTGCTCGAATTCCAGCGGTAGATGACAAGCTTTTCCAAACACCAAGCGATAAGGAGACATGCGATAGGGGTTTTGAAAGTCATGCGATGCGCCCATAGTGCATCATCAAGCTTCTTGGACCAATCTTTTCGAGTTGAATTAACGGTGAGCTCGAGGATTCGTTTCAATTATGCATTAGATGTCTCCACTTGCCCACTAGTTTGTGGGTGATAAAGTTGTAACAACTCGATCTTGTACCCATATTTGTTGAGGACCGATTTAAATAAGCGGTTGCAAAAATGAGAACCACCATCACTTATAATAGCTCGGGAGCTCCATATCGGTTGAAAATATATTTCTTGATGAACCCAACCACCATTGTTGCATCATTAGTTGGTAATGCTTTAGCTTCCACCCACTTGGACACATAATCAACGCGACAATAATGTACTTGTTGGAATAGGACGGTGGAAATGGTCCCATGAAGTCTATGCCCCAAACATCAAATAATTCCACTTCAAGGATATTGTTCAACGGCATTTCGTGTGGTGATATATTACACATTCGTTGGCATCGATCACGGGATCTACAAAAGCTGTGCACATCTTTGAATAATGTGGGCGATAGAAACCACCTGTGTAAAACCTTAGCGGCGGTTTTGGTAGGACCAAAATGACCCCATAAGTAGAAGAGTGTGTACTGCAAGTATCGGTTTCATTTCCTCTTACGAGCGCATCTTACGATAATCGATCCGGGCCCCTCTGTATAGATAAGGTTCCTCCCAAAAGTAAAATTTAGCCTCATGGACTAGTTTTTTTCTTCTGGCGATAAGAAAATTCGGTGGGAGAATTTGGTGACCAAATAATTGACTAAATCGCATACCACGGTGCATTCCCAATCTGCAAGATTTGTTCGTCTGGAAACACTTCATTTATGTCAACATTATCGGTGGACTCTCCCGCTCGAGTCTAGATAAGTGATACGCCACACGATTTTCATCCCTTTTTATCACAAATTTCAATGTCAAACTCTTGTAACAACAAAATCCACCGAATTAATCTAGCTTGGCATCTTTCTTCCCAAACAAATACTTAAGAGTTGCATGGTCGGTGTAGACAATTACCTTTGACCCGATGAGATAGGAGCGGAATTTGTCAAAGGCAAAAACTCTCTGAGCATCTCTTTTTCGATTGTTGCATAATTGATCTGCGCATCCGTTAATGTCTGCTTGGCATAGTAAATGACATGTAGATTTTTGTCCTGCGTTGTCCAAGTACCGCGCCTCTGCGCAAAGTCGCTAGCATCACACATAAGTTCAAATGGTAGACTCAATCCGGTTGCAACAATAATAGGTGCGGTGATCGGTTTTTCCTTCAAAGTGTTAAAAGCGTTGAAACACTCATCGAGAGAAAATTTGAGCGGCACATCTTTCTCCAACAAGCTGCTAAGAGGTTTTGTGATTTTTGAAAAATCACGTATGAACCTCCTGTAAAATCCGGCATGACCAAGAAAACTTCTAACACCCTTAACTGAATTCGGTGGCTGCAATTTCTCAATTACTTGAATTTTTGCTTTGTCGACTTCTATTCCTTGAGCTGAAATTCGGTGTCCCAGAACTATTCCTTCTTTCACCATAAAGTGACATTTCTCCCGGTTGAGTACAAGATTAGTTTCTTCACACCTCTTCAACACCTTAGATAAATTTGTGAAGCATACATCGAAAGAGTCTCCAAATCTTGAGAAATCATCCATAAATACCTCAATGTATTGTTCCACCATGTCGAGAATATAGCCGTCATGCTGTACGCCGAAAAGTGGCGGGCGTTACATAATCCGAAGGGCATTCTTCTAAAGGCAAAGGTCCCATAAGGACATGTGAATGTGGTTTTCTCACGGTCTTACGGAGCAATGGGGATCGATTGTATCCGAATAGCCATCCAAGAAAGCGATAATGGGAGTGGGCGGCATGCTTTTCCAAAGATGTCGATCAATAAAGGTAAAGGAAAGTGATCTTTCCTTGTAGCATTATTCGACTTTCGGTAGTCAATACATACTCTCCAACTTTGTGACCGATCGTGTCGGAATAAGCTCATTGTTGTCATTTTTCTCAGCGGTGATTCCTCCTTTTAGGCACCACGTGGATTTGGACTTACCCAAGCTATGCGAGATTGGGTAAATTATCCCTGCATCGAGTAATTTCATCACTTGATTTCGGACCACTTCTTTCAAAGTGGGATTCAATCTTCACTGGCTCTCCAGCGATGCCTTGAAATTGTCCTCCATACGGATTTTATGCATACACAAAGAAGGACTAATTCCTCTAATATCCGCAATAGTCCACCCTGAATAGTTGTTTTATGTTCCTTGGGATTACGAGCAATTTTTCTTCCTCCAATTACGTCATATCATTAGCAATAATAATCTTTGGAAGAGTAGTAGAAGTCCCTAGATATGCGTATCGAAGGTGAGATGGCAATGGTTTCAACTCAAGAGCGGGAGCCCTCTCTATGGATGGTCTTGGTCTCTGTGAGGTTTTCACCAAGTGGTTCAAAATATCTCGTTCTCTTGTAAGAGGCGGTGGAGAAGCTTCTAATTGCAAGGCTCGTGCTCGTATAGCTAGATGTTCGACTTTGTTGATTCGAGAACACATCATACAAATCATGAGTTCATCGGTGGATATTACATTTCAAATGTTTACGCAATTAATTTGTCCACCACATCGATTTGAAAACAAGAATCTGAAGAAATTTGGATATTTCATCGCCTTAAACACATTGAATATAACTGCTCATTGTCCACCCAGAAGAATCATTTTGCCTTCACAAACATCGATCGGTAGCTCTCCACTGCAGCTAAAAATGGTCTTCCAAGAATAATGGGGATATCATTGTCTTCCTCCATATCAAGAATGATGAAGTCTGCTGGAAATATGAATTTATCGACCTTTACCAATACATCCTCAATGATACCTCGAGGATGCTTGATAGATCGATCGCTAGGCGCAGCGAGGCGATGGTTGGTCTTGCTTCTCCCAATCCTAGTTTCTGTATACGAGACAAAGGCATGAGATTAATACTTGCACCCAAATCACACAAAGCATGATCAAAATAATTTGAACCTATAGTACTGAGGATAGTGAAACTCCACGGATCTTTTAATTTAGGTGGAAGCTTTTTACGAAGAATTGCCTTTGCACTCTTTTCGTCGGACAATTTGTTTCATGCTCTTCAGTTTCCGTTTGTTTGAAAGAATGTCCTTCATGAACTTTGCGTGGCTGGGCATACGTGCTAATCGTCGGCAAATGGGATGTTGATGTGGAGTTTTACGAAAATTTCAAGGAATTTTGCAAATTGTTTGTCGAGCTTTGTGTACGCAACCTTTGAGGAAAAGGAATTGGTGGCACATAAGCTTTGGCGAGGGCTTGGTGTCTTGGCTTTGGATGATTACGCATCTTCTTTTAGAACTTCTTCTTGTGGATCTGTTGAATGCTTCTCAACTATCTCATCATCGACTACCTGTTGTTTGTCCCTCTTCTCGGGTCGTTTCACGTGAATTTCTGGTAATTGGACTCCACTCCTTGTCGTGATTGCTTGTACTTGCTCTTTTGGATTTGTGATATTGCTAGGCAATGTCCACAGAGTTCTATCGATAGTTGTGTAAGGCGGTTTGCCAATCCGAGTCTCTAATTTTCGATAGGCTTTGTTGATTACGATAATTTGTGTCCTGCCTCTCCATTAATTTATCAGTCTTTTGCATGTACTGTTGGAACATTTCTCCCAAACTTGGTCTTCTCTCATGCTGAGCATTGCCAGTATTACCACTGTTCTGATTATCTGACCATCTAAAATTTGGGTGTTGCTTCCAGCCAGGATTGTATGTTTGAGAGTAGGGGTTATACTGCTGACGTGTGTTATTCTGAACAAAATTAACCTGTTCATCTGGAGAGGCCAACAACATACAATCTGAAGTTGAGTGGTTAGCTCCACAGTTTTCGCACATCATAGTGGTTTGCACTGCATTTACTCCTTGTGTTTGTGTTCTAACCAAGAGCTCCACCTGTTTTGTCAATGCGGCAATTTGTGCATTGGTAGCTGACAGATTGTCTATCTCATGTATCCCTGCTACTTTCTTCGGAGTGGTTCGATCAGATGAAAACATGGTATGAGTGTTTGCAATTAACTCATATAAATCCCAAGCTTCATTGACATTTTATTATAATGGACCCATTTCTTTGAGGAGTCTACTATCGATTTGGATTGAGAAGAAAGTCAGGAGTAGAAATATTGAGCACTGAAGTCCTTTTTAATACCATGATTTGGACATTTTACGAGCAACTCTTTGAATCATCCCAAGCTTCATGATACCGCTCTCCATCAAGTTGTTGAAAAGTCGAAATTTCCAACTTCATTTTGGCCACTTTAGGTGGTGAAAAGTATTTGTTCAGAATTTTCTAGCCAAGTCATCCCAAGTGGCGATACTAGCATGTGGCTCGGAATCTAGCCATTCAAGAGCTCCATCTCTCGGTGTATGGGGAATAACCGAAGTCGATGGCATCCTCATTCACTCCTTGAAAGCGAAAGATTCTGGCACATCCGTAGGGAATCGAGAAAGATGAGTATTCGGGTTTTCATTCGCTCTCCGCCATAGAGCTGAGGTTATTCTTTGAAGAGATTAATAAGATCGGCTCTTAGCGAAAATCATTAGACCAAAATTTGGATAGACTATGCTTGAGCGATCGGGGGCTGCTTCTTTGGGGTCAAGAGGCGAGCCGTTGGCATATTCCCATCGTCATCTTCTTCTTCTTCATTGTGTAGTTGAATTTGTTGAGTTACATGATCGGTTTGCTTCTGCGTATTTGCTCTTCTTTGCTTCTTGACTTCTCTTCTTATTGGTGCATACGCCATTAGAATGTGTTCTTTGATTTTCTACTTTTTTGGTTGTGTTCTTTGCGTCTTCGATGCGAAAGTGCGTTCAATCTCGGGATCAAATGTCTCAAGATCGTCGCCTTGCATGCGGAGACATGCAACAAACACCTTTTACGTAGTAAATAAAGAAAAGAAGAGAGTATCAAGATAAAAATAAATTAACTACAAAAATTAATCTAAACTAATATTAAATAAGAATAGTCCCCGGCAACGGCGCCAAAAACTTGTTGTGAAAATAACGTGATTGCAAGTGTACAATATCGTTAACAAGTAATAAAGTGGACTTTTTGAGTCCGGATTATCGTTCCCACGAAGACTATCTTATTTAGATACTAGTTAAATTAATCAAAGTGCTAATCTATTGAAAACAATTTAAAATCAATTGAATTTGAATATTTAAGCTAGAACTTTGGATTTTTCGAAAATAATAATAAAGCAGAAATCAAGAATTAATAAAATATGATGGTTAAAGCGTTTGGACAAACGAATTCACCTAGTTATCATCTCTAATTTCTCCTCTCAAGATTTATTTCTAAAGTTGTATTCGGTTGAATTCACAAATTTAACCTAATTTACCTCTCTCGAGTTCAAATTAGTCCTATCTAATTAAGTCAACTTAGGCGGTCGAGAATGGTCCTTAATTAGATGCATTAAATCTCCTAAAATTCAATTCAAGACCGTGACAATAACAAAAGCGTATCTCTACCTTTTATCCAATTGCAGATTTTACTACGTGGTCTAGATTAATAATTTACCTCTCGGTTCATTACAATCCACAAATCAATGACAAATAATGGCCAATTATCTCAAGCATTAAGAAAAGAAGTAAAATCAAATACTTAATCAATTTATAAATCAAAACTTGAGATTCGAAATTAAAGAATTAAACTTAGGCTACATCGTTCATCCAAACATTAAATCTAGCTATTCATGACTCGGGAGAAAGAAAAGATGAAAAGAAGGAAAGACATAACCGGATCTTGAAAATAATAGAGGAAGAGACGTTGAATATCTTGCACCAAGAACTCTTTGTCTTCAAGCTCCAATCTTCAATTTCGTCTTTGTTCTTCGTCTCTTGGTATCTCTCTCTCTCTCAATATGATTTTTCACAAGAATTTCAACCCCTTTGTTATGAGAGTATAAGTCCTATTTATAGGTCTCTCAAGATGACCTAAAAGATCCCCCAAAATCATCAAAATCGTGCATTACAGGTTTCCTAATTGTTTTTGAACTTAAAAAAGGAAACAAAATAAAATAAAATTTGCATGCCAAAAAAATGGCACAGGCGCACGCCCGAGCATGATGATGCTTGAGCGCCCGAGCATGATGAAACGGCCTCGATCGTTTGTTGCTTCATCGGGCGTGCGCCCGGCTTTGGTGTAGGCGTTCGCCCGGCCGCAGTTATGTCCATTCTGCGCTTGTGGTCCTTCAACTTTTGGTTGTAGTCATTTTAGTCTCTCGATTCCTTCTTATATTTCAATTCGGTCCTCTTTTATTTGCACCCATGTCCTTCAACTTTTGGAGGTTTGCAAGTTGACCCCATCTCAAGTTTTCGTACACTTTCAGGTCCTTTTCGCCAATTTTGCTTTGTTTTCTCCAATTCCATCCAATCTTGGGTTTTGACCTGAATTAATTAAATCAACACACAATTAAGTAGAAAAGTACTTATGAGCACTTACAATTGTCCACTTTTGATAGTACAGATAAGTGTAAAATCACACTTATCACCAACTCGCCACCCAAAGGAATCCATCCAAGGGTCATATAAGAGTATGAACAAGAAGAAATCTTTCTTCTAACAAGACAAGGTTAAATATATAAATTTGAAATTCAAGTTTGTCCTTTTACAATAGAGAACACAAGTATTTATAGATTAGAACAACCCTCTAATCATAGGTCTTTCCAAAGTAATAAGTATAATTTTGCAGCGATCGGGGGGCGAAAAAAAAATGGGGCAATTATGAGTACTTTTACATATTTTTTCAACATAATGGCGTGTTTTTTTTTTTTTATCATTATAGAAAAATAATCAAATTCGAGTGTCGATCAAATGAAAAGATAGCAAGCGGAAGAAAAATAGACTCAATTGAACAACTAAAGAGATTTGAGGAGCTTGTCGTGCAAATACTAAAGAAAAAACTATAGAACCGAAACAAACTAACCATGCGACCGCATGGTTGAGTTAAGGTGCGATCGCAAATGGTTGAATTTTTATTGAGAACATCACGGTGCACTACCATGCCATCGCATAGTCTTGCGCATCATGGTCGAATGGGTAAAACATGAATAGAAATTTATGTTTCCTCATGGAAACATAACTCTATTAAGTCTGAGGATAGAAAGCGTAACATTAAACACGTTTTCGGATACTTGGAGAGGATATAAAGGTAGAGAATAGAGAAATCGTGGGAGGCGAATGAGAGGAGAAAAATACATCGGAAGAATCGAAGATCAAAAAAGCGGATTAAAGATTCTTGACAAGGAATCACTTGGTTGTGTTTCTCTTTTCTTCTTTTTCTTCGAGATAATGATTAGTTCAACTTTTATAATATTTTATGAAATCATGTCCGGCTAAATTACGTATTGATAGGATGAGCAGCGAAACTCCACTTTTGACTAATTAGAAGTTTTCCATTTTTGTAAGTAATTGCTTTTGGGTTTATTATTCTTTATTCCTTTTATACGTTTCGATGTTTGATTACCATTGAAATGTTTTGTGATCTTTATTGATTTTGAGAGATTCAATCTAGAAAAGCACATGGTATTGAATAATAGCTAGAGATATTTAAATTCGCATATTGATATAGAATTAATAGACCATTGAGCGAAGCTTTTGATTTTTGTAGGATCATCAATTTAAACCTAGGGCAATAATTAGTTAAAACGATTAATGGATAATTAATTAATGAACCTGTAGGTGGATTCACAAATCTTAGTGCTAGTAAAACTCGAATTTGTTCTTAAATTACTTTTAATTGCGTGATAATTTAGAATTAGTTAAACCCGAATAGAATAACCTTATGATTGAAATTCTCAACGAATCTGTGTTTTTAATTTTGTTAAAACTCAAATTATAAATTAATTAGTTAATTAATTGTTAGTCTTCGTAGGTTCGACACTTTGATTATCACTTTATTACTTGTAACCGACCCGTCCACTTGCAAAATTAAAATCGACAACACAAAGCAACATTAATAACTAAGTTGACAACACTACTCTCACACATAGGAAATGAGAATGACCATAAAACTTGACTTAGACCATCAATTACAAGAAAAACTCTTTGGAAACTAAAAGAACATCAATAATATTGAAAATTAATCTGAAAAGTTGGACAAAAGACACAAATCTAGAAACATTCTTGCAAGTTCTCACTGTGCAGACGACTTTTACGAAAATGCACATATTTCAATGTAGGAACCTCGGATTAATGCACTTTTTTTATGAAAGAAAACTCATAGACCTTTCCAATGATTTAAGGAATGTGAACTTGAACATTCTGAAAAATAGCAGTTTATTTGCCAAAATTCAGCCAAAAAAAAAAAAAAACTGCCCTTGCTAAAACTCTCAGTGTCAATCTCCATCGGCTAGAAAAAACTCGACATCAAGTCTGTGTGTCTCATCATCATCAATATAAGGAGAAAGACCAGCTATGTTGAATGTTGTTGAAACACCATAATCATCCAGAATATGATCGAGCACCCTAAAAGGACCAGCTTAAGTTTTCAATGACGCCCACGAGGAAATCTTTCTTTTTGAAGATGAATCCACACCAAGTTTCCTTTCTTAAAGCTACAAATTTCTTATGCTTGTTGGCTATCCTTTAATACTTAGCATTTTGCTTCATTATTCGATCACAAACATGTTCATACATTTTCTTTATAGACTTAGCATGTTCTTCAGCATCTCCACTATAATGATGATTGAGGAGAAGAGCAACCAAGTCCAACGAGCTTCCATAAACTACTTCAAAAGGACTCTTTCCAGTAGTTTGAATTGAAGATCTGTTGTATGAAAATTCAGCTTGTGCTAATGTGAGATCCCATTGTTGGATATTGCTGCAAACTAAACTTCTCAGAAGGTTCCCCAAACTCTTGTTTACAGTTTCTGTTTGAAGATGATGTGGAGAGCTAAATTGAAGTTTAGTACCAAGCTTTTCCATAAAGTGAGTCAAAAATGACTCATAAACTTTGGATCTCGATCTGAAGTTATAATCTTTGGGCTTCCATGGAGTTTCACTATTTCTTTGAAGTAGAGATCAGCCACATGAGTTTCATCTAAAGTCTTTAAACAGGGTACAAAATGTGCCATTTTGGAATACCAATCGACCACCACCATAATAGAATCTTTGTTTCTTTGTGTTCAAAGTAACCCCACAACAAGGTCTGGTGACATCTTTCCATGGTGCCATTGGAACCCGCAAAAAAGTATATAACCACGTGTTTTGAGCATGTCCTATAAAGTGACTAGCAACTCCTCCATTGTGAGCTTTATTAATGGCGACACGTTAAAGAACATTGAGAAATGCAAAGCGACCTCCTTTAAAAAGATAACCATATCGAATTAAAATTGATGATATGGACCTTTGAGAACTCTTTCCAAATGTGGCCCAGTGAGGATTCTGACTTTTGAGAATCTCAAAGCTCATGACTTTGACTTGCATCATGGATATGAGAGAGTACCCTACGACTTAGGCGTCGACAACAAGATTCGAGAACACCAAATTTATGTTTGATAAGAAAAGTGAAAGATTGAATAAACTCGACCCATTTTGCATGATGACGATTCGACTTTTGTTGAGAATTAATGTACTTGAGAGGGTTGTGATCTAAAAATAGAATGAATTCTTTGGACAACGAGATAGTCTTTGCCATTGATCAAGGCACGACCAATAGCATAGAATTCATTGTCATAAGATGAATATTTTTGGCGAGAACCATTCAAATTTTCACTAAAGAATGCAATAGGTGCGCCTTCTTGGTGAAAGTCTTGCTCAATTCCGACATTGGAGGCATCACAATCTACTTCAAAAAATTTGTCAAAATTCAGTAGTGTTAGAACAGGAGCTGTTGTTACCCTTTCCTTCAAGAGTTCAAAGTTGTTTTTTGCCTTTTTAGTCTACTTAAAATTGTTTCCCTTCAAACATTCGGTAATGGGTGCAATTTTGGTTACGAAATTTTAATGAAACATCGATGAAAGATGCCAAACCATGAAAACTTGAACATCATAAAGAGATTGGAGAGTAGGCCAATTAGTAATAGATTCAACCTTGCTAATGTCCATCTTTATCCCTTCACTTGAGACAACATATCCAAGAAAACTACACTTGTAGTAAAGAAATTACATTTCTTCATATTGGCATATAACATTTGTTCTCTCAATACCATGAAAACATAGCGGATGTGTTCCAAATGCTCTTAGGAGTAGAGCTATAAATAAGAATGTCATCAAAATAAACAACAAAAAATTTCCCAATGAAAGGCTTAAAGATGTGATTCATGTGACACATAAATGTTAAAGGTGCATTAGAAAGACCAAAAGGCATAACCATCCATTCATAGAGGCCATCTCTCGTCTTGAAGGTTGTTTTCCATTCATTGCCTGGCCTCATCCAAATTTGATAATCTGGGGCCTTAAATCTATCTTGGTGAAGAACTTTGATCCATGAAGTTAGTCAAGAAGATCGTTAAGCGAGGGATAGGAAAGCGATATTTGATAGTGATTTTATTTACCCTTCTAATTTGTCAACACACATCCACCATGTTCCATCATTCTTTGGTACAAGAAAGGCTAGTACAACACATGAACTTTTATTTTCCTTTACTGACTCCTTTAGATAAAAGTTCATCAACTTGTTGCTTTTATATCTTGTGCTCTTTTGGGCTCATTCTATAGGTTGTTTTATTTGGAAGAGCTGATCACGGTATGAAATCAGCGCAAAGGTGAATATCTTTCAGCGGTGGAAGGCCGGTGGAATATCTTCAAAACTATATCATGGAACTCTTAGATGAAAGGTTGGACTTGAGATGGAATGGCAGCCCATCTTCATTTTCCTCGACCACAACTAAAACGTAAGCTTATGAAGATTCATCAATAGCCTTGCAAATTTCAGATTTAGAGAATAAATTATTTCCCTCCCCTTTTGAAGGCTTAGGAGTACTCTCCATTTTAGAAAGATCCAAGATAACCTTCACCCCTTCTTTGAGAAAAGTATAAGTGTTCTTGTAAACATCATGCAAGATTTTCCTATCATATTGCCATAGTCTTCCAAGGAATAGGTGGCAAGCATCCATGGGAACAACATCACATAACACTTCATCTCTATATTTATTGCCAATAGAAAATTGAACAAGACACATCTTATCTACCTTTTTCTCATTCTCCTTGCAAAGCCATGAGAGTTTGTAAAGTTGTGGATAGTCTTCAGTTTTCAACATAAGATTCTCTACCATTGTTTGGACACCACGTTCTTACAACTTCTTCCATCAATAATGACATTACAAACCTTGTCATGACTTGTACATCTTGTGTGAAAGATGTTGTTTGAAGCCAAGAGACTTCATCCTTACGAGGAAACACTCAAGCTTGACGGATGACTAGAACTTCTCCATGGTCTTCATAAGTGATTTCCTCTTCTTCACCAAATACTTCTTGACAATGGATAAGTTTTTTCTAGTTCTTCTTGACTTCTTCTCCCACGAGAGTGATTACCTTGCAATATGGACATTCGAGGCAATATATCCAAAGCGCTGGCATTTGAAACACTTTATGGTGGCTTTGGAATTGTTAGGCTTGCTAGAATTTTGTCATAATCTCCTTTAGAGGCAGTCTTCTAATCGAAAATTTGATTAGTGCGATGACTTTGAAAAGAGACACTTTCACGATTGAAAGTTTGCCATATCTAGATGATGAAGGCTACTCACCTTAACCTTCTTAAGTTGTATTTCCACCCTTGAGGGCTAACATGCAAACATCATTGTATGTCCAATAAGGTTGTAGTTGGACTACATTACAAATTTGATTTGAGTCCACCAAGATATTGAGCAATTGTTTGCTCTTTTGGTTCAATAATATTAAACCGCATCATAAGGTTTTCAAATTCAGCAATATAGTCTTCTATTGACAGCTCATTTTGTTTAAAATTGTGGAACTTGAGGAATACATCTTGTCGATAATTTTATGGTAAAAATTTTCTTTTTAATTTCCTCTTCATCTACTCCCATGTTGTGATTACATGCCCTCCATCACAAGCCCGTTGTTTCTTAAGATGCTCCCACTAGACAAAAGCACGTTTTTTCAACTTGATGGAAACTAGTTTAATCTTTCGATGATACGCAATTTCATTGAGGTAAAAAAAATTCTTTCAACAGATGTTTAACCAATCAATGAATTCGTCAATGTCATGCTTTCCTTCAAAGTCTGGAATTTTCATTTTATAATCCAAAATATCGATTATTTCTATCATTCCCATGAGGTTCTTGTAGGGAGAAGATTTGCCACTTGAGGAATGACTTGGAGCATGATGAAAAGATTAACATCTTCTTGATTAATTGATCCATGCTACGAAGCATCTCCATGTTCATCATGCACGAGCTTTGCTATGCTCAAGTTCTTTGTTGGAGTTAGTGTACTTATCTCCTCAAATCTTCTAACTTGATGTCTCCAAGGTCCCTCTCACAGGCAGCTGGTGTAGCAGCCCTTTGTCATCGACCATGACCGTCCATGTTAACCAAAGAGCTCTAATACCACTTTGACTTTGGGAATGATGAGAAAGATTTAAGAGATACCACAAGCACACACTCAAGATAATCAACTTTCTTCTAACAAGGCAAAGGCTAAAATATATAAATTTGAAATTTAAGTTTGCCCTTTTCTTTGAGAGAACATAAGTATTTGTAGGCTAAAATAACCTTCTAACCATAGGTCTTTCCAAAGCAACATTAATAAGCGAGTTGACAACACTACTCTCAAGCCTAGGAAATGAGATTAACTATAAAACTTGACTTAGACCATCAATTACAAGAAAGACTCTTTGGAAACTAAAAGGACATAATAATAATGAAAATTAATTTGAAGAATTGGGCAAAAGACACAAATCTAGAAGCATTCCTCGAGTTCTCACTTTGCGAGACATGACTTTTACAAAAATGCGTATATTTCAATGTAAGAACCTCGGATTGATGCATCACTTTTTTTTTAGATAACACGTAGACCTTTCCATGTGAACTTGAAAATTCTTAAAAATAGCATTTTATTCACCAAAGTTCGGTAAAAAAAAAAAAAAAAAAAAGCCTCTCGATGAAAATCTCGTCATCCTCAACCTCTAAGTATATAGAACTTAACTTTATAACAAAGCAGTTTCGTCTATTTGATAGTTAAAAATTGACTTGGAAGATACGCGAAATATGGATTAAGAGATAAAACTAAGTAAATACAAATAATTGTAACGAAAAAAATCAAAAAGAAAAAGAAATGGAAAGGTGGAAAAAATGAGAAAAAATGAAACTTCAAAAAATTAGCAAAGTTTTCCTTATATTGTTGGTTCCCCGTGCGGCCCCATTTATCTTTTTGTTTAAAACAAAAATAAATGTATAAATAATGATCATGCTAGAAGTTATTTGCTCGACCTGACCTCCCCTATCACTCGAGGACAGTTGAGGTACCCCACAAGAAGTCAACGTCCGAGCAGGTAAATCATGACTTTTTTGATCAATTGATAAACCTGCCCTGGCGTAATTGCCCAAGCATTGGATGATTAACCATCCTCCGAGGATGTCGACTACCCGACCAGTTGGTAGACTGTTCCTATCGACTAAGTCAATATCCTAATTCTCGGCCATAAAGACAACTGAGCACCCGTCAACCCCATACAACTATCTAGTCCTACTCAATCACTACTTCTACTTATCATTATTCCTATCCATATTAAGAGGCCTAGTCCCCTGCAAATAGGATACTTCCTTGTAGGTAGATTGCTACCGAGACACGACCTCCTAGGCCCATGTGAGCCCTCGTATGAAATGAAAGTACAGTCTAAAATATGCATCATTCGATATGTGTCTACAATCCCCATAATGCTATGTAGCACCAATGGTATTTAGCATCCAATAAATGTGTGGTAGTGTACCCACTAACTACATAATACTTGAAGTTGGGATAAAAAAACAAAACAGCAACACAAAAATAGGAAATAAAGTTGGCGGCTAAGGAAAATTAGGGCAGCAATTGTTTTGAGGAGAAGCCAACATGCAGTATAAACAGAACTCTCGAACAGAATGAGTGAGGGGATTCGACTAGGACAGGAAATAGAGAGCAGGGAACACACAGCCGCAGGGACAAGAAACACGGCGTATATTGAAGCAAAGCAATTCAAGATTCTTTTTATCGATGTCCGGTTTATCTTTTACGTGTCTTTTAGTTTGATTATGTACTTTTAATCTCTAGAATCAAGGTAGAGGATGAAATCCTATTTATTGGCGTAGTTTTCTTTATAACGTGTTAATTCCATTTATGTTCTTCTTGAATTAATTATATTTAATTTTCTTTCATCTTTTAGACCATGTATGTTTGATTGTCAATTGATTTCCTTTTTTTTTTTTTTTTTTTTCCCTTTGTACTGGATATTCAAAATGCTTAAGACGTGACATCTTTGATTCTTTGTTTTTTATTTAATTCGATTTGATACGAGGGCGCTTAGGTAATCTACTAGGCAGGCGAAGAGGGACTTACATTAGATTTATTTAACTTATTGCTAAATTTATTGGCCGACAATAAATTGATTTTGATTGCCTTTTGAATTTGGGAATTAACTGGTAATTAGATTATTGCGTGGTTAAATAGTGGTTGATTTCAAAACATTGGTAATTTTAATCACTTGAATCCTCGTTCTAATTAGTTAAGTGTTAATTTCATTACTTATTGTCAAGAATTATCATCCATCTGACCTAATATGATAGGTTTTATTAATTTAATTAAATTGAATGTGAAGCAATTCTATGAACAATCTTAAAATGATTATGTTTCTTAACTAATTGGGGTCGTGAGCTTGGCTGAATTTTAAGATTGGAAATTGAAGATATCATTAGGTCCAGTGGTTTGTAATCACATGATTAAAGAAACAAATGTTCTTATTGAAAACTTTGCCTGAGTCATTATCATTTATGACATACATTATATGAAACTGTATATAGTCTCATATTTTGCTTGATTAAAAGCATTTTCTTGAAAATAGAATTAAGTAAAGGTCAACATATAACGATCAAATCATGAAAAGTGTCATGGAACTAACTGATATTCTTCATCGAAAAATTGCTGAAACTCAAATTCTTCAAGACTTGCATATAACCCAATTTCCTTGAACCTTTTAAGTGTTCAACTTATTGCCAGGTTACTTGTTCGCCTTTTGGATTTCCAATTTCTAATTGTGACAATTATTTTGCAGTGAAGAGTTTTAGTTTTCTTACAATCCTTGTACTTTACACAATGCAGGTCAATTTCAGTACTGGGGAAGTGAGTGTTTATACTGGACTCTGCCTTTCATATATTAGTAAGCCTTTCCTGAAACATTTTTACATATAATTATCCTCTAATTTATTTATTTTTTCTATTTTGACAGCTATTATTGGATTTTTGCTGCAATTATAATTGGTAAGTTTCAAAACGTATCTCTAGATAAAGAATAGGAATGATATGTCCATCCTGGAAAAATGTTTTACTGTATTTTCTTCAAGATTCATTCTAGAGTTGAGCAATATATTTTAATAGACCAGATTCAATGTGGACTGAATGTGGACTTAATCAATGACCAGATTGTGAACACGTCTTCAATGTCTAGATTCTAACGTCCAGATACATCTCCTACATAATCCTCAATGTCCAAATTCTTCAATGTGGACTGAATGTGGACTCAATCAATGACCAAATTCTTTAATGTCTAGATTCCTCTCCTAAGATCATGGCTTTTGGATTGATTTAATTCCATATATATGTACATGAAGTTTTGTATATAAGCAACACATATAGCAATACAAAAGTTAACATTGTAATCTATTCTACTCTTTATGGTATCAGAGCCCTACTAGCTCCATCGAGCAACATTCTCTTCTTCTTTTTTTCACCTCCCTCATGGCCAATAACTCTCCTGAATATATGTCTTCTCCTATCATCTCCAGTTCAAATCCATCTCCACCCAATACCTGTACTCTTATCACAATTATTGCTGCAACTCAGTTACCTCTCAAATTAACACCTTCAAATTACTCCTATTGGCGTGCTCAATTTAATTTTCTCCTTCTCGGCCTTGATCTCCTCCGTTTCGTCAATGGCACCTATGCCTGCCCTTCATCTACTGTTGAATCAGATGGAAAGTTGAGCCCAAACCCTGATTATGATTCGTGGCTACAACAAGACCAATTGATATTACACGCCATCTTTGCTTCATTGTCTGAATCATTGATTCCTCTTGTTTCATCAGCACAAACCAGCAAAGTTGCGTGGGAGAAATTATAAAAACTTTATGCCAGCAAGTCACACTCCCGCATTGTTCACCTCAGAAAAATTAGCGGCCATGAGGCGATATTTCGAAAACTGTCATTGATTTTCTTCTTGGTATTAAAACCATATCCGACGAATTGGCTTTAATTGGTGTACCACAATCTGATGATGATCTGCTCATTATTGTCTTTCGTGGACTTGGTTCTGAATTTAAAGAAGTTGTTGATGCTCTCAAAACCCGTGACACTCCGATCTCGTTTGAAGAACTCTATGACAATCTCACAGGATATGAACACGACATGAAGACTCATAAAGTACCAGCAAAATCTTTTCCTGTTACTGAAAATTACACTCATAGAACTAACTCCTTCAATTCTTCATACAAGCACAAGTCCAACAATTTTAACACCAATAAGAAGCAAACAAATCATCCATCTCGTGGCATTCTTCCATTACCACGGGCCCCTCAAACAAGCAATCAACATCTTTCCTTCCAGCGAAATTTCAATCATGCTCCAACTTCAGTCCCAGTAGTTTGTCAATTCTGTGGCAAAAGAGGACACGAGGCTAACCGGTGTTACAAATTATTTCCTCATCTCGACCAACTCCAACGACAAATCATACAACTATCTACTCTCCTCACAATGGCAATTGGCTCATGGACTCAATGACTTCTCACCATGTGACATCGATCTTGAAAACCTCTCCTTTCAACAAACATATGAAGGACGGATGATGTTGTTATTGGAGATGGTTCGAGGCCTTGGAATTTCTCACCTTTGGTTGATCTCTACGCCACACAATTCTAATAATTTCAATCTCTAATGTTTTGTGTGTTCCTTCCATAAAAAGAATATTATCTCTGTTTCTCATTTTGCAAATCTAATCAAACTTACATTGAATTTTTCCCAATTTTTTGTTGTGAAGGATCTAAACTGCAGGGGCACCACTAATTCGCATTCAGAAAAAGCAAGATGTCTATGAATGGCCAAGTACCACACAACCCAGAACATCGCCTTACTCTACCTCTTGCTTATGTTGGAATAAAAGCCTCTCCTCAGATTTGGCAAAATCGGCTTGGTCACCCTTCTGTCAAACTCACAAGTTACTTAGCTCAGTCTAATCGAGTCTCATTATCATCAAAACTATCGTCGAATTTTCATTGTGTGTCATGTCAATGTAACAAAAGTCATCGTTTACCTTTTGGAACATCTTCCTTACAAAGTAGAGGACCACTTGATCTAGTGTATACTGATGTATGGGGTCCTTCTCTCATTTTATCTGATGATGATTTTTGTTACTATGTCATTTTCATAGATCATTTTACCAAATATATATGGCTATACCCTCTACGACACAAATCTGACATCTACCCAATTTTTACTCAGTTTAAATCTATTGTCGAAAAGTTTTTCAAAACTCCTATTATCACAATATACTTTGACGGTGGTGGTGAGTATGAAGCCTTAAAATCATTTTTCATCACCCATGGCATTCAACATCTCAAAACCCCACCTTACACCCCTGAACACAATGGTTCTGCTGAAAGACGTCACATGCATGTAGTTGAAATAGGACTAACCCTTCTTCACAATGCTTCACTTCCATTAAAATTTTGGCCACATGCCTTTCAGACTGCTGCATATTTGATCAACAGGTTGCCTACCAGCATTCTAGCATATAAATCACCATTTGAAAGTCTGTTCACACCACACCAAACTATGCTAAATTATGTGTCATTGGTTGTCTATGTTTTTCGTGGCTAAAACCATATTCCAACAATAAGTTATAACCCAAATCAAAACCATGTATCTTTTTGGGGTATTCTACAAATCAAAGTGCATATAAATGTTTTAACACAGAATCCCAAAAACTTTATATATCTCGCCACATTCAATTTGTAGAGCACATCTTTCCATCCAACATTGAATCCCATTCAAAAATTTATCCACTGCCACATCTCTTTCAAAAATGGTCATCTCCTTCTTCTTCTCTTGCAGCATTATTTCTCCCTATCTCAGTTGTTACAGATAGTACATTACAAGCCCCTATACCTGTTCTTCCGACACAGTGCGGGTTTTTTCTTGGTCACGCCACTTCATCAACATCCATGCCAACTTGACTATGATATAAGTAGTGCCCTCGCCCCCTTTACCTTCACAACAACCCTCTCATCAATCTCCAGTATCTCCAACTGTCCCTATAACTCGCACCCACACCATGGTAACTAGGTCCCAAAACAACATTTTTAAGCCAAAGCAAATAAATCACTATAACCAAACATCCTTTACCGGAATCTATTGAACCAAGTTGTGTATCTCAGGCACTTAAAGATGAAAATTGGCGTCCAGCCATGTCAGATGAATTGAATGCCTTGTTATAAAGTGGCACTTGGGAGCTCGTTCATCCACATGCATCACAAAATGTAGTTGGATGTAAGTGGGTTTTTTGCATCAAGAGAAATCCAGATAGAACAATTTCTCGGTACAAAGCTCGGCTTGTTGCAAAAGGATTTCACCAAAGGCTTGGGTTGGATTATCGAGAGACTTTTAGCCCTATTGTTAAACCCGCTACAATTCATTTGGTACTCGGTCTTGCTCTTATCCATGGCTAGAAAATTCGACAATTAGATGTCAATAATGCATTCTTACATGGGACACTTCTTCGAGGCGGTGTTTATGCAACAACCTCCTAGCTTCATTGACTCAACACATCCTTCATATGTACGCATAAACTACGAGAAGGTAATCTATGGTCTTAAACAAGCCCCTCGAGCTTGGTACAATGGTGAAAAAGTTTTTGCTTGACTTGGATTTACCAACTCAAAAGTGACACTTCTTTGTTCATTTACAAGTGCATGGACATCACTATATATTTACGGTTTATGTGGATGATTTAATTGTTACTGGTAATGATGAACATTTTATTACTCGTTTTCTGACTACTCTTGCAAACAGATTTTTAGTCAAAGATTTGGGAGATCTACATTACTTTCTTGGTGTTGAAGTGGTTTCTACTCCTAGTGGCCTTCTTCTTACATAACATAAATACATTCAAGATTTGCTTGCAAAGACCAACATGACTGGAGCAAAAGAGGTCACAACACCAATTTCGACATCTCAGCCATTGATGGTTCATGATGGTTATGCACCAACTAATGCTACTCAATATAGGAGTGTAATTGGAGCACTGCAGTACCTATCCCTCACTCGACCGAATATTTCATTTACATTAAATCGATTAGCCCAATTTATGCATCATCCCACAGAAATTCATTGGTTAGCAGCCAAACGTCTTCTCTGTTATTTGAAGAATACCATCCATCATGGACTATTTCTCAAAAAAGCTCAACCATTAACTCTCACTGCTTTCTCCGATGCTGATTGGGCAGAGAATAAAGATGATTGTCGATCTACAACTGCATACATTATCTATATTTGTGGCAATGCTATATCTTGGTCCTCACGCAAACAAAAAAATGTTGCTCGATCATCAACAGAGTCCGAATACCGTGCTCTTGCTTCCACAGCGGCTGAAGTATTATAGCTTAAAAATCTACTTGGAGAACTTGGCTTGACCCTTACTATGCGACCAACTATTTACTGTGATAACATTGGTGCCACATACCTTTCGGTCAACCCAATTTTTCACTCAAGGATGAAACATATAGCTATGGATTATCACTTTGTTCATGATCATGTGACAAATGGAACCTTTAATGTCTCGTAACAAAAGACCAGCTTGTTGATGCTCTAACAAAGCCACTTTCAAGACAACAATTTACTGCATTACGAACCAAGATTGGTATCTCCAATGTGAGTACCATCTTGCGGGGGCATAATAGACCAGATTCAATGTGGACTGAATGTGGACTTAATCAATGACCAGATTGTGAACACGTCTTCAATGCCCAGATACATCTCCTACATAATCCTCAATGTCCAGATTCTTCAATGTGGACTGAATGTGGACTCAATCAATGACCAGATTCTTTAATGTCCAGATTCTTCTCCTAAGATCATGGCTTTTGGATTGATTTAATTCCATATATATGTACATGAAGTTTTGTATATAAGCAACACATATAGCAACACAAAAGTTAACATTGTAATCTATTCTACTCTTTATGTTTCACTTGTTTCGTCAACCTCTAGAAATGAACAAAGGAACAATTCATCATATCATTTTTTCACAATAGGCACACAGACAATCTGTAGATACAAATGTAGTGTTTGGAAATTTGCATTCTCACGATAGAAAAAGAATCCTGGATAGCGGATAGTATTTAATCGTAGTTCCTTTTGTTTTTCCCCCTTTCTGTAATTTGCAATCATATATTTGAAATTTTTATGTGGATTTCCTTTCCTGGTTGGACTAGTGGTGTATAAATAGAGAAGGTGACATTTATCAATTGATGAATCCATTGAAGACTTTTGACAAAGCGAGAATAACCTCATGCCGATAAAATATGAGTTACTCAGAGATCAAGAAAATGACAAACAATTTCAAGGACAAATTGGGTTAAGGGGCCTATGGGCGTGTTCAAGGAAAGCTTGAAGTGGTCCTTATGTTGCAATTAAGTTGATGGGAAAATCTATGGCTAATGACCAAGAATTTATCAGTGAAGTGGGCACAATTGGACGGATTTACCATGTAAATGTGGTACAACTCATTGGTTTCTGCGTTGAAGGGTCAAAATGTGCTTTAGTATATTATTTCATGCCTAAAGGTTCTCTTGATAAATACATTTGTCCTCAAGAAGGTAGGACTCTCTCTTTGAGCTATGAAAAGATGTTTGAGATTTCTCTTGGGTGGCTAGTGGAAGCGACTATCTACATCGAGGTTGTGACATGCAAATTATGTATTTTGATATCAAGCCTCACAACATCCTTTTAGGCGAGAATTTCAATCAAAAATTTCGGACTTTGGGCTTGCAAACTGCATGCCGAGACCAATGGCGGTATTGTATGTCTTCTGACTAGAGGGACAATGGGTTACATGGCACGAGAGATGTTCTACAAAAATATTGGAGGAGTCTTTTACAAAGGCGATGTTTATAGTTTTGGAATGTTGTTAATGGAAATGGCGGTAGAAGGAAAATATGAACCCTTGGGCGATAGTGTAAGCCAAATTTACTTCCCTTAGGTGGGTTTATGAACAATTGCATCTTTGGAAAGGACGTAGAAATCAAAGATGCCGTAGAGAAGGAAAAAAAAGATGGTAAAGAAGATGATCATGGTAGCTTTATGGTGCATACAAATGAAGTCTTCTCATCGTCCTTTGATGAACAAAGTTGTTGAGATGCTTGAAAGGCGATTCAATGTTAAGGTGTGGAGCCTAATTAGTCTCAAGTGTTTTTGAGATTTGTCTTTGCAATTAGGTTGTCCTAGTATTATATTATAACCGGAAACCTTAATTAGGTTCCTTTAGAGTTTCATTATAATTAGGAAACCTTAATTGGTTTGCCTTGAGTTTCATTATAATTAGGAAACCTTAATTGGTTTGCCTTAGAGTTTTATTATAATTAGAGAACTCCTATTGGGTTGGTATATATATGACTAGTCTCTTGTAAACAATGATCATCGTTCATTATAGTAAAAAATATACCTTGACTAAAAAGCAGGACGTAGTCTCATATTGAGGCGAACTGTATATAAATTCTCGTGTTCTTTATTCTTTCTCCCTTTTATTTATTGATCTAATCCTAATAAGCGGTATCGGAGGCGAGGTTCTAGGGATTAGATTTCGTGTGTGAGTGCATGAAGGAGAGAACCCAACTCACCAAAAATAGAGAGAAAATGCGAGAGCAACATAATAGCAAATCTTGTGAGAATCTAGATAGCCAGCGCAGCAATATTCAAACGTTGATATCTCCGTGCTCCGTAGTTCGATCGTCGTAAAATTTGGACAGCAAGTTTAAAACTCATTGAAGATCAAATCCAACGGTTAAGATCAAGATCTAACAGTTATTTCAGGACGAATAATTATACAAAAATTGATAAATTTGAGAGAAGCTGTGATTGAGAGCGATGGCTGGCGATGATCGAGGATCAACACTTGGAATCACTAAGTTTGATGGTGTGGATTTTTCATTCTGAAAGATGCAGATAGAGGATTATCTCTACAGTAAAAAGATGCACCAGTCGTTGGATGAGAAACCAGAAACTATGAATGAAGATGACTGGAAACTTTTTGACAGACAGGTGTTTGGAGTAATTCAGCTAACATTATCGAGGAACGTGGCTCATAACGTTGCAAAGGAGAAAACCACTTGAATTGATGGCGGTATTATCGACATGTATGAGAAGTCCTCGACATGCAATAAAGTTCATCGATGAAAAAGCTATTTAATCGAAAATGGTAAAAATGTGCTCGGTGGTAGAGCATCTTAATAAATTCAACACAATTGTCAATCAGTTGGTCTCTGTGGAGATTATGTTTGAGGATGAGGTTTGTGCCCTAATTCTCTTGGCCTCACTACCAAATAGTTGGGAGTCTTTGAGAGCGGCTGTCAACAATTCTATGGAGAATGCGAAATTGAAATTCAATGATGTTCGAGATACAATTCTTGCTGAAGAAGTCCGTAGAAAAGATGATGGAGAAGTCTTTTCATCCATTACGCCCTACATATTAAAAATAGGGACAGAGGTTATGAAAAGAATTCCATCAAGGGTAACAGTGAGAGGAAAGTCAAGGATTTTCGGGATCAAGTCCGAAGCGGACGGGGTCTTTGAATGTTGGAATTGTGGTAAGTTTGGTTACACGAAGATGAATTGCGAGCACCTAAGAAGAATGAGGCAAAGAACAATAATCTTTGTGAATCTTTTGGTTGAAGAGGTAGAAGATGTTTTACTCCTATCAGTTGATAGTTCTATCGATTCTTAGGTGATGAATTCTGGGGCTTCCTTTCACACAACTGCACACAGTGAGAACATGGAGAATTATGTTGTTGGAAATCATGGAAAGGTATATCTTGCCGATGGAAAACTTTTGGACATCATTGGTATTGGTGATGTCAGATTGAAGATGCCAAACGAGTCTTTGTAGAAAATTAACTAAGTGAGGCACATACCAAAATTGATGAGAAATCTAATCTCGCTAGACAACTTGATGATGAAGGGCATGATGTGAATTTTGGTGGTGGCCATTGGAAAGTAACAAAATGAGCCATGATTGTTGCATGAGGAATTAAAGGAGAACTCTTTACATGACTACCAATCGCGGAGATCTGATTGATGTTCTTTGAATCATTGCTAATTACGATATGTGGCACTATAGACTTGGACGCATGAGCAAGAAGGGAATGAAAGTACTTCATTCTAAATGAAAGCGGCGGGTTTAAAATCATTGAACATAGTCGTGTGAAGAAATTTGGATTTTTTGGCAAACAAAAAAGAGTTAGTTTTTCTAAAATCGGAAGGGAGCCAAAAGCTGCAAAATTAGAGTTGATTCATACAGATGTATGGGGACCTTTAACTGTTACTTCCCTTGGAGGTTCAAATTATTATGTGACATTCATTTATGACTCTAGTAGAAAAGTATAGGTTTATTTCTTGAAAAAAATCTGATGTCTTTGATACTTTCAAGAGGTGGAGAACGATAGTTGAGAATGAAACATATTTAAAAGTAAAGTGCTTGCATTCAGATAATGGAGATGAATACATAGATGCAAATTTCCAAAGGTACTATGCTGAAAATGGGATCAAAATGAGGATGACTATTCCAAGTAAACCTCAACAAAATGGTGTAGCTGAGAGGATGAACATGACTCTAAATGATCGTGCAAGAAGTATGAGATTACATGCAAGGCGCTAAAGATGCTGCAGGCGGAGGCGGTACATTAGCAACTGCGGCATATTTGATCAACAGAGGTCCTTCAACACCATTGGACTTCAAAATACAAGAAAAAGTTTGGAGTGGAAAAGAGGTAGACCTTTCATTCTTAAAAGTGTTTGGTTATCTTTTTTATATTTACATTGATTCTGCTTCTAGAAGTAAACTTGATGCCAAATCTAACAAATATTTTTTATTGGCTATGGTGATTTGGAGTTTGGCTATCGTTTATGGGATGAGCAAAGTCGCAAGATTATTAGGAGTAAAGACGTAATCTTCAATGAAGCAGCTATGTATAAAGACATATTGACAATAGACCATAAAAGTACAAATCCTGAAGTTAAGAAGCATGAGGTGATTCTGTTGCAAGACCTTCCAGTGATTGATGCAGAGAAAACTGATGGCGAAGATCGAGAAAATATAGCATTGGAAGAAAATCAGAGCACCCATGTGACTGAACTTAGGATATCTAACAGAACAATTAGACCTCCACAGAGATACTCTCCAGCGTTGAATTATATTTTATTAACTGATAGAGGTGAACCAGAAAGCTATAATGAACCCGTGCAAGCTGGTGAATCAATCAAGTGGGAGTCAGTCATAAGGGATGAGATTGACTCATTATTGACCAATCAAATATGGCAACTGACAAAGTTACCAAAAGAAAATAAGGCTTTGCAAAACAAAAGGGTTTACCGAATAAAAGAAGAACATGATGGCAGTAAGCGATATAAAGCAAGACTAGTTGTAAAAGGATTTCAACAGAAAGAAAGACATTGACTACTGCGAAATTTTCTCACCCGTTGTGAAATTAACTACTGTCGAGAATAGTACTTGGACTAGTGGTAGAAAAAGACTTGTACTTAGAGCGGTTGGATGTAAATCTGACTTTTCTTCATGGGATTTGGAGGAAGAAATTTACATGAAACGGCGGAAAGGTTCGAAATACTGAGAAAAATGAGAAAATAGTGTGCAGACTTCAAAAGAGCTTGTATGGCCTTAAACAAGTTCCGAGATAGTGGTATAAGAAGTTTGACAGTTTTATGGGTAGTAATGGCTTCTTGAGGTGCCAGGCGGATCATTGTTGCTATATGAAGAACTTTAGTAATTCATATATTATCTTACTCTTATATGTTGATGACATGTTGATTGCAGGAGCTTGCAAACAACAAATTGACAAGTTAAAAGATGAGTTGTTTAAGGAGTTTGCAATAAAGGATTTGAGTTCTGCAAAACAAATCCTTGGGATGAGAATTACTAGGGACAGAGACAGGGATGTCTTGAAACTGTCACATTAAGAGTATGTAAAGAAGGTGCTGAGCAGATTCAAGATGGATGAATCTAAACCAGTGAGTACTCCTTTGGCTAGTCACTTCAAGCTATCCAATGAACAGTCATCTTCTACAAAACAGGAACGAGCCTACATGGTCAAGGTGCCTTATGCCTCTGCTATTGGGAGTCTAATGTATGCTATGGTGTGTACGAGACCGGACATAGCTCATGCAGTAGGAGTTGTGAGTAGATATATAAGTAATCCCAGAAAACAACATTGGGAGGCAGTAAAGTGGATGCTTAGGTACTTGAGAAGTACTACAGATTCAGCCTTGTGTTATAAAAAATCGAGCTTGGGATTACAGGGCTTTGTAGATCTTGACATGGCGGAGACATTGATGGCGGGGAAGAGTACTACGGATATGAATACACATTGGGTGGTACATCGAGTTAGTTGAGTGTCTAGGTTGCGGAAGATAGTTGCTCTTTCCACTCTTGAGAGGCAGTATATTGTCATGACCGAAGCTAGCAAAGAGATGATATGTTTATAGTCTTTCTTGAAAGAATTGGGTCACAAGCATAGTAAGAGTGTTTTGTATTGTGACAGTCAAAGTGCTATTCACTTAGCAAAAAATCATGTTTATCATGCGAGGACAAAGCATATACAGATTCTTTATCACTTTATCAGATCGGTTTTGGAGGATGAAATCCTAGTGCTTGAGAAAATTCAGGGTAGTCAAAATCCTGCTGATATGTTGACAAAAGGCATTACAATTGAAAGCGAAGTTGTGTGCAACTTGGTTGGTCTTCTTCATTGAAGATTGGAGGAGGTGTACCGGCATTTGTAGAGGAAGAAGTTGATGATGGATTAGTCTCCAAGTGGAAAATTGTTAAGGTGTGGAGCCTAATTAGTCTCCAAGTGTTTTCGAGATTTGTCTTTGTAATTAGGTTGTCCTAATATTGCATTATAACTAAGAAACTTTAATTAGGTTCCTTTAGAGTTTCATTATAATTAGAAAACCTTAATTGGTTTGCCTTAGAGTTTCATTATAATTAGGAAACCTTAATTGGTTTGCCTTAGAATTTTATTATAATTAGATATCTCCTCTTTGGGTTGGTATATATATGACTAATCTCTTGTAAACAATGATCATTCATTATAGTAAAAATATCGTAGCGGTTGAAGACATGGCGTAGTCTCATATTGAGGCGAACTTGTACAAATTCTCGTGTTCTTTATTCTTTCTCCCTTTTATTTATTGATCTAATTCTAACATTCAGAATTGCAGATGCCTCCAAAGCCTTTCGTGGCTCCACTTGAGATAGCAGAAGATCATGGAATAAGTGTTGCTCTTTAGTCTTGTTGCGTGATATTATGAATTATATCAGTTAGAACATGAATACAATGTAAAAGAAATTTACAAGTCTCAAGCCATTGGCTAGTGATTACCTTCTTATTAATTGGATTAGTATGGAAATTTCCTTGCTCCAGAATATATACTGACGAAATGTAGCAGGAATTCTTCTGTAATTTTTAAGTTCATACTACTGTATACCTGATTTGTTAAAGCTTATTCAATTTTGGTAGTGTAATGAAAAGGTAAGTATGTCTTTGAGGACATTGAGGTTTCCTAAAATGAGATATAAGTGATTAATTGATGGTGCATATTAACACTTTTTAATGTTTTCCATCACTCAATATACAAACTGATCTTACTTCCAAAGGAAATAAATGAATGATCGCAATAAAATTTTTCTCATAAGAAAAGAAATGGAAGATATTATATATAGGAAAAACGCCATGTCTTGGCTAAATATCTTTTGATTCTAAGCAGCTTTTGCACAATATCGCACCCTTGACTTACATGACATCGTATAGAGTTAACTAAACTGTGTGAAACACAATGTTACAGATAACCAAGAAATCAAATACGAAGTGAAATCCATTGTTTCAGACGTATTTACAAGTTCACTGAGGAAAAGGTCTGTCAATTTCATCAAGGGAAAAGGATTCGGTGGCATGATGGGCATATTTTTTACTCAAATCATTTGAATCACAACTTTACAGAAAGAATCTTGTACGCCACTGCATAACCTCCTTGGACAAGTTTTTCCTTAAAAATCATCTGTAATTTTCTTAATATCTATACAAGAATGTCTTGTTGGAAGAACCTTGTAATCCTCCAAAATTGTTCTATACTTTACCACCAATCCTCTTTGTTTTCATCAGTCTTGTGATGCAGTACAATCCGACGATATGAATACCAGGAGTAACACACCTGATATTATTATACATGTAACCCGAACACTCCAAGTCAAACTAATTTTTATCTCAAAGTATAACTGAAAGAAGGGGAGCTCCTGTAACTTAGCAATGAGTAGTTTTCTTGATGCACCTAAGTAGATAACAGAACTGTAATTAGCTTATGCCATCAATTGGTATGTTATATGCTCTAGGCATGTTGGGGATTGGACTCGACTGGAAGGTAGACAAAATTTAACTTCTTTTTCTTTTTAAGTCTCCGGTATTCTATAGTCCACACCCACAAAACAAGCCACTTGGGAAGAAGAGTGACCAAATTAAGGGCAAATTGGTGTACCATCTCCTGTGCTATTAATCTTACGGCTGCAATACTTTCCTTCTGCTTCACAATGTCCACAAGAAGGTTTATGTCAATGAAGATAATCGAGACTAGAATAACCTACCCCTTAAACGCGCTTTCCGGAATATGTGAAATGTTGTACATCTTAAAACAAGATGAGTACTTGGGCAAGGTGTTGATCTCATAAAATGAAGCAAAACAAATGACATGGTAATCTTGACCACTAAGACAAGTTAGTGGGTATCCATAATCTGTTGGCTTAGAACAGTTGAACAAAGTGAATCCATCACTATATCCAGATTTTCTGTATCAAATGGAGAGGCTGATGAGTTTACAGTAGGAAGCTTATTTGGAAAGCAGGATTCTGCAATCAAATCACTTGTAAGTATAGTCTGTGCTTTATAATCAATATCCACTACGGACACTTTTACTTTTAATGGAAGCATGGTATTGTTGGTTGATGCTGTTACCAGAAATTGGAGCTTGAACTCTATTTTTCTGTTGTTGATGCACGACAGTTCAAATCCCAGGTATCCACAAACAATGCGCGGTTGATGATCTTTTAGCGGAATGGAAATCTAATAACCGGACCGGAGACACTCATTTTGGCCTGCTACAAGATGTAGTACTAGGAAAATGAAAGAAACAATTCGATCAAAAAAAAAAAATGAAAGAAACAAGGAATATGTTCATGTTCTGAGGAAAGTACAACTTTTTTTGGGAATTATGTTAGTCTTTTCTTGATCTTTTTCATAATATTAAATGACTTACTCAGTGGGGTTCCTATCCATGACATATTATACTATATAATTTAGGGCAAAGTTGACAAAAGCCCTACTTTTGTAAAAAAATTGAAAAATACCTCTTTTTAAAATTTTTCAAAAAATACCTTCTTTTCATAGTTTGATTTTAAAAATACCTCATTTCATTAAAAACAATATTTTATAATGTGGCATGATGATGTGGCATTTATTTATAGTATAGTAGTCCATGTACTTTATATAATATTCACTTTAGTCCTTATATTTTCAATTATATTTCAATTAAGTCATTCAAAAATTACATCTTAGGTCTTTAATCTTTTACATCTTTACACTTTAGTCCCCAAATTTTTAATTATCTTTCAGTTAAGTCCTAAAACTTGCATCTTAGGTTCTTCAACTTTTTACGTCTTTACACTTTGATCCCCAAATTTTCAATTATCTTTCAATTAAGTCCTCTAAAAATTGCATCTTAGGTCATTCAACTTTATACATGTTCAAAGTTTGGTCATCCAAATCTTTGATTTTAGTTGCCAAAATAAGTTCAATTTTAGTGGTCAAAATAGTCTGCACTTTCAATTAAATCTTTGACTTTACACTCGAATTTTCACCTTATGAACAAAATAAATATTTATATAATATTTTAAATTATAGTAACACATATGTTACTTTAATTTAAATTAGATTAATCCGTGTTACCACCACCAACTATCATATTTGTATACTATTTTATATAATTATAATTATAATCATATTTTACAATTTATTTTCCTTGATAATTGTTTAAAAATATAGTATTTTCATAAAATCAATATTTTCATTTTTCATTTTGAAAACAATATTTTCTACGAGTAACATATGTGTTATTTTATCATTTTCTTTGAAATTAATACTTTATAATTTACTAATTTTATTATTTTTATTTAAAATTAATATTTTAATTTTTCATTGAAAACGATATTTTTACATGGGTAACATATATGTTACTATATAATGTGACTCTTTCTCTTTTTATTTATGGGGGCGTCCATGTCAAAATTTGTTTTAAAACTTTACTAAATACACGCCTAGATGCTCTTTGACTACTTTTAAGGCGATTAAGCTACTGACACATCGTGTTGATAATGGAAGCCATTTTAGTCACTTCACCATCCACAACCGTTCGGCGCATTTCAACTTCCCACGAGCCCGATCCTCAAAGGGTATTTTCGCACTTTCATTTAGAGTCTTGTTTGGGCAACAAAAAAGAAGAAAAAAGCACCACCAGTCTTCATGTGACTCAAAAGCGAAAAGTCTAAAATACTTTCCATTTTTATCCTTCCTTTTGTTTTTGTCAGTCAGAAAATTGTGGGAGCACTTTCTAGTACTTCCTTATCTTTCATTAAAATCAATATTTTACCATTTTTCTATTTTTTAAAATTTTTTAAAAATACATTATTTTCATTTAATATCAATTTTTCATTTTAAAAAAATATTTTTATACTAGCAACATATATATTACTATGTTGCTCATTTGCAATAAATCAATATTATATAATTATTTAAAAAATTCGTTATTTTTCTTTAAAATTAATATTTCAATTTTTTTTATTTTAAACAATATTTTTACACGGGTAACATATATGTTACTTCCTCATATTTCATTAGAATCAATATTTTACCATTTCTCTATTTTTATAAAAAAAATTTAAAAATACATTCTTTTCATTTAAAATCAATATTTCGATTTTTCATTTAAAAACAACATTTTATACTAGTAACATATATATGTTACTATGTATTATTGCTCATTTGTAATAAAATCAATACTTTACAATTATTTAAAAATACATTATTTTTCTTTAAAATGAATATTTCAATTTTTTATTCTAAAAAACATTTTTACACAGTAACATATATGTTACTTTATGTTATTCCTCATTTTTTCATTAAAATCAATATTGTACCATTTCTCTATTTTTATAAATTTTTTAAAAATGCATTCTTTTCATTTAAAATCAATATTTCAATATTTCATCTAAAACAACATTTTTATACTAGTAGCATATATGTTACTATATGATACTTGCTCATTTGCAATAAAATCAACACTTTATAATTATTTAAAAAATTCGTTATTTTTCTTTAAAATTAATATTTCAATTTTTTATTTTAAAACAACATTTTTACGGGTAACATATATGTTGCTTCCTCATATTTCATTAAAATCAATATTTTACCATTTCTCTATTTTTATAAATTTTTTTAAAAATACATTCTTTTCATTTAAAATCAATATTTCGATTTTTCATTTAAAACAACATTTTTATACCAAGTAATATATATATATATATATATATATATATATATATATATATATATATATATATATATATATATGTTACTATATATTATTTGCTCATTTGTAATAAAATCAATACTTTATAATTATTTAAAAATACATTATTTTTCTTTAAAATTAATATTTCAATTTTTTATTTTAAAAAATATTTTTTACAGGTAACATATATGTTACTATATATTATTCCTCATTTTTCATTAAAATCAATATTTTAACATTTCTCTATTTTTATAATTTTTTTAAAAATACATTTTTTCATTTAAAATCAATATTCAATTTTTCATCTAAAAGCAAGCATTTTTATACTAGTAACATATATGTTACTATGTGTTACTGCTCATTTACAATAAAATCAATACTTTATAATTATTTAAAAATACGTTATTTTCTTTAAAATTAATATTTCAAAATTTTTATTTTAAAACAATATTTTTACCACGATAATATATATGTTACTATATATTACTTCCTCATTTTTATTAAAATCAATATTTTACCATTTCTCTATTTTTATAAAAAATTTAAAATTACATTCTTTTCATTCAAAATCAATATTTCAATTTTCATTTAAAAACAACATTTTTATACTAATAACATATATGTTACTTTGTGTTACTTGCTCATTTGTAATAAAATCAATACTTTATAATTATTTAAAAAAATATGTTATTTTTTTAAAATTAATATTTCAATTTTTTATTTTAAAAAAATATTTTTACTACGGATAACATATATGTTACTATATGTTATTATATGTTATTTCCTTATTTTCATTAAAATCAATATTTTACAATTTCTTTATTTTTATAATTTTTAAAAATATATTATTTTTATTTAAAATCAATTTTTCATTTTTTCATTTTTTCATTTGAAAACGAGGTTTCAACACACGTAATATATGCTTCATCATTTTCATTAAAATCAATATTTTACAATTTATAACAATTTATATCATTTTATAATTTTTTTTAAAAAATACATTAGCTTCATTTAAAATCAATATTTCAAATTTTTTATTTAAAAACAACATTTTTTGCATGGGTAACTTATGTGTTACTATATGTTATTTTATCGTCTTCATTAAAATCAATAATTTATAATTTATCTTCTTTTATAGTTTTTAAGAAAATACATTATTTTTATTTAAAATCATATTTTAAATTTTTTTTAAAACAACATTTTACTACGTTAGTAACGTATATATAACTTCATCATTTTTATTAAAATCAATAATTTTTACACCGGTAACATATGCGTTACTATTACCAATCGCTTCTACCATTCGTCTTATACCACCACTATCCACAACTATAATCACATTCACCAATGTGGTAACACATGTTATACCATATTTTAAATTAGGATAACACAAGTATTATCACTACCAACACACACGAGTAACGTATATGTTACTTTATCATTTTTATTAAAATCAATAATTTTTACACTGGTAATATATATGTTACTATATGTTATTGCTTCGTTTTCATTAAAATCAATACTTTATAATTTATTTTCTTTTTATAGTTTTTAAGAAAATACATTATTTGCATATAAAATTCATATTTCAATTTTTTTTATTGAAAACAACATTTTACACAAGTAACATATATATTACTTCATAATTTTCATTAAAATCAATAATTTTTATAATGGTAGCATATGTGTTACTATTACCAATCGCCTTATATCACTACTACCACTCGTCTTATACCAGCACCGCCACCGACATAATCGTGATCAAATCCACTACCACTAACTATAACTATAATCACATCCACCACAAATGTGGTAACACATGTTTACCATATTTTAAATTAGGATAACACAAGTGTTACCACCACCAACACTGCTACCACTTCACCACTATTAATTTAAATTAAGGTATTACATGTGTTACTATAATTAAAATTAGAGTAACAATTGAATACAACCACCACAATTTTCTCCCATTACTACGTAGTTCTAACACCACTATTTACATGAGTAACATATGTGTTACTGTATGTTATTTTCTCGTTTTCATTAAAATCAATAATTTATAATTTATCTTATTTTTATAATTTTTAAGAAAATACATTATTTTCATTTAAAATTCATATTTCAATTTTTTTAAACAACATTTTACACGAGTAAATATGTTAATTCATTATTTTCATTAAAATCAATAATTTTTATACTGGTAACATATGTGTTACTATTACCAATCGTGTTCTACCACTACTACCACTAGTTTTATACTAGTACCGCTACCACCATAATCGTGTTCAAATCCACTACCACTATCCACAACTATAATCACATCAACCACAAATGTGGTAACACGTATGTTACCATATTTTAAATTAGGATAATACAAGTGTTACCACCAATACTGCTACCGCTTCGCCATCATTAATTTAAATTAAGGTAATACATGTGTTACTATAATTAAAATTAGAGTAATACTTGTGTTACAACTACCACAATTTTCTTCCATTACTGCATAGCTCTAGCACCACCATTTACTCCGGTAACATATGTGTTTCTGTATGTTATTTTCTCGTCTTCATTAAAATCAATAATTTATAATTTATTTTCTTTTATAATTTTTAAGAAATTACATTATTTTTATTTAAAATTCATATTTCAATTTTTGTTTTGAAAACAACATTTTTACACAAGTAACATATATGTTATTTCATCATTTTTATTAAAATCAATAATTTTTATACTGGTAACATATGTGTTACTATTACCAATCGCTTTCTACCACTACTACCACTCGTCTTATACCAGCACCACCACTACCACAATCGTGTTCAAATCCGCTACCACTATCCACAACTATAATCACATCCACCACAAATGTGTTACCATATTTTAAATTATGATAACACAAGTGTTATCACCACAAACACTGCTATCGCTATACCACTACTAATTTAAATTATGGTAATATATGTGTTACTATAATTAACATTACAGTAACACATGTGTTACTTGTAGGGTAACATGTGTTTACCTTGTCATCCACTACCACTGTCACTACCGCTCGCCTTATCCCACCACCACCACCACCACCACCACCACCAACCGGGTTCAAATATCTTACCATAATCCATAACCATAATCACCTCTACCACAACTGGGATAACACATGTATTACCGAAATTTAAATTAAGAAAACACAATGTGTTACTTGTAGAGTAACACATATGTTACCACCACCGCCACCGCTCCACTAACACTACTAATTTAAATTACGGTAGCACATGTGTTACCCTACTTTAAATTAGAGTAACACGTGTTTTACTTGTAAGTGTTACCTTATTATCCACAACTACTACTCGCATTATCCAATCACCGTCACTACCATCATCACAAATGGGTTCGGATTCGCTACCACCATCTACAATCATAATCACCTCTACTATAACCGAGCTCATTTAAAATTAATATTTCAATTTTTCATTTAAAAAATATTTTTAACCGAGTAACATATGTGTTACCATATGTTACTTCTTCATTTTTATTAAAATTAATATTTTAAAATTAATCTCGTTTTATAAATTTTTAAAAGCATAATATATTCATTTTAAATCAATATTTCATTTAAAAATAATATTTTTACCTAAGTTACAATATGTTACCCATTTTACAAATTTTTAAAAATACATTATTTTAATTTAAAATCAATTTTTCATTTGAAAGCAACATTTTAACACGGGTAACATATGTGTTACATTATCAATCGCATTCCACCACCACTATCACTACCACTTGTTTTATCCCATCACCACCACAGCTAGATTTACATTCACTATCATCATCAACAACCATAATCACCTCTATCACAACTAGAGTAACACGTGTTATCACTATCTTTCTCCACAACCACCACTAATTTTAATTATGGTAACACATTATGTTACTAGTTTAACACCACTCCCACTGGCTGTTTGCCACCACCAACATAAAAATCACGAGTAACACACCACCACCACAAAACATAAGTAACACATCATGTTACTCGTCTAAAACCACTCTGCATTAATGTCTGTCACCACCACCACCACCACCACCACCACCAGAACAAAACACAAGTAACACATCATGTTACTTTTACACTTATGAGTTTTCATTATAAACAAGTCCATCTCACAGTTCCCATTTACGTTTGCAAAAAACCGGCCATAAGCAATCTGGCGGAATTCATGAAAGTCATGTAAGAACATCCTTGTAAACATGTTAAAGGTTGTGCACTGTAAGAGCATATAATATCAACTTTTGGAAGTTAACAAGATGCATTTTTGCAAACTTATTTTCCTATTAAATTAAAATCGAGCCTCAGAACCAGAAGCTTGCTATGTTAGTATCTAAAAGGAACCATATCTTTTGGCTTTGAAATGTTTTAGGCAACATAATCTCGGAAGGAGGAATAAATTATTAAACAATTTTCTTCCATTGCTCAACCTCACTAACCGTTCACTGGAAATATTTTAGTCATAATGTCTATCCTTAAATGTTATCATTGTTAGCCATCAATTCAGTTCAGTATTAAGAGAATAATAGGAGAACCAAAGAAAAAGCAAGCTATGGTTCATTTTAAATGCTCGTCAAAGCTTGTTTTACCAAGAGAAAGCAAAAGAAATGGATGGTTCGGGTGGAAGGAGACCTCCTTTGTTATATGTAACAACTACAATGTCTTCTAATGCCATTCCATCGAGTTCTGTTCCGGCTATTTGCTTGTTGAGGTTGTCTACATAAGCATGATACTTTTCCCAATGGTATTCAAATGTTTCACAGCTCATATGAGGCCCCAAAGCATGCTAAATCATACTCCATGGATGTAGATAGCAAAAGAGACCAATAAGTACTATTAAAATTAACATTGTTAAAGATATATAAACATGGAGAGAATTGATTCGTGTAATTTTATTTATGTACTGAAACTGACATAAATGCTTTTGCACCCACTTGTGGTTAAGAGTCAAAATGAAAATTTACTCATTGATGAGAAAAGTAGGAACTAATAGTTTTAATTCATATAAGATGAATGATCATTATAACAATTAGGAGACACAATCTAGTGATGCAATCCACAGTTGATGTTCAAATTGTATCGTTATTCTAACAGTTATAAATTGGCATTTTGTTGCCATATATTCGTACTCATCACCCTAAATGTTAAAAAGTCCTAGAATACAATTAGTCACTATTACCTAGAAATTACACAAATTGAAGAACAGACCCATCAAGAGAGTTTTATGATAAAGATTTTAGGGAATTACCATGAACCAGTGTGATTAAACACAAAGCAAGCAAAAGTGTTAGCTTGTTAATTTCAAAATTAAGTTGAATGCCAAGATATGTAATTTCACGACGCTCTCAAGAATGTATCTTGTTAGACCAGTATTTCTTTTTGTGAAAGACAACCAGAATTTTCAATACAATTGCAAAAGCATAATTCTTCACTAATCAAACTTAAGTTTCTAACCATGGCTTCTAAAAGATTATGCTCTAGGAGTAGGACACTGACAGATTTACTTATTTTAGTTTAGTCATAAACCAGATTCAATTTTCATCAATTTTAATAAATGGGCGTCGGTGAGCCTTTAATTCATCACCTCTCATAAAAGCTTAAGCTTAGAAAGAGAACGTAATTATTTATTTATATGTAGAAATCAACATTTAAAAGTTGAAGTAAATCTAAAGATACAAGATATCCAGGAGGAAAAAGAAAATCACAGAGAGAGCAGTTTGAGTAATTTTCAGGTCTTACTAGTGGGTATGGTGGAGGGTTTCAGATCAAATTTATACTAGTGGTGCTTGATCCAGATCTACGCAACCGGATTTAGAGAAAAGATAGAGAACACGGTGAGGCTAACTCGGTGGCAGTGGCGACGGTCGCCGCGGTAGTGGTTGGAGAAGATAGTGGCGATGCCTTGGTTGGTGGTGCAGAGCTTGAGAATTAGGATATGGTTGTTTAGTAAATTAAATTAGAATTAGGATTTGTAAATAAAAGAGGTATTTGTTTAAAAAGTATAATTAGATGTAGGTAAAATTGAAAAATAAAAAAGTGAGTATTTTTAACTTTTAAAAGAAAAAGAGGTATATAGTATAATTATCACTTTTTAAAACAGTTCATATAATAGAAGACAGGTATTTTCAGTAAATATTATTTAAATGTAGGGTAAAAATAAAAATTTTTAAAATAAAGGTATATTTCAACTTTTTATAAAAAGAAGGATATATGAGCTAATTATTCCTATAATTTGTGTTTGGACACAATAAATATGCGTTTAACAGATCAAGTCACGCTGCCTTGAATCATGAAAAGACCATTTTCGTCCTTTTATGACTTTGACTTGAATAATTATAGTCAATCAATTTGCAGTTCATTTAAGGATATGCCAATTTGTAGATCATGACAGTGCATAATTGTTAATATAAATAAACGAGTCATCCCATTATTCTAAGAACACATTGCTGCCAAGAATTATTAAATCCTGAAGATAAGTTGCAATATGATTAGGAGTGCGTTTGATAGAGATTATAAGCAGTTTATAAATCAATATTGGTTTATTTGAGTTAAATTGTTGATTTTTCGTGTTAAAATGGGTTGAAAAGTCAAAATCATGCGGTGAAAAAAAATCAAAATGAATTTTAATCCCTACCAAACGCACGCTAGATTATAAGCATCTCGGAAAAATCACATTTTGTCTTTTTTGATTCAAAAATTCCATCTTCTCATAGTCCACGAGGAATGTCGAAAAGAAGGCTCTTGTGTGTAGGTTTCTCATTCTTGATTATGTTCCTATGTTATACGACAAGTTGCCAAGCTCAAAACAACTCATTCTGTGTCCCTTCATCATGTGGAGATATCAGTATAAGGTACCCTTTGAGATTGAAAGCTGATCCAGAGAATTGTGGCCAAACCGAACCCATTTTCGCTCTTGAATGCCAGAAAAACAGCACGATATTGTCCTCAAAATCGCAAAGATACAACGTCTTTGGCGATCAATTATAACAATTTCACAATACATAGCGGATCTGGTCAGCAGCGAGACAATTACTCTTCATGTCAAATTTATTCCTCTGGATAATGATCTTTCTTCTAGCTACATGTATCTTGCTTCTAGTCAAAGCATAACACTTTTAAAGCTGCATTAGCCGATAAATAATTCATCGTATATTGAGAATCCATCTTGTGGAAACAAAGTGCTTTTTCCAACTATTCGAAAATTCTTAGTTACTTTGTTATTGGGAGCCTTTTGGGCTCGGATTTGGAAGAATCTTGCACCTTTGACACGGTGGTTCTAACCTCATCGAACATTCCTTTGCAAGAAAATGCTACGTATTCAACCATTCACGTCGCTCACGGCATTCGGGTTTGAGCTTTATTGGTATCGTGCCATGTGTGGAAAATGTGATGCAAGCAAGGGCACTTGCATTGTTGAGGACAATCAAATTCGCTGCCGCCATTCTTGTTATGAAGACACCCCTCTTTCGAGCGCACTTACGTACTGTAAGATTATGCCTTATCTTTGTCTTGAACATTTTTTGAAAATGGAAAAGCTGAAATTTTCAATTATTATAGGTACATCTTGTCTGGTTTGTTAATAATTATTATTCTTTGGACAAATGGAGGTAAATTGGACTACTATGCACGTAAGTGTTCGTAATTGTGACCTCTGCCGGATCTTTGATTTTTGGAAGCCTTCTCTTGTAAAATTTCGCATATTTTTGTCCTCTGATATTATTTTCTTTTTGTTTCGACAGCTTTTATAGTCCTGATTGGTCTCCTGTGATTGGTAAGATTCACACCCTTTAATACATGATACATGTGATATTTTCATGTAGGAGTGACCATATAAACATTGTGATGGTAAAATCTTGTCTCATTATTCTTTTCACAATTATGCAGGATTAGGATTACTAATAGCACCAAGATTATTATGTGGGTTACCATTCGTACTAGGATTGATAGTGTATAAATGGAGAAGACGACACTTATCGATCGATGATGAAACCATTGAAGAATACTTGAAACATCAAGATAATCTTATGCCAATAAAATACTCTTACTCTGAGATCAAGAAAATGACAAAAAGTTTCAAAGATAAATTAGGTGGAGGAAGATGTGGAACTGTTTTTAAAGGAAACCTTGAAGTGGCCCTTTTGTTGCAATAAAGATGATGGCCAATTCTGTTGCAAGCGGCAAAGAATTTATCAATGAAGTTGCAAAAATTGGAAGGATTCGCCATGCAAATGTGGTGAAACTTATTGGCTTCTGCATTGAAGGTTCAAAAGCGAGCTTTGGTCTATGAGTTTATGCCTAATGGTTCTCTTGACAAATACGTATATTCCCAAGAAGGACCGTCTCCTTGAGCTACTAAAAATGTTTAAAATTTCTCTTGGAATGGCTCGTGGGATCGACTCCTCCCGGGGCCCGAGCCATCGGTGAGATACCACTTTGGAAGAGCTAGAATTCTAACCTTGTGTCGGGACCCACGGCCAAGGGACGATCTCGGGTAGACAGTTTCTATGGGGGCGTAGGCCTCCCAAAAGGTAACGGAGGCGCAAAGGTTTCCTCGGGCCGGACGGAGATTGGCCCCTCGAGTGCAAAGGCGTAAGGGAGCTTGGCGCAAGACCCACCCGTCGGCGAGGTGGACGAAAGTCGGCCTTAGTGATCCGACGGTGCCGAGTGGAAGGGCCGTCGCTCAGCGGATAAAAGTCCCGACTATCTACATCGGGACTACGAACATATTGATATTAAGCTTCACAATATTCTCCTCGGCGAGAATTACAATCCAAAAATTTCGATTTGGGTCTTGTGAAATTGTATCCATTAGATGACATTGGAGGAGTCTTGTATAAAGCAGATCTTTATAACTTTGGAATGATGCTGATGGAAATGGCACGAAGAAGGGGAAACATGAATCCATTTGCTGAAAATTTGAGCCAAGTTTACTTCCCTTCTTGGGTATACGATCAGCTCAATGAAGGAAAAGAATTGGAAATGGGAGATGCCACGGAGGAAGAGAAAGATGATGAAAAAGTTGATGATAGTAGCTTTATGGTGCATTCGGATGAGGCCGAAGATCGTCCTTCTACCGGTAAAGTTGTTGAGATGCTTGAAGCCGACATTGGAATCCTACGAATGCCTCAAAATCCTTCCCAATTTACGGTGAGATAGCAAAGATGGCGAATACACGGCTCGTGTGGAGGCATCTGTATAATATAGTGATGCTATATATTGTGTACATTAGGATTTATGTAAATTGTTTTTGATGAATCTAGTTTATCTTGTTGATCGTTCTTTTCCATAATATGAATGTGTTCTCTCTCCTGTAACCTTCAAAGGCTTGCGTCGTGAGGGAATGGTGAACACAATCCTTTTCACAAGGAATGTACCTAAGCTGTTTAGGATTATCCTTATCTTTATGTATAATGCATTCGGCATGGCATTGGACATGCATTGACCGATCTGCTTGTGATTGACGACGATTTGTGATTTGGAATCCGAGAAGAAAAGCTATTCGATGAAATGCACGAAATAATTGGTTTCATGGACCATTAATATTCTTAATCGGTTTAAGCGCAATGATTTGTATGCCATAGTTTAGGACAAATTGTCTATTTAACTTTTCGAGCACTTGGGTTTTCTTCGCTTACTTGAAAATAAGACCCACGCTGGCTGCAGCGTAACTAATTTATTGTTTTTTTTTTTTTCCTCATAATCTCATTGAGTCCTTCAAAGAATTTCTACTATCTTTTCCGTGTAGTTAGAGATTTATCTTTGTTGTTGAGGTTTTTATACACACGGAGTTCAAGGCAATCGGGATTTATCTAATTGCATGTTTGGTGCTGATCTATCTGACATAACAAAAAGATTTTAATTTGTTTCTTAATACTACCCATGCATGAACTAAATATTCCCAATTGCCGATTAAGCGTAGTTGGGCGCTCTAGGATTACTTCACAAATTAGCAACAATATGCATAGCGGTCTTTTAGGAATTAGAAGCCCACGGCTGGCGAAGATCCGCTAACCGAGATCTATTGTTGAACTTTTGGCAAAACCTACGAAGGTATGTGAAATAATGATTTATACATATAAACCATGCAAGCAAAGCAAGAACGCATTATCTCCCACAATCTTTCAAATCTTTTTATGTACAAGATTAATCTCAATTATCAATCGATTCATGATCATCAACTCGTTTGATGTTGTCATCCGGATATTCGTGCAATGGAGTTTATCGCATTTTGTATTGGAAAAGAATTGGGAGCATGGTGAGATTGTCGCCATCACCACAACTCAATGGATGAATGATCCGCTCTTCTGGCTACCACTGGATATGTTAGAGTCCTAGAATCGTAAGTGTTCTCCATATTATAGCACCCCACCTTCCTCAAATGTATGACACTCTCTTCGATTTAGATGATTATAAATCAACTCGGGAAAGTACAGTTGTCTAGTACATCTACTTGACTAAAGTCGAGTTGAAATTTTTTCCAAAAAACAAAAGTTCGATTTCAGTATGGGTCGAGTTTGATAAAGTTCAGATGTGTGTACCTTATACTTGGGTCAAATTAAAAAAATTTAAAAACTAACTCGACCTCATTTGAGAATGCTCGACTTGGGTAGGGCTTGTTGGAATGGGTATTGAGCATATGAATGTGTGGGGATGGAAGGGAAGGATGGCCTGGCTGGCTCCTAGGCATTCAATCTGACTTCCAATCCATCAGGCAGATTGGTTTCATGTGTTATGTGGATATGTTTATGAATTTTATAAGCACTTTTAACTATCTGTGATATAATACCCACCTCATGGATGATTTTTTCTCCATTTCCTTTAGAATTTCCTAGGAACTGAGATATTATTTTACCTACCACAAAAACATTATTTGACAGCTTTTGTTTGTACCTTGACAAATTATGTCTTCGTCAACTTCTTCTAACCAATTCTACTTTGATAATTAACATATTACTACATCATCAACTGCATATTATCACCTATTTGGAAACTTTATTCTATTAATCCATCGATTTGGTAAAGTGATAAGTGTATTTATACGCTTATTTAGACTTGTAAACTTAGTACAAATTCATTGGATAAGCAGATTTCTACTTAATTTAGTTCAAATGTCATTTATGTAGGTACAAATTCCAATTTGATGAGCTTTGAGCGATAAAGAAGAGTTTGACTCTTAATCGAAGCTTAACTTGACGGCATAGATATGAGTAGAATTGAAGTTGAAATTTTGGGAACAAAATCGATTTCAAGAAAGTTCGGGGACTAATATGCACACTTTAAAATCATTGGAAGACTGCTTTGGAAAGACCAAAGAAGGGTGAGAACCAATTAAAATGTTGTTGGAAGTTTTGATTTGAATCGAGAATATTTAAGGAACAAATGACCAAAATTGTACTTAAAAGCTAAATCAGAGACCAAAATGTAAGTTTTGAAAAATAAAATGTCACACCTAGGTAGCACAATGCATTTTTGCGACCACAATTTTTTTTTTTTGCACGTCACATAAAGGTAGCACAATGCATTGTGCAACTTAGGCGTGAACTCCATTGTAAGAGAGTTCGGGCAATTTTTTTTTTTTTTTTTAAGTCAGACTAAGGCTTTTTGGGACACGACTTTCAAGGTGTCTCAATAACTATAAAAAAAAAAAAAGGAAAAAATCTAGGTCAATGAAGGGTGTGCGCGAATTGAGAAAATAGAGATCAAGAGCAAGGAAAATAAGAATTTTGGAGCAACATTTCATCACGATTCGATTGAAGATTTTGTAATAATTCAAGATTAAGAGTTGTATCTATTCTTCTTATTTTTCTTCTAGATCATAAATTCTTTTGTTATGATAGCTATATTCATAGGAATTATGTCCACTAGGGTTTTCATAACTAATGATGAAACCTCGAATTATTTTGCTTTTGTGATTGATTGTTTATTATTCCTTAATTCCGTTTTGATACTTGATGACTATTAAAATGTATTTGTGATTTATATTGCTTTCGAGAGGTTTAATATAGATAAGTACATGGTAATAAACAATGTACGGTCATGTGATAGCTACAGATACTATTATCTATATGAAATCTTGTGGGATGATCGTTGTTAATTAATACATGATCATATATTCGTAGGTTAATTAAAGCTAATTAATTTCATATGGGAGTATAGAATCAATTGACCATCGATAGAGATTTTTGATTAATTTAGGATAATTGATTTTCAATTCAAGACAAGATTTGATAACTGTGAGTAATAGAGATTCGAACTAAATAATTCAATGGTGGATTAGGAGATTCTAGTACATTAAGAAATCAAAGTTAATAAATTAAAAAAATTCTCTAGCGCTTGCATAATTAATCATTTAGATTTACTCAATAAAAAACAATCTAAAAAACCATAATTAAAGCTGGCAAACGGGTTAGCTAGGCCCGGTCTGACCACACTCAATTCAGGGCCGAGCCTGCCCAACCTAGTTTCTATAGTGGCCAATAAAAAGATGGCTCAGCCTAGCCCAATGTCGGGCCAACCAAGTCCAAATTCTAATTTTTTTAAAAAAAAAATTTATACAAGTGTATATTATATCTTGTTATCAACACTAAAATATAATATAAAACATTAAATTGTAATTATAATATCTCCATGAATGAAAATAAACAACGACAAGATAATAATGTAGACACTAGACAGACATCAATGAAAAATCTACAAATTACGAGTATGCCATACAAATATAATCCATTGGTTAATTATTTTCCATTTGTTACTTGGGAGTTTGATAATTTTAGCCAGTGTCTTTAGATCTATTGCTGCTTAATGCATGATTAAATTTGGAGTGAGAAATGATATACCGTTACAATATGTTTACCATAATCATATATCACCAATTAATATCAATTGTGTGGCTATAATAAAATTTTTAGTGGGGAGGTGATTGATACCAAGAATTAATATTGTTGAAAAGAAAGTCCAAAACTCGTGTAAGAACATTAATAATTGTCAATATTCAAGAATACAAAAGAGTAGAGCTACCAAAAATATTGATTATATAAGATTCTTGTCCCGCAATTGTCCCTGTAGGAAGGACACGAGAAATTTCATTCTTAAACATGCATGTGGAAATTTATGCAAAGCTTGTCATTGATTTTCATTTCTGATTTAGGGTGGTTGGGCTAAATTTTATATTTAGGGTTGAACTTATTTGGACTAGAGCCTGAAACTTAAAGAGAAAAAAAGAAATTGTCGGCCAACGCGACCCAAGTCTACATGGCCTGACGGGCTAATCGGGCTAGGCCATAACAAGCCCAGTTTCCTCAGGCTAACTTTTTAAGGCCTGGCCCAACACCCAGGTTATACTGGTCTGCCTCACCGGGTTAGACTAGTTTTGCCAGCTTTAACCATAATAATTGTGTGTGTAACCAGTTAAAGTTAATTGTGATTAAAATATAGTCAATGGCCAATCTTTGTAGGTACGATACTTTGATCATCTTTATACTATTTGTTACGATCTGTCTACTTGCGAGATAAAATCGACAACATAAAGCAATTATAAATGGAATATTCTTCTTGTTTTTTAATTCTCCAGTATTTTATGTAAATTACCCCATATTTCATATTTATTTTCAAACGATGAAGTAGTGTACAATTGACTTGACTTGTTTTTTCATTGGTTGCGGTATCTATCCTTTTCAGCGTATTGAGATAACATGTAATATCTTTGTTCAAATTTGTTACTTATTGCTTAAGAAGTCTTTGCACTTCATTGCCTTTCACTCTTTCTCTTGGAATGGCTCAGAGAGTCGATGCTGGCAATGTGGCCTAAACTTTTATTGCTAGAAAAGTCTTTGCACTTCATTGTCTTTCACTCTTTCTCTTGGAATGGCTCAGAGAGTCGATGCTGACAATGTGGCCCAAACTTTTATTGCTAGAAAAGTCTTCGCCCTTCATTGTTATGGGGCCTAAGCTGGTTTTTGTGTGTGGCTGTAATAAGTCTCTCTGCTGAAATTAGATCTATCACAAAACCAATGCAGAACATAAAACACGAGCATAGTTTGACTTGTATTTGAACTTGCACTGAATATTCCACATCATAACTGTTGGAAACTGGGATTTGGACATCACAAAAATTAATTTTCTGTGATGATCAAACATCCCTCCACAAAGTCTGATTTATTTCGTGCATTCAACTGGATTAAATAAAATTACAAGAACACATAAGTGTTGAAGAATTACCCTTGTAGCGTGTTGTTCTTTAAACTTCCAAAGCTCCAAACCCTCAAGCCTTCCCCAGTGTTCTCCAAGAGAAGCTATCTTGGTGTGTGGTCACCTCTACGGTTCTAGGTTATACTAGAGTTAGGATTTTCTTTGTCAAGAGAAAATACACAATTCACACTTTTAGTGTGTGTCCCGCCTCTATGCTTAGGTTGTGTAGAAAAGCGGTCTTATGAGACTATTTATTATCTACTTACACTCCGAACCCTACCAACCTTAGTACCATAACCTGAGGCCCATTTTCGCACAGGTCAAAATAGGTAATAAGCCTATTTAGCTCTATATATTGGAGCTAATGAGGGGACTTGATCGGACCCAATTAAACTAAGCTCTAATAAATTAATTTTGACTCGATCAACTCTTGATCATCAAAATAATTTATTAATCGTGTTCTATTCCACTAAAGAACAAGATTGCACTCTTAGTCTAATTGAAATTATTGAATCAACAATCAATAATTATACCCCCGTCGATCAACTCGAATATTCGGAATAAGTAAAATGACCAAAATGCCCTTATTCGAATATTCACAAATTCTCAACTCTCATCTTCTATCTGACAGTTTGATGTGATCACATCACATCATTGAATTCAATAATCAATGTCGAACTACTGAGCTCAGATTAAACTTTATACTAGAAGAACTACTGAGATCATGATCATACCTTAAAGGTGACGGATTCCATATTACGAATATATGTTCCTCGTTAGTTCACTCTAATTCCCAAAGTATCGAAATATTGATCAGCAATTTGATCTCACTCATTGACACCTCAAAGAACTTCAAGTTAGTAACCGAAGTTCATTATCCGTTCAGGATTAAGGTCCCATGTACGATAGTCAAGTGAAATTAAATTTGTCTGGTCAATGTCACAAATTAATTTCACGTGGTCTCGTTCAATACAATCTAAATGTATTCTCAATTTTATTACCAAAGTCAAAGATAGACTTTAATAAAATCGAGACGATCTTATCAAAATAAATTATCCATATTTATTTACTGATCGTGAACGATAATTTTAGATCGAATTACAGATTGAATCTTTATGTGTTTAACAACTCAAACACTCAATTTGTAATATCAAATCGACCTATGGATAAATGTAAGCTCAAAATAACATAATAAATATATCAACCAATATATTAATTTTATTTCAAAATGTCACGAATACAAATAATTTACTCGACGGGCAAACACAACCTAACAATAACTTGTGCTAGGCCACCTTGGCTAAAAGGCCGTGTCAAACAAGTTGAATCGGAAAAGCGTCCAACTTATATAATTTAAGTTAAAAATGCCTCTTTTACAAAACAATTGACTTAAATACCATCATTAATAAGGTCCGTTAACAGATGGTCTGTTAACAGACCATTAACAGAATAGATGCTTGTTAATAGACCACATGTCTGTTAAGGCCAGAATTGACTTTAACAAACCAAATCATAACAGATCATGTTAAACTGGTTTTTCAATTAACCTACCTCAAATTGAACTCAAATTTATAGAAATTTAAAGCAAAAATCACAATTCTCAAATGTATACATATTTTTATGATTTATACAATAAAATTCACAATTTGTACCACAAATTAAAAGAAGAAGAAATAACATATATTTTGCAAGAATTTAGATGAGTTAGATTTTAACCTTAAAATGAGATTTCTTACATAGACGAAATGGGTTGGATTCTAACATTGAAATATGCTATATTCTAATTTGAAAATCCTCTCTTTCAGCAGATGCAGATGAATTTGAAATTGTTTGAAATGTAAAAAGCGGGGAAGAAAAGGCATGGATATATATGATAATTTGTTTGTAAAATAGGTCAACGGCCATTCAAAAAAAATTTGGGTCACTTGACCATTTAGCGCTATTCACACGGCTGGGCTAATAAGGTTTTACTTCTCAAAATCTTCTATGTACACAAAGGAGGCCTAGAATTAAATGCTCGCGTAACACAAAATTAACCAGTTGAATTTTTGCACTTTTTGAAGGTGAATCACTGTTGTCATTAAATCTTTCATATTTATTTATTTTTGATTGTGGTTAGTCAAAAAAACTGCCATTCACACAGACAAGTACATTAAACGTTTTAGAGACTATCGAAATTGGATTCATCAATGGAAGTACTGTATCAGGATTCAGGACTGTTGGGGGTTGGAAATATAGAAAATATATTTATTTTTTTATTGATTCAGCTGACTGAAACACCGCGAGGAAGGAAAATAATATAAGAAAATGTTTACTAAAATGTTCCTCATCACTCTAGTTCTGATATGACTGCCAACTCTGTTTGATGAAGCCTTCCATGGATTCCTGCAATGGAGTTTGTCCCATTTGTAGCTGGAACAGGATGAGGAGGCATGGTGAGATTGTTTCCATCTCCTTCCAACATTTGAACTACAACTTTCATGGATGGCCGATCTGTTGGATACCACTGAATACACCACAGCCCCACAATAGCAAGTTTTTTCAATATAATACCATCGTCACTTCCTCAATTCGGATGTGCAACTCTTCTCCTTGACTTAATTGATTAAAAATCCATTCGGGAAAGTACACTTGACTAGCATTTGCTGTAAGATCATTATTCTTCCTCCTCCAACCATCTCGAGCAATAACATCCCAAAGCTATAAACATCTGACTTGTAAGACACTCTCCCAAAATTCCTTGATAATACCTCAGGTGCAATATATCCAATGGTTCCTCTTGCAGCCGTCATTGACACACCACTTTGTTCCTTGCAACACAACTTAGCTAGACCAAAGTCACAGATCTTTGGATTGAAATTATGGTCTAACAAGATATTGTGGGGCTTGATATCAAAATGAAGGATCTGTTGGTCGCAACCCTGGTGAAGATATTCAATTCCATAAGCTATGCCTAGAGCAATATCTTGGAGCTTCTTCCAACCAAGGGTATTTCTCTTAGAACCAGCTCGGAAGATGAACTTTTCAAGTGAATCATTTGGTATAAATTGCGTACCTAGAGCTCTTCTAAATCCGTCAGCACAATAACCTACTAAACGGACCACGTTCACATGGTGGATTCTCCCTATTGTTCCAACTTCAATGATGAACTCCTCCCATTTCCTTTGAAATTGTTGAGGACCTTTACCGCAACATAAATTTCATTAGACAGCTTCCTTTATATACGGTTCCGTAGCCTCCTTCACCCAATTTTTCGCTGAACTGATTGGTAATCTTTCTGATCTCTGCATAAGAGAATCTAGTGGGTTTGAGAGCTCTGTAATCTTCCAAAAACTTTTCAATCGTCGCCTGATTCTCTTTCTTTATTCTACTTGAGCTATAGACATAGTAGAGTGCTACAAGTGTTCCCACTGAAAGGAAAGCACCTATGGTGCCACCTGCAGAATACAAGACCAGACCACTATTTTTAATGATAACCTAAACAGCACAAGTAAGATGGAAAATAACATTTCTGAAGTAAATTAAACAATAAAGGAAAAATTCACCTGCAATCAAATCTCTTCTTGGTTCACCTGTAAGAAAATAAAGTGAAAATTTATCTACTTGTGCTATTTAAAATATAAAATAATAAAAATAGCGCTGACTAGAGGAGCCATTTGTTGTTTGATAGACAGATAAAATCAAAGAAAAAGACAGATCGAGGCTATACTTCTATGTATCTTGGGCTTGCTGGTACACTGAGTTCCACTTTTATTGGTGTCTAAGCTGCAAATTTTTCCTTGAACTTCACAGTGGCCACAATATGGTTCCAACCATTTCAGATGGAGATCGTTTTGATCAAACGTATACCATGGAACAGGTGAAATTTCATGAATCTTGGTACACGAAGTCAAAGGATACTCGTCAGTGTTTGATTCAGAATAAATGGCATAGACTTGGTAGCCCGGGACAGCAAGACAAGGAATAATGAAACCCATATTTCTATTGGTTGTAGAACAATTAAACAGGACACGGCCGTACAAGCTATTTTCAAGGAAGTGGTGGAAGGGGGAGGCTGATAAATTAAGATAGAGAAGCTTTTGAGGAAGACATCCATCAGGATCATATAGCTGAATATTTTGAGATACATAATCAATTTTCTTTACTACTAGCTTCACTGAAAAAGGTAGTTCGAGCACAGTTTCATCGCTCTCGTTACAATATAGATTGAAATATGGATAGCCACAATGTTCTGGCTGTACAAATTTATTTCTGAAAGGAAACCTGATGATCGGGCCACCTTTACTGCACCTGGTTGTTGTACAGTCATCTAATCCTGCTATAAGCTGTGGAGAGAACAGGAAGAAGAACATGTAACAGATGAAGATGGACATTTTAATCTTCAAAGTCATCTATTTTCTGCCTCTTCCTCTCTTATCGATGTGGCTCTTAGATAAAAAAATTGATCAGGTCTGTCACTCCCACAACAAAATTATTTCAAATAACTGTTGGAAAACACAATGTTCAGTGATTACCAGGAAGCATCACCGAAACTTTTAGACATAATGACAAAGCTCCAGTCGCTTTCTGATAATTACAAATCCCAGTTGCACGAGCTTGACTATATCACAAGACTCAAGTTCTTGGAAGCAAGACTTGTGTATTCACACACTATGGAAAAGACTAGTATTTTCCCTTGCAGTATGCTGAGCCTAAGTTCGTGAAGCAGGGGTTGGTCTTACCCTTGGAAATTTCTATCCACCTTCTCAGTAGCTAGTCATTGCCAATAAATCTTCATAAAACCTTGAACAATTCCGTCGCACAGCGACAAACAATACTCGAAAACCATGCTCAGAGAAACCTTCCTCCTTGAATGTTTATCGTCCCTGATCATTGTCCAATTACTTCAAACATCCAGTGCAAGTCATAATACCCAATGCAACTCTTCTGCGTGTGGCAAGATTCCTATTATTAGGTACCCTTTCCGATTAAAGGAGGATCCAAAACACTGTGGTGATTCCAGCTATGAACTAGTTTGTGAAAACAATACTGCCTCCCTATATCTAAATTCCAACAAGTATCATGTGCAAGCCATCGATTACCTCAATTTCACTATTCGTCTTGTTGATGCTGCCTTAAAAAAGGACAGTTGCTCCTTTCCTCAGTATTCTCTGTCTCAATATAACTTCTATAATAATTATTATCCTTATAGCACGTACAACTTAAACAAATCAGTAAACTTTGCTGAATTGAATTGTCCTATTACTTTTATGAGCTGTCCATTTCCCGTGAATTCTTCTCTGTTTTTGGAAACTTCTCATTGTGACAACATGTTCTATGCTTCCAATGCTTCTTATTCATCAACAAGAAGATACACGTATGTTAAGGTTGGCGATTTGAATGTATCAGATGTGAGAGATATGTGCAGTATAGACCTCATAGTGATGACATCTTGGCCATTTAAGGATGTCAATAATATTTCGCTTTCAGAAATCCATGGTTCTCTGATATATGGATTTGAGCTCTCATGGTGGGGTGTGAAGATTAGCTATTGCAAAAAGAAAAAACATTGCAAATTTTGTTACAGTGGCAGAGAAGGATATTACTATTTGTGTGGTAAGATGATTAATTTTTTGTCTTCAAATCACGCAGCTTTTTGCATTTGTTACTGTGGAGGATCTATCCTGTATTTCCATGTCTTTTAGGTAGTTGCGTGCTCTTTTGTTCCCCATAATCTATTACTTGTGAAGTTCTCTGCAAAGTTCATAAATATTAGGTTGGTTTTTCATCAAAACTGAGGAGATGAAGTGTTTGTTTGGAAGAATTTTTTTGTAGATTATAAACAATAAGTTTTAGAAAATGTGTGGATAAAAGTTATACGTGCTATTGGTCTTAAAACAATATATAAACCGCACTTTTTCCTGATTCATATAGTTCAACTTCAAAGTATATTTGAAGTTTCTTTATATTTTGTTCTGATAACTTTTTGGTTGTTGAGAATGTAGGCGCCATTACGTGGGAAGAAATCAAAATCTGTAAGAATTCTTTCACTCTCATGTAATTTTCATTTATAATTTTGACGTGTATCTTTATTATAAATTTTGAAAATGATATGAAATATATACACACATGCAAATACACATATATGCATGTTTTATTATTATAATTTTGATGTGTATATATGCATATATGTCTATTTGATTGAAATGTATTTCAGAGCTTGTCTGGTACTGTAGTTTATAAACCAGTTTTTCAACTAAAAATAATTTATTTAACCAAAAATGGTAAAAAAAGTCATGCTATGAAGGTAAATTTTGATCAATAAACTATTTTTTGTTGACAAGCTCTGAAATTTTCACAGTTGCCCACAAAAAAGAAAAAGGAATTTAATATTGATAGTAAAACAATACTAAGGAAATTATATGTTATGTCCATTTGCAAGAAATTATATGAAAGATCCGAAATATGTTGAATATATTAATTGCTCAAAATTGTTGGAAGAAATTGAGTTCGGGATTAATGTCGATAAAAAGAAAAAGAATGTAAAAACGAAAATGGTGAATTAAGTTATTGTCGAACGGCAACTTGAAGTCATCTGTTTGACAACCTCAACTGTCGAACAACAAATGAAATTTCGAGGTAAAAAAGCGTCGAGCCAACCATTGACTATAATTTTTTTTACCGTGAGTTCAAGCTGTAATCTATCAATTCAACTGTCTTTTGGGAGGTAGCTTTTCTTGGAAGCGAGGAAAAGAAAAACTTGCCATTTTGCAAAAGGGTATATGTGAATTTTTAGATTAACGCCCTCTTAATTAACTTTTGGACAAAAACAATAATCAAAGACAAAGACAAGATGTGCAAATTAGTAAGTTGATAATAAAAATATGGTAAAAAATAGTTGAGAATATAAATGCAAAATTGCACAATAATTGGGAAGTTTTATTACAATTAGAATGTGAGGTCGTTAAATGTGGTGAAAATATGATTAACATTTTCAAAAATCACTTATTGTGTCTAGTTTTATAAATTCCACAACAATATAATTCTCTAAATACAATATTGTGTTATTGTTATCACCGACCTGAGGGAGGATTTCACCATCCACTCACACAAAATCAGCATATATGTCTGTCTTCCCAAAAAAAATCAATATCTCCTCAAATCTCTCCTTCTCAATTCTTCTTTTCACCATTCTTCAAATTTCCTTTACAATCTTCATCATCCTCAGTAATTTTCAACGAACAAGTTTTAACAGTTGGATTCCACCGCAATAAAACAGTAAAGTAGTATAAATAATACAACTAATACAATCCAAATATAGTCTTTAATTTAAAGCTATTGTATTTCACATCTTTTTTCTTTCCTTGGTCTTATTATATTAATGGTTACTTACAGGGATTAAGACAGTTCTTATCTTCTGTATTTACATAATAAGTAAGTTCTTTTCATTTCATATATATATATATTGCCCATTGCTAGCCTATCATCATAGGCGAATTCAAACTAGACCTAAAAAAAAGTTTACTCATTTTTCTTCTCGTAATCTGTGTGAACAGTGATCAGCATTGCAGCCAGGATCTTAATTGGAATACCCTTTATGTTAGGATTACTCATCTATAAACTGAGAAGAAGGCACTTATCCATGTTCGATGTAGTAGAAAGCTTTCTACAAAGTCAAAATAACTGATGCCCATCGGATACTCCTATTCAAACATAAAGAAAATGACCAAAGGTTTTCACGAAAAATTGGGTGAAGGAGGTTATGGTTACGTTTACAAAGGAAAGCTTCAAGTGGAAGGGATGTAGTGATTAAATCTTGGGCAAAAACAAAGCTAATGGTCAAGATTTCATCAATGAAGTTTCTACTATTGGAAGAATTCATCATGTTAATGTAGTTCGACTTGTTGGATATAGTGCGAGATATGTCCAAGAGGGCTCTTGTGTATGATTTCATGCCTAATGGTTCACTTGAAAGGTACCTCTCTGGTCAACAAGGAGAAACTAATTCATTAAGTTGGGAGAAAAGCATGAGATTGCACTTGGTGTGGCTCGAGGAATTGAGTATTTGCATCGAGGTCGTGACATGCAGATCTCGCATTTCGACATCAAACCACACAACATACTTCTTGACCAAAACTTCACTCCAAAAGTTTCGATTTCGGACTAGCCAAATCCTACCCGGTGGTAAAAGTATAGTGACTATCAACTGCTGCAAAGGGGTACAATTGGTTATGTAGCTCTGAACCGATCAACAGATGCATTGGGCATCTCATATAAAGCGACGTTTATAGCTTTGGAATGTTGTTGATGGCATTGGTAGGTCTAAATAGAGATCGTATAGAAAATACGGAACAATCTAGCCAATACTTCCACGATTGGATATATGATCGTTTCAACAAGGGTAAGGATATTGAAATTGGAGATGCCGATGAATATGGCTATGAAGGAAGGACGATTACTAGGAAGACGACGATAGTGGCATTATGGTGCATACAGATGAATCCGGTGGATCGCCTTCAATGAGTAAAGTAGTGGAAATGCTTGAAAGTGGTGAGACTCTTCAAATTCCTCCCGACCTTTCCCGCCGCCCCTGCCGCAGTTGCAACCAACGAGGACCAAACATGGGGAGCAGTTCGACAAACTCTATAGCCTTTCTTTGTGTAATGCTTCGTTGATAAACTTGGAGGTTGAAGCATAAACCATTACCAATCAATAGTCAATTGAAATAAGGTCCTCTCTTTCTCTCTGTTTATTACAATTCATTCTTTGGTTAGTTGGAAGCATTGTTTTGTTGTTTAAGTAACGTGTATTGTAGAGTATTTAGAGAGTATTAAGGAAGAAATGTTTAAGTCTCGTCCACTTTACTTTCGTTCGAACTACATACCAAATACATGCTATAAGAATGTTGGTGATCATAGCAATTGAATGTAAGTATTGTTTTCCTTAATTTACTTCTTCATTTTTGTACTATTTATATTGTCGGGAGAAATTAAAGTTTTGCTTGTGTTATGCTTGTTCAATCCCATGCCCAAGTTTTTATACTTCAACATATTTCAATCACTTTTCGCGTACTAGATTCGATAGAATTGAACTTTATTAAAGGTAAAAATGTATAAACGTGTTTCTCGAATCTTTGGTGGTGTTACATTTTTTAACCAACTAGACAAATGTACTCCTCTTCTATAGTCACTTCACATAGTTTTTTGTTAAATTTGGTAGGACAAGAATAGAGGTTGAGTTTAATGAACTTAATTGTAGTAGACTCATTAGCAAGTTGTTACAATTGGAAAAAAAAAAATTGCATGTAAACATCTATGGTAATGCATTACTCTTTCCATATTATAAATATTTTTTTATTAGTTATTCTGAAATAATAATTGAAAAATATGTAATGTAATTGCAAGAAAAACGATAATATCTTAGCATCCAACTTTTATTTTTTTATTTCATGATCCTCAACCTTTAAGTATATAGCACTTAACTTTCTAGTAGATGGTTTTCATCTATTTGATGGTTAAAAAGTGACTTGGAGGATACGCGAAATACTGATTAAGAGATGAAACTAAGTAAATACAAATAATTTTAACGAAAAAAATAAAAAAGGAAAAGAAATGGAAAGGGAAAAAGAAAAAGAAAAAGAGAGAGAAAATGAAACATAAAAAATAGCAAAGTTTTCCTTATATTGTTGGTTCTCCGCCCGGCCCTCATATTTATCTTTTTGTTTAAAACAAAAATAACTGTATAAATAATGATCATGCTCGAAGTTATTTGCTCTACCGTGACAATGTAAAACATTACTAAATTGTTAACTGCATAGTAGCTCTTATTTGAAAATTGATTCTATTTTTAATCCATCCATTTGATAAAGCAATTGGAATTTTCTTCTTTTCTTTTTTTTCTTTTTTTCTTTTTTCTTTTTTTCCCTCCAGTATTTCATGCCCTTTAGCCTAAATTTGTTATTTATTATGAAAAGACAAGCACAGTGTACATTTGTCTTGACTTGTTTATTCATTGGTTGGGGTAATCTCCATTTTCCAACATATTGGTGACAGCATGTAATGCCCTTGTTGAAATTTGTTATTTATTGCTAGAAAAGTCTTTGCCCTTCATTGTCTCTTTGTAATGATAGTCTGGTTATGGGGCCTAAGCTGGTTTTTTTGTGGCTGTAATAAAAGTCTCTCTGCTGAGATTAGATCTATTACGAAACCAATGAAGAACATAAAACGCGAGCATATTTTGACTTGCATTTGAACTTGCACTGAATCTTCCATATGATAACTGTGCTAGGCTGCTTTGGCTAAAAGGCCGTGTCAAACAAGCTGAATCAAAAAAGCGCCAAACTTATAAATTAATTGAAAAGGCCCCTTTTATAAACAAAAACAAAAACAAAAAAAAAAACTCAAATACCTCTTCATTAATAAGGTCTTTTAACATATGGTCTGTTAACACATTATTAGTAGCATAGGTCTGTTAATAGATCACATGTCTGCTAAGGCCATAATTGGCTTTAACAAACCAGATCTCAACACACCATGAAATTGGTTTTTCAATTAACCCACCTCAAATTGAACTCAAATTTACAAAAATTTAAAGCAAAAATCACAATTCATACTCAAATGTTTACATATTTTTATGATTTATATTATAAAATCCACAATTTCTACTATAAATTAAAAGAAGAAGAAATAACATACATTTTGTAAGAATTTAGACAGGTTAGATTTTAACCTTGAAATGAGATTTCTAACATAGATGAAATGGGTTCGATTCAAACATTGAAATATGCTAGATTCTAACTTGAAAATCTTATCTCTTTCAACAGATAGCAGACAAATAAATTTGAAATTGTTTGAAATAAAATAAGCAATGAAGGAAAAATAGGGATATATTTGTTAATTTGCTTGTAAAGTGGGTCAACGGCCATTCAGAAAAATTTGTCAGATCACCCGGCCATTTAGCGCTATTCCTACGGCTGGACTAATAAGGTTTTACTTCTCAAAATCTTCTATGTACACAAAGGAGGCCTTGAATTAAATGCACGCGTAACACAAAACCAATTGAATTTTGCACTTTTGAAAGTGAATCATCGCTGTCATTAAATCTTTCATATTTATTTATTTATTTATTTTTAATTGTGGTTAGTCGAAAAAAGCATCATTCACATAGACAAATACATTAAACGTTTTAGAGGCTATCGACTGACTTGTTCGGTTTGAGTTTTTGGCCAAAAATATGAGTTTTTGGGCTTGAGATTTTTTACTTTTAAAGTTGTTGAAGATAAAATAACTATATTATTCTTGCTATTTTGAAATGGAACTGTGTTGATTAAGGGCAAAATAGTTATTTTACATTCAAAACCTTGAAAAGTCAAAAATCTCAAGCCCTAAAAACTTTTTATTTTTATTTTTTGCCAAAACATGATTCATCAATGAAAGTACTCAATCAAGATCGTTGAGATGGAAATAGAATCTATTGTTAACTAAGACAATATATTTATTTTTTATTGATTAAATTTGATGAAACATCGCGAGGAAGGAAAATAATATAAGAAAATGTTAACTAAAATGTTCCTTGTCACCGCTTACGATATGACCGCCAACACTGTTTGATGAAGCCTTCCATGGATTCTCGCAATGGAGTTTGTCCCATTTGTAGTTGGAGCAGAATGAGGAGGCATGGTGAGATTGTTTCCATCTCCTTCCAACATTTGAACTACAACTTTCATGGATGGCCGATCTGTTGGATACCACCGAATACACCATGACCCCACAATAGCAAGTTTTTTCAATATAATAGCATCGTCACCTTCCTCAATTCGGATGTGCAACTCTTCTCCTTGACTTAATTGATTAAAAATCCATTCGTGAAAGTACACTTGACTAGCATTTCTTTGTAAGATCATTATTCTTCCTCCCTCCAACCATTTCGAGCAATAACATCCCAAAGCTATAAACATCTCGACTTGTAAGACACTCTCCCAAAATTCCTTGATAATACCTTAGGTGCAATATATCCAATGGTTCCTCTTGCGGCCGTCATTGACACACCACTTTGTTCCTTGCAACACAACTTAGCTAGACCAAAGTCACGGATCTTTGGGTTGAAGTTATGGTCTAACAACATATTGTGAGGCTTGATATCAAAATGAAGGATCTGTTGGTCGCAACCACGGTGAAGATATTCAATTCCTTTAGCTATGCCTAGAGCAATATCTTGGAGCTTCTTCCAACCAAGGGTATTTCTCTTAGAACCATTTCGGAAGATGAACTTCTCAAGTGAATCATTTGGTAGAAATTCATTACGAGAGCTCTTCTAAATCCGTCAAGACAATAACCTACTAAACGAACCACGTTGACATGGTGGATTCTCCCTATTGTTCCAACTTCAATGATGAACTCCTCCCATTTCCTTTGAAATTGTTGAGGACCTTTACCATAACATAAATTTCATTAGACGACTTTCCCATATATCTGCCCGTAGCCTCCTTCACCCAATTTTTCATTGAATCGATTGGTAATCTTCGATCTCGCATAAGAGAATCTAGTGGGTTTGAGAGCTCTGTAATCTTCCAAAAACTTTTCAATCGTCGCTCGATTCTCTTTTGTTGGGAAAAACGTGTGCCACCAGAATTGTTTTTATCTTCTGTTTAAAATGAAACACGATTTTCTTAGTGGAGCAAATTGATCAGATGATTACACGTGGAGGCTTTATAACCCTGGGATGAATCTGGCGTCTGATATACTCCTTCATTTTATCTGGATTCTTCACTTCTGGCAGAGAGATTAGGGTTTCTTTGTGAAATATACTCTTCGTCTTCTTCGTCTTCTTCGTCTCTGAAATCTTCTTCTCATTCTTTTCTTTTTGTTAAAAGATCATCAGTTGATGATTCTTGGTGATAGATAAAAGTCTTTTGGCTTTTATTCTTAGTTACCGAATCAAAACTGAGATGTGATGTTCTTGTGTGAGCGATGGCGAGGTTGATTTCTCTAATTTCTGTGGTTTCTTGAGAGTTAAACCTTGGTGGTTTAAAGGAAGTCTCGTAATATTTGAACTACTACTGTACTTGGTTGCCGATTGGTTATTATAATGATGCTTAGAGCATATTTCACGTTGTGGATGCTCAACAGAGGATGTAGGTGTTAGATTTGGTCACCAAACCTCTGGGGCTTAGCCGAAAAATCTCTTGTGTTCTTCTACGTTTTATTTCGTTTATGTTGCTTAGCTATGTTGAAAGTTAATCTTCTTGAAAGTTTCTAATGGTTCTTGGCCTTACAGTGGTATCAAAGCTTTGGATTCTGCTTTCGTATAAGAGGATCTCTGAAAAACTTCAACGTTCTGTACAGATTTAGGTATCCTTGGGTGAGATCTAACCTTTTCTTTTAACTGTTCTTGTCAAATAGATAGGTTTATCTGTGTTTTGTTTCCCTAAAATTTACTCCGTTCACAAAGAAACCCCCTGGAGACTATTCTTTGTCCAAGGGCTCCATAAGAGGCCTTGGGAATCTGAGATAAATCCAGTACGGGTGTGATCCAGGAGTTATTTTCTGCTGAAGACAAAACTTGTGTGATGTGTATAGAGTAGCCTGTTCATATTGTGTATATGATCTTCTGAACTTGACTATAATTTGAAAAACTTCTTTGTGATTATATTCTCTTATAGTTTGCTAAGTAAACTTTTCTGTAAAGTGTTTTCAAAGTTTTGAAATATGTCTTCAACAAGATTTGAGTTGAATATCTTTGATGGGAAAGGGGATATTAATATGTGGGGTCAGAAATTAAAAGCTATTTTGATGCAACAAAAATGTGCAAAAGCTCTTAATGATTCTTGGCCTGATGATATGCCTGAAATTAAGAAGTCTGAAATGGAAGAAATTGCCTGGAGTACTATCTTTTTACACTTATCTGATAATGTGATAAGAACCATAGGAGAAACCAAGATCTTCTATCTCTTGAACTATGGACCAAATTATGACACATTATGTGTCAAAAACTATTCCAAACAAATGTTATCTTTTGAAACAATTCTTTTCTTTTAAAATGGACTCTTCCCTTGACTTGGATGAAAATTTGAACAGATTTACAAAACTGTCCCAAGACCTTGCCAATTGTGATGAAAAGCTTTCACAAGATCAATTGGCTGTGGTTCTCCTAAATTCAATAAGTGATAGGCACAAAGATTTGAAAAATACTCTAGAATATGGAAGGGATACCCTAACCACTGACATTATAATTAGTGCCCTTAGAAACAAAGATCTAGAGCTCAAATCTGAAAATAGGGAGAACTTGAGAGGTGAGACCTTAGTGGTTAAAGGGAAAAACTCAGGAAAATCTAGTTTTCATTCTAAGAAAGATCAATCTGAGGGAAAAAAGAAGGGTCAGGGTAAAGAAAAGAATAAGAATAATGCTAAATGGAAAAAATGTTATTTCTGTGGAAAAACAGGGCATTTTATTAAAGATTGCTTCAAGAGACAAAATGAGCTAAAAGAAAAGGGTACAAAGGAAAGGCTATCTTTGTTTTAGCCTATAATAATGAAGAATCTAAAAATGGTGTTGTTCTTGTCAATTCTGAAAGACACCTAAATCAAGAATGGATCCTTGATTCAGGTTGTACTTTTCATATGTGCCCAAATAAAAACTGGTTCACCAATTTTCAGAATTCTGATGGGGGCCATGTGGTTATGGGAAATGATATGACCTGTGACATAAAAGGAATAGGCAGTGTTAGTATAGTTTTAGAAAATAGAACCAATCTGATTCTCCATAATACCAGACTTGTACCTGATCTTGAGAGGAACCTTATATCCTTAGGTGTTCTTGATGATATGGAGTTTGATATTAGGATTGGAAAGGGACAAATCAATATCTGGAGTTTGATATTAGGATTGGAAAGGACAAATCAATATCTTCAAAGATGGTGATTTAATCATCAAATCGAGAAGAAACATGGTTTATATTTTCTAAAAACCAAGTCAATCCACAGTTTAATGTGACTACTTCGATAAAAATTTGATTTTCTCAAAACTATGGCATGAAAGACTTGGTCATATAGGCAATAAAGGGCTTAAATTTCTTGAAACAAGGTGTTTTTGAGAATGTGAATCATGTGATATTACTTCATGTGAAACATGTATATTAGGAAAGCAGTAAAGCTTCCCTTTTCAAAGGGAACTCAGAAGTCTGAAAAATACTTGATTATCTGCATGCTGATTTGTGGGGACCTGCTTCTGTGTGTACTCAATCTGGTTTTAGATATTATCTGTTAATCATTGACGATTTTTCTAGAAAATTTTGGGTTTTCTTGTTAAAAACTAAAGATGAAACCTTTTCTGTGTTTAAAACATGGAAAACTCAAATTGAAAATCAAGTTGATCTTAAGATTAAGACCTTAAGAACAGATAATGGACTTGAATTTCGCAATTATGAATTTAATGAATTTCATCACTTGCATGGTATTGTTAGACACGCAGGCGTTACCTACACTCCTCAAAGAAATGGTGTTCTTGAAAGGATGAAACAGAACTCTTCTAAATAAGGTAAGATGCATGCTTTTAACTTCACAGTGCGCCTAAGCTATTCCGGGGTGAAACTGTTTTAATCTTTGCTTATCTCGTGTAATAGAAGTCCCTCAAAGTGCTTTAAACTTTAAAGTCCCAGAATCTGTTTGGACCAAAAGACCTGTAGACTACTCTCATCTTAAAATCTTTGGTTGTGCTGCTTATGCTCACCAAAATGTAGGCAAATTAGAGCCTAGGTCTCTAAGGTGTGTTTTATTGGGATATGGAGAAAACACAAAAGGCTATAGACTTTGGGTAAAAGAAGAGAGAGGGTTTAAGGTAATAATTAGAAGAGATGTTGTCTTTAATGAGTCCTTAATGCCATGTTTGAAGGACACCACTTCTAATTTGAAAGATAGAGATGTTAGGATTGAGGTGGAGTCTCCCAGTTTAGAGATTGGAGAGGATATGGGAGAAAGAGACAATCTAAATCATCAAGAAATAACTTTACAAAATGATGAAAAATCTATAGAAGGTGATATCGATCAAAGAACTACGCTTATTGATGAGTATCAACTCACAAGAGATAGACAGAGAAGGCAGATCAGACCACCTGCTAGATTCAATGATGATAATTTTGTCTCTTTTCTCACATATCAGGAAGTGGTAGAAAGTGAGCCTCTCTCTTATGATGAGGCAATGAAATGTAAAGACTCTTTAAATTGGAAAGCTGCTATGGAGGAAGAAATGTCTTCCTTAATGCAGAACAATACCTGGATTTTGGTTGAAAAACCTAAAAATCAGAAGGTAGTTGATTGTAAATGGATTTACAAGTTGAAAGAAAGTGAAGGTAGTATTAACAAAGTTAGGTTTAAGCCCAGACTTGTTGCTAAGGGTTTTACACAAAGAGAGGGTGTTGATTATTGAAATCTTCTCACACGTGGTAAAACATATTACTATTAGAATCATCTTGTCTCTCGGTAACTCGGTTTGGGTGGGAGTTGGATCGGTTAGATGAAAACCGCCTTCCTATATGGTGAGTTAGATGAAACCATTTACATGAATCAACCATTAGGTTTTAAGAAAAGGGTAAGTCCGACTTGAGTACATCTTTTAAAGAAGTCCTTATATGGTGCGAAAGCAGTACCTAGACGGTGGTACATAAGATTTGATACTTTTGTACAAAACTGGGATTCCAAAGGAGCAAATATGATTCATGTCTTTCATTGTAAAGGTTTCGGAGGTGCAAATTCTCTTTATCTTTTATTGTATGTTGATGATATGTTACTTGCCGACCATGATAAAGATGAAATTAAAAGTATAAAGGATAAACTGAATTACGAGTTTGACATGAAAGATTTAGGATCTGCAAAAAGAATTTTAGGAATGCAAATTAAAAGGGATAAGAAAAATGACATGCTTATTTTGAATCAACAATCTTATGTGATAAAAATTCTTAAGAAATTTGCTATGTCTGATGCAAAGACTATTAGTTTACCTCTTGCAAATCATTTTAAGTTGTCCTCGATTATTGTCCAAATTCAAAAGAAGAATATGAAAGAATGGAAAATGTTCCTTATGCTAATGTGATTGGATCGTGATGTATCGATGATTTGTTCAAGACGATCTTGCTTACTGACATTAGTGTATTGAGTAGATTCATGTCTAACCCGGTGAATGCCATTGGGAAGCTCTTAAGTGGCTTCTCAAATACTTGAAAGGCACTTCAAATATAGGTCGATCTTGAGAGAAAATGCAAAGAGGGTATAACCCTTAGAGGTTATCTGAGACTCGACTTTGCGGTGATAAAGATAATAGGAGATCCACATCCGCTTATTTCTTTACATTGTGTGGGCTGTAATCGGTTGGAAATCTCAAATTCAAAAGGTAGTTGCTCTATCCTCTCTTGAAGTTGAATATATTATTGCTGCTAACTTGATAAGGAAGGTATCCGGCTTGAAGGTTTATTAAAGGAATTTGGTTTTGTTGATGAAAATGCTATTGTGTTCTCACGATAATCAAAGTGCCATACATTTGAGTAAAATCCCATGTTTCATGATAGATCAAAACATATAGATGTTAAATATCATTTCATAAGAGATATTATTTCAAAAGGCATTTTGAAACTTGAGAAGATTGCTACTCAATTCAATCCTCTCGATATGGGAACAAAAGTAATTCCTTTGAATAAGTTTAAGAATTGTTTAAAGATTCTTTCAATTGATCAGTTGAGTCGATTGATAAGTTTTTCCTCCATTTAATTTGTTTTAAATTTTCTTTCTGGTCTTGAGCAATGAAACGATAAAGGAAGTGTTCTAAGTGTCAATGAAAGATAACCAATTCACGGTAGCAAGGTGGAGTATTGGGAAAAGCGTGTGCCACCGTAATTGTTTTTATCTTCATTTAAAATGAAACACGATTTTCTTAGTGGAGCAAATTGATCGAGATGATTACACGTGGAGGCTTTATAACCACAGGATGAATCAAGGCGTCGATATACTCCTTCATTTCATCTGGATTCTTCATACGGCGAGAGAGATTAGGGTTTCTTTGTGAAATATACTCTTCGTCTCCGAAATCTCGAAATCTTCTTCTCATTCTTTTCTTTTTATTAAAGATCATCGAGTTGATGATTCTTGGTGATAGAAAAAGTCTTTTGGATTTTATTCTTAGTTACCGAATCAAAAGCGAGATGTGATGTTCTTGTGTGAACGATGGCTGAGGGTTGATTTCTGTAATTTCTGTGGTTTCTTGAGAGTTAAACCTTGGTGGTTTAAGGGAAGTCTATAATATTTGAACTACTCTGTACTTGGTTGCCGATTGGTTAATATAATGATGCTTAGAGCATATTTCACGTTGTGGATGCTCAACAGAGGATGTAGGTGTTAGATTTGGTCACCGAACCTCTGAGGCTTAGGCCGAAAAATCTCTTGTGTTCTTTACAGTTTTATTTCGTTTATGTTGCTTAGCTATGTTGAAAGTTAATCTTCTTGAAAATTTCTAATGGTTCTTGGCCTTACATCTTTCTTTATTCTACTTGAGCTATAGACATAGTAGAGTGCTACAAGTGTTCCCACTGAAAGGAAAGCACCTATGGTGCCACCTGCAGAATACAAGACCAGACCACTATTTTTAATGATAACCTAAACAGCACAAGTAAGATGGAAAATAAAATTTCTGAAGTAAATTAAACAATAAAGGAAAAATTCACCTGCAATCAAATCTCTTCTTGGTTCACCTGTAAGAAAATAAAGTGAAAATTTATCTCCTTGTGCTATTTAAAATATAAAATAATAAAATAGCCCCGACAAGAGGAGCCATTTGTTGTTTGATAGAAAGATAAAATCAAAGAAAAGACGGATCAAGTATATACTTCTATGTATCTTGGGCTTGCTGGTACACTGAGTTCCACTTTTATTGGTGTCTAAGCTGCAAATTTTTCCGTGAACTTCACAGTGACCACAATATGGTTCCGACCATTTCAGATGGAGATTGTTTTGATCAAACGTATACCATGGTACAGATGAAATTTCATGAATCTTGGTACATGAAGTCAAATTATACTTGTCAATGTATGTATCTGAGTACAAAGGAATGGCATAGACTTGGTAGCCCGCAACAGCAGGACAATGAATAATGTAATCCATACCTCTATTGGTTGCAGAACAATTAAACAGGACATAGTCGTACAAGGGATTTTCAAAGAAGTGGAAGGGGAGGCTGATAAATTAAGATACAGAAGGTTTTGAGGAAGACATCTATCAGGATCATATAGCAGAATATTTTGAGATACATAATCAATTTTCTTTAATACTAGCTTCACTGAAAAAGGTAGTTCGAGCACAGTTTCATCGCTCTCATTACAATACAGATTGAAATCTGGATAGCCACAATGTTCTGGCTGTACAAATTTATTTCTGAAAGGAAACCTGATGATCGGGGCCACCTTTACTGCACCTGGTTGTTGTACAGTCATCTAATCCTGCTATAAGCTGTGGAGAGAACAGGAAGAAGAACATGTAACAGATGAAGATGGACAATTTAATCTTCAAAGTCATCTATTTTCTGCCTCTTCCTCTCTTATCAATGTGACTCTTAGATAAAAAAAATTGATCGGGTCACTCCCACAACAAAATTATTTCAAATAACTGTTGGAAAACACAATGTTCAGTGATTACCAGGAAGCATCACAGAAACTTTTAGACATAATGACAAAGCTCCAGTCGTTTTCTGATAATTACAAATCCCAGTTGCACGAGCTTGACTATATCACAAGACTCAAGTTCTTGAAGCAAGACTTGTGTATTCACACACTATGGATAAGACTAGTATTTTCCCTTGCAGTATGCTAAGCCTAAGTTCGTGAAGCTGGGGTTGGTCTTTCCCTTGGAAGTTTCTATCCACCTTCTCAGTAGCTAGTCATTGCCAATAAATCTTCATAAAACTTTGAACAATTCCGTCGCACACGAACAAACAACACTCGAAAACCATGCTCAGAGAAACCTTCCTGCTTGAATGTTTATCGTCCCTGATCATTGTCCAATTACTTCAAACATCCAGTGCAAGCCATAATACCCAATGCAACTCTTCTGCGTGTGGCAAGATTCCTATTATTAGCTACCCTTTCCGATTAAAGGAGGATCCACAACACTGTGGTGAATCCAGCTATGAACTAGTGTGTGAAGACAATACTGCCTCTCTATATCTAAATTCCAACAAGTACCATGTGCAAGCCATTGATTACCTCAATTTCACTATTCGTCTTGTTGATGCTGCCTTGAAAAATGACAGTTGTTCCTTTCCTCAGTATTCTCTGGCTCGATATAACTTCTATAATAATTATCCTTATAGCACGTACAACTTCAATAATAATTATCCTTATAGCACGTACAACTTAGAAGACTTGCCTAAATTGAATTGGCCTATTACTTTTATGAGTTGTCCATTTCCCGTGAATTCTTCAATATTTTTGGAAACTTCTCATTGTGACAACAGGTTCTATGCTTCCAATGCTTCTCATTCATCAACAAGAAGATACACGTATGTTAAGGTTGGCGATTTGAATGTATCTGATGTGAGAGATATGTGCAGTATAGACCTCAAAGTGATGACATCTTGGCCATTTAAGGATGTCAATAATATTTCGCTTTCAGAAATCCATGGTTCTCTGATATATGGATTTGAGCTCTCATGGTACGCCGTGATGATTAGATATTGCAGAAAGAAAAATCTTGCAAACTTTGTTACAGTGGCAGAGAAGGATATTACTATTTGTGTGGTAAGATGATTAATTTTTGTCCTCAAATCACGCAGCTTTTTGCATTTGTTACTGTGGAGGATCTATACTGTATTTCCACGTCTTTTAGATAGTTGCGTGCTCTTTTGTTCTCTATAATCTATTGCATGACCTTAGAATTCTCTGTGAAGTTCATAAATATTAGGTCGTTTTTTCATCAAAACAGAGGAGATGAAGTGCTTGTTTATAAAGATTTTTTTTTTGTTAGATTATAAGTAATTACTCTTTACGAAATGTGTAGATAAAAGTTATAGGTCCTATTGATAAATGCATAAATAACCTATATATTGATCTTAAAATAATATGTAAACCATACTTTTTCCCGATTCATGTAGTTCAACTTCAGCGTCCTTTTCTTTATATTTTTGTTCTGATGATTTTTTTTGGCTGTTGAGAATGTAGGATTTATCACTACGTTGAAAAAGACATCATATTTTGCTGTAAGGATTCTTTCACTCCCCTGTAATTTTTATTATAAATTTTGAAAATTATGAAATATATACACATGCAAATACACATATACGCATGTTTTTTTTATTATAATTTTGATGTGTATATATGCATATATGTCTATTTGCTCGATAATTGTTTGGTGTAGTTTATAAATTAATTTTTAATCAAAATAGTAAAAAAAAATGTCATACTATGAAGACAATTTTTGGTCGAATAAACTATTTTTGTTGAAAAAATAGTTTATAAACTACATCAAACGAGCTCTCATAAAATTTTCACACTTACACAGAAAAATGAAATTTAATATTGCATAGTAAAACAATACAAAGGAAATTGTATGAAATGTTCATTTGCACGAAATTATATGAATGATCTGAAAATATGTTGAATATAATTGCTCAAAAATCATTAGAAGAGATTGAGTTCAGGATTAATGTCTGGTAGAAAAGAAAAAGAATGCCAAAACGAAAAAAGCAAATGAAAATAGTGGATTAAATTGTTGTCGAAAGGCAACTTGAAGCTGTAGTTTGACAACCTCAACTGTCGAACGACAAATGAACTTTGAGAAAAAAAATTGTCGAGCCAACCGTTGACCATAATTTTCTTTTTTATCGACAGTTTAAGCTGTCATTTATCAATTCAACTGTCTTTTAACTTTTTTGTTATCAATAGGTATCTTCTCTTGGAAATCGAAAAGAAAAACTTAACATTTTTGCAAAAGGGTATATATGAATTTTTATATCTAAAAGTAGCTATTTTCAAGTGTAATTATATTCACACTTCAGTTTTTATTATTTACACCACGTTTTAATTGTAATGAAAAATTTTCAACTTTTAACATTTTGTCACATTTGTTCCCAACTTTTTTCGTCATATTTTTATCATTAACTTTAAATTAATTTTTATCTCTGATGATATTTTTGTCCAAATATTTAGTTAATGTGTATTGAAATGAGGGGCAAATATTTTGTCAAATTTTTGTGATTTTGCTTATTAATAAAACAAAAATTAACTCCCTCCTTAATTAACATTTTGAACAGAAAAAATCATCAAAGACAAAGATAAGATGTGAAAATTAATAGGTTGATGATAAAAATGTGATAAAAAATAGTTGAGGACATAAATACAAAAATGCACAATAATTACAATTAAAATGTTAAATGTGGTGGAAATATAATTAACATTTTCAAATATCACTTATTGTATTATTGTTATATAATTAATACAACAATTTTCTACGAGTAATCCAAATATAATTCTCTAAATGCAATATTAATGGTTTACTTACAGGGATTGAGGCAGTTACTTTGTACGGCATAAGTAAGTTCTTTTCATTTCATATATGATAAATATCATCATAGGCAAATCCCAACGACACCTAAAAAAGGTTTTCTAATTTTTCTTCTCGTAATCTATGTGAACAGTGATCAACATTGCAGCCAGGATCTTAATTGGAATACCCTTTATGTTAGGATTACTTATCTATAAACTAAGAAGAAGGCACTTATCCATGTTCGATGTAAAAGAAAGCTTTCTACAAAGTCAAAATAACCTGATGCCCATCAGATACTCCTATTCAGACATAAAGAAAATGACCAAAGGTTTTCACGAAATATTGGGTGAAGGAGGTTATGGTTCTGTTTACAAAGGAAAGCTTCGAAGTGGAAGGGATGTAGCAGTTAAAATACTGGGCAAAAACAAAGCTAATGGTCAAGATTTCATCAATGAAGTTGCTACTATTGGAAGAATTCATCATGTCAATGTAGTTCGACTTGTTGGATATAGTGCAGATATGTCCAAAAGGGCTCTTGTGTATGATTTCATGCCTAATGGTTCACTTGAAAGGTAACTCTCTTGTCAGCAAGGAGAAACTCATTCATTAAGTTGGGAGAACAAGCACGCGCGATTGCACTTGGTGTGGCTCGAGGGATTGAGTATTTGCATCGAGGCTGTGACATGCGAATTCTGCATTTCGATATCAAACCACACAACATACTTCTTGACCAAAACTTCACCCCAAAAGTTTCTGATTTCGGACTAGCCAAATCCTACCCGACAGGTAATAGTATTGTGACTATCACTGCTGCAAGCGGTACAATTGGTTATGTAGCTCCTGAACTAATCAACAGAAGCATTGGAGTTGTCTCGTATAAGGCAGACATTTATAGCTTTGGAATGTTGTTGATGGTATTGGTAGGTCTAAATAGAGACTGTATAGAAAATACGGAACAATCTAGCCAATACTTCCCTGATTGGATATATGATCGTTTCAACAAGGGTAAGGATATTGAAATTGGAGATGCCGATGAATATGGCTATGAAGGAAGGGACGATTACTAGGAAGACGCAGCGATAGTGGCATTATGGTGCATACAGATGAATCCGGTGGATCGCCCTTCAATGAGTAAAGTAGTGGAAATGCTTGAAAGTGAAGCTGAGACTCTTCAAATTCCTCCTCAGCCTTCCCTGCCACCCTGCAGGTTGCACCGAACGAGGACCAAACATGGGGAATAGATTCGACCGACTCTATAGCCTTGCTGTGTAATGCTTCTGGTTCAGTAAACTTGGAGGTTGAAGCATAAACCATTACCAATCAATAGTCAATTGAAATAAGGTCCTCTCTTTCTCTCTGTTTATTACAATTCATTGCTTGTTAGTTGGAAGCACTGTTTGGTTGTTTCGTAACGTGTATTGTAGAGTATTTAGAGAGTATTAAGGAAGAAATGTTTAAGTCTCGTCCACTGTACACTGTTCAGAACTACATACCAAATACGTGCTATAAGAATGATGGTGGTCATAGCAATTGAATGTAAGTATTGTTTTTCCTTAATTTACTTCTTCATTTATGTACTATTTATATTGTCCGGAAAAATTAAAGTTTTGCTTTTGTTATGCTTGTTCAATCCCATGCCCTAGTTTTTATACTTCAACATATTTCAATCACTTTTGACGTACTAAATTCGATAGAATTGAACTTTATTAAAGATAAAAAAATGTATAAACATCTTCTCAAATGCTGGTCGTGTTACATTTTTTAACCAACTAGACAAATGTACGCCTCTTCTAGAGTCACTTCACATAGTTTTTTGTTAAATTTGGTAGGAAAAGAATAGAGGTTGAGTTTAATGAACTTAATTGTAGTAGACTCATTAGCAAGTTGTTACAATTGGGAAAAAAATTGCATGTAAACATCTATGGTAATGCATTACTCTTTCCATATTATAAATAGTTTTTTATTAGTTATTCTGAAATAATAATTGAAATATATGTAATGTAATTTCAAGAAAAACGATAATATCTTAGCATCCAAATTTTATTTTTTTATTCATGATCCTCAACCTTTAAGTATATAGCACTTAACTTTCTAGTAGATGGTTTTAATCTATTTGATGGTTAAAAAATCACTTGGAGGATACGCGAAATACTGATTAAGAGATGAAACTACGTAAATACAAATATTTTTAACGAAAAAAATAAAAAAGGAAAAGAAATGGAAAGGAAAAAAGAAAAAGAAATAGAGAGAGAAAATGAAACTTAAAAAAATAGCAAAGTTTTCCTTATATTGTTGGTTCCCGCTTGGCCCTCATATTTATCTTTTGTTTAAAACAACAATAATCAGATAAATAATGATCATGCTAGAAGTTATTTGCTCGACCGAACCTCCGCTATGACCCGAGGGAAGTTGAGGTGCCCCCATGTTGTGGTGAGTCAACGTCTAGGCGGGTAAATCATGACATTGGTGATCAATTGGTAAACCTCCCCGGCGATTCGCCCAAGAATGGGATGGTGGACCACCCTCCAAGGATGTCGACTACTTGACCATAAGGGCGGTTGAGCACTCGTCGTGGCCCTGGACAAATATCTAGTCCTACTCAAGCACTACTTCTAATCTTATTGAGTCCTTCAAAGAGTTACTATTATCTTTTTCCCCCGTGGGTTAGAAAATTAATCTTTTCATTGAGGTTTTTATACACACGAGTTCAAGGCAATTGGGGTTATCTAATTGCATGTTTGGTGCACATCAGATCAAAGATAACAAACAAGATTTTAAACTTTCTTAATACTACCTTGGCATGAACTAAATATTCCCAATTGCCGATTAACTCTCTTAAGTAGTTGGGCGCTCAAGGATTACTTTACAAATTAGCAACAAGATGCGTAAGCAGTCTACTAGGAATTAGAAGCCCTAGCCTCAACACTAAAGATGCTGCTAACCGAGATCTATTGTTGAACTTTTGGTGAAACCTCTAAAGGAATGTGAAATAATGATTTATACATATAATCCATGAAAGCAAAGCAAGAGCTCAATTTCTTTAGCGATTTTTTTTTCCTAATATTCTGCTAGTGTACGGATCACACAAGTAAGATAATTGATTTTGAGTCCAAGTATCATTCCCACAGGAATTTAGATAGTTTAATTCAATTATAGTAACCTTAACCGAATCTGTTTAACTTTTTAAATTTGGTTGTTTAAAAACTAGTTAAAATCTAAACTAAGAATAATTAAATAATTATAATTCAAATAATTAAAAGATTAAATTTATGAATAATTACTTTAACTTTGGAAAAGAAAAGTACTATAATCTCGAATCCACTTATAGTTGTTGATTCATCTATCTTGATTCTTGATTTTAACAAAGTGCATAAGTTATGACGATCAATATCTCTAAATTGTTTAACATTTCTCTCAAATAAAATCAAACATATTCATATGTATGATCCGACTATATCTCTATGACGAATGCGAATACATAAGAATGCATTAAGTTTATAGGGATAATTAAAGATCACATAAAGTATAGCGGTATATTTCTATCCATTATCGGACTTTAAGATAATTAAAATAATGTCTAGCACTGTTTTTGATCTCTCGATAATAAAACAAATCACAAGAATCATACAATTACCACGTATATAATTGTAGATGAAAAGAAATCAAAATAGAAGAATTTAAACTACAAGCTTCATCGTAATTCTAACACAAAATAATCTAGCCTAGCATACTAAGAAGAAGAAAAAGAGAAAAATACAACATAGAAGCTATCACCCAAATAGGAAGAAAACATGAAAGAGAGGATCTTGATCTTCGTTTGAATTCTTCAAAGAGTAAATCTTGATCTTTGTTTCGTGTTTCTTCTCTTGTTTTTCTCTCAAAATTCAGCTCTAAAATCGGCTCCTTATTTGTAGGTTAAGAACTCATATATATAGCATCTTCATTGTGTTCCAAAAGATCCCAAAAATTATTAAAATCGTGTCCCAAAAGGTTTCCTAATTGAATTAGAAATCGTGTCCCCTGTGTCCCAAAAGGTTTCCTAATTTTGGGACGTATTTACAAGTTCACTCGGGAAAAGGTCTGCATTGATTTCGTCAAAGGAAAAGGATTCGGTGGCATGATGGGCTTGTTTTCTACTCAAAGCATTTGAATCACAACTTTACAGAGAGAATCTTGTACACCACTGCATAACCTCCTTGGACAAGTTTTTTCTTAAAATCATGTGTAATTTTCTTAATATCTATAAAAGAATGTTTTGTTGGACTAAGAACCTTGTAATCCTCTAAAATTGCTCTATATACTTTACTAATCCTCTTTCTTTTCATCAGTCTTGTGATGCAGTACAATCTTACGATGATGAATACCAGGAGAAACATACATGATATTATACTTGTAACCCGAACACTCCAAGTCAAAACTCATTTTTATCTCAAAGTATAACTAAAAGAAGGGGAGCTCCTATAACTTTAACTACAATGAGTAGTTTTCTTGATGCCCCTAAGTAGATAACAGAGCTGTAATTAGCTTATGCCATCAATTGGTAAAACATGCTTTAGGCATGTTTGGGATTGGACTCGACTGGACGGTAGACAAAATTTAACTTACTTTTTCTTTTTGAGTCTTCAATATTCTATAGTCAACCCCCACAAAACAAGCCATTGGGAAAGAAGAGTGACCAAATTAAGGGCAAATTGGAGTATTACAAAATGTACCTTTATGGGTCGATGTTGTTCATGGATGAAGCATTGGTCTCATCTCTTGTGCTATTAATCTTACGGCCGCATAATACTTTCTTACGCTTCACAATGTCCACAATATGGTTTATACCTTTGAAGATAATCAAGACTAGAATAAAACTTCATTTTGCCCTCCGCTCGGAATATGTGAAAAGTTTTACAACTTAAAACAAGATGAGTACTAGGCAAGGTGTTGATCTCATAAAATGAAGCAAAAGCAATGACATGGTAATATTGACCACTAAGACAAGTTAGTGTTGAGAATTATTGTCCAAGATTCTTGTTCCGAGGAAAATTACGAAAAGCAGACAAAATAGAAAAATAGAAAAATTTATGAACTGTCAAAACTTTCACTATACCAAAAATCATTACAATCATATAGATTTCACTCAACCAAATTCCCCAAGTATCTTAAGAAAAATAATATCATAAACTTTATCACACCCACCAATTTCTACTCTTTGTACAACCCACAAAGAGAACAAGAAAAATAACTAGGATTCTAGACTTACAATTTTTCTCTCAAAATCCTTCAAGTTACGTCCACAAAAGAGAAGAAAAATACATCAATTTATAGTTAACATATGACCTAATTTTCTTCCAAGTTTAATCGCTAAGGTATCCAAGATTTTCCTTTTCAACAATTGGTTTATCTTTTGATTTTGGCAAGTTTTAAGAAAATATCTCAACAATATCCACCTTGATGAAAAAACGAGTTAAAAACTCAATCATCTCTTTTATAGCTTTTCATCTCAATACTTTAAAAAAAAATCGATAAACTTTAACAATCTCAATTCTCAAAACAGAGAATTGGTATACTCCAACATATAAGTATAATCACTTAGAAAAAATGAATTCCAAGAATTTTTTACGCTCATGTCGAATAAATTTCTTTGAAAAATTATGGTGCGGCTCTCTTACTTGACCTATCCGGAAGTCCATCAGCCATCAACATCAATTTCACCACACACCTTGCATTAATGTCAAGCAAATGCCCATGTACAAACATGTAGACCCGCTAGTAGTTACACATCCTCTATCATGGCAACTAATACATGCCACGAAGATATAAATATTTACTCAAGTGACATCATTGTCTCTCATAACGAGAGACATATTGTCCATATCTGATATCGAGCAAATAGCCGAGCCTACTCTATCTTTTGGATAATTTTTCCTCACATAACTAGGTTGTCCACAGTTCCAACAAGATACTTTTCTTTTCATAGAGTTATTCTTCTTCCATTTTTCAGCAACAAGTAACGAGTTTTCAGGTGAAATATTACTTCCACTAGTCAACCTTCTTTCTTCATAAATTAGTGTACTTGTAACATCTTCAAAATTTGATTTATTTCCCATATATCAAAATCGGTTTGATGTTTTCATAGGAGGATGGAAAAGACCAGATGAGTCTTACGTTTTATCCTCATCATCAATTTTAACTCTAATTGCTTCTAGTTCAGAAACGATCTCACTGATAACACTCAGGTGGTCTGAAATTTTTGTACATGTATTCATTCGCAAAGAATGAAACTATTTATTCAAGTAGAGAAATATGATATAGCACATATGGTGGGTAATAATTATGGTACCCACTTGACACGTGGCATCACCACATTGGTCACTTTTTAAAAAGTTTAAAAAGTTATAAACAACTTTTTAAAAAGTAACCAATGTGGTGATGCTACGTGTCAAATGAGTACCATAATTATTACCCATCATGGGTGCTATATCATTACTCTTCAAGTACAACCGATTTGAAAAACTCTTTGATGTTGAAAATTTGTTTAGTAATATTAATTTTGGCCAACTTTGACAAATTATTTAAGCGGAGCTCGTTAGTTGAGTACAAAATTGTAAGGCCAAACGTGTTCTACTACGCGAGTAGATTAACATAATATATTTAGTTGCTCGAACCAATTTTGAGTGAATGAAAATTAAGGCCCAAAGTGAATCGCTTAAAAATAGGATTAGAATATTGTGGAATATTATAGAATCTGTTTAGATGAAGTCGTGTTTTTTTGGACATATCATTTCTTATGATCGATGATCTTCTCAACTTAGAGACATGTCTTTTGGACATGTACTTTTCAACAAGACATGTCTTTTGAATGTGTCTTTTATAAAAGCTGTGTCTTTTGATATACAACTTTCGAGATATTATAAATAGGTCCCTTATGATTGAAAATTAAATCACTTCACTTTCAACCAAATGTCTCTACAATTTTTGCATAAATTATTTTAGTATAGAAATAATTTCTACATAAAGTTCAAGTCCGTTTTTATTTAAATAGAGAATAAAACACTATTTGGTTCGTTGTTCTCGTAATTTGAAGTGTTATTATTACGAAAAATGGTCGTTGTATCTTAGGAGGCGTGTCTTGAGAAACCATAAGTACATGTACGGGACAATTTTGTCTTAAAGAGAAAGAGTCAAACTCTTACCTCGATCGAATCTAATTCTTCATTTTCGATATTTTCGTAAGTCGTCGGTTTACTCGTTTGCATGCACGTGCTTAAATTATCGAATATAAATAATGCACAATTTTTCCAAAAATCTTAAGACCGAATTTTATCTCATTGTGTGCATTTTATATTTTGTTTAAGAATCGATAGCTCAACATGTGATTGAGCATGAATTTTAATTTGATTCATGTATTGCATATATATTGAAATTAAGATTGTGCTTATACAAATCTTTTGCATTAAGGTTTTCGATTGGAAATGCTAGATATATATATTATGTTTTGCAATTCTAGAATTTATCATGTTATTCTAATTTCAATTATGAATATTTAATTAGATTGTCAATATAGGTGTATCTTTAATATTCTACGTCTTAGGAAAGTTTTATTGAGCAAGAATGGACTAGTTTTTAATATATATACCTATAAAAAATGAGATGTACGTGAGCAAGGGATACTTAGCTAATGGATTGTTTAATATGAATAGAATGCTTGTACATCCGATATTGATGAAATTATGTTGCCAAGCACAATTCTATCCAGAATTTTGGGGGTAGGATTGTTGTTTGCATTATATCATCAACATAAGTTTATATTTACCCAAAATTTGTGGGAGATAGTGTTTCTTTCTTCAAATTAGAATATTGAAATATTGAAACAATAATAAAATGTTGAATTGCATTGTGATGAATCCCTTGTTAAACTTGAAAATTGTAAAAATATTGTAAATTGGATATCTAATGCAAAGAATTCAAAATCTACTAGTAAATATGTTTTAATATTGAGAGTGCATTTGTTTCTTGGAAATCATCCAAATAACTGAGTATTGGAAGATCGTGATAGAATCTGAATTTTGAGCTTTAAATGAAGCAAGAAGGAAATATGATCTATTCAAATTTTCTTAAAAGTCCTCAAAACAACGTGTATAACTTGATTCACGATTGAATCGAGTTCATAGCTTTAAATAAAGCTAGATAGGAAACATAACGGCTTCGTAATTCTTATAGGACATTACATGTTGGCCTAAGCCAATGCTTGCAATATAGTATGCATTGTGATAGTCGGTTGGCTATTGAAAGAGCACAAATAGTATGTATAATGGTAAGTCTCGGCATATACATCGAAGACATAATACCATAAAATAGTTGAACTCAAATTGTGTAATCCATCGACTATATAAAGTCAAAGAAGAATATCGTGAATCCGCTTACTAAAAGTTTACCAAGAGATCAAGTATATTGTGTATCGAGTGAAATGGGATTAAAAGTCTACTACTGGCGTGAGTCTTTATAATTGTAACTCGACCTTGTTGTTGGAGATCTCAAAATCTTAGTTCAATGGGACAACTAAGTTATAAAGATTGAGTTAAGCACTCCTACCCATTTCTATTATAAGAAAAAGTGCTATTTGCAGAGTGTATGAGGTTAAGTAATAATTTTTAATAATTCTTATAGTTTACATAGAGGTGTCAAGATGGGCGAGCCGACCAGGCTCAGATCGCCCCGCCCATGAAGTCCTGGAACCATAGGCCGGCCCGTGAATCGAGTCGATGGTTCATGGGCCTTAGTCTCTAAACTCTTTGGGTTTGCGATTCGAGGATGAACGAGCTGTATAAATCAATGGCCCGTTCTATATAAATATTTTTGTTATAAATAATAAATGTGAATTTATCATTGTTATTTACTTTTTATTTAATAATTTAACACATTTTTATTATAAATGTAAACATATATTTTTAAATAAAATAAGTTAGTAATTTTTAAAAAATATTTTTTTATTCATATGGGCCAAAGTGGGCCATCCGCAAGGCCCACATGGGCTCCACCCGAGTGGGCCGACCGGATAGGCCAGATTCACGTTCAAATTTTGTGGGATGGATTGATCGGCCTGCAACCCGTCACGTGCTGGACTTTTTTTAACGCGGGCTGTTACCGAGCTCAATTAGGGGCGGGCCGACCCAGCCCGGTCGAACCGGATTGACACCTCTCAGTTTGGATAAACCAAGTAGAGTATGATAGAATGCTCTTAATAGGATATCACCTATGTAAGTATGAAGTGGGACCACTTCTATGAGAATGTTTTGAGACTTGAGTTCTCTAAAGCACTTATAAAATCCAAGAGTTGTCCAGAGCCAAAATAAATACAATCGTGAGAACTGAAGGTGTTAGAGAGGTTATTGTGTGGGTGCTATTGTCTTGGTTTACACCAATGGTTGAATAGTTCAAGACATCGCGTTCAATGATTAGCCAAATAAATCCAATAGTATTCTACTAAGAAAGGTTCAAAGCTAGATGCCACATATTCGATGCAATAGCTTTTCGCTTGTACTCTCTTTTATTGTTTGCATATTCATTTGCATTAATTTTCATTCATGTGGGGGATTGTTGGAAATTTGTTTAATAATGTTGGATTTGACCAATTATTTAAGCGAAGCTCGTTAGTTGAGTCCGAGATTTGTGAGGTCAAATGTATTCTACTACACGAGTAGATTAGCATAGTATATTTAGTTACTCAAACCAATTTCGGTGAATGAGAAAATTAAGGTCCAAAGTGAATCACTTAAATACACGAATATTGTTGAAAATGAGATTAGAATCTTTGCGGAATATTCTAGAATCAGTTTGGATGAAAAAGCTTTCACTATATGAAAAATTGTTGCAATCATATAGATTTTACTCACTCAAATTCTCCATATATTTTAAGAAAAATAATATCATAAACTTTACCACACCCACCACTTTCTACTCTTTGTACAACCCCACAAAGAAAACAAGAAAAACAACTAGAATGTCAGCTTACACAATTTTCTCTCAAAAATCTTCAAGTCATGTCCACAAAAGAGAAAAAAACATGTCAATTTATAGTTAACATATGACCTAATTTTCTTTCAAGTTTCGACTGTCAAGGTGTCCAAGATTTAAAAACTTGTTCAATTTTTAGTCATCAAATAATATTATATCACTTTTTTTCTTTTTCAACAATTGGTGCATCTTTTGATTTTGGTAAGTTTTGAGAAAAATATGAGACCTTCATTTAAAACGTCTAGTCAAACAATACTCTCATTTAAATAGCCACCACTTAATGTTATTTGGGTGAAAGGCCTAAAGATTAAAAAAATAGAAAAATAAAATATGAAATGACTAATATATCCTTGTATGTAATGCAATAATGACATAGATATCGTTATAGTAACTGTTCGATGTTTTGAGCTAGAACGATATGAACATCGTTACGACTAATCTAAAATGACTTTGATGTCGTTATTTCACATACACGGTATTTTTATTTTTTTGCAAACAAAACGACACAAATATCATTTTTTTTTTGGAACGACATAAATATCGTTATAGTGGCCTTAGATCGGATTCATTGTTTTGAGCTAGAATGACATGAACATCGTTACGACTAAACTAAAACGACTTAGATGTTGTTATTTTACATATAGATCATTTTTTTCCTTCAAACAAATGAGTGGGATCAACGCACTTGATAACCTTATTGGGATGTTCGATTCAACATTTTTAGTCAGAACGATATCAATCTCGAACTAGAACGAACCCAATGTCGTTTTGTGGGTTGGACTATCGTTTCGCACTCAGGTTGACTCGAAGCATCATTCCTTGGTATAAGCATTACTTTCAAGTGAGAATCGATGAATCGGTTCAAGGGACGTGCTCGTATCGACTACCATAGAAGTTTCTAGTGATGTCAACCACTTTCGAAGTTCTCTGGTGGGAATAAGGTAACTAAGTTCATCTTTCCTTCATCGTCTGAGTTGATAACCTTTTTTGGACCTTCCAGGTATGTCAGAGGCCTGTAGAGTTTCCATGGACATTCGATTCGGCTTCTTTAGCCAGAACAATATCAATCTTGTTATCTTTTAACCGAAACAACTTCAATATAGTTATAGCTCTAGCTTGTATTGAAATGACCTAAATATCGTTTTCTTAGAACTAGAACGAACCCAATGTCGTTTTGTAGGTTGGACTATCGTTTAGACTCCGGTCAACTCGAAGCATCATTCATTGGTATAAGCATTACTTTCAAGTGAGAATCGAAAAATTGGTTCAAGGGACGTGCTCGTATCAACTACCTTAGAAGTTCCTAGTGGTGTCAATCACCTTTGAAGTTTTCTGGTGGGAAGAAAGTAACTACGTTCGTCTTTCCTTCGTCGTCCGATTGGGATCTACCTACTTGATAACCTTTTTTGGACCTTTCAGGTATGTCGGAGGCATGCCGAGTGGCCATGGACGTTCGATTTGACATTTTTAGTTGAAACAATATCAATCTCATTACCTTTTAACTGAAACGATATCAATGTAGTTATAGCAGTATTTTTTATTGTTACAACATAAATATCATTTTCTTATAATTAGAGCAAACCCAATGTCGTTCTGTAGGTTGGACTATAATTTCGCACTCCGGTCAACTCGAAGCATCATTCCTTGGTATAAGTATTATTTTCAAGCTAGAACCAACGAATCGATTCGAGGTAAGTGCCCATATCAACTACCTCGAAGTTCCTAGTGTTGTCAACCACCTTGAAGTTCTCCGGTGGGAATAAGATAACACCGCTTTTTCTTTCCTTCATCGTCAGAGTGGGATCAACCCACTTGATAACATTTTCGGACCTACGGTATGTCGGAGGCATGTCGGTGGCGTTGGCGTTCGATTTGACTTTTTAGCCGTAACGATATCAATCTCGTTACCTTTTAACTTAAACGACTTCAATGTAGTTCTAGTTGTATTTTGTATTGAAACGACATAAATATCATTTTCCTAGAACTAGAACGAACCCAATGTCGTTTTGTGGGTTGAACTATCGTTTTACCCTCCGGTCAACTCGAAGCATCATTCCTTGGTATAAGCATTACTTTTAAGATCGGTTCAAGGGACGTGCCCGTATCGACTACCTTAGAAGTTCCTAGTGATGTCAACTACCTTCGAAGTTCTCTGGTGGGAATAAGGTAACTACGTTTGTCTTTCCTTCATCATTCGAGTTGGATGTACCCACTTGATAACCTTTTTCTGACCTACCAAGTATGTCAAAGGCATTTGGAGTGGCCGTGGATGTTTGATTCGACTTTTTTAGCCAGAACGATATCAATCTCGTTACTTTTTAATTGAAACGACTTCAATTTAGTTCTAGCTGTATTTTGCATTAAAATGACATAAATATTGTTTTCCTAGAACTAGAACGAATATAATGTCGTTATTTGGGTTGGACTATCGTTTTGCACTTCGATCGACTCAAAGCATCATTCTTTGGTATAAGCATTACTTTCAACTAAGAACCAATGAATCGGTTCGAGGATGTGCCCGTATCGACTACATTTGAAGTTCCTGGTGATGTCAATGACCTTGAAGTTCTTTGGTAGGAATAAGGTTACTCTGTTTCGTCTTTTCTTCGTCGTCCAAGTAAGATCAACTCATTCGATAACCTTTTTCAGACCTCCCCAGGTATGTCAGAGGAATGCCGAGTGGCCGTGGACGTTCGATTCGATATTTTTATTTGGAAAGATATCAATCACGTTATCTTTTAATTGAAACGACTTTAATATAGTTATAGATATATTTGTTATTGAAACGACATAAATATCGTTATTATTAATATAACATCGTCAATGTCGTTATGTCAAATCAATAAATGCGCAAGTAATATGTACTGGAACGACTTCAATATCGTTATTTGTATCATAACGACTTCAATATTGTTTTGTGAAATCAATACATGTGTGACTTGTTACTTGGTAAATGAAAAGGAAAAAAATTATTTTAAAAAATATATTTCACGTGAAGTTGGCTTGGGCGATCATCCAAGCCAATTGCCTGGGCGATCGCCCACTTGGTGACAGTAGAAGGAATTCTGCAGATTTGCTTCTGTTTCCACTGGGTGAACGCCATGATTAATGCTGGGTCAAGGCCCAAGTGTAAAATGTACTGGAACAACTTCAATGTCGTTATTTGTATTATAACGACTTCAATATCGTTTTGTGAAAACGATACATGTTCGACTTGTTACTCAATTGAAACGACTTCAATGTCGTTATTGTTATTGGACTATTGAGAACCCATTTTACATAGACCTTCTCTCCAATTCCAAAATTTTCCGTTCAATTTCGACTATTATAATTTAATGTAAAATCATTAATCCTAAAAATAATATAAAAATTGAAGAACCAATAAAAATAACTAACTATATTCATTGTTGCTATGACTATTAACAAATCAGCATGAAATTACAAACTTCAAATCAAATCCAATCCAAAATTCGAACCAAAATTTTAAAAAATGTATTTGAGCTCTAGATCTTTGTAACCACGGTACATCGGTGGTTAATGAGTACTATGTGCAAATATACTGCTTCCACAATGAAATCGCCATTTATAAATTCAGCAATACAAGAACATTAGTAAAATGTGTGCGACAATACCACAATACAAAGCAGAGTCGGCACGGCACTAGGCGACTAGGCAACCACCTAGGGCCCCCACCATGCAGGGCCCAATTTTGGCCCCCTTTTTTTTCTTGATTTTTTTTTTTTTAGTTTAAGTAAAGACCAATCTAATTAAATGTGAAATGAGTCTAAATAGAAAATAAATCCAAATATAACATACATTATCTATTTTAATCTACTCTTTAAATTGTAGTCCATACAATTTTCTCTTTAAACTTCATTTTAGAAATTTTTATCTTGAATCAAAACAATTTTTTAAATTGTTAGGATTGGAGCAATAAATAAAAGGGTAAAGAATAAAGAACACAAAGATTTATATAGTCCTATAAAAATGATGATTTTTGTTTACAAGAGATTAGCCATACATAAATAACAACACAATGAAAATTTTATAATTATAATTCTTTAATGCAAAATTTTGAAAAACACCATTACTTAAGAAAATACAAATATCGTATACCTTTCGGGTATTTGCCCCACTGTCCCCTTCCAACCCCCGACCTGACTTTGCGCTCACTCAGGTATGTAACGTAACATATTAGGCTCTACATCTTAACACAAATTTCAATCATTTTTTTAATTATCTCTCAAAACTTATATTTTAAAAACATCTCAATATATTAAGGGTCCCACTTAAATTTTGCCTTAGGCCCCCCAAATCTCAGGGCCGGCCCTAAATACAAGTGACAGTATGCCATCAAGAACTTGTTGTTCTGATATTTTTGAAAGCTTCATATGTTTGGCCTGTAAATTGTTTATATATTTGTTCCACAATAAATATTGACTCCTTTGAAGATGGAGGCAATTTGTTCGAGTTCATTATCTTCAAAGGAATTCTTATTGGAAAAAATTCTCACATTTTCATAACCTCTAAAGTGCTTAAACATTAGAAATTTCATGTATTTATGTGGAAAGTCAAGATTGTATATGTATTATTAAATGCAAAGACAATAGATGCCATGGATACAACCAAGTAAAAAAATAAGACAATAAATATTGACTCCTGACAATTACTAGCCTTACCTCGTCTTTTCTCTACTTCTTTTTTTACCATGAATGATGGTGAACTGAAAGGAGATTTGCTTGGCTCGATAACTTTTAAGTCAAATAATTCTTTTGTTTGAAGCGTAAAGAACTTCTCATTATCTTCATCAATAACCTTAAAAATCCTATCAATGAATTCTTGTTTGTCATTCATATCAAGCTTTCTTACATCAACCTCTTTGTGTACAACCTTATTTTGAAGAAAGATTTTATAGCAGTTTTGCGTAACCTATCGTGAGGTTGGTAACTTCTCTATAGCTGCTCATTTCAAAGCTTCTTCATCTTCCTCACCCGGTTCTTTGCTGCGGCGTGGTGGCGAAAAACAAATCTTCGTTGCTCGACTTAGGCTTCTATTTGCACTACGCACGGCTTTCCTTTCCCACGGCTTGTACTTTATAGAAGACCAAGGATAAACAAGCTCGAATCGAAATTCCAATTTACACAATTTATAATATTAAAAATAACACAAATACACTCCACAATTTATATTCATAAATCATAATAAACATGCATCCGCCCATGTTAAATTACATATTTGAAGAGGGAAAAAAAAGCCCAAATCAAAATTGAGTGGAGGAATCGAAAATCATGAATCCGCGCGGGATAGTTTGGAAGTTTGATTTAAAATATTCAAGCTTGGAATGAACCCTCTTTATCTGTGTATGGTGTGAGGGTGGGTTGTAGCGATAAAAATATGTTACGGGCTAGAAACAAAATACATGGTGAATAATAGGTGTTGGTAAGCGATTGGGGATTTGAGATTTTTGGGATGATGAAAGTGAAGAATGAATAGAGAAAAGTGGGATTAAATGGGAAAGATATTGTTGAGAAATCGCCTCGGAATGGGCTTATGATCTTTGGACCTTTGTTTCATTTACCTAAAGGTTCCTCTTGGTTGATTGCGCCCAATACTCATTCTCGGTAAGCCTCTTATGCAAATGGGCTTCCTAAATTTAGATGGTGACAAGTGGTTGATGTATTACCCTTGGATCAAGGGTTAGATGAAAGGTTCTTTATATTCCATTCTGTTTCTTCTTCTGGATACACCCGAGAGAGAGAGAGAGAAAAAAACCAGAGAAAAAGAGTTCTGTCTTCTTTTGAGTTCTTGAGTTTTTCTGTAGATTAGAACTTCATCTCCTTCTTATTTTCTTTACTTTGTGTACAAAATCGAGTGATTTTGTGAGGAATCTTGACGGAGGTTTGTTCACGTGAGAGTGAGCGAAGAATCGCGATGGTTTTGTATGATTTTCGTAATCTGTAAACGAGCGTGAGCTCGTGGTATTTTTAGTGCTAGAGCTATATCTACTTTTGGTAGATGCTCAACGGGTGACTAGCGTTTAGAACACGTGAACATCCGGACCCCTTAGTGGGTGAAAAAGTCTCTTGTGTTCTTTCTTGTTTTTGCTATTTTTATGCTTGCAATCACGTTTGGGACCTATCGGTGGTATCGAGCCTTAATAAAACCATAGATCTTGAAAGTTTTCTTTAAGTTCGAAAGCGTTTTTTGTAAAAATAAAAGATCTGTTATGGTTTGTCAAGATTCAGAAGAAGAATCTTGTTCTTGAATCTTTATGTTCTAACCTCTCTTCAATCTTGATCTTGTAGTGATCTTTGTGAAATCACTTCCCCTGGTGACTCTTAGTGACTCAACCTTGTTTACGGTGGTACTTCGCCTTGGTCTTTCTTAATTTCTTCATGTATTGCTTCATTATCAGAAACCTAGGGTTTCGATCTGGTAACCTCTGTTCTCTCTATACCTAGCTCTTATTGCATGCGTGTGACTGGGAGGTTATTAAGGTAATAAAATCCTGTCAAAGTTTACCTTTGTCCAAGATCTCCTGCGAGGATCTGGGAATCTGAGGGGTTTTTCAGCCATTAAACCTCATCTACTGTGTGTTGTGATCTTATCTGAAATTATTATGAAATAAAACTATTCTTTGCTTTAGTTTGGAATTGTGTTCTTCTTTAAGTTGCTTTGTAAAGTTTGTATAGCTTCTTGTTTGTTTTCTTTTCTAAAAGGTAAAGAAACTGATTATAATCTTGTTGTAAAACTGTTTTTAAAATGTCAACCTCTCATAAATTTGAAGTTGAGTTATGGAATGGAATTGGAGATTTTAGTCTTTGGCGCCAGAAAATGAGAGCCCTTTTATTACAACAAAGATGTGCTGCTGCTCTTGATTGCTCTTGGGCAGCAGAAATCATCCTTATAGAAGAAAAGAACTTGATGAAATTGCTTGGAGTTCAATTTTTCTGCATTTATCAGATAGTGTTATTAGAAAGGTGGGTGAAACAACCACCGCCGATTCTTTATGGAAAAAGTTGGAAGACTTATATCTAATAAAAACAATGCCAAACAAATGCTATCTGTTAAGACTGTTTTACAATTTCAGATTTGAAACTTCCTCATCTTTAGAGGAAAATATTGATAAATTTACTAAATTGATTCAAGATTTGGCAAATTGTGATGAAATTTTATCTGATGAGCAGCAAGTTGTTGCCCTTCTTAACTCCCTAGGTGATAAATATAGAGATATTAGGAATGCCTTAGAATATGGGAGGGGAGACTTAACTGTGGATATAGTTATTTCTGCTTTAAGAAATAAAGATCTTGAGTTGAGAGAAGATCCGAGAGAAAATAAGAGTGGTGAGGGGTTGTTTGTGAGAGAAAAACCGGGAAGTAAGAACCATAGCACTCCTACCTCCAATTTTCTGAAAAAGGGTAAGAACTCTTCTGATAAATCTAGAGATAAGAACAAGATGAAGAATAGGAGTAAAGGAAAAGGAAAGAAGTGCTATTACTGTGGGAAAACAGGCCATATGTCAAAGACTGTTTTTAAAAGATGTCAGATATGAAAGAAAAACCCTCTCCAAATGGGTCTACTGCCTTAGCCTGTGATAACAATGGTGAAATGAATGGGGTAGTCTTGGTTGCCTGAACTAGTAAGGGTATAGATGATTGGATTATTGATTCTGGATGTACCTTCCATATGTGTCCAATTAAAGAATGGTTTACTGATTTTGTTGAAATCGATGAAGGTCAGTCAAATGGGAAATGATATGAGCTGTAAGATCAAAGGAATTGGTAAAATTACTTTGCTTCTCAATAACAGTTATATTTTGATTTTAAATAGAATTAGATTTGTCCTTGACTTGAAAAGGAATCTAATCTCCCTGGGAGAATTAGATATTGATTATGATATTAGGATACGTTAAGTTCTTCCTTAATACCATAGAAATCTTATCTTCACCTAAGACTAATGGTATCTATGTTATACAGGCTAAGCCCCAAATAGCTACTTCACACAGTAATCGGTTCGAAACCAAAATCCTTTATGTGGCATAGAAGATTAGGACACATAGGCAATAAAGGCCTTCAAAATTTGAAGAATGAATGAGCTTTTGGAAAAGATAATATAGAAAAACTTGACTTCTGTGATGAATGTGTGTTAGGTAAAGCGAGTAAATTGCCTTTCATGATTGGAACTCACAAGTCTACTTCTATTTTAGAATATCTCGCATCTTCGATCTTTGGGGACCATCTTCTGTAAATACTCTTAGTGGGTATAGATTCTATCTTTTGATAATAGATGATTTTTCAAGGAAACTGTGGACTTTTCTTTTAAAATCAAAATCTGATACTTTTCAAAATTTCAAAACTTGGAAAACTTTAATTGAAAATCAAACAAATAAGAAGATTAAAGTTCTCTGAATTGATAATGGTTTGGAATTTTGCAATTATGACTTTGATCTTTTCTCAGAAGATTGTGGTATTCTCGAAGCGCGTAAATCAGTGACATACACTCCTCAAAGCAAAATAGAGTGGCAGAAAGAATGAATAGAACCTTGTTAAACAAGGTCAGATGCATGCTTTTAAGCTCAGGTTTGTCTAAATCCTTTTGGGGGGAAGCTTTAAAAACTGCTACCTATTTGATAAATAGAAGTCCCTCAAGTGCCATTGGTTTTAAAACTCCTGAAATGATCTGGTCCAATAGTCCCACTGATTACTCAAGGCTTAAGACCTTGGGTTGTGCTGCCTTCTCTCATCAAAATGAGGGTAAGCTAGAACCTAGATCCATTAAATGTGTTTTTCTGGGATATGGGGAAGAAACAAAAGGGTACAGACTGTGGGTTAAAGATAAAGGGGGTTATAAAGTCATAATTAGTAGAAATGTGATTTTTAATGAGAATGAAATTCCCTGTTTGAAGAAAGGGAATTCTCATATACCTGAAAAGGATAGTGTTATCAAACAAATAGATTTGAATCCTCAAAATACTGATGAAACTATTCTAGAACCTCATACTGAGGTGGAGACCATTCAGCCTGATCTAAATCAGTGTGAAGAGGATATAAATGACAATCAGGATCAAGTACAAGAATTTGACCTAAATGGTTACCAACTTGTAAGAGATAGAGAAAGAAGGGTAAGATTTCCTTCATCTAGAGTGAGTAATGAAGATTTTGTAACCTTCTTTACTGCTTTAGATCTGATTAGTTCTGAACCAAACTCTTATGAAGAAGCAGTGACTGGAAAGAACTCAAAGTTCTGGCTTGATGCAATGCAAGATGAAATGAATTCTTTATTAAAGAACAATACTTGGACCTTAGTTAATAAACCAAAGGATCAAAAAGTTATAGATTGTAAATGGGTCTATAAGATTAAAGAATGAGAGTATGCCTCAGATAGAGTAAGGTATAAAGCAAGATTAGTGGCTAAGGGGTTCACCCAAAGGGAAGGGATTGACTTTAATGAAATTTTTTCTCCTGTTGCTAAATATACCTCTATCAGAATTCTTCTTGCTTTAACTGCTCAATTTAATTGGGATTTGGATCAGTTAGATGTTAAACTGCTTTCTTGAATGGTGATCTTGATGAAGTCATTTACATGTCTCAACCAAAAGGCTTTGAGTTGAAATCTAAAATTGAAAAAGTTTGCTTGTTAAAAAAATCCTTGTATGGCCTTAAGCAGGCTCCTAGGTAGTGGTATATAAAGTTCAATTCTTATATTCAAACTCTGGGCTTTAACAAGAGTAATTTTGATCCTTGTTTCGTTTATAAAAGCCTCCATGATAATAACTCTGTGTTTTTGCTTTTATATGTGGATGATATCTTTGTTAGCTTGTCATGATATGAAAGAAATTGATCTTATTAAAGAAAAGTTGAAAGCTGAGTTTGAAATGAAAGACCTAGGAGAAGCTAAAAGGATTTTAGGAATGGAAATCAAAAGGGATAGGGTAAACAGTACCCTTTACCTATATCGATCGCTTATGTTTCAAAAAATTTTGGAAAAATTTTCTATGAATGATGCTAAACCTGTTTCATTACCTTTAGCAAATCATTTTAAACTTTCTAATGAGCAATCACCCAAAACAGAAGAGGAAATTGATAGAATGAACTTAGTACCTTATGCTAATACAGTTGGCTCTATCATGTATCTTATGGTTTGTACCAGACCTGATTTAGCTCATGCTCTAAGTATCTTAAGTAAATTCATGGCTAATCTAGGTGAAACACACTGGATTGCTATGAAATGGATACTAAGATACTTAAAAGGTTCGAGTGTAATCCGAGTTTAAAATTCAAAGAGAAATGATGAAGAAGTAATCTTAAAGGGATATCTTGATTCGACTTTGCAGTGATTTGGATAAAAGAAGATCCACTTCCTCTTATGTGTTTACTCTTTGTGATGGTTGTATAAGTTGAAAATCCCAACTGCAAAAGGTTGTAGCGCTTTCTTCTACAGAGGCGAGAATACATTCTTTGCTGTGATGTCAAAAAGAAGGACTTTGGCTAAGAGGTCTTCTTGGTGAAATTGGTTTCGTAAATGAAACAATCAAAGTTATATCTTGATAATCAAAGTGCTATCCATCTAAGTAAGAATCCAGATACCATGATAGAACAAAGCATGTGGACATTAAATTCCATTTTGTAAGAGATATGGTTGAGAAGAATATAGTAGATTTGATCAAAATCCCTACTCAATTCAATCCTTCTGATATTGGTACGAAAATTCTTCCTTTGAATAAATTCAAGTATTGTTTAAATATCTTGAATATCTCTGATGTTGAGTTCTAAAGGTAATGAATTTTATCTGCTTTCTGTTTTTAATTTGTTTAAATTTGGCAACTGATTTCAATTTTATTTTTAGGTACATTTGAGCAAATGAAATCAAAACATGGTACATCTTAATGCACTAAGGATACTATACTAATGGTTCAGCCATCTCTTCAGCAAGGTGGAGTTTGTTGAGAAATCTGCCTCAGAATGGGCTTATGATACTGGACCACTATTTCATTTACTTAAAGGTTCCTACTGGTTGATTGCGGCCCAATACTCATTCTCTGGCAAGCCTTTTATGCAAATGGGCTTCCTAAATTCAGATGGTGACAAGTGGCTGATAGATTACCGTTGGATCAAGGGTTAGATGAAAGGTTCTTTATATTTCATTCTGTTTCTTCTTCTGGATACATCCGAGAGAGAGAGAAAAAAACCAGAGAAAAAGAGTTCTATCTTCTTTTGAGTTCTTGAGTTTTTCTGTAGATTAGAACTTCATCTCCTTCTTCTTTTCTTTACTTTGTGTACAAAATCTGAGTGATTTTGTGAGGAATACTGACGGAAGTTTGTTCACGAGAGTGAGCGATGGCTGCGATGGTTTTGTATGATTTCTGTAATCTGTAAACGAACCGTGAACTGTGGTATTTTTAGTGCTAGAGCTATATCTACTTTTGGTAGATACTCAACGGGTGACTAGCGTTTAGAACACGTGAACATCCGGACCCCTTAGTGGGTGAAAAAGTCTCTTGTGTTCTTTACTATTTTTGCTATTTTTATGCTTGCAATCACGTTTGGGACCTATCGATATAAAAGTCTTTTTGCTTTTTATTAGGTTTTCGATTTGTTTTTTTTTTTTTTAAAACTTTGGTCAAAGGCGTTATGAACAAAACAATGTTGAATGAAGGCTATGTGAACTCATTTCCGAAAAATATCCCGAGTCGGTGGGTATCATTGGCTTAGAACAGATTGAAGAAAGTAAATCCATCACTTTATATCCAGATTTTTTTAGTATCAAATGGTGAGGCCGATGAGTTTCTGATGAGGAAGCTTATTCGTAAAGCGAGGATTCTCGCAATCAAATCACTTGTAAGTATAGTCTCGTGCTTTATAATCAATATCCACGACGGATACTTTTACTTATAATGGAAGTATGATATTGTTGGTCGATGTCACATCTTGGAAATTGGAGCTCGAACTTTATTTTTCTCTTTGTTGATGCATGACAGTTCAAATCTGGGGTATCCACAATGCGTGGGTTGATGATCTTTTAGCGGAATGGAAATCTAAAACCGGACCGAGTCCCCACATCTTGTTGGCGAGACACTCATTTTAGCTTTGCTACAAGATGTAGTACTAGGAAAATGAAAGAAACAAGGAATATGTTCATGTTCGAGAAAAGTAGAACATTGTTTGGGAATTATGTTAGTCTTTTCTTGATCTTTTTCATAATATCAAATGACTTATTCAGTGGGGCTCCATCCATGACATATAATTTACGCGTTTAATGAGATGAAGACATGTCGCCTTAGAATCTTGAAGAGCCCATTTTCCTCCTTCTATGACTTTGACTTGAATAATTATAGTCAATCAATTTGCAGTTCATTTAAGGATATGCCAATTTGTAGATCATGACAGTGCATGATTGTTGTTGGGATTTTTGTGATCTCAAATAAACTCGGGGCAGTGATGATTAATAGACCCGTTATATCTTCATAGGCTTTGAGCCCAGGATTGAATGATAATTGTATAGTCCACTCTACAAGTGTGTTAGCCCAAATTAATGAAGGACGTGTGTGGGTCACTTGGAGGTTTTAATGTACCTTTGGGTCGTTGCTCAGTGGCCCAGTGTGTTTGACCCGGTTGAAAGTGGGACGGCTAAGTTTAGGGTATAATATATTTGGGGTATATATATTTAGGGTATAATATATTATGTGTTAATATATTATACTATTTCCATACCTATATATTATATTATACCATATATAATATATGTTATTACACTATATATATTAGTTGGTTTGGCAGGGAAGACACCACCATTAACCACGAATTATATCCACCATATAATATACCACACGTGAACTGAGAAACAGCAGAAGAAGCCAAAACCAGAGACAAAGCCTGCCATTGTTATATTATATTTTCTTTGTGAAAATTGCAACCCCTTTCCTCCCTTTATTTCCTTTGGTGAAATAGGTCCTTCTTAGTTTGTCCTTGTAACTTGGTGTTACCTTTGTGGAGTTGGACAGTATTAATCTGAGCCCTGTCAATTGTTCTTGTAAGAATCAACGATCCTGTAAACTATTTTCCCCAACAATTGGTATCAGAGCCTCGGTGGCATTCCGTGTGCAAGAAAATTAATTTTGGGTCGTCAGATTAACGAAGAAGAAGAAGCACAAATCTGCCCAGATCTGTCCGTTCATTTTTCGGCCAAAGCAGACGTCATCTTTGTGAACGGAGACCATATTCGACTCCTGACGTCAAGGCGGAGCTGACGGTGGAGCGCGTGCGGCGCGTGGGGCAACGGAGGCGGCGCGTGGGTAGCGCGTGATTTTCGGCTGCAGATTTCTTCAAGCGGCGCGTGGAGGCGCGTGAGGTAGTATTCCGGCGAGTGGCTGACGGCGTTGTGATCCTCGTCCTATTTCTGACCTTCTGTGGTGGTCAGTTATAATTTTGGTGGTCCGGACAGCTTGGACAACGGTTCGATAGTGAACGTATTCGGCGTTTACAAAACCTTCGTGGTTTTTCCAGCTTGTGTGGTTCTTTGTTGTTCTTTGGATTTCTTTTTAATTTGTTTCGCATCTCTCCTATTTAATACGGACCGTCGATTTGGTCCGCTCGTAAATTGGCTAATCTCTTTTACATTCCAAGACTAGCGGTCATCGTGTGGGGTGGCCGGTGAGGTTTTGGGGTTCTGGTGTGGGGTAACCATTGCACTGTTGCTAGGAATTTTATGTGCCCATTATTGTGACTTGTGTTAGCTTTTGTTTTGGTCTTTGATTATTTGCGATACTTTATTTTTGTGCATTATTATTTAGAATCTGTCACTGGACATTACCCGTTTGACAATTCACTTGATCTCGAGATCACGAATCTCACGAAACCACGGGAATCTAAAGCGGTGTATATTGAGGCCTTAGGTATTTCTCGCGTGATTATCTTGAGGTGCTTGTTGGTGTGTATTCTTATTTGTTAAGATATCCACGCACATCGTTTTGACTTGAGTGTCTTTCTTGGTAAAGGTGATTTTTCTATTTGGCAACAAAAATGAAAGGTATTTTGGTTCAAAGAAAAGGTTTCAAAAGCTATTGATAATTCTTATGGTCCTAATGTTTTACCGAGGATCGAGAAAAGGATTTTGATGAACTTGCTTACACTTCTATTATATTGCATTTGTCAGATCCTGTTTTGCGAAAAGTTGGAAAATTTGATTCCACAGAAAAGCTTTGGAAAAAATTAGAAGAGCTTTATTTAATCCAATCCACTCCAAATAAAATTTATCTCCTTGAAAAATTTTTCAACTTCAAAATTGATCCCTTAAGGGATTTGGATGACAATCTTGATGTTTTTAATAAGCTTGTGCAAGATATTACAAACTGTGGTGAAACTGTCCCTGAAATTAACAAAGCTATCATTTTGTTAAATGTCATTCCTGATTCATATAAGGAAGTCAAGAATGCCATTAAGTATGGGAGGGAGACCCTTACACCTGACATTGTCATAGACTCTTTAAAAAGTAAGGAGAGAGAGTTGAAGTTCGAGAAAAATGAGAGAAAAAATGGTGAAGTCCATTTTGTGAGGGATAGACCTCAGTCGGGGAAAGGGAGTAGAAGTGGAGGTGGGCAAAATAGTGGTAGCAATAGAAATGGTAGAAGTCGTTCTAAGTCACATGGGAGGGCTAAAGAAAAAAAATGTTACGGGTGTGGGAAAATAGGACATTTCATTAGTGAGTGTTATAAAGAGAAGAACAAAAGAGAGGAGAAGATCGAGAGAGAGAGACAAATTTAGTGACCTCTAGTGATGAGTCCTGGTGAGGTTTACATGCTTTTAAATTTCGAGTTTCGGTGAGATTAACTGTCTATGAACTCCCATATACATGAGTGAATTCTTGACTCCGGTGCATCTTTTCATGTCACTTCAAATAAGTTTTGGTTTGATCATTTGCATGAGGCTGATCATGGACATGTAGTTGCATGTGATGGAGTTGCATATAGAATTACTGGTGTTGGTAATGTAAGCTGTTAAGTTTGATGATGGCTTTGTGCATACATTAAAAGAAGTCGATATATTCCATATATGGGTAAGAATTTGATTTCTATAGGGGAGTTAGAGAGCTGGGTTTCATGGGTAGGCTTGGTGATGGCATGATTAGAATGTGTAAGGGTGTACTTAGAGCTTTTAAAGCTACTAGGAGAAATGGCATATATGTTACACATGCTGAAGTGATGAGTGGTCTAAATTCCACTATCCCTTCCATTGACACTAATCACACACATAAGTGGCACAATAGGTTAGCTCACATTAGTGTTAAAGGACTTAAGTTCCTTAACGACAAGGGTGTGTTTAGTAAGGATCAGGTGTCTGACATCCCATTTTGTGATCATTGTGTGCTTGGAAAACATCGTAGGATATCGTTTTCATCTTGCACACACAAGACAAGTAGAGTGTTAGAATACATTCATACTGATTTGTGGGGTCCCGGGAGCAATCCCACTTTTGGTGGTAACAAATATTTTTTGTCTATTGTTGATGATTTCTCCAGACGTGTGTGGGTTTATCTATTGAAAGATAAAAGTGAAACTTTCATTAAATTTAAAAATTGGAAAGTTCAGGTGGAGAATCAAACAGGTAGAAAGATTAAATATTTGCGTAATGATAATGGTCTTGAATTTCTGCAGTGTTGACTTTGATAATTTGTGTTATGAGTGTGGCATTACTAGATATAAAACTGTGCCTTACACTCCCCAACTGAATGGGGTTGCTGAAAGGATGAATCGTACTTTGCTTGATAAGGTTAAATGTATGATGTTGAGTTCTAGTATGCCTGAATCGTTTTGGGGTAAAGTTGTTATGACTGCTTGCTATTTGACTAATATGACTCCTTCTATTGTTTTAAATGGTGATACAATCGTATGAAAAATGGTATGGTAAATGTCTTTGATTACTCCATACTTAAGACTTTTATCAGGTCGCTTTCTTTCATCGAGTGAGGGAAAAATAGATCCCAATACTAGGAAATGTGTTTTCTTAGGATACCCGAGAGTGATAAGGGTATAGGTTGTGGGATAGGAGCCAAAAGGGTGTGAAAATCATCATTAGTCGGGATGTCATTTTTGATGAGTCGAGATATGCCTTGTTTAGTGAGTGAAAAATAGCAAGAAACCATTAGGGAAGAGTCCCTAGTTGAGGTGGAAAAAGTGAGTACCCACATCCCCATCACCCTTAGTGAGGTGGAGAGTGACACACATCAAAATCAGCAGAATATAGATGCAGTAGGTAACGAGGATGTGATAGAGGAAAATCTCGTTGACCAAAATCCTTTGGCTAATTATCAATTGGCCAGAGATAGAGAGAGGAGACCATGTAGGGAACCCCAAAGACTATTCGACTTCACTATAGCCTATGCTAGTTATCAGGAACTAGTTGATAAGGAGCCAAATACCTTTGTGGAGGCTATAAAGAGTGAGAAGTCCATAGAATGGTTTAGTACCATGAGAGGAAAGATGAGTTCTCTTGTTAGGAATCAAACTTGGGATTTAGTTCCTAAACTTAAGGATAAATCCATAGTGGGATGCAAATGGGTTTATAAGGTGAAAAAGGGTACCACTAAGAGTGAGCCTGTGAGATACGAGGCTAGGCTAGTAGCCAAGGGTCAGTGGTATAGAATGTTTGATTCACATGTTTTTGGTTATAAGAGGAATGAGTTTGATAATTGCTTGTATTACCTGCACCACAGCACAAATGATGATTGTGTGTATTTGTTACTTTATGTGGATGACATGTTATTGGATGGCCTTAACATGAAAGTGGTAAACAAGATAAGTGTTGAGTTAAGTAAAGAATTTGACATGAAATACCTAGGACATTCTAGAAGGTTCCTTGGTATGATTGATAGAGATAGGTCAAATTCATGCTTATATGTGTATCAAACTCCGTATGTGCTTAAATTTTTTAAGAAATTTGGCATTGTTAATTGCAAACCCACTTATGTGCCTCTTGGTAACCAATTTATCTTATCCGAGGAGCAGGGATAAGAAAAAGGAGTTTATGAGTAAAACTCCTACTCAAATGTTATTAGCTTCGTTATGTACTTGATGGTTCACACTAGGCCGGTCTTGGCCTTTCATCGTTAGTGTTTTAAGCAGTACATGTTTGATCCAGTCCCAAATATTGGGAAGCTTTAAAGTTGTTGTTTAGGTATTTGAAGGTTTATAACCTTGCAAATATGGGCACTATGGTGTTTTCACAATGGTAAAGTTTAGAAGTTGGTGACACTTCTAAACTTCGGTAAAGGTATGTAAAGTTCCAATTTGTTTGGAATCCTTTTTTAACAACTACTAAGCTATTTTTTTTACTTTTGGGGTTTGCAGGTATATTTGGATCAAGGTGGAGGTTTGTTGGGATTTTTGTGATCTCAAATAAACCCGGGCAGTGATGATTAATAGACCCGTTATATCTTCATAGGCTTTGAGCCCAGGATTGAATGATAATTGTATAGTCCACTCCACAAGTGTGTTAGCCCAAATTAATGAAGGACGTGTGTGGGTCACTTGGAGGTTTTAATGTACCTTTGGATCGTTGCTCAGTGGCCCAGTGTGTTTGACCCGGTTGAAAGTGGGACGGCTAGGTTTAAGGTATAATATATTTGGGGTATATATATTTAGGGTATAATATATTATGTGTTAATATATTATACTATTTCCATACCTATATATTATATTATACCATATATAATATATGTTATTACACTATATATATTAGTTGGTTTGGCAGGGAATGCACCACCATTAACCACGAATTACAACCTTTACACACACACACACGTGAACAAAATGACCAAAACCAAGAAAAGTTCAGCCATTGTTAATTGGATTTTCTTTGTGAAAATTGCAACCCCTTTCCTCCCTTTATTTCTTTTGGTGAAATAGGTCCTTCATAGTTTGTCCTTGTAACTTGGTGTTACCTTTGTGGAGTTGGACAGTATTAATCTGAGCCCTGTCAATTGTTCTTGTAAGAATCAACGATCCTGTGAACTATTTTCCCCAACAATTGTTAATATAAATAAACGAGTCATCCCATTATTCTAAGAACACATTGCAGCCAAGAATTATTAAATTCTCAAGATAAGTTGCAATAGCAATTAGATTCTAACCATATCAGAAAAATCACATTTTGTCTTTTTTGATTCAAAAATTCCATTTTCTCATAGTCCATGAGGAATGTCGAAAAGAAGGCTCTTGTGTGAAGGTTTCTCATTCTCGATTCTGTTTCTATTTGTACGACAAGTTGCCAAGCTCAAAACAACTCATTTCGTGTCCCTTCATCACGTGGAGATACCAATTATAAGGTACCCTTTTAGATTGAAAGCTGATCCAGGAGAATTGTGGCCATCCCGAACCAATTTTTCGCTTGAATGCCAGAAAAAACCGCACGATATTGTCCTCAAAATCGCAAAAATACAACATGTGGGCAATCAATTATAACAATTTCACAATCACGCATAGCGGATCCGATCTGAGACACGTAAAATTACTCTTCATGTCCAATTTATTCCTCTGTGGATAATGATCTTTCTTGTAGCTACATGTATATTGCTTCTAGTCAAAGCATAACACTTTTAAACCGCATTAGCCTCGATAAATAATTCATCAGATATTGAGAATCCATTCGTGGAAACAAAAGTGCTATTTCCAACTCTTCAAAAATTCGTAGTTACTTTGTTATTGGGAGCATATTGGGTTCGGATTTGGAAGAATCTTGCACCTTTGACACAGTGGTTCTGACCTCATCAAGCATTCCTTTGCAAGAAAATGCTACGTATTCAACCATTCATGTTGGCATTCGGGTTTGAGCTTTCTTGGTATCGTGCCATGTGTGGAGAATGTGATGCAAGCAAGGGCACTTGCATTGTTGAGGACAATCAAAATTCGCTGCCGCCATTACTGTTATGAAGACACCCCTCTTTCTGAACGTAGTTTACGCTGTAAGATTATGTCTTATCTTTGTCTTGAACATTTTTTTGGAAATGGAAAGGCTGAAATTTTCAATTATCATAAAAGTGCAGCTTGTTTGGTTTGTTACTAATTCTTATTCTTTGGACAAATGCAGGCAAATTGGACTACTATGCACGTAAGTGTTTGTAATTGCTACCACTGCTCGATTGTTGATGTTTTGTAAGCCTTCTCTTGTAAAATTTCGCATATTTTTGTCCTCTAATTTTATTTTCTTTTTGTTTCGACAGCTTTTGTAGTACTGATTTGTCTCCCTGTGATTGGTAAGATTCAGACCCTTTAATACATGATACAGGGTGATATTTTTCATGTAGGAATGACGTTATATACATTGTGATGGTAATCTTGTCTCATTATTCTTTTCACAATTATGCAGGATTAATAATAGCACCAAGATTATTATGTGGGTTACCATTCGTACTAGGATTGATAGTGTATAAATGGAGAAGACGACACTTATCAGTCGATGATGAAACCATTGAAGAATACTTGAAACATCAAGATAATATTATGCCAATAAAATACTCTTACTCTGATATCAAGAAGATGACAAAAAGTTTAAAGGATAAATTAGGTGGAGGAAGATGTGGAACTGTTTTTAAAGGAAACCTACGAAGTGGCCCTTTTGTTGCTATAAAGATGATGGCCAATTTTGTTGCAAGTGGCAAAGAATTTATCAGTGAAGTTACAAAAATTGGAAGGATTTGCCATTCAAATGTGGTGAAACTTATTGGCTTCGCATTGAAGGTTCAAAACAAGCTTTTGTCTATGAGTTTATGCCTAATGGTTCTCTAGACAAATACGTATATTCCCAAGAAGGACCGTCTCCTTGAGCTACGAAAAAATGTTTAAAATTTCTCTTGGAATGGCTCGTGGGATCGACTATCTACATCGGGACTCGAACATATTGATATTAAGCTTCACAATATTCTCCTCGACGAGAATTTCAATCCCAAAATTTCGATTTGGGTCTTTGAAATTGTATCCATTAGATGACACTTTGGAGGAGTCTCGTATAAGGCATATCTTTATAACTTTGGAATGATGTTGATGGAAATGGCACGAAGAAGGGAAACATGAATCCATTTCTTTGAAAATTTGAGCCAAGTTTACTTCCCTTCTTGGGTATACGATCAGCTCAATGAAGGAAAAGAATTGGAAATGGGAGATGCCACGGAGGAAGAGAGAAAGATGATGAAAAAGTTGATGATAGTAGCTTTATGGTGCATTCGGATGAGGCCCGAAGATCGTCCTTCTACCGAAGAAAGTTGTTGAGATGCTTGAAGCCGACATTGGAATCCTACGAATGCCTCCAAAATCCTTCCCAATTTCCGGTGAGATAGCCAAAGATGACGAATACACAGCTCGTGTGGAGACATCTCAGTATAATATAGTGATACTATATATTGTGTACATTAGGATTTATGTAAATTGTTACTTTTGGTGAATCTAGTTTATCTTGTTGATACGTTCTTTTCCATAATATGAATGTGTTCTCTCTCCTGTAACCTTCAAAGGCTTGCATCGTGAGGGAATGGTGAACACAATCCTTTTCACAAGGAATGTACCTAATCATTTAGGATCATCCTTATCTTTATGTATAATGCATTCGGCATGGCATTGGACGCGTGCATTGACCGATCCGCTTGTGATTGTGACGGTTAGTGATTTGGAGTCCGAGAAGAAAGCATTCGATGAAATGCCGAAATAAATGGTTTCATGGACCATTAATATTCTTAATCGGTTAAACCGCAATGATTTGTATGCCATAGTTTAGGACAAATTGTCTATTTAACTTTTCGTGCACTTACGGTTTTCTTCGCTTACTTGAAAATTAGACCCACGCTGCTGTAAGTAATTTAAGTAAGCTTTTTTTTTTTTTTTTTTTTCCTCATTGAGTCCTTCAAAGAGTTGCTACTATCTTTTTCCCATGTAGTTAGAAAGATTATCTTTTCATTGATGTTTTTATCTGCAGACGGAGTTCAAGGCAATCGGGATTTATCTAATTTCATGTTTGGTGCACAGTCCTATACAGCATAACAAATAAGATTTTAACTTCTATTTCTTAATACTACCCTGGTATGAACTAAATATTCCCAACTGCCGATTAACTGCCTTAAGTAGTTGGACGCTCTAGGATTACTTCACAAATTAGCAACAAGATGCATAAGCGTCTTTTAGGAATTAGAAGTCGGCCGGCCAAGATCTTTGCTAATCAAGATCTATTGGTGAACTTTTGGCAAAACCTCTGAAGGTATGTGAAATAATGATTTATACATATAAACCATGCAAGCAAAGCAAGAACGCGTTATCTCCCACAATCTTTCAAATCTTTTATGTACAAGATTAATCTCAATTATCAATCGATTCATGATTTATCAACTCGCTTGATGTTGTGATCCGATATTCGTGCAATGGAGTTTATCGCATTTTGTAGCTGGAAAAGAATTGGGAGCATGGTGAGATTGTCGCCATCACCACAACTCAATGGATGAATGATCTGCTCTTCTCTTCGGCTACCACTGGATATGTTAGAGTCCTAGAATCGTAAGTGTTCTCCATATTATAGCATCCCACCTTCCTCAATTTAAATGTATGACACTCTCTTCGATTTAGATGATTATAAATCAACTCGGGAAAGTACAGTTGTCTAGTACATCTACTTGACTAAAGTCGAGTTGAAATTTTTCAAAAACAAAAGTTCGATTTCAAGTATGGGTCGAGTTTGATAAAGTTCAGATGTGTGTACCTTATACTTGGGTCAAATTAAAAAAATTTAAAAACTAACCCGACCTCATTTGAGAATGCTTGACTTGGGTAGGGCTTGTTGGAATGGGTATTGAGCATATGAATGTGTGGGGATGGAAGGGAAGGATGGCTGGGTCGGCTTTCGGGCATTCAATCGACTTCTAATCCATCGAGTGATTGGTTTCATGTGTTATGTGGATATGTTTATGAATTTTATAAGCACTTTTAATTAACTATCTCGTGATATAATACCCACCTCATGGATGATTTTTTCTCCATTTCCTTTAGAATTTCCTAGGAACTGTGATATTATTTTACCCACCACAAAAACATTATTTGACAGCTTTTGTTTGTACCTTGACAATTTATGTCTTCGTCAACTTCTTCTAACCAATTCTACTTTGATAATTAACAGATTACTACATCATCAACTTCATATTATCACTTATTTGGAAACTTTATTCTATTAATCCATCGATTTGGTAAAGTGATAAGTGTATTTATACGCTTATTTAGACTTGTAAACTTAGTACATATTCATTAGATATGCGATTTCTACTTAATTTAGTTCAAATGTCATTTATGTAGGTACAAATTCCAATTTGATGAGCTTTGAGCGATAAAGAAGAGTTTGACTCTTAATCGAAGCTTAACTTGACGGCATAGATATGAGTAGAAGTGAAGTTGAAAGTTTTGGGAACAAAATCAGACTTCAAGAAAGTTCGGGGACTAATATGCACACTTTAAAATCATTGGAAGACTGCTTTGGAAAGACCAAAGAAGGGTGAGAACCAATTAAAATCTTTGTTGGAAGTTTTTGGAATTTGAATCGAGAATATTTAAGGAACAAATGACCAAAATTGTACTTAAAAGCTAAATCGTGGACCAAAATGTAAGTTTTGAAAAAAAATGTCACACCTAAGTAGCACAATGCATTTTGCGACCACAATTTTTTTGCACGTCACATAAAGGTAGCACAATGCATTGTGCAACTTAGGTGTGAACTCATCAGAAGAGAGTTCTAGGCACTTTTTTTTTTTTTTTAAAGTGGGACTAAGGCTTTTTGGGACACGACTTTCGTGGTGTCTCAATAACTATTAAAAAAAAGAAAAAATCTAGGTCAATGAAGGGTGTGACATAATTGAGAAAATAGAGATCAAGAGCAAGGAAAATAAGAATTTTGGAGCAACATTTCATCACGATTCGATTGAAGATTTTGTAATAATTCAAGATTAAGAGTTGTATCTATTCTTCTTATTTTTCTTCTAGATCATAAATTCTTTTGTTATGATAGCTATATTCATAGGAATCATGTCCAGCTAGGGTTTTCATAACTAATGATGAAACCTCGAATTATTTTGCTTTTGTGATTGATTGTTTATTATTCCTTAATTCCGTTTTGATACTTGATGACTATTAAAATGTATTTGTGATTTATATTGCTTTCGAGAGGTTTAATATAGATAAGTACATGGTAATAAACAATGTACGGGCATGTGATAGCTACAGATACTATTATCTATATGAAATCTTGTGGGATGATCGTTGTTAATTAATACATGATCATATATTCGTAGGTTAATTAAAGCTAATTAATTTCATATGGGAGTATAGAATCAATTGACCATCGATAGAGATTTTTGATTAATTTAGGATAATTGATTTTCAATTCAAGACAAGATTTGATAACTGTGAGTAATAGAGATTCGAACTAAATAATTCAATGGTGGATTAGGAGATTCTAGTACATTAAGAAATCAAAGTTAATAAATTAAAAAAATTCTCTAGCGCTTGCATAATTAATCATTTAGATTTACTCAATAAAAACAATCTAAAAACCATAATTAAAGGCGGCAAACCAGGTTAGCGGTCCGGTCCGACCACACTCAATTCAGGCCGAGAGCGCCCAACCTAGTTTCTATAGTGGCCAATAAAAGATGGCTCACCCTAGCCCAATGTCAGGCCAACCAAGTCCAAATTCTAATTTTTTTAAAAAAAAAAATTTATACAAGTGTATATTATATCTTGTTATCAACACTAAAATATAATATAAAACATTAAATTGTAATTATAATATCTCCATGAATGAAAATAAACAACGACAAGATAATAATGTAGACACTAGATGCAGACATCAATGAAAAATCTACAAATTACAAGTATGCCATACAAATATAATCCATTGGTTAATTATTTTCCATTTGTTACTTGGGAGTTTGATAATTTTAGCTTGGTGTCTTTAGATCTATTGTCGCTTAATGCATGATTAAATTTGGAGTGAGAAATGATATACGTTACAATATGTTTACTATAATCATATATCACCAATTAATATCAATTGTGTGGCTATAATAAAATTTTAGTGGGGAGGTGATTGATACCAAGAATTAATATTGTTGAAAAGAAAGTCCAAAACTCGTGTAAGAACATTAATAATTGTCAATATTCAAGAATACAAAAGAGTAGAGCTACCAAAAATATTGATTATATAAGATTCTTGTCCTGCAATTGTCCTGTAGGAAGGACACGAGAAATTTCATTCTTAAACATGCATGTGGAAATTTATGCAAAGCTTGTCATTGATTTTTCATTTTGATTTAGGGTGGTTGGGCTAAATTTTATATTTAGGGTTGAACTTATTTGGACTAGAGCACGAAACTTAAAGAAAAAAGAAATTGTCGCCAACGCGACCCAAGTCTACATGGCCTGACAGGCTAATCGGGCTAGAGCCATAACAAGCCCTGGGATTTCCTCAGCTAACTTTTAAGGCCCGCCCAACACCGTGTTATCTTGGTCGCCTCACCGGGTTAGACTAGTTTTGCCAGCTTTAACCATAATAATTGTGTGTGTAACCGATTAAAGTTAATTGTGATTAAAATATAGTCAATGGCCAATCTTTGTAGGTACGATACTTTGATCATCTTTATACTATTTGTTACGATCCGTCTACTTGTAGATAAAATCGACAACATAAAGCAATTATAAATGGAATATTCTTCTTGTTTTTAATTCTCGAAGATTTTATGTAAATTACCCCATATTTCATATTTATTTTCAAGCGATGAAGTAGTGTACAATTGACTTGACTTGTTTTTTCATTGGTTGCGGTATCTATCCTTTTCAACAGTATTGAGATAACATGTAATATCTTTGTTCAAATTTGTTACTTATTGCTTAAGAAGTCTTTGCACTTCATTGTCTTTCACTCTTTCTCTTGGAATGGCTCGAGAGAGTCGATCTTTGGCAATGTGGCCTAAACTTTTATTGCTAGAAAAGTCTTTGCACTTCATTGTCTTTCACTCTTTCTCTTGGAATGGCTCGAGAGAGTCGATCTCGACAATGTGGCCCAAACTTTTATTGCTAGAAAAGTCTTCGCCCTTCATTGTTATGGGGCCTAAGTGGTTTTTGTGTGTGGGTGTAATAAGTCTCTCTGCTTGAAATTAGATCTATCACAAAACCAATGCGAGAACATAAAACACGAGCATAGTTTGACTTGTATTTGAACTTGCAATTGAATATTCCACATCATAAGCTGTTGGGCGGGATCCGGACATCACAAAATTAATTTTTCTGTGATGATCAAACATCCCTCCACAAAGTCTGATTTATTTCGTGCATTCAACTGGATTAAATAAAATTACAAGAACACATAAGTGTTGAAGAATTACCCTTGTAGCGTGTTGTTCTTTAAACTTCCAAAGCTCCAAACCCTCAAGCCTTCCCCAGTGTTCTCCAAGAGAAGCTATACTGGTGTGTGGTCACCTCTCTGGTTCTAGGTTATACTAGAGTTAGGATTTTCTTTGTCAAGAGAAAAATACACAATTCACACTTTAGTGTGTGTCCCGCCTCTATGCTTAGGTTGTGTAGAAAAACAGTCTTATGAGACTATTTATTATCTACTTACACTCCAGAACCCTACCAACCTTAGTACCATAACCCAGGCCCATTTCTGCACAGTCCAAAATAGGTAATAAGCCTATTTAGCTCTATATATTGGAGCCACTGAGGGGACTTGATCGGACCCAATTAAACTAAGCTCTAATAAATTAATTTTGACTCGATCAACTCTTGATCAGTCAAAATAATTTATTAATCAGGTTCTATTCCACTAAAAGAACAAGATTGCACTCTTAGTCTAATTGAAATTATTGAAGCAACAATCAATAATTATACCCCCGTCGATCAACTCGAATATTCGGAATAAGTAAAATGACCAAAATGCCCTTATTCGAATATTCACAAATTCTCAACTCTCATCTTCTATCGGCGATTCGATGTGATCACATCACATCATTGAATTCAATAATCAATGTCGAACCATCGAGCTCGAGATTAAACTTTATACTAGAAGAACTCATCGAGATCATGATCATACCTTAAAGGTGACCGGATTCCATATTACGAATATATGTTCCTCGTTAGTTCACTCTAATTCCCAAAGTATCGAAATATTGATCAGCAATTTGATCTCACTCATTGACACCTCAAAGAACTTCAAGTTAGTAATCAAGTTTATTATCCGCTCAGGATTAAGATCCCATGTACGATAGTCAAGTGAAATTAAATTTGTGTGGTCAATGTCACAAATTAATTTCACGTGGTCCCGTTCAATACAATCCAAATGTATTCTCAATTTTATTACCAAAGTCAAAGATAGACTTTAATAAAATCGAGACGATCTTATCAAAATAAATTATCCATATTTATTTACTGATCGTGAACGATAATTTTAGATCGAATTACAGATTGAATCTTTCTGTGTTTAACAACTCAAACACTCAATTTGTAATATCAAATCGACCTATGGATAAATGTAAGCTCAAAATAACATAATAAATATATCAATCAATATATTAATTTTATTTCAAAATGTCACGAGTACAAATAATTTACTCGACGGGCAAACACAACCTAACAATAACTTGTGCTAGGCCACCTTGGCTAAAAGGCCGTGTCAAACAAGTTGAATCGGGAAAAGCGTTTCCAACTTATATAATTTAAGTTAAAAATGCCTCTTTTACAAAACAATTGACTTAAATACCATCATTAATAAGGTCAGTTAACGGATGGTGCGTTAATGAGACCATTAAATGTAATAGATGCTTGTTAATAGACCACATGTCATTAAGGCCGTAATTGACTTTAACAAACCAAATCATAACATATCATGTTAAAGCGGTTTTTCAATTAACCTACCTCAAATTGAACTCAAATTTATAGAAATTTAAATCAAAAATCACAATTCTCAAATGTATACATATATTTTATGATTTATACAATAAAATTCACAATTTGTACCACAAATTAAAAGAAGAAGAAATAACATATATTTTGCAAGAATTTAGATGAGTTAGATTTTAACCTTAAAATGAGATTTCTTACATAGACGAAATGGGTTGGATTCTAACATTGAAATATGCTATATTCTAATTTGAAAATCCTCTCTTCGAGATCTGCAGATGAATTTGAAATTGTTTGAAATGTAAAAAGCGGGGAAGAAAAGGCATGGATATATATGATAATTTGTTTGTAAAATAGGTCAACGGCCATTCAAAAAAAAATTTGGGTCACCCAGCCATTTAGCGCTATTCACACGGCTGGGCTAATAAGGTTTTACTTCTCAAAATCTTCTATGTACACAAAGGAGGCCTAGAATTAAATGCTCGCGTAACACAAAATTAACCAGTTGAATTTTGCACTTTTTGAAGGTGAATCACTGCTGTCATTAAATCTTTCATATATTTATTTATTTATTTTTGATTGTGGTTAGTCAAAAAACTGCCATTCACACAGACAAGTACATTAAACGTTTTAGAGACTATCGAAATTGGATTCATCAATGGAAGTACTGTATCAGGATTCAGGACTGTTGGGGTTGGAAATATAGAAAATATATTTATTTTTTTATTGATTCAGCTGACTGAAACACCGCGAGGAAGGAAAATAATATAAGAAAATGTTTACTAAAATGTTCCTCATCACTCTAGTTCTGATATGACTGCCAACTCTGTTTGATGAAGCCTTCCATGGATTCCTGCAATGGAGTTTGTCCCATTTGTAGCTGGAACAGGATGAGGAGGCATGGTGAGATTGTTTCCATCTCCTTCCAACATTTGAACTACAACTTTCATGGATGGCCGATCTGTTGGATACCACTGAATACACCACAGCCCCACAATAGCAAGTTTTTTCAATATAATACCATCGTCACTTCCTCAATTCGGATGTGCAACTCTTCTCCTTGACTTAATTGATTAAAAATCCATTCGGGAAAGTACACTTGACTAGCATTTGCTGTAAGATCATTATTCTTCCTCCCTCCAACCATTTCGAGCAATAACATCCCAAAGCTATAAACATCTGACTTGTAAGACACTCTCCCAAAATTCCTTGATAATACCTCAGGTGCAATATATCCAATGGTTCCTCTTGCAGCCGTCATTGACACACCACTTTGTTCCTTGCAACACAACTTAGCTAGACCAAAGTCACAGATCTTTGGATTGAAATTATGGTCTAACAAGATATTGTGGGGCTTGATATCAAAATGAAGGATCTGTTGGTCGCAACCCTGGTGAAGATATTCAATTCCATTAGCTATGCCTAGAGCAATATCTTGGAGCTTCTTCCAACCAAGGGTATTTCTCTTAGAACCAGCTCGGAAGATGAACTTTTCAAGTGAATCATTTGGTAGAAATTCGTACACGAGAGCTCTTCTAAATCCGTCAGCACAATAACCTACTAAACGGACCACGTTCACATGGTGGATTCTCCCTATTGTTCCAACTTCAATGATGAACTCCTCCCCATTTCCTTTGAAATTGTTGAGGACCTTTACCGCAACATAAATTTCATTAGACAGCTTCCCTTTATATACGGTTCCGTAGCCTCCTTCACCCAATTTTTCGCTGAACTGATTGGTAATCTTTCTGATCTCTGCATAAGAGAATCTAGTGGGTTTGAGAGCTCTGTAATCTTCCAAAAACTTTTCAATTGTCGCCTGATTCTCTTTCTTTATTCTACTTGAGCTATAGACATAGTAGAGTGCTACAAGTGTTCCCACTGAAAGGAAAGCACCTATGGTGCCACCTGCAGAATACAAGACCAGACAACTATTTGTAATGATAACCTTAACAGCACAAGTAAGATAGAAAATAAAATTTCTGAAGTAAATTAAACAATAAAGGAAAAATTCACCTGCAATCAAATCTCTTCTTGGTTCACCTGTAAGTAAATAAAGTGAAAATCTTATCTCCTTGTGCTATTTAAAATATAAAATAATAAAAATAGCCCTGACAAGAGGAGCCATTTGTTGTTTGATAGACAGATAAAACCAAAGAAAAAGACAGATCGAGTCTATACTTCTATGTATCTTGGGCTTGCTGGTACACTGAGTTCCACTTTTATTGGTGTCTAAGCTGCAAATTTTGCCTTGAACTTCACAGTGGCCACAATATGGTTCCGACCATTTCAGATGGAGATCGTTTTGATCAAACGTATACCATGGAACAGATGAAATTTCATGAATCTTGGTACACAAAGTCAAAGGATAGTCATCAATGTATGAGTATGAGTAGGAAGGAATGGCATAGACTTGGTAGCCCTCTACAGCAGGACAATGAATAATGTAATCCATGGCTCTATTGGTTGCAGAACAATTAAACAGGACATAGTCGTACAAGGGATTTTCAAAGAAGTGGAAGGGGGAGGCTGATAAATTAAGATGGAGAAACTTTTGAGTAAGACATCCATCAGGATCATATAGCTGAATTTTTTGAGATACATAATCAATTTTATTTGCTACTAGCTTCACTGAAAAAGGTAGTTCGAGCACAGTTTCATTGCTCTCGTTACAATACAGATTGAAACCTGGATAGCCACAATGTTCTGGCTGTAGAAATTTATTTCTGAAAGGAAACCTAATGATCGGGCCACCTTTACTGCACCAGGTTGTTGTACAATCTTCTAATCCTGCCATAAGCAGTGGAGAGAACAGCAAGAAGAACATGTAACAGATGAAGATGGACATTTTAATCTTCAAAGTCATCTATTTTCTGCCTCTTCCTCTCTTATCAATGTGACTCTTAGATAAAAAAATTGACAGGTCAATCCCACAACAATATTATTTCAAATAACTGTTGGGAAACAAAATGGTCAGTTATTACCAGGAAGCATCACAGAAACTTTTAGACATAATGACAAAGCTCCAATGTCGCTTTCTGATAATTAAAAATCCCAGTGGCACAAGCTTGACTATAACTCAAGTTCTTGGAAGCAAGACTTGCGCAGTCACAAACAATTCCAAAGATACTCTTTTCCCTTGCAGTATGCTGAGCCTAAGTTCGTGAAGCAGGGGTTGGTCTTTCCTTGGAAGCTTCTATCCACCTTCTTACTAGTCATTGCCAATAAATCTTCATAAAACTTTGAACAATTCCATCGCACACCAACAAACAACACTCGAAAACCATGCTCAGGGGAATCTTCCTCCTTGAATGTTTATCGGCCCTTATCATTGTCCAATTACTTCAAACATCCAGTGCAAGCCATAATAACCAATGCAACTCTTCTTCCTGTGGCAAGATTCCTATTATTAGGTACCCTTTCCGATTAAAGGAGGATCCAAAACACTGTGGTGATTCCAGCTATGAACTAGTTTGTGAAAACAATACTGCCTCCCTATATCTAAATTCCAACAAGTACCATGTGCAAGCCATCGATTACCTCAATTTCACTATTCGTCTTGCTGGTTCTGCTTTAAAAAATGACAGTTGCTCCTTTCCTCAGTATTCTCTGTCTCGATATAGCTTCTATAATAATTATCCTTATAGCATGTACAACTTAACCAAATCAGAAGACTTTGCTGAATTGAATTGGCCTATTACTTTTATGAGCTGTCCATATCCCGTGAATTCTTCTCTGTTTTTGGAAACTTCTCATTGTGACAACAGGTTCTATGCTTCCAATGCTTCTTATTCATCAACAAGAAGATACACGTATGTTAAGGTTGGCGATTTGAATGTATCAGATGTGAGAGATATGTGCAGTATAGACCTCATAGTGATGACATCTTGGCCATTTAAGGATGTCAATAATATTTCGCTTTCAGAAATCCATGGATCTCTGATATATGGATTTGAGCTCTCATGGTGGGGTGTGAAGATTAGCTATTGCAGAAAGAAAAAACATTGCGAATTTTGTTACATTGGCAGAGAAGGATATTACTATTTGTGTGGTAAGATGATTAATTTTTTGTCTTAAAATCACGCAGCTTTTTGCATTTGTTACTGTGGAGGATCTATCCTGTATTTCCATGTCTTTTAGGTAGTTGCGTGCTCTTTTGTTCCCCATAATCTATTACTTGCATGACCTTAGAATTCTCTGTGAAGTTCATAAATATTAGGTCGGTTTTTCATCAAAACTGAGGAGATGAAGTGTTTGTTTGGAAGAATTTTTTTGTAGATTATAAACAATAAGTTTTAGAAAATATGTGGATAAAAGTTATACGTGCTATTGGTCTTAAAACAATATATAAACCGCACTTTATATTTTTGTTCTGATAACTTTTTGGTTGTTGAGAATGTAGGCTTGAATGCGTGGGAAGACATCATAGTCAGTAAGAATTCTTTCACTCTCATGCAATTTTTTATTTATAATTTTGACGTGTATCTTTATTATAAATTTTGAAAATTATATGAAATATATACACCATGTCTATTTGCTTGAAATGCTTATATTTCATAAAATTTTCATAGTTGCACACAAAATAAAACAATAATTAATATTTGGCCAGTAAAACAATACAGAGGAAATTATATGAAATGTCCATTTGCATGAAATTATATAAAAGATCTGAAAATATGTTGAATATAATTGTTCAAAAATTATTGAAAAAGATTGGGTTCAGGATTAATGTCTAATAGGAAAAACAAGGAATGTGAAAACAAAAAAAGCAAACGAAAATAGTGGAAAAAGTTGTTGTCGAACGGCAGCTTGAAACTGTCAACTGTTGAACGACAAATAAACTTTCGAGGCAAAAAAAATGTCGAGCCAACCGTTGACTATCAGTCAACTTATATTTTTTATTTTTTTTTCTACTTAAATTATTTTTTTTTTACCGACAGTTGAAGCTGTCATTTATCAATTCAACTATCGAATCTAGAAAAGAAAAACGTCTTTTTGCAAAATTGGTATGTATGAATTTTTGTATCTAAAAGTAGCTATTTTCAAAAGTGTAATTATATTCACACTTCAGTTCTTATTATTTATACCACGTTTTAATTGTAATGAAAGTTTTCCAACTTTTGACATTTTATCACAATTGTTTCCAACTTTTTTCGATGATTCAATATTTTTATCAGTGATGATATTTTTGTTCAAATATTTAGTTAATGTGTATTGAAATGGGGGGCAAATATTTTGTCAAACTTTTGTGATTTTGCTTTATTAAAAATAAAATAAAAATAACTCCCTCTTAATTAACATTTTGAACAAAAAAATCATCAAAGACAAAGATAAAATGTGCAAATTAATAGGTTGATGATAAAAACGTTATAAAAAATAGTTGAGGACATATATATAAAAATGCACAATAATAGAAAACCTTAATTAACATTTTCAAAAATTGTCTAGTTTTATAAATTCCCGAACAATATAATCCTCTAAATGCAATATTTTATTATTGTTATATAAATAATACAACTAATACAATCCAAATATAGTCTTTAATTTAAAGCTTTTGTATTTCACATCTTTTTTCTTTCCTTGGTCTTATTATATTCATGGTTTACTTACAGGTATTACGGCAGTTCTTTCCTTCGGCATATGTAAGTTCTTTTCATTTCATATATATATATGATAAATAGCCCATTGCTATCATCATCGGCGAATCCAAACGAGAGCTAAAAAAAAGTTTTTTCTCATTTTTCTTCTGGTAATCTGTGTGAACAGTGATCAACATTGCAGCCAGGCCCTTAATTGGAATACCCTTTATGTTAGGATTACTTATCTATAAACTGAGAAGAAGGCACTTATCCATGTTCGGTGTAATAGAAAGCTTTCTACAAAGTCAAAATAACCTGATGCCCATCAGATACTCCTATTCAGACATAAAGAAAATGACAAAAGGTTTTCGCGAAAAATTGGGTGAAGGAGGTTATGGTTCTGTTTACAAAGGAAAGCTTCGAAGTGGAAGGGATGTAGCAGTTAAAATACTCGGCAAAAGCAAAGCTAATGGGCAAGATTTCATCAATGAAGTTGCTACTATTGGAAGAATTCATCATGTCAATGTAGTTCGACTTGTTGGATACAGTGCAGATATGTCCAAGTGGGCTCTTGTATATGATTTCATGCCTAATGGCTCACTTGAAAAGTACCTCTCTTGTCAGCAAGGAGAAACTCATTCATTAAGTTGGGAGAAAAAGCACGCGATTGCACTTGGTGTGGCTCGAGGGATTGAGTATTTGCATCGAGGCTGTGACATGCGAATTCTGCATTTCGATATCAAACCACACAACATACTTCTTGACCAAAACTTCACTCCAAAAGTTTCTGATTTCGGACTAGCCAAATCCTACCCGACTGGTAAAAGTATTGTGACTATCACTGCTGCAAGGGGTACAATTGGTTATGTAGCTCCTGAACTGATCAACAGATGCTTTGGAGCTGTCTCATATAAGGCAGACGTTTATAGCTTTGGAATGTTGTTGATGGCATTGGTAGGTCTAAAGAGAGACTGTATAGAAAATACGGAACAATCTAGCCAATACTTCCCCGATTGGATATATGATCGTTTCAACAAGGGTAAGGATATTGAAATTGGAGATGCCGACGAATATGGCTATGAAGGAAGGACGATTACTAGGAAGATGACGATAGTGGCATTATGGTGCATACAGATGAATCCGGTGGATCGCCCTTCAATGAGTAAAGTAGTGGAAATGCTTGAAAGTGAAGCTGAGACTCTTCAAATTCCTCCTCAGCCTTCCCTGCCACCCCTGCAGGTTGCACCGAACGAGGACCAAACATGGGGAACAGATTCGACCGACTCTATAGCCTTGCTGTGTAATGCTTCTGGTTCAGTAAACTTGGAGGTTGAAGCATAAACCGTTACCAATCAATAGTCAATTGAAATAAGGTCTTCTCTTTCTCTCTGTTTATTACAATTCATTGCTTGTTAGTTGGAAGCACTGTTTGGTTGTTTCGTAACGTGTATTGTAGAGTATTTAGAGAGTATTAAGGAAGAATGTTTAAGTCTCGTCCTCTGTACACTATTCAGTACTACATCCCAAATACGTGCTATAAGAATGTTAGTGATCATAGCAATTGAATGTAAGTATTGTTTTTCCTTAATTTACTTCTTCATTTTGTACCATTTATATTGTCGGGAAAATTAAAGTTTTGCTTCTGTTATGCTTGTTCAATCCCATGCCCAAGTTTTTATACTTCAGTATTATTCAATCACTTTTGACGTACTAGACTCAATCGAATTGAACTTGATTAAAGATGAAAAATGTATAAACATCTTCTCGAATGTTGGTCATGTAATATTTTTTAACCAACTAAACAGATGTACTCCTCTTTAATGTAACTTCACATAGTTTTTTGTTAAATTTGGTAGGACAAGAATAGAGGTTGAGTTTAATGAACTTAATTGTAGAAGACTCATTAGCAAGTTGTTACAATTGAAAAAAATTGCATGTAAAACATGTAATGCATTACTCTTTACATATTACAAATAATTTTTTATTAGTTATTGTGAAATGATAATTGTAATATATGTAATGTAATTTCAAAAAAAACTATAATATCTTAGTCTCCAAGTTTTATATTTTTATTTCTAGATCCTCTGACACAGAGGAGGGAGGAGGGAGAGATTTAGGAGATACCACAAGCACACATTTAAGATGATCAATTCGCCATCCAAAGGAATCCACCCAAGCGATAAGAGTATGAACAAGAAAAAATCTTTCTTCTAACATGCCAAAGGTTAAATATATAAATTTGAAATTCATGTTTGTCCTTTTATAGTAAAGAACACAAGTATTTATAGACTAGAACAACCTTCTAACCATAGGTCTTTCCAAAGTGATAAGTACAATTTTGTATTGACCGGGGTCCAAAAAAAGGGACAATTATGAGTACTCTTACATGTTTTTCAACATAATGGCGTATTGTTTTTTATCATTATAGGAAAATAACTAAATTCAAGCGTCGATCAAACAAAAAGAAAGCAAACAAAAGAAAAAATGACTCAATTGAACAACTAAAGAAATTTGAGGAGCTTGTCGTGCAAATACTAAAGAGAAAAACTGAAGAACCTGAAACAAACTAACCATGCGACCGCATGGTTGAGATAAGGTGCGATCGCAAATGGTTGAATTTTTCTGCAGAACATCACAGTGCACTACAATGTGATCGCAAGGTATGCACCATGCGATCGCATGGGTAAAATGTGAATAGAAATTTATGTTTCTCCATGGAAACAGAACTCTATTCAGTACATGATAGAACTATAATATTAAACACGTTTTCAGGGACTGGGAGATGATATAAAAGGCAGAGAATAGAGAAATCTTGGGAGACGAATGAGAGGAGAAAAATACATCAGAAGAATCGAAGATCAAAGAAACGGATTGAAGATTCTTCGGCAATGAATCACGGGTTGTGTTTCTCTTTTCTTCTTTTTCTTCCGGATGATAATTAGTTCAACTTTTGTAATATTTTATGAAATCATTTCCAACTAAATTACTTATTGCTCGGATGAACGATGAAACCTCACTTTTTGACTAATTAGAAGTTTTCTATTTTTTGTAATTAATCGAATCCGGTTTGATTATTTTTTATTCCATTTTTACGTTTCCATGCTTGATCATCATTGGAATGTTTTGTGATCTTTATTGATTTTGAGAGATTCAATCTAGAAAAGTACATGGCATTGAACAATATATGGTCCAATAATAGATAGAGATTACTATTATGCCTTATGAAATCTTTTTAGGGTGTTCGTTGTGACTTAAATGCATATTTTTATGTTCGAATAATAGCTAGAGATAGTTAAGTTCGCATATTGATATAGAATTAATAGACCGTCGAGTTGACTTTTGATTATTGTAGGATCATCAATTTTCAACCTAGGATAATTATTAGTTAAAACGATTAACGGATAATTAATTAATGAACGTGTAGGTAGATTTACAAATCCTAGTGCTAGTAAAACTCGAATTTGTTCTTAAATTACTTTTGATTGCGTGATAATTTATTATTATTTAAACTCGAATAGAATAACCTTAGGATTGAAATTCTCAACGAAACTGTATTTTTAATTTTGTTGAAATTCAAACTATAAATTAAGTAGTTAATTAATTGTTAGTCCTTGTACGTTCAACATTTTTTTGTCACTTTATTACTTGTAACCGATCCATTCACTTGCAGAATTAAAATCGACAATGCAAAGCAACATTAATAACTAAGTTAACAACACTACTCTCGCACATAGGAAATGAGAATGACCATAAAACTTGACTTAGACCATCAATTACAAAAAAGACTCTTTGGAAAATAAAAGGACATCAATTAAGTTGAAAATTAATCTGAAGAATTGGACAAAAGACACAAATCTAGAAGCATTCCCGCAAGTTCTCACTATGCAGACGGCTTTTACAAAAATGCACATATTTCAATGTAGGAACCTCGAATTAATGCACCGTTTTTTTTATGAAAGAAAACTCGTAGACCTTTCCAATGATATAAGGAATTTGAACTTGAACATTCTGAAAAATAGCAGTTTATTCGCCAAAATTCAGCAAAAAAAACCTGCCCTTGCTAAAAATCTCAGTGTCAATCTCTCCCGGTTGGAAAAAACTCAACCTCGAGTCTGTGTGTCTCGTCATCATCAATATAAGGAGAAAGATCAGCTACGTTGAATGTTTACAGTTTCTGTTTGAGGATGATGTGGAGAGCTAAATTGAAGTTTAGTACCAAGCTTTCTCTATAAAGTGTGCCAAAAATGACTCATAAACTTTGGATCTCGATCTGAAGTTATAATCTTTGGGCTTCCATGGAGTTTCACTATTTCTTTGAAGTAGAGATCAGCCACATGAGTTTCATCTAAAGTTTTTAAACAGGGTACAAAATGTGCCATTTTGAAATACCAATTGACCACTACCATAATGGAATCTTTGTTTCTTTGTGTTCGAAGTAACCCAACAACAAGGTCTAGACTGACATCTTCCCATGATGCCATTGGAACCGGCAAAGAAGTATATAACCCTGTGTTTTGAGCATGTCCTATAGCTAGATGGCAAACACGACAATGCTCAATATGCTTCTTGACTTCACTATCCATTCGTGGCCAATAAAAGTTTTCTTGCACAAAAAAGAGTGTCTTATCTCTTCCAAAGTGACCAGCAACTATTCCATTGTGAGCTTCATTAATGACAGCTTCTCTTAAAGAATATTGAGAAATGCAAAGACGGCTTCCTTTAAAAAGATAACCATATCGAATTAAGAATTGATGATATGGACCTTTGCAGAACTATTCCCAAATGTGGCCCAAGTGAAGATAATCCTTATAAAACTTTTTGAGAATCTCAAAGTCCATGACTTTGACTTGCATCATGGATAACAGAGAATACCTATGGCTCAAGGCGACAGCAACACAATTCAGAACACCAAATTTATGTTTGATATGAAAAGTGAAAGATTGAATAAACACAACCCATTTTGCATGACGACGATTCAGTTTTTGTTGAGAATTAATGTTCTTGAAAGCGTCTTGATCTAAAAATAGAATGAATTCTTTGGACAAGAGATAGTGCTGCCACTGATCCAAGGCACGACCAATAGCATATAATTATTTGTCATAAGATGAATAATTTTAACGAAAACCATTCAACTTTTCACTAAAGAGTGCAATAGGTCTGCTTTCTTGACTGAGAAGTGCTCCAATTCTGACATTGGAGGCATCACAATCTACTTCAAAAAATTTGTCAAATTCCGGTAGTGCTAGAACAGGGGTTGTTGTTACCTTTTCCTTCAGGAGTTCAAAGTTTTTTTTTTTTTTTGCTTATTTAGTCCACTTAAAATTGGTTCCCTTCAAACATTCAGTAATGGGTGCAATTTTGGTGCTGAAATTTTTAATGAAACATCGATAGAAAGATGTCAAACCATCGAAACATCGAACATCATGAAGAGATTGGGGAGTAGGCCAATTAGTAATAGCTTCAACCTTGCTAATGTTCATCTTTATCCCTTCACTTGAGACAACATGTCCCAAGAAAACAACACTTGTAGTAAAGAAATTACATTTCTTCATCTTGGCATATAACATTTGTTCTTTCAATACCATGAAAACATGACGGATGTGTCCCAAATCCTCTTCCGGAGTAGAGCTATAAATAAGAATGTCATCAAAATAGACAACAACAAACTTCCCAATGAAAGGCTTAAAGAGGTGATTCATGAGGCGCACAAATGTTGAAGGTCCATTAGAAAGACCAAAAGGCATAACCATCCATTCATAGAGGCCATCTCTCGTCTTGAAGGCTGTTTTCCATTCATCACCTGGCCTCATCCAAATTTGATAATACCCCTGCCTTAAATCTATCTTGGTGAAGAACTTTGATCCATGAAGTTAGTCAAGAAGATCGTTAAGCAAAGGGATAGGAAAGCGATATTTGATAGTGATTTTATTTACCTTTCTGCTGTCAACACACATTCGCCATGTTCTATCCTTCTTTCGTACAAAAGGGCTGGTACAACATATGGACTTTTATTTTCCTTTACTGCTCGTTTAGATAAAAGTTCATCAACTTGTTGTTGCTACTCCTTGTGCTCTTTCTATAGGTTGTTTTATTTGGAAGAGCTGATACTGGTATGAAATCAATACAATCCTGAATATCTCTCACTAGTGGAAGGCACTGTGGAATCTCTTCTTGAACTACATCATGGAACTCTTGGATGAGAGGTTGGACTTGAGACAGAATGGCAAGCCTCTATTCATTTCCTCGAGCACAACTAAAACATAAGCTTATGAAGATTCATCAATAGCCTTGCAAATTTCAAATTTAGAGAGTAAATTATTTCCCTCCCCTCTTGAAAGTTTAGGAGTACTCTCCATTTTAGAAAGACCCAAGATAACCTTCACCCCTTCTTTGAGAAAAGTATAAGTGTTCTTGTAACCATCATGCAAGATTTTCCTATCATATTGCCATGGTCTTCCAAGGATCAAGTGGCAAGCATCCATGGGAACAACATCACATAACACTTCATATATATATTTATTGCCAATAGAAAATTGAACAAGACACCTCTTATCTACCTTTACCTCATTCTCCTTGCAAAGCCATGAGAGTTTGTAAGGTTGTGGATGGTCTTCAGTTTTTAACATCAGATTCTCCACCATTGTTTTGGACACCACGTTCTCACAACTTCCTCCATCAATAATGACATTACAAACCTTGCCATGACTTGTACATCTTGTGTGAAAGATGTTGTTTCGAAGCCAAGAGTCGTCATCTTCATTTGCAACACTTAAGCTTTGACGAATGACTAGAGCTTCCATGTGGTCTTCATAGGTGATTTCCGCTTCTTCACCAAGTACTTCTTCAGCAATGGATAAATTTTTTCTAGGTCTTCTTTGACTTCTTCTTCCACGAGAGTGATCACCTTACGATATGGACATTCCGAGGCAATATATCCAAAGCCTTGGCATTTGAAACACTTTATGGTGGCTTTGGAAGTGTTAGGATTGCTAGAATTTTTGTCATAATTTCCTTTAAAGGCAGTCTTCTAATTTGAAAATTGATTAGGTACTGGTGACTTTGAAGAAAACGCACTTTCCTAATTGAAAGGTTTGCCATATCTAGATGACCGAATGCTACTCACCTTAACCTTCATAAGTTGTATTTCCACCTTGAGGGCTAACATAAAAACATCATTGTATGTCCAATAAGGTTGTAGTTGGACAACACTACAAATTTCAGATTTGAGTCCACCAAGATACTGAGCATTTGTTTGCTCCGCATACTGAGCAAATGTTCAAGAATATTAAACTGCATAATAAGGTTTTCAAATTCAGCAATATAGTCTTCTATTGACAGGTCCTTTTGTTTAAAATTGTGAAACTTGAGGAATACATCTTGTCGATAATTTTCTAGTAAAAGTTTTCTTTTTAATTTCCTCTTCATCTTCTCCCATGTTGGGATTACATGCCTTCCATTACGAGCCCGTTGTTTCTTAAGATGCTCCCACTAGACAGAAGCACATTTTTTCAACATGATGGCAACTAGTTTAACCTTCCGATGATCTGCAATTTCATTGAGGTCAAAAATTCTTTCAACAGTGTTTAATCAATCAATGAATTCGTCAAGGTCATGCTTTCCTTCAAAGTCTGGGATTTTCATTTTATAACCAAAATATCGATTATTTCTATCATTCCCACGATGTTGTTGTAGGGGAGAAGATTCGCCACTTGAGGAATGACTTGGAACATGATGAAAAAGATTAACATCTTCTTGATTAAATTATCCATGCTCTGAAGCATCACCACGGTCATCATGCGCCGGAGCTTTGCCATGCTTAAGTTGTTGTTGGAGTTTGTGTACTTGTCTCCTCAAATCTTCTAACTCGATGTCTCGAAGGTCCTTCTCACAGGCAGTTGGTAAAGCAACCCTTTGTCGTCGACCACGACCATCCGTGTTAACCAAAGAGCTCTGATACCACCTTAACACCAGGAAGGAGGGAAAATATTTAAGAGATACCACAAGCACATACTCAAGATGATCAACTTTCTTCTAACAAGCCAATGGCTAAAATATATAAATTTGAAATTTAAGTCTGCGATTTTATTGCAGAGAACATACTTATAGGCTAGAACAACTCTTTATAACCATAGGACTTTCAAATAGGGATGGTAAAAATATATGATCCGCTCCGAACCTGATGGATACCCGATTCGAGTGGAGCAAAAAATACCTGATCCGCGGATCAGCGGGGTGGATCGGGGCAGATAGTAATGATCCGCCGCAGTTCTTGGGGTGGATCGGATCGTGGTTGCCCTGATCCGCCTCGATCCGTTTTAAAAAAAGGATTAAATTATATAAAGATCAAAGATTTGGGCTGGGACTGAAATTGTAATTTCCTAATTCCTAATTTCCTATACGTAACATAAACCAGTAAAGAGTAAACCCTAATGTTATTCTCTTCCTTCCACTTCCAGTTCCTTGCCGCCTGTTTCACCGCTTGACGCTGCGCCACTTCACCGTCGCCCTTCGCTCACTATTCATTATCTCCAGCTCCCAACTCTTATGGTGATATCATCAGTGACCTTTTGTGCTGGTTTGATTGGAGGCTTGGGCTTAACACCAAGGTACGTCCAACCTATTGGTTTTTAAAGGTCACTTACATTAAATATTCTTACTTGACTTTGTCCTGTATACAGCTGCAATATTGGTGAATGAGGCATTGCTCTTGCTGAGGATGTACATGGTTCTGTCCCTGATATTGCTGGAAAGGTTTGCATCAAAGAAACTCTAATTCTTTACTTCTGGCTGCATGAATTAACAATGTTAATTGTTCATTTATATTCTTAGTAAGTCACTTTTGTTCAGATGAGCATTCTATATCAGTTATGCAATTGAAAATGTGGTGTAAGGTAGAATAGTAGAATATGAGAACTCATCTTGGGGTAGATGCCGTATTTAAAAAAAAGATCAGTATACGGATCAGGAATCTGATCCGCCCCGATCCGTATCCGATCCGCCCGAAAAAATGGCGGATCAATCTGCGGATTTGGATCTCCTACAAATCTTGCGGGGCGGATCGGGCGGATATGGATCAGGCCGATCCGCCCCGATCCGCTCTATTGCCATCACTACTTTCAAAGCAACATTAATAACTAAGTTGACAACTTTACTCTCATGCCTAGGAAATGAGAATAACTATAAAACTTGACTTAGACCATCAATTACAAGAAAGATTCTTTGAAAACTAAAAGAACATCAATAATATTGAAAATTAATATGAAGAGTTGGGCAAAAGACACAAATCTAGAAGCATCCATATGAGTTCTCACTATGTAGACATTTTACGAAAATGCGTAAATTTCAATGTAGGAACCTCGGATTGATGCACCGTTTTTTTTTTTTTTTTTTTTGTATGAAAGAAAACTCGTAGACCTTTCCAATGATGTAAGGTATGTGAACTCGAACATTCTTAAAAATAGCAATTTATTCGCCAAAGTTCAGTAAAAAAAAATAGCCCTTGCTGAAAATCTCAGTGTCATCCTCAACCTCTAAGTATATAGAACTTGACTTTCTAGCACACAGTTTTCGTCTATTTGATAGTTAAAATTTGACTTGGAAGATACACAAAATACTGATTAATAGATAAGACTAAGTAAATAAAAATAATTGTAACGAAAAAAATCAAAAAGAAAAAGAAATGGAAAGGGGAAAAATGAGAGAAAACGAAACTTAAAAGAAAAATAGCAAAGTTTTCCTTATATTGTTGGTTCCCCACGGGGCCCCATATTTATCTTTTTGTTTAAAAAAAAATAATTGTATAAATAATGATCATGCTAGAAGTTATTTGCTCGACCCGACCTCCCCTATGACCCAAGGACAGTTGAGGTACCCCACAAGGTGGTGAGTCAAACGTCCAGGCAGCTAAATCACGACATTTTTGATCAATTGGTAAACCTGCCCTGGCGTAATTGCCCAAGCATGGGATGATTGACCATCCTCCGAGGATGTCGACTATCCGACCAGTTGGTAGACTATTCCTACCAACTAAGCCAATATCCGAATTATCGACCATAAAGACAACTGAGCACTCGTCAGCCCCAAACAACTATTTAGTCCTACTCAATCACTACTTTTACTTATCATTATTCCTATCCATTAAGAGGCCTAGTCCCCTGCAAATAGGATACTTCCTTGTAGGTAGATTGCTACTGAGACACGACCTCCTAGACCCATGCGAGCCCTCGTATGAAATGAAAGTACAGTCTAAAATATGTATCATCCGATATGTGTCTAAAATCCCCATAATGCCATGTAGCACGAATGCTACTTAGCATCCAATCTATGCGTGGTGGTGTACCCACTAACTACATGATACTTAAAGTTGGGATAAAAAAACAAAACAGCAACACAAAAATAGGAAACAAAGTTGGCGGCTAAGGAAAATTAGGGCAGCAATTGTTTTGAGGGGAAGGCCAACATGAATTATAAACAGAACTCTCGAACAAAATGAGTGAGGGGATTCTACTAGGACAGGAAATAGAGAGCAAAAAACACACAGCCGCAGAGACAAGAAACACGACGTATATCGAAGCAAAAGAATTCAAGATTCTTTTTATCGACGTCCAATTTTATCTTTTCTGTGTCTTTTAGTTTAATTATGTACTTGTAATCTCTAGAATCGAGGTAGAGGGTGAAACCCTATTTATTGACGTAGTTTTCTTTATATCGTGTTAATTCCATTTATGTTCTTCTTGAATTAATTATATTTAATTTTCTTTCATCTTTTAGATCATGTATGTTTGATTGTCAATTGATTTCCTTTTTATTCTTTTTTTTTCCTTTGGACTAGATATACGAAATGCTTAAGACGTGACATCTTTGATTCTTTGTTTTTTTATTTAATTTGATTTGATACGAAGAACGCTTAAGTAATCTACTAAACGAAGGGAAGAGAGACTTACATTATATTTATTTAACTTGGACTTTATTGCTAAATTTATGGGCCGACAATAAATTGATTTCAATTTGTCTTTTAAATTTGGGAATTAACAGATAATTAGATTATTGCGTGGTTAAATTGTGGTTGATTCCGAAACATTGGTAATTTCATTCACTTGAACTCTCGTTCTAATTAGTTAGTGTTAATTTCGTTTACTTATTGTTTTTAATTTTAATTATTTCAACAAACAAAGTCGAATTTTATTTACTGGACTACAGTAATAGTTAATTTAGATTAGATTCGGTTTTTTTAATTTGCAATCCATGTTAGTTCGACCTCATTGTTCATTAATCTATACTCCAATAAATTTGTACACTTACGAGTTATTTAAATTCAATGTTATCTAAATTGATGCTACTTAACTTTACTCCTCATTATTATTAGACTAGGCAACATTTTGGCTGGTACAAAAGATTGGAAAATTTGCACTATTTGTTCTTGGTCAAATTAATCTACCGACTTATGAAAAGGAGTAAATCGATTTGCCAACTTCATTATAGGTGTACATGTTCAACTACGTAAAATATTTATTAAATCGTTACATATTTTGTACATGTTCAACTTTATAAAATTAGGTTTTATGTTTCAAATTGGACTGTTCCAGCTCCCACTTAGTAGTCATTGTTTGAACGATGACGAAGATTCATCCTTGTTTTCATAGATTCGTGCTAATATATGTATTAGGTAAGTCATCAAAAAATAACACGGTAATAGCTGGAAAATTGAGTGTTATAGATGAAATAGCAGGGATTAGCACCATCAATCAAGTTTGAAATCTATCCCTACAATAATATAAAAGTCTAATTTTTTTTCACTGTTCAACTTTCGTCCAAAACGCACCGTTTTGGTGTTCAATTTTGTTTTTTAATTATTAAACACAACTGCAATTTTGGAATTTTTTTTCCTCCAGTTTTGTCGAGATTCTCGACACAAATTGTAACCAATTTCTGGTTCCCAAACAATTCGTTAATATTTGGCTTTAGATATTTGAGTCATTTCTTGGTGAAAATGTTGGAGCCTGAGTTCTAATTTTGAGATTTTGTCCAATTCAATGAGTTGTTATTATTTACGGATTATACATTTAGAAATTTTTTCTTTTTTTTTCACTATATAATAAGTTCGATTTTTTTTTGTCAATATTGTCGACAAATAATGAGAACCAATTTTTTCTTCCCAATTTGTGTCGAGATTCTCCACACAAATTGTGGTTCCCAATTTGTAATTAGTAACCACAAGGTAAATAATTATTATTTATCAAATAATTATTACCTATTAGATAAACAAAAGATAAACACCACAAATATTTTTTTTTAATCACTAATTAAAAAGGTATATGATTAATCACTAATTAATCACTATGTTGATTAATTAATCACTATGTCATGCTTATCTAATATGTAATATATTAGATAAACAAAAGGTAAACCACAACTAATTAATTTGTAATTAGTAAACACAAGAAATATGGTTTTAAATGTCGGGAAAATCGACATAAAATTTTTGGTTTTCCCGACATTAATAATGTAGAAAATTAATAATGTCGGATTTCCCGACATTATTAATTTCGGAAAACCCGACATTAATTACAAATCAAGCAAAATGGGCCCATTTTGCACCTTTTTTTTAATTAATTGTCAGTTTTCCCGATTTAAATGTCGGGAAAACCGACATTAATGCTTGGGAACCAAGCATTGCATTAATGTCGGTTTTCCCAAGCATCACATTGCTTTTTTTTTCCCTCCTTTTTTTCTTTCTTTATCCAAATAGATTTTCATTCAATTTTTCACCAATCTTTTTTTTTTTTTTTTTTTTTTGTATTTGATCTTATAAGTAAATTGTACACTTAATAATTGGCTTTAGATATTTGGGTAATTTCACTCTTGAAGTTTGGTCCAATTCAACCGAATTATATATTTAGAATTTTTTCCTTTTATTTCACTTATGTTTACATATTAGATAAACAAAAGGTAAACACCACAAATATTATTTTTAATCACTAATTAAAAAGGTATATGGTTAATCACTAATTAATCATTATGTCATGCTTATCTACTATGTAATATATTAGATAAACAAAAGGTAAACTACAACTAATTATTTCGTAATTAGTAAACACAAGAAATATGGTTTTAAATGTCGGAAAAACCGACATAAGAAATATGGTTTTAATTAGTAAACACAAGAAATATGATTTTAAATGTCGGATTTCCCGACATTTAAGTCGAAAAACCCGAAAATTAATAAATAAATAAATAAAAAGTGCAAAAAAGGCCCATTTTCTTGATAAGTAATTAATGTCGGTTTCCCAACATTAATAATGTCAGGAAAATCGACATTATTAATTTTCCGACATTATTAATGTCGGGAAAACCAACAATAATCTCCTCCTTTTTATTTTCTTTATCCAAACAGGTTTTTATTTCATTTTTCACCTTTTTTTTTTTTTTTTGTATTTGATTTTATAAGCAAATTGTACACTTAATATTTGACCTTAGATATTTGGGTGATTTTACTCTCGAGGTTTGGTCTAATTCAACCGGATTATACATTTAGAATTTTTTCCTCTTCTTCACAGTATAGTTAGTTAGATTTTGTCCCATTTAAAATGTTGACAAAATTATGTTAATATTGTCGGCAAATAATGGAAACTAATTTTTTCTTCTCAATTTGTTTCTATATTCTCGACACAAATTGTGGTCCCAATTACAATTTGTGTCAAGATTCTCTGTATTTTCATATGGTCAACTTTATGTTGCTATGTCTAGAGCAAAAACAAGTACATATGTATTAGAGCATTTGAGAGTACACTATGTAAAAAAATGTAGTTTACAATTTTCATTCAAAACGCACCGTTTTGGCGTTCACTTTTTTTTTTAATTATTAAATACGCCACAATTTTGGACTTTTTTTCCTCTAGTTTTGTCGAGATTCTCGACACAAATTGGAACCAATTTCTGGTTCCCAAGCAAATGTGCCATTTGGCCCATTTTGCACTTTTTTTTTCTCCTCATTTTTTTTCTTTCTTTCTCCAATCCAAACAATTTTCATTCAATTTTTCACTAATCTTTTTTTTTTTTTTGTATTTGATTTTATAAGCAAATTGTACACAATTCGTTAATATTTGGCTTTAAATATTTGGGTCATTTCTGCTGAAAAAGTTGGAGCATGAGTTCTAATTCTTGAGGTTTTGTACAATTCGATGGGTTGTTATTATTTGTGAATTATACATTTAGAATTTTTTCCTTTTTTTTACTGTATAATTAGTTCGATTTTTTTTGTCAATATTGTCGACAAATAATGGAACCAATTTTTTCTTCCCAATTTGTGTCAAGATTCTCGACACAAATTGTGGTTCCCAAACAAAAGGTAAATAATTATTATTTATCAAATAAATATTACATGTTAGATAACAAAAGGTAAACACCACAAATAGTCTTTTTAATCAGTAATTAAAAAGGTATATGATTAATCACTAATTAATCACTATGTCATGCTTATCTAATATATAATATATTAGATAAACAAAAGGTAAACCACAACTAATTATTTTGTAATTAATAAACAAAAGATAAACACTAGAAATATGGTTTTAAATGTCGGGAACCCGACAATTAATTGATGTCTGGAGCCCGACATTAATTACAAATCAAGCAAAATTGGCCCATTTTGCACTTTTTTTCTCCTCCTTTTTTTTTCTTTTTTTATCCAAACATATTTTCATTCAATTTTTCACCAATCTTTTTTTTTTTTTGTATTTGATCTTATAAACATATTGTACACTTAATATTTGGCTTTAGATATTTTCGGTGATTTTACTCTTGAAGTTTGGTCCCATTCAACCGAATTATACATTTAGAATTTTTTTTCTTTTTTTCACTATATATTTAGTTCGATTTTGTCTCATTTATAATGTCGGCAAAATTTTGTCAATATTGTCGACAAATAATGAAAACCAATTTTTTCTTTCCAATATGTTTCTAGATTCTCGACACAAATTGTTGTTCCCAATTTGTGTTGAGATTCTCAACAATCTATATTTTCACATGGTCAAATTTATGTTGCCTATCTATAGCAAAAATAAGTACATGTATTAGAGCATTTGAGAGCACACTATGTAAAAAAAATATGGTTCACAAAGAAATTTTATCGGTCATACATCCATAATATTATTATACTACTTAATTTTTTTAAAATCGACCATTTATTACAAAATGTTTGGTGGATCTGAATTTTCAAAAAGATTTATTCAGATTATCCGATTGGACGAAAATCACGCCATCCATTTGGTAGGTTTGATCGATCATCTATCCTCTACAATATTTTATTATATTTTTTAATTCATTCCATTACCACTTCAAAACGCATACTTGTAGCTAATATAATTCATTTTTTAGCCACTACCTCAAGTCTTCGCGGACAAGTTTGCACATCAATTAGCTGATACAATTAGTCTAATTGACTGCTTTGGTATGTGCAATTACAAAGAATAAACAATACAGTCTTCCTTATTAGTGGGTGAGAACATTTGGTTGATCATCACACATTACAAGATGATTACGTTATTATGTTTGAATGCATTGGCAATTCAATATTCAATGTCACACATTTCGATAACTCATCCGTAGCAAGAACATTCCAAGACGGCATCAGTGATGAAGAATTTTTTACCCTTGGTTATCCTGCTTTCACAGTTACATTATAAGCAATACTACAATGTCATCAGAAATTGTAAGTTCATTTTACTCCTGAACTTATACCTAACTTAGTTTGCTCAAATTATTAAATATATATATCCCTATTTAATTTGACATCTACATTGGAGTAAGTCTGTTTCTTGAGTTTTTTGAAATATTAAATTAGATCTTGATCTTTTATTTTAATATTTTTGAATGAATATTGTATGCTTTTTTTGGGGTTACCAATTGTATTAAAATTTGTAGACCACTTTTGTTAAGTTTGTATACTCTAATATGCAAATTCTTTTTATTTGATCTTGCAATTAATGAGTATCTATTGTCATTTGGGTAACGTATATTGTCATTTTTGGGCATATTTTCATTTTGGATAAAAGTTGAATGCATGCAGGTTGGGCATATATGTATGCCTTTGCATGATTTATGGTTCAAAATTTATTTTATTCACAGATTTTATTATGACACAATGTCGGAAAAACTAACATAAATAAAAAAAATTTCGGTTTTCATGTCGGGAGAAACCAACATAAAAAATTGTCCCCGGTTTGATCGATATAGATTGAAATTTCTTTTTTACATTTCTAATTTGAATTTCATTTGAATCATATAAATTTTTCCTACATTTTTCACAAAATAATTAATACACGTGCAACGCACGTAGCTAAAACTAGTGTGTGTGTGTGTGTTTATATTTGGAAATATTTCTAGTAGGGTCTCTAACTTTTTATTTGTGTCACTCCAAGTCTCTAACTTATGAAGAATGGGCTAGCGTAATTCTTATCGGACGAAAATTGTGTATTTAATCGTTGAAAAGTTAAAATTTTTTGTTAAAGTGGCTATTTCACCCTATTATAAATTAAAACAAAAGAATAAAAATAAAGCAAGGAGAGAGAAGCCCATCCAATATTGTTGCTAAACAATTAAATTTGCCATCAGTTTTGAATTGTACTAAATTTTGAATTTTGAGATGTAATCAAAAGTAAATAGTGGATTTGAAATATGACAATTTTTTATAATATTTGCAAATATATCATTTTTTAGATACAAAATTTTAAATATACTCTTTTATAAAAATGACTATTTTTTTGTGTGGTTAAAATTTAATGGTAAATAACAGTCATACAATAGCTTCTAAAAGAAGAAGCTATCAGTTCAAAAATTGGTAGGTCAATACAAAAAATCGACAATTGATTTTTTTTTTTGTTAAAGAAAATTGAGAGATTAGTCTAAAAAGTCCATGCTTTTTTTTTTTTTTTTGGGGGGGGGGGGGGTAGTATGATGATATATACAAATTTATATCACTTAGTCTAAACACTTATTTAATTTCAAATTTTAATTATTGAATATTGAATATCAAAAAAACTTTTATCTCAAAATAAATAAGTTACACTTGCTCCCACGGTTGTAAGTCGTTCATGAAGTTGTGGGGATTGTCTTCCAGACATAGATAGAGGAAGGGGCTCGACCCCTACCAAACTCAAATAAGTAGTTCTTTCTAGTTATCATAGAGGAGACCACAAAAAGTTCGATATCAAAAACTTTGTGGACATCAATAAAACGTTTGTCGATATCGACATTATTTGGTCGAATTTTTTCAATTTTGTCAATGATATCGACAAAATAGATACAAATTAGTGCTCATTTTGTCGATATAAAAATGGCACCAAATTAGTGTTTATTTTTACATCAATAAAATAGGCTTTGTTCCCATTTTGTCATGGGAACCAAATGGAAACAAAGCCCATTTTGTCGATGTCGACAAAATGACTATCCATTTTGTTGATGGGGACAAAATAATTGTCCATTTGGTCCACGAAAATATGTTTTTGTGTCTATTTTTGTGTCTGTTTTCGATAATCAATTTCATTCTCAGACAATAAAATATACCAAAAAATTAGCTAAATAATAATTTGTAAATTACACTCAATATCTAATACAATCCAATAACATACAAATTAAATAAAAAAAAATTATCCAACAACATAAAATATAACGAAAAAAAAATAGAGATACAATATATCAAATATAAGTTTAATGTAATCTACAATTAAATACACACTAATTTTCTCAATTTTTAATAGCTTATAACTAATTTAAAAAATTTAAATCGATCAACTTTTTCAAATGGCTCAAAAATCAGTGACAGATCTGACAATGTATTTGAATCTAGGATAAGAATGAGAGAATCCGGCCACAAAAATAACAAATATGAGTGGAAATGGAGCTTAGAGCGGCGAGAATGGTTGAAGAAAGTGAGGAGATAGAGTATTTAAGAGAGAGAGAGAGAGAGAGAGAGAGAGAGAGTTTGAGAAGATAAAAAATAGGCATATTTCAAAATACACTTTTAGAATTAGGTGGTTTGTCTTATTCCCTATTAAAAGAATTTGTTATTTTTGCATATTAATTGTAATAGAGAATTTTACTTCATTTATGGTAACATGTAGTTCAAATAATTTGGAAGACTAATGAAAAAGAGTGCACATATTCTCTTTGATATTAATCACTGAAGATCTTTGAGTCGACGCATCCCAATTTCATACATCAATTTCTTGATGTGAATGTCAGCAATGATTTTGTGAATAAGTCAGTCAAATTGTCACTTGAGCAAATTTGTTGAACATCCATGTCACCATTCTTCTGAAACTCATGTGTATAGAAGAATTTTGAGAGAAATATGTTTTGTCATGTCCAATTTAATGTAGCCTCCTTTGAGTTGTGCAATACAAGGTGCATTGTCTTCATACAATATTGTTAGACTATTTTTTGTTAAAGTTAATCCATATGACACTTGGATATGATGTGTCATGTTCTTCAACCATGCACATCCTCGACTTGCTTCATGGATTACAATAATTTCATAATGATTTGAAGATGTTGCTGTCAAGGTTTGCTTCATAGATTCCCATGATATAGTTATTCTTCCACGTGTAAACATATATCATGTTTGTGATTTAGTTTTATGTAGATTTGAGAGATAACTTGCATCTACATATCTCACTAAAGAAGTTCTTAATTTTTGTGAATAAAATAATCTCAAGTCAATAATACTTTTTACGTAATAAAAAATGTGTTTAACACCAATTGCATATTCAATATATGTTTTCTTTATGAAAACACAAGGACATACATCATCGTTTTTATATCATTCTTTCAACAAATATTCGCTAAGGCGATTATACCACATTCGTTTGGATTATTTTAATCTATATAATGATCGTTGCAATTTAATTGAGAATATAGTTTTAGATAATGAATCATTTGCTTCTGGCACTTTAAATCCTTCAGGATTTCATGTATATGTTACTATTAAGTGAACTACACAGATAGATCATTACTACAACCATAAGGCGCATATCGAGCATTTGTAACATAGTCAAACTTTAAAAATATAAGTTTATAATCAAATGGAATAGAATTAAAGTAAGACTTCAATCAATCATGAAAATGTTTGACAATACAAATTAAAGTCTCAAACTTTATTCATGAATTGAATATGATAATTTGTGATATTAAGACAACATCAGTAATTATGCTAACCCATATAAAAATTCTCCTTAGACAACATATTCAAGTCAATATTACTTATATAAGACAAATTATTAAACCATAAGAATTAATGAAATTAAAAACATGCTAAATATGATTCAAAAATATTGATCAAAACGATTGTGGATACACACAAAATAGGCATTAGATGGAGATATGGCAATAATGTTTTGAAAATTAACTAAGCAACATACTTAAATTTAATTTAATACAATCACTTGTAAGAACAAACATTTAATAAAGGGAAAAAAACATGAGAGATAATTTTGATAAAGACTTTCTTAGTATAAGTATTAACTTGATCGACCAATTTTCATAACCAATAACTCACATTATAGAGAAAGGAAAGCATGTGCCAAACATAGCTAAACACTTACCTCAATACCACAAAAAAAATAATCTACCAATAAAAGTCTACCAAGCACTTTTCCTCCATTTTCTTTTATTATTGTTACTTGGGCATCCAGAAAAGCACATGGATGATCGCTGCCACCATCCTTTTTATTTATTTATGAAAAACATGAAATTGTACTAGTGAAAAGTAGATAAAGATGTATTCATCAGTTTCATCGATATTTAGAACAATAAATATCTAGAATCATACAATAATGTATGAAATAAAATTACATATAAGATGGATACATACAATAAAAATTCGTTTAGATTATGCATAAACTTAAGTCGTGTTTCTTTAGAAACACCAACACAATATTCTTTTGGATTTCATAAAGTTGTGATTAATCAAAAACAATGAAACCAATATTTTTCGAGTATTATTTTGTAGAAATTATGCTTCTTCAGAAAGCAATAATTTCTTCTTCAACACGCACTTCTTCAAGAACACAATAAATTATTATTTGGACTACTGCTTCTTCACGAGCAAGTGCAAGTAATATTGTTTCAGAATATTATAACGTCGTGCTTTTTTGGGAGCTACAACAAATTATTTTAAATATTATACTTTATAAAATTTTGTTCTTTAGGAACAATAATTTAATATTAAATCTTATAAAATTATGATTTTCAAGAGAAAATAATATTCTACTGGAACATTAATATAATATAGAATTGTGCTTATTCCGAAGAAATAATAAAATATTTTTCTAGAATATTTCTTCTAGAATATTGATAGAATTGTAAAATTGTGTGTCTTCACGAAAAGCACAATTAAAAATAGAATAAATCTTTTTTCAAGAATTGCTAGTTGATTGGACTATAAAAACTACTGTAAATGAGATAAATAAGTAGGAAAACAAATCTAGCAATTATAATTTTTTTCATTGGAAAACATGACATGTGCATGCACACTTTACAACAAGGATTTTGGGGGCATGAATTTACAGCATGGATTTGGGGGGAATGAATTCACAGCATGACGTGCATACATGCTGCTTGGGAAAGTGCAATTTGGGCTACTAAACTGCTTCTTCTTTTTATGGTCGAAATCACATCTTGGTCGTCAATATTTTGTTTCCCCTTTTTTTCTTTTCTTTTGAATAGAAAATAATATCAATTTGCTAACTTATTGGCTAGAATCTTGTACTAATAAAGTGTTATGAAATTAAAAGAAGAAGAGAGAAAAATGAATTGCGTAATTTTATTGTAATTATGGACTCATATTTATAAAGTTCTAAAGAGAGTTACAAACTGATTTAAATACAAGCAAATAAGATTTTTCTAAGTATCATGATATGACTAAATAGTCATCAATAATTATCCCATAATTTTACAACAAAGTCAAAAGAATTTGTTATTTTTGCATGTTAATTATAATATATATACCACCACCACGTTAATGGATTTTCTTTGTCATGCATTTGACTCCATATATATGTTGGAAATAGAGGGTGACCCAAACAAAGTGGGACCTTAGAAAAAAAAAAAAATTTAGGGAGTGTTTTCAAGAATAATCATAAAAAGGAATCTAAATGAGAAAATGTTCACCGACAAAATTACCGATAATAACTTACAAAAGTCAGTATATGTTAGTGATTTGAATGGTATAGACAACAATACCATCAATGGTCACCGATGTACATTTGTAAGCAATTTTCGACTACAGAGTTATTCATGATATCGTCAACAATCATCGATGTTACTTTGGTCGTTGATCGCCAACGAAAAAACATTCATGTATTATTTCTTTATTTTTTTTATTTTTTTAATAATTTGTCATATATTAATTTTTTTTATTTTCTTCATTTTTAATTATGATATTACAACTGTTATTTTGTTCTCGACAAAATTTTTCTTCATTAATACTTATATTTCAATTACTTTAACTATTGACAAAATCTCAATCGATAAATTAAATTTATTGAAATTTCTTTACTTTTAATTATAATATTACAACTGTTATTTTATTCTCGATGAATGAAATTTGTCTTCATTAATACTTAAGTTATATTTCAATTACATTAATTATTGACAAAATCTTAGTCGATAAATTAAATTTATTGAAATATTTACTTTTATAGCACTAAATTTAGGAAAAATAGCATATTTCATCTCCAACCTTTCAAAAACGTTGGAGATGTACTTATAACTTTTAAAAATAGCATCGAACATCCCAACATTTGAAGAAATAGGCATGGTAGGTCCCTAATGATAGAATTCGTCTATTTTCTCACTTAAATAGCTCGAGTGCACTGTACTCGAATTTTTCCTCCAAAATTAAGCGATTGAATAGACAGGGGTAAAATTATCAAACCACTATACTGGAACGTTCTTTATTCGTTTATGAAATTGAAACATGGGTTTGCATGTTCCCCTTCCAAAACCACCATTTCTTCTCCACATTAGAGTCCTAAGACGAATTATTGTTCACTGTTGTGGACATCGTTGATTACTCCACACCATCACCCATCTTATCTTCCATTTATTTGGGGAATTTCAAAAATTGCATAGCTTTGAAGCACAATGAAGTACCACTAAGACTATCACCAAGAAGAAAAATGAGAAACTCGAACATATCACGAAGTTCCACAGACGAATTGTTTGTTCTAATTTTTGGAAGTTTATATTGCAGAAGAAAAATCAATGTTTTTCATCATAAAATGCATTCATGGTAGAGAATTTTTCACCCGAATGGACAATGTGATCTACTTGCATAGGTAGGTACACTATATTGATTAGGTGACTCTAATTTATTATCATACTCTGAGTTAGCTGACATTGGTGAGCTTTTGGGTTATCCTTTTCTCTTGGCCTTTGCATATAGAAAAGCTAGAAATAATTTGACTAATGGGTTGGTAAGTTGATGTACGACAGAGATATATTGACATTGATTGAGGATATTAGCAAATCTAGGGTAATAGAAATCTATGTGGTGACACGACCATTGGTCTTTTCCCTACCGTGGTAATCTGGTACATTGTCTGTTGTGATTACAGAGTTAGAAGAATGGTTTGTAATTGGTGAAGGATCAAACATTGTGGTATCAGATAGTGTAGGCGTTGTTTATGAAATACATTTTGACAAAGAAGAAAATTTTGGGGTGGACCATGATAATGAAGAAAGTCCCAGTTGTTCAAATGAAGTGGATGATGTTGTAGGTGAGGCTGAGCCAGAAAGCCAACTGTTAACTGGTTCACAACCAACGGTTAAATTCCAAGACGATCCATTTAAGGGAACTCAATTCGAGAATAGCAAGGGAATGAGAGGATATACTAATAAATGGTGGTGACTATTTCTTTTCCAATCAATTCAATGATGTATTTGTAAACCATATTTAGGGATTAGCTACTAATGCGTGGAGTCCTTGGTGAAGATGTGGTAGTGCAAAATTATAGTGCTGGTGTTGAGGATGGGGTGTTCGGTGGTGAACATTATAGTGGTGAAGCAAGTGGGGTTGGGAGTGAACATAATGGTGATGATACTAGTGGAGGCAGAGTAGATGGAGATGAAAATTTGGTGAATTTTGATTACGAGCAAGAGGTTTCCATCTTAAACGGTGATGCCAACTTTGATACAAACACAACTCGAGTCATTTCACGAATGATGCAAACATGGAGTTCGGAAGCATGGATGATGAAATGTGTGATGAATTACGAAGTTTGGCAGTGATGATGACAATGTGAAAAGCAAAAACAAGATGCCTTATAATGTGTATGTGGAAAATGATGAGTGGCATTTTCTGTGCAACCATGGAATGAGCTACATACTAGATAGACACGTGGCTGTTGAACAATATGTGGATGAGTGCTACAGCAGAACAATGTTCTTGAAGACTTGCAATCCAGTGATCCATCCAATGGATGGACCACATTGTTGGGCAAGTAAAGGAAAAAATCCAGTTGCTCCGTCACCTTATTGAACACAACCTGGAAAGCTAAAGAAGGCTAGGAGGAAGAACCAAATTAAGTACCAAATAAAGCAGCAAAAAGAGGTAGGCAAGGGACGGAGATGGCATGCAGTATATGTGGAAACTTGGCACAACAAGCGTAGCTGCAGCAACAAATCTAATACCACAAGTGACAAAGGAATCTCGAACTAAGAAACAGAAAAAGTGGATTTGGATTTTTCATTTCAATATTCATCTTCATGAAAGAAGTCTTTTTTATGTGGTCTTTAAAAAAAAAAAAAAAAAAAAACTAGGGTTTGTCGTGTACTTAGATCCCAGTGGGTTCATAAACAACTAAGCAGGGATGATGTTTTGGGTGGCTAAATGAATGCATGTATTGAAATATCATGTTTTGAGTCTATAACATATCATGTTTTTGGTCTATATTAAAATATCAAGTTATCAATACATGCAGAATCTTCTACATTTTGTGCTTCAAAGGTTTGGCATTAAAGATCCCCAATGTTTGATGTCCATAGCATGGAGATCTCCAACCTTTAAATGCAATAGCACCGTTCGTCCCCAACCTTTCACATGTATGTGGTCATTCATGCTAAAGTATTGCTTCACCTAGCATAATTGGTCTCCAACCTTTATTGTCCTTTTCACATACGATTTACATTATTAATCTATATTTTTCACATATAACAGAGATAGAAGCGAAGGCAACATAAAATTGCAATGTTTGAGAATGAGCAGTCTAAATTAAAGGGATAAGATACATTAACAATGCAAGTTCTGATTATCACAATTTATGAAGTTACAGATATCCTAAAACAAGAAGATCTAAATGAAGAACAATCCAAATAAAAATGACCAAATTCAAACAGAAACCAGTGTTGTTTTTTATTTTTGGTTTGCACATTCTCAATTCGTGCTAACAATTCTTTGTTCTGTTATAGACTTCGGATATCTAATTGTTTCATATTAATCTCTTCTTCAAGTGTCTTCTCATAAGCTTCTAATTTGCTTATCTTTCCCTCATATCTTAGCTTTGAATTTAGCAAACATGGAATCACTTGCTTTGCCCGATCATAAATTGATGGGTCAAACCATGCTAAACAACCACATCGATTGCCCTATGGCACAAAAATTAGGGTGTGAAATGTTTCATTATTGCTGTCAACAAAAGCATCTTCTAAATTAATGAACTCACCTTACAAACGTAGAATCTCCTAGTCGGGTTTGCGTTAGTCCAAGAAGCTTTTAGATTCATGTAATTTTCACAGTGGCATGCCCTCTCTACCATATTTGTAGTAGAACATGAGAGGCAGAGAAGAGAGAGCAAAATGGAGTTAAAAATACTATAGGGGTATATATATTTCAATAAAATGGATGTGAGAAAAAAAAATTAATAAACAAGAATATGGGGAAAAATGGAGGGAAGATTATGCTGGTCTAACAATTTTACCCATGTCCATTCAATCACTTAATTTTGGAGAAAAAATCGCATGTAGTGCACTTGAGCTATTTAACGAAAAAATAGACATATACTGTCATCAAGACCTACCATATTATTTCTTCAAATGTTGGAGATATCCGATGCTATTTTTAAATGTTAAGAGCATGTCTCTAACGCTTTCGAAAGGTTGAAAATGAAATATACTATTTTCTCTTAAGTTTATCTACTGCTATTTTATGAACGAATAACATATTTTGTTGAGTTCATATCAAAGGAAAATTAAAACAATTATTAAAAGGTTTTTTTTTTTTTAACCACAAACAATTGTAGCATTCACATTTAAATTTGGGAAATCACAAGTAGTTTATTATCCTACCTATATTAAAAGTGTGAAAGTTTGGGTTACTGTTCAAAATGGTCAACCAAAACGACATCGTTATTTTCTCCAAACATTCCCACATTTAACACACACGTGCAGAGAAAGATTGTACCAAAATGAAAAAGAAAACCCTAACCATGGTGTTGCCTACTCAACCACCTATCACCGACCGCATAAGGTTAAAATTCCACCGCTGCCATTGCCTAAGCCGGCCACCGACGTTGTTGCCTGAGATCGCTACCGCCACCGATGTCCACCGATCTTCTCTCTATTTTTTTATTCAGTCACGAGATTACAAGTATTAATCTTCTTTTTTTTTTTTCAATTATCTATTATTTCTTAGACTAACATAGCAAAGAAAGAAAAATCATCTATTTTTTGTTTCAATCATCTTTTTTAAAATTTTCTATTTTTTTTTTATAGAAAAATCAGTTTTTTGTTTTTTTATTAATAAAGTGAAATTTTGAAATTTAATCATTTAAAACCTGATCTCATATTTATTTATTTTTAAATTTTGCTTGTTGATCATATCTCTTTTTCCTCACACTGTCTTTCTCAATGTATTTTGAGCCGTGCAGGCTTCTTTGGGCTCGCCCTTTAGCTCTTAGCCGATAGTCCAGAAACGTTGTATCTTTGATTTTTGTGATTAGTGGTCCTGACAAAAATGTTGTGATCAAAAGATTAAGATAAGTTAGAGAAAATTTGCCAGGGTTAGAGAAAATTTGCATTTTCTGGCACAACAACTAGCCGGGCTAAAATGCATTTTCTGGCACAACAACTAGCCGGGCTAAAATGCAGAGATAAATTGATAGAAAAGATAACACCTTTGAGAGTAAAGAGGAACTATGACCCACGAAAACGAGCTCTTGGAGTATGCATTGGTGTATGCGGAAATCATCTCCTCCACCTAGTGGAAAAAATTATTTTGCCTATTCGACACTTGTCCAGTGGGCATTGGACATGTAATGTCAAACACTTTTTAGATGTCCAATGCCCACTAGGTGTCCAATGGGCAAAATAATTTTCTCCACTAGGTGGAGGAGATCATTTTCGTTGGTGTATGGTGATTATAAAAGGATCCCAAAGTAAAAGATTGGGCAGTACATGGAGAAAGGGTGTGTCGATGTGTTGAGAGTGGATATACAGGGTGCCATGACATTGAGAAGGATCTTGATTGAAAGTGCGATTTTCGTGTTCTTGGTGGCAGAGAGTAAGGATACATTAGTGAAGAGATTGATTGATAAGAAAACATAAACGAATGAGACTTGCTCATGAGGGTTGTGAAAGCTAAAGAATATGTGAGGCATTTGAAAAGGTTTGATTATGTAGTTGTAAACAAGGTGAGTTGGCAGGGGCGGACCCACTCATGGACCAGTGGAGGCGACCGCCCCCACTGGGTTTCATCAAAAAAAAATTCTTCTATATGCCGTGCACTCTGCGTGTATATATATCAATATATGTATATATAAAACTTATAGTGCCTTGAAAGTGTGTGCGTGTGAGAGAGAGAGAGAGAGTGAGTGAGTGTGTATTTTAAATTTAAAATTTCATTTGTAGTCCTAAACTTTGAGAAATTTAAAAATAAGGTAATTGCATGAATAAATCTCCAAGTAAGAATTTATTATTTTTCTTTAATATAATAATTGCATAATTTGGAAAATAGGGTTAAAATTGAAGAATATAGAAAGCATTTATCAGAGTTTTTGCTTCTTTTTTTTTTATATGCCATAGATTTAGCTTTATTTTAAACTTTTTTCTTATGTAGTGTTGGAGGCGAATCAAGTGTGTGGCGGAGACTTCTATCTCTAACATGTTGAAATTAATCAATATTTTTTTTTGTGGTTAAATTATGCCTGCACTCGACCAGAATCCTAGCTACCCCGGCCATCAAAAAATTTATGTTTCTTCCATGGCCATGTAGTGGGGGTATAAAATTCTACATGAACAAAGATAAAAACAAAACAAACTATTTTTTAGCAAATTCGTCCAGAAAGTATTTTTTTTCTAAATAGTTCTTGAAAAGAAAATGGTTTAGTTATGTATGTTGTAAGAGGTGTATTAATGAAATTGATAATGAGACTATTATAAGGTGTTTTCAACGTATGAAAAGTCCTAAAGAATAATTACAAAAAAAATACTAATTATAAAAAAAAATATTATATTTTGAATTATCGTTATTGTCTTATTTTAAATTATTTTTTACATAAATCTTTACCGCCCCCACTCAACCATAATCCTAGGTCCGCTCCTGTGAGTTGGAGAGCTCGGTGAAGCTGGTGGAGTCTATCATTGATGCTGAGAAGGCTAAAGTGAAGCAAATGAGAGTGCTCATTTTGCTCATTTAAATGCTGGCGTTAGTACAATGCATGTTGAAACTCACTGAAGTACTTGTAACGATCACTTTGTTGTGGTATATTGTCATTGATTATGTTCTTAGCAAATATGATTGTTTGGGCCATTTCTCCCATGATTGATTCCTCTATATATATGTCAATGGGTCTATTAGTGAGTTCGTTGTTGAGTGTTTCTTGAATATTTGTATTTGAGCGAATCCTTCTTTATGTTACAACTACTGAATATGTTTCATTAAAAGAGCACTATTATGCTAACTTGCTAGCAAAGCACAATCTTTTGCATTCAAAATTGTTGATTTTAATTGCATAACTTGAGAGCTATTCGTGTACTTTATTTCTTGTAGGTTTTATAGGCATTTTTGCCATGATGATTTTACTAATGCTTTTTTTTTGGTATAGTGATGTTATACATTAATATTATCTTTGGGGGCAACTGTCTATGAGAGGAGGCACCCGAATGTAATAAAAATACTCGACACGTTCTAAAAAAAGTTATGCATCTCCAGAAAGACTAACTAGGTGGCCCTCACAATTATTTGCTTGTCCATGATATTATTGACATGTAGATAACAATTGTTCACTTGTTTGGTAGCTTCCACAAAGGAAGGCCAAATGTATGTGCGACCATTATTAAGTCGACTGGGCTGCATGCGGTACGTATGGCAAATTCATCTTAATCAAAATAAAAAATTCTTTTGGAGGCTAATTAAAGGGCCCATAATTGACACATTCTATATATTAGCAAATATTACTACTTCTAAGTAAAGGCATACTTCTGATTCAGGCATGCTTTATTGTCTGAGAAATATTTATATATGTCACATTGGATGTTGAACATTTGAAAGTTAGAAACACGTTCTATATATTAGCAAATATTACCATATCTAAGTGAATGCATACTTTTGATCCATGCATGCTTTATTCCGTCATTGGCGAACATATCATGTCAATCTATTTTACCAAGTTCCTCAAGAATTTATGAAACTGGTTTGCACTTTGATCATGGTTAGATAGCACACCAGGATGATCACAAGCAACAACCTCAACAATATGGATACAATTTGCATTCTTCATATTTCTCACCTTCTGAAAGTTTTGTTCCAGAGTCTTCTTATAGGCTTATGGCTCAACAGAGAGATCTTGATGGGCAGAAATTGAATGGTTTAATTGTGCAAGGTACAAAAAAAAAAACAGGAAAATAGAGGGAATATATCATTTGGAGATGGCTGGATGAATAATAAAAAGATTACTTGTGCTGAACTTAAGTTCGGTTCGATCTCTACTTTTGAACGGAGTAATACATTAGTTTGGGGTCCGAAATCATTGTGGTGCGACGTTAATTGTAAACAGATTTACTTTCATTTGGGAATAAGAAATGCAATGTGAATTGCTCGTATTGCATTTGATTTTAATTGCTTACTTACGTCCAATTATGAATACCCTTTATAGTCTATTCACCATGTTTATTATGTAGATTATCATTAATTCTATACCGGTCAAAAGTCGTAATGAAAATCAATTCTGTTGTGTGTATGTGAGATCATATATCTACACATATGTGTGGTGTTTCGGGTTATATATTATTGATAATACTAAATTAAGTTATTGAGATAATTTTAATTAGAGGCTTGTGAATCCAATTTTTGTAATTTATAGTGTACCAAGTGAGGATTTTGATTTCAGTTATGTTATGAGATTATAGTTTCTATATAATAAATACTATTTTGTTCTTAACTACTAAAAGATCATGTGCACCACACATGGCCACACTAGTAGTTATAAAAGTTACGAGTGTAGCGTTCAAGCACCCCAAACCACAAACATTTGATGATATAAATCGAGTAGTTAACTTTTTTGTTTCCTTACCAATATAGGTAAGTTACTTTTTTTATTTTTAAGTAAAAGAGTTGCTTATTGTAATAATAATTCTTATTAATTAGAGGTTAAAGTTTTACATAACGAGATTCCAACACTCTTCTTTAGATATTTTTGTGTTGTGTAACAAAGTTAAATAGGGGGATTTTCAGATTGTAAACTTCTTAGTTCAGAGTGCAAATAAGCACAACTTATTTGGTTGAGCTTTTTCATGTTTATATGTTAATTAAACATTATTTTTATTTGAGAATTTGATGCAAATGGTCATTAATTTTTGTTCTCAGTGCGAAAATTGTCCATGACGTTTGTTTTTTTTTTTATACGAATGTCTCTAACCTATGTGTTTTGGAGCATAATTGGTCCTTATTTGATGAAAATGACCAATATGTCCTTAATTTTAAATAGAAAAAATTACAGTTGAGTTCTTAACATTTGCAAAAAGTGCAAATGAGTCTGGTTCATTTATTTTTTTTTATAAAAAATTAAAAGAAACCAACGAGTTTTTTTTAATTAAGACTTTATTGACCAAATTGATAATTACGTAAATTATTTTGTATATTTTACTAACTATTATGAAATAACTAAAATTTAAGCTCATAATTTTAATAATGTGTTAAATAAAATTATTTGTTTTATTATTAAGTGATTACATCATTTAAAATTTAAAATTTTATTTTGTATAACGAAAAAAGAAAAATAACTTTAACTACAATTAAAGCTCCAAATGTAATCTTAGTGGTCAAAATAAGTACAATCTTTTATAAAAAAACTAAATTGATATGACTGATATGAGATTCTTTCCACATATTTATTGTTTAAAATGTTAGAACTTTACTAAGATATTTCATTTTGTTCCAAATCGAGAAACTACCTTTCATATTAAAAGAAAAGTCAATAAATAATGAAATTTTTGTTACATTTTTTTTAATGTCTTAATAATTTAAGTGTTTATTAAATTTAATTAATACTTTAATTTAATATTTAAATATAATATTTAAAATAAAAATTAAAAGAGAGAATAGACGGGGCAGACCTCCCCGCTTCGCGCCGCCTGATTGACATTCCTATTAACAAGTCGTAAAAAAAAATGCATGTAAAACATCTATAACAATGCATTACACTTTCCCTATTCTTATTTAACTTTTTATAAGTTGTTGAGAAATATAATAATTAAAACATATATAACGTAACTTTTTTCCTAAAATTAAGGCAAAGGTTCACAGTATTTTGGTTTCATCTTTAATTGTTGATATTTAGAGGCGACTCAAATAACTTGAGGACCTTAGGCGAAACTTTAAGAGGTTTTTTTTTAATATAAAAATAATCATAAAACATAATCTAAATGAAAAATATCACCAATAGAATGAACGACGATAGCTAACAAAAACAAATATATGTCAGTAATTCGAACAAAATAAACGATAACGATACCATATGATCACCGATGAACACCTGTCAACAATTTTCAACAAAAATTTTGTCCATGATGTCGTTGAAATCATCGACGTTACTTCAGTTGTTGATCGCAAAGAAACATTTGTTTTTTCTTCGTTTTTTTATTTTTTTAATGTTTCATCGAAACTTAAGATTTTTTTTTTTATGATATTACAATTATGTTATCCCCACGAAATTTTTCTTCATTAATATTTAAGTTTATATTTTAATTACTTTATCTATTAACGAAATGTCCGTCGATAATTTAAATATATCGAAATATTTACCATTTTAATATTACAAGTTGAATATTCGTTTGTAATCTTAAACTATTTTATAATTGTTATTTAACTATCGAATTTTTTTTCTAAAGATAATATTTAATTTTGTCTCCTTATTATTTTATTTAAAGACAAAATTTTATTAGTAAACTAAGGGGTGTACTCAACTCAGATTTGAATAAATTTGAAAAATTCAAATAAATTTAAGTGTCCTCAACTCAAATTTTAATAGAATTCATTGAAATTTAGGTGTGTCCCAACTCGGATTTAAATAGATTCTTTAGAAATTTGGTGTGTCTCAATAACTAGTGAATTTCTAAAGATTTCATTAATTAATGGATTTTGATGATTTCAATAGATTTGGAACTATAATTATAACTACTAAAAATTCTAAAATTCTTGTTCCAAACCTCAAAATTTCAATTGATCTCTCTCTCTCTCTCTCTCTCTCTCTCTCTAACATCTCACTTTCACATACGATTTTCTTTGAAACTATTTTGTATCAATTGACTTTTTTTTCTTCTTTCTCTCACAAACCTCTCACCTTTCACATAAAATTTTCATGAAACTCTTTTATACCAATTTGTAATTATTCACGTCTTTATTCCGTTTTTCTCAAAACGATGCCCATATTTCCAACTTCATGAATTTTTTGTTTAAAATGATAAAGTTAGGAATTTCTTTTAACGTACGATAATGTTATGAATTTCATTTTTTAATCACAATGTTATTTTTTTTAGTGATATAGTCAGACATTATACTATTTTCTTAACTTTTTAAAAAAAATATAATAATCCGTTTATGCACAATGGTGCTTATGGTTAAAAAAAATCACAAATACGAACTCTATTAATCTCTATAATTTAGAATTATTTAAAAGTTAAAACGTTTCGATACTCATTTTTAATATTTAAAATGTAAATTATATGTATCAATATATCATGAATTAGTTGTCTTTTTTTTTTTTTTTGCTATTAGTCTATTTTTAAAAAATAAAAAAATAAATTGTGCTTTTATGGTGAGTTTACTTGTCAACATTAATTTTAGGGCAAGTTTCTCGTCAAGACATAATTTGGTTTTAAAAAAAAAAATAGACTTGAAATGTTATGATGAAATTTTAAGATTTTTTCAAAATTTACAGTTGACACAATTGAGGAGATGAAAATATAATTTTTAATAAAAAGACCACAAATTCAATGAAATCTATGAGAATCTATTAAAATCTATGATATAGAAATCTATTAAAATCTTATCAAATATGTCAAATTCTATTAAATTCCATGAAATTTATAAAAATTTATAAATATTAAGAAATCTATTAAAATTTGAGTTGAGGACACCCCCTAAATCTATTGAGATCTTTTTAATTATCAAAGACAAAAAAATTCTATTGTTAATGTAAATTATTATTTTTAATGTTATTTTTCTATAGGCTTTTTCGTCGATAATATTTACTTACTTTAATTTTAATTACTTATTAGTGCCTAGATTTTGTCGATATTAATTTTATCAAAATAAGTTTTCTTAATTACCTCGATAGAAAAATTTGATTTGAATATTATATAGGTAAAATTATCTATAATGAAATTTTTTAAAATTTGAAGACCTTATCTAAATATAAAAACTTAAATGACCCGTCTCAATTGTTTAGAAGTTAAGCCACCTCTATTGTTATTTGGAATATCGTCCTTCAATTCAAGAGAGTGTTCCATTCACTTGGCCATTAAAAGTCACTGCACTATACATGAAAACTAAACTCAAATAAATTTAAATTAAAAAAAAAAAAAAAAAATCCCAGGAGTAAGGTGGGGAGGGGGAATTAATTATATTATCACTAAAATTTTCTTTTGTTTCACTACTTTTTAATTGTACTAAAAATTTTGAACTTTTATTTATTGTTGTATTTATGTTTTCGACTTTTTTCATCGTATTTTTATTTTTAATTTTCTATTAATTATTACATCCAAATTAACAATCCGTTAGGATAGTGAATATTTGTCTCTCATATTTTTAAGTAAGCACAAAAATAAATACAAAAATAAGATAAAAACTATCATCAAAGAAAAATTCGGCTTATTTATAGAAGATTGTAAATAAAAATACAACAAAGAAAAGTTTGAGACACAAGGCAATAATAAATAAAGATTGTGGACCTTTAGTACAATTAAAATATGATATAATATATATATAGAGAGAGAGAGAGAGAGAGAGCCCGCGCCAATATAACCACTAAAAAATATATAGATTCCCCACCTTTTTTCTCCATTGTCTTCATCACTTACCTCATGTAGCAGTATGGACGGTTGTGGGTAGAGGTGACAAATGGGCAAACTGTCCAATCCGAACCAGCCCACCCAATCCAGCCCAAAACTACATGGACCACACACAAAATGGACTGGCCCGATTTTACATAGGCCAGCCCAGCCCAATTTTAATTTTTTATTTTCCAAAAAAAAAAAAAAAACATAGAATTTATCTTCTTCCTCCACCAAACCCCCACTCCCACTACCACTACATCGGGGGTGGGTTTTCTCCACTGGTTTGGTCACGAAACCTTCTCACTGGTTTGGCGACAAACTGTGGGGTGGGGTGGGGTTGTCTCCGGGTTGGGGGATGAATGGGGAGGGGAGAAACAATTTTGGGCTAGCCCGGTATTAGCTGTACCGGGTCAAATATATTCAGTTTTATATTGGGCCAGCCCAATCCGAAGTCAGGTTATTTGGGCTAGTCTATTGGGCCGACTCATTTTTTTGCCACTTCTAGTAGTGGGAGTGATGGGAAGGAAGTTGGTAATTTTCTTATTTCTAATTTTATTGTGAATTTGTTTTTGAGAAAATGTTAGTGAATTTTGATTAAAGAAAAAATTGATGAAATATATAGTTGAAAAATTAATAAAAATTGTAGATCTCATAAAATATGTAATTAAAATTAATTGTTGACTTTTGACTATAAATTTTTAATAAATTTTAATATGAATCAAATATGCACTGAATAAAGGTATATTTACGTTTATTCTACTGTATTTATAAACTCGTAAATAGACGCAATCGTTTACGAAAAGAATTGGTGTTACAAATTATAGAGTTGACGTAATTGATTATTTCCTTTACTGCTTTACACTTGTAAGCAAAACTATTTCGTACAGAATAAGTGTCTGTTTGGTTTAGATTATAAACTGATTTATTTGATCAAAATGGTTTATTTGATCAATAAATATAAAAAATGTCATGCTACAAAGGCAAAAATTTTGGTCAAATAAACTGTTTTTTGTCAAATAAACTAGTTTATAATCCATACCAAACGGAGTTTAAAGTTTTTAAAAATATACGAAAACGACATACACGCGGCGATTCTTGAGACAACAAAAGCAATATACAAAACAATCAGCTCCTGACACGTACTACGAATCGAAAGTTCATACACAACACGTGTCCTACAATCTCCCATTCCACATGAAATTAGTCAACATTGTGGTCCATATACAAGAACGAAACGCCACGTAATTACTTCTAGAGATTATCAACACTACTTTAAACCCCTCCAAAATTTTCCCACCAAATCCCACATCCCCATGCCACGTGTTTTCAATTTAAACTCGATCATGTGTGTCGGCTTCATGTCCCAAATTATTGGTGGGGGCTGGTTGGGGGGCGGTTTGTTGCATTGACGTCGCAAATGCCTGTCCACCACGTAGTAACAATCGGAACCAGTCGTTGTTTGAATCGACGACTGAGATTCTTCCTCCTATGTTTTCATAGTTTCATGCAGTAATTTGTATTTCATCAGTATTTGTATCTCCTACGTAAGTACGTTGTTTCCTCTCTTTGACGCCTTCTACGAACTCAGTTATAAGTTCTTTTAAGAGTGTTGATTTGTTTAGAAGTTTCAGTCCATTTTATGTTTATAATCGATGAACGAGCAAAAATTAACGTATTAACGGTTCATAATCCAGGGAAGAGATGATATTTGATAGTCTCACAAATGGCTCTCTGGCGCCGGAGAGTAGTTGCCGGAAGGAAAATGCTTTGGCGGGCATTACGGAACTGAATGGTGATGGAAACAAAGGAAAAATTGTTCGCCGGAGAAGAATCGAACTATGGCGAGTTAAATCATTATCGAAAGAAAAGTCTGCCGGCGATCAAAGGATTATCTCCGGGGAGGACGCTTATTTCAAGAAAAGGCGATCTGGGCACAAGAAAAATGATTCTGAAGGTGTCACGTGCCGGTCACATGGGTCGATATCAGTAATAGGGAGGAGGAGAGAAATGGAAGACGCGGTGACTGTGGATATAGGGTTTTTGAGAAAAGCTTTGAAGAATTATGATTTTTTGGGGTTTATGATGGGCATGGAGGGTCTCTGGTGGCGCGTGCTTGCCGCGAGATGTTACACAGGCTGCTGGTGGAGATTGTGGGAGAGGAAGCGACGAAGAGATTGATTGGGAGAAGGTGATGGTGGCGGGTTTTAACAAGATGGATGAGGAGGTAAACAAGATTGGGGCGACGGTGGCCACCATGGGGACGACTGCGGTGGTGGCGGTGGTGGGAGAGGAGGTGGTGGTTGTCGCAAACTGTGGGGATTCAAGGGCTGTGCTTTCACGAGGGGGAGTGGCCGTACAGTTGTCTGATGATCATAAGGTACACGACATGCATGGACATCTTTTTTGGATTTCAACAAAGCTCCCTATTTTATTTCATGTTGATGTTAAGACGTGTTTTTAGGGAATTAGTTTGAAGAAAGTGGAAAAAGTAGTGAAAATTAAATAGTACATTTAAGGAATGAATAACCCCAATATTGAAAAACTTGTTTCTTTTCAAAAAAGATTGGAAGCACTCACTAAATTTGAAGTCAGCTATACGAGTTTGGATATTGGAACTCCACTAATAAGATCAAAGTCTTTGAGAGTTTAGTTTATTTAAAAGAGGAAATATCCTCCCCTCCCCTCCCCTAATTCAATAATAAATGGAAGACTAGAACGGAAGTTGCTTTTTCGCATCCATTCTCCATTACATTGTTTGATGATATAGAAATATTTAGTCCATGAGCTTTAACGACCACGGAGTTTGTTTTACAATTTTTTAGTTGAGGGGTTGTTTCGTGCGCTGATAGTTTATGTAATGTCCACTAAGCTTACGTAATGTCCACTTGAGAGCTTTGTACCAAATTGGGTTTCTTTCGCGTTTTCAACTAGCTCTTCCTTAAGAGAAACTTATATTAAATGCTGGTACCAATTGTGCAATTTGTGCAATTCGTACCAGCATTCAAAATAAGTTTCTCGTATGGAGGTCAAGACTTGAATCTTCGGGACACGAAAGAAATTTAGTTTGAGGCCCAACCTGCAGTTGGCAATATGTAAGCTAACAGTGCCGAAATACGTAAGCTAACAGTGGTCGTTGAGTTATTTACCGATCTTCAATCTGCTAACTCGACTACAACTCTTAACTCCATCCCTACCTGTGTGCTTGGTATACATTTTTATGGGCAAGGTAGTCCAATGGTTAATGATTGCACACTTCTTAAAAGAATGCAAGGTGGAGAGCTTCTTATGTAAAAAAGTCTCAACTCTCAAGTGACACAAATAAAAAGCGAGTGATTAAAATCCAGCTCAACATCGAGTATATATGTTCGCATGAATTTTATAAACAAGTCAAAACTTCTTTAAAAGTACCTTTTTCTCGACGTTGTATTTGAGCTTAATTATAAATGCTTTTTTTTTTCTTATAAGTAAGTAAATTTGGTTAGCTATTTTGAATATAGGGAATTGTCAAAATAAATGACACTATGCATCTCCATATTTTTCTCTCCTCTCTCGTTATTTTTCTCTATCGCTCTCAATCCCGTTCGCCGACCTGGACTCCATCCACCGCTAGAGATCCCCTCTCCCTCCCAATGGCAGGCATCTTAATTGTATGCATGTAAACATGGTTAAGTTTATGCATGTTAACTTTAATGTTACATGTCGGTGTAGATAATGGCTTCGCTAAATTTCTTGGTATAAGTGGCATGAAATGACTATGCGATGTCATTGTTCTTGAATAAGCAAGTGTTATACATTATGTTTGTAATTTAATAGATTGATCAGGTTGTTTTTTGTCTCATTTTATTCAGTTGTAATTGTGAATTGTAATGATCGACATATTTGCATTGAGCAGCCTGATAGACCTGATGAGTTGGCGAGAATTGAAGCCTCAGGAGGGAAGGTCATTAACTGGAACGGGCAGCGGGTCTTGGGGGTTCTCGCTACTTCAAGATCCATAGGTATGCAGAAATACTAGTGGATGGTGATCCTATAATTATACTTACATTTCATGCTTCAAGTTTATATACAAAAGCATCCTACAGAATATATACATGTATGTTGAATTTGCCCAAAATAGATCTTATTCTAATTATATATATTGATGCTGATCCTTTTGGAAGCCCATGGATTATCAAAGTCGTGTGTCGCCCTGTTTCTCTTGATCTGAGGCATTGACCACTTTATTTGAAAGTTTAAACGAACAAACTAATTTTCCTACAGGAGTTTATACCAACACCATCTTTATCATTCTTCTTTTTCTTCATGTTCCAAAATCACATTTTGAGTACACATTAAGCATGCATGTTTATACTTCTAATATCACTTGGTATGTGTTTTTTGCATTGACTACAAGTGTGCTATTTCATTGTAGGTGATCATTACCTCAAGCCATTTGTGATATCACAACCCGAAGTGAGAGTTTTCAATAGAACTAATATGGATGAATTCCTAATACTTGCAAGCGACGGCTTATGGGACGTCGTTTCCAACGATTTTGCGTGCCAGGTTGCAAAAAGGTGCTTAGATGGCCAGTTGAGAAGAAGATCGCAAGTAAAAATGAACATTGAAAACATTGAAGGAGTTCGATTTGATGAGACACTAAGAAGTAGTCGTGCTGCTGAAGCAGCAGCAGTGCTAGCGGAGTTGGCCATAGCTCGAGGTAGCAGAGATAACATTAGTGTTATTGTAGTGGAGTTGAGAAAGAAAACATTCACCACTTCCGGTCGTATTCGCAATAGTTCCAGATAGCAGAGTTGGCGTTAGTTTTGAAGTAATGAAGTTGAAAACACTCAATAGGCGCCCAGACTATATATTTTTGTTAACCGGTCATAAAATCCTATTCATCAAGTGGAACGGAATGGTTGTTTGTTCTGTACTTAGATACTGAAGGATGGAGAAGAACAATCACTCATTCTTATCACTGTTACGAGCTAGATATTTTTCTGTTTTTTTTCTTCTGCCCTCTGTGTGACTTACCATTTAACTATTTGATTCTTTGGCTATGAGTATGACCCCATGAAAAGCAGTGTGTGAGTTGACAGGCAAGCTTCCAGGAAATAATGTGTGCTGCTAATGGAAATTAAACCAGTCAAGTGCAATCACATACAGTGGTTACATATATATGTACATGTATGTTGCTGCTAGAATCATTTTGTGAATTATGGAACTTTCACTGCAAACGTTCAAGATAAGTTTAAGCTTTAATTCTTCAAAGGTAAAGTATACACAAGTGACCTGTCTCTGTCTAGATATCGATGGATGGTCTACTACACTCTAATTGTAGTATGGGATTTATAATTTTTTACAACTTTTCAATTTTACGTTTTATTAATTTTTTATTATGATATGTTCAAAATTTTACCAAACATATGCTTAATTTGTGATGGTCATAGTCTAGTAAATTTTCATATATTTTTGTGGTTTTTTATTAAAATTTATGTTTTTATCTCATCAATTATTTGTCGAGTTTTAATCTCAAATAAACTTCGATGCTATGATAATTCGGGATATTGTTATATCTTTATATGCTTTGAGCCCTGCGATCAAAGTCAGACTTGTAAGTTCTTCAGAACTAAGTCATTCTTTAAAAATTGGGTTCTCTAATTGTAATGTATAAAAAAAAAAAAAAAAAAAAAGGTCAGTGCTTATAAGTATATATAAGCTGGTCAAATATTATTTTTATCCATATATTCGTAGGACTGACAATTTTTACCCATTTTTTATCCACATATTTGAACTCAGTTCCTATAATCTACAAAAATATTTACCAAATGTAATCTAGAGTTTTTGGAGGCAAAAATAATAATGTTGAAAATGTTCCAAATATTCAAAATATGTATATTATAATCAAAATATTCCAAATAAATTTAAAACTTATATTCAAAACTTCACAATAAAACGACAAATAAAATTTAATATTCAAATTATTTATATTATAATCAACTAATAAAGTTGAAAATGTTTCAAATAATCACTTATATGCTATTCACCTTATAGTTTTTAGAGACAAAAATATATGATTTATCTACAAAGCAAAGAAAAAACAATTCAATAATCCAAAAATTCAAATGTTCAATCCAAGTCATCAATAGTCAAACAACAATTCAACAATTTAACGCTATATATCTCTATCCAACACCAGCAATTTACTCAAATCTATAATGATCCAAGTATAATCCAACAATTAACATTAATAATAAAAGCTAAGTCAATAATATTTCAAGTTTTCGACAATATATAAAAATTATTATTATTATTATTATTTCAATTTTTTAGTCCACTAAAAATTTCAACTCAACCCATCAAAATAATATTTTAAAAAAACTCGAAATAATATTTGAATTTTCTATTGCATCAATTCTATAAGATTGTTGTTGCTTCAGTTTTTAAGAAGATGGAGTTTGAAATTTTGAAGCAATTTTTAATTAGGTGGATTACGTGGTAGAAGTTCTAAGAACAATGGCTTAATGGCATTGGAGTGGGTTTTATTGCATCATTTCTAAGAATTGCCTTCAACCTTCAATATTGGAGTTTGGAGTTTTGGAGGTGAGTTTTAGTTGTGGGTTTTAATTAGGTAATTGAGTGAATTTTAAGGAAAATTGTCAATAAGTCAGACTTGTTTCAAATTAGGTCAAAACTTTTTTAAATTGTGATTAAGTCATACTTCACATCAATATTTTATATTAATTCCAAAATCACCCTTTTAACCATATTTTCATTGACACAATCTTTCAACTCTACAAACCTCCTCCACCTCCATGACAACCTCCCGCCACCTCCGCAACAACCTCCCGCGACCTCCCGGCGACAACCGCCTCCACCTCCGGCGACCTCCGGCGACCACCTTCCACCTCCCATGACCTCCCATGAGTGCTTCTAAGGCGCATGTGTCACTTTTAGGCACTTCTCTTGGTGAAGATTTTGTTAATGTGAAACAAAAAAAAATAACGCTTTTATGGACTTTAGTAATGATGTTTGAATCTTTATCTTTGGTTTGTGTGCTTTTTATTTCTTCATCTTACGTGGTTGTACTCTATTCTTAATGTCTTAATGATTAGCATTGATCTATCCCGTCTTAAGAGAGGTCGACCAATATGATTAACGGGTTGAGTATTTAGTTTGAGTATTTTAGCATTTATGTAAACAATGAGTATTTTTCGATTATATAAACAATGAGGTAACATCTGTTGTTGATCTTGTATTATAGAATAGCAATTTGATATTGTATTAAACAAAACAAGATATCAGAAATTAGCATAGAATGTTGTATATATGAGCTTGAATCTTTGTAAATATGAGCTTGAATACTCTACTATCTTATGTAAATAGGAGCTTGAATGCTCCACCATCTAATTGTTGTAAATAGGAGATTGAATGTTCCATCATCTAATGTTTAGTCATGGTATTTTATTTGATACTATATTATACAAAACAAGATCACGAGAAAAACAAAGATATCACAATATAAATGGACATAGAATTGTTGTAAATAGGAGTTTGAATATTCCATCATCTAATGTTTGAATGTCTTAGTTTTAATCCATGATAATTGTTTTAATGCCTTAGTTTTAATCTATGATCTTGTTTAATTATGGCAAGGTTTAATAGATTGAAACTTTGTCATAATATTTCACTATCATTTGAAACATGTTTTAATCCATGATAATCTTTTTTAATTTACGTGATCTTGTTTGATTATGGCAATGTTTGAACATGTGATATTGTTTGAATGTCTTAGTTTTAATCTATGTAATCTTTTTTTAATCCATGATAATTGTTTTGTTTGGTAATTAGTATATTTTGATATCGTTTTAATCCATGATAGTGTTTTAACTCGTGATCTTGTTTGATTATGGCAATGTTTGAATATGTGATATTGTTTGAATGTCTTAGTATTAATCTATGATATTGTTTTGTTTAGGTAATTAGTATATTTTGATACCGTTTTAATCCATGATACTGTTTTTATCCTGTGATACTTCTATGTGATCTTTGATATTGTTTAATTATAGCAAGGTTTGAATAAGTGATCTTTGTTTGAATGTCTTAGTTTTAATCCATGATAATGTTTTGTTTAGGTAATATGCATTCATATAAATTGATATTTGTTTTAATCCATGTTTTAATCTATGATATTGTTTTGCATAATACAAGTATCAAACAAAACATATGACTAATTAAACGATGATCAAAGATAAAAGCATGGTATCATAGTCATGTGTGTTGTTTGATATTGTATTATGTAAAACAAAGATCACAAAATGAGATCACAATAGAAATGATCATAGAATTTGCACACGTGCTCGAAATTTTATTATAATATGTTTTCGGAATGGTCTCGACGAGACGGTCAAGACCCAGCCGCTTCGCTAACGCCTATGATGGATTTAACCCGTTTGAAGTAGTCTCTTTAGCTTAAAATGTCAATCTTTAATTTTTTTTTTGAAAACGAGATCACAAATTCTTTAAAACAAGATTATCACGGATAAATGTATATCCTTTTGTCTTTAAATTAAAGCTCTTCCAAGGTATCTCGAGTCCTTTAAAAGCAAACATATACTTGAGCAATGCTAAAATGAAGAAAGAAGAACCGCCAATCATTCTCAAGTTAAAGGGAAGTCATCTAAAACTATGTAGGCATATGTATTAATCCTATGATCTTGTTTGAATGTCTTAGTTTTAATCTATGATCTTGCTTTTATTTAGGTAATGTGCATTAGTATATTTTGATACTATTTTAATCTATAATCTTGTTTTATTCTATGTGGAATGAGTTTTATTTATGATACCGTGCTTTTATTCTTTGATCTTTGTCCAATTATGCCAAGGTTTGAACCGCGTGATCTTGTTTGAATGTCTTAGTTTTGTCTATGATACTATTTTAATCTATGAATCTTTGTTTTGTTTAGGTAATGTGCATTAGTAATTTTTATCTTGTTTTAATCCATGTTCTAATCCATTATATTGTTTTGCATAATCTGAAGATCAAAGATAAAAGCATAGTATCATAGTCATGTGTTGTTTGATCTTGTATTATGCAAAACAAGATTATCATAAAAAAAAATAGTATCACAATAGAAATAGACATAGAATTTGCACACGCGTTTCGTAATTTTATTATAATATATTTTTTCGGAATGGTCTCGACGAGACGGTCAAGACCAATCGCTTCGCCAACGCCTATGATGGATTTAACCCGTTTGAAATCATCTCTTTAGCTTAAAATGACAATCTTTAATTTTTTTTTTCAAAACGAAGATCACAAATCCTCTAAAACAAGATTATCCGGATAAATATATCTTTATTGAAGCCACCATTCATCTTTCTCTTGTTGAACATCCTTTGAACTTGATCCTTTTCATTAACACTCTCGGTTCTTGATTGATCGGATCCTAGTTCTTCATTATCACTACAAGAATCATAAAGGTTCACTACAAGAATCATAGGTTTAACAATATTTAATTTTTTTTTCAAAACAAGATCACAAATCCTCTAAAACAAAGATCACGGATTAATGTACATCCTTTTGTCTTTTGCAAATTAAAGCTCTTCCAAGATATCCGAGTCTCTTAAAAGTAAGCAAACACATACTTGAGCAATGCCAAGATGAAGAAAGAATAAGCGCCCACTATCATTAAAAGCAGAGAGAAAAAAATCAAGCAAATTTCACTATCATTAGAAAGCAGATGATCATATATTGAAACACATCTATTGAAACAAAGATCAAGCATTTTACATGTTCCAACATAAAATCCTAACTTACAACAACTACATTATCAAAAACTAGTTGAATCGGTTTATCCAAACTCCATTTATTAAGCTGCATTGCATATGTTTCAATTGGAACAATATCTCAATATTTTCATGATTATTTTTAACCGAAAATGGTTACTTTATACAAAAATAAAAAATAAAAAATATGTTCGCCATTGAAATATAAATTTTCGAATTGTTTGTATCAGCAGTTCTGAGTTACGATGAGAAGAATCAAACACAAGAAGAATATAAAAATTGTTAAAAGTAAATGAAGGAATTTCTAAACGACTATTGAAATAATTTTGTTGGTTTTACGTGTTTAAATAGCCAGTTTTACAATTGGAGGTATATTGGTCTTTTAGTAATAAAGTATGACTTTAGTTATTAAGATTATATCATATGACTTTTCAACCCACTATGGCGTTAATTAAATGACCGCCCAAAATTTTCCCAATTTTTAATTGAGTAGGTTTTAAAATGGGTAATTGGGTTAGGGTTGGGCAAAAACCAATTCAAATCAGTCAACTTGTCCAACCCAATCTGATTGGTTTGGATCGATTTTTATCTTAAATTGGATTATGTTGGATTTTGAAAATTTATTTTGTCCGGTTGGTTGGGTTGGGTTCAACACAATCCAACCCAACCCGCTTATTAAAAAATATTTAAAAAATTAAAAGTTAATTATATTTTGTCAAAGTCCTTCTAATTTTTAATTTTAATATAATTGATATTAACCCAATTTGAATTGAATTCAAACTTTGAAAAAATTCTCAACAAAATTAACAATAAAGGTTCTATAGTGTATTTGGGCTAAAAAAAAAATACTCAATCGTGAATCTTGGCCCCCCAAAAAATTGTCCTAGCGTGAATCAGACCCAAGCCCAAACCGATCAACCCAACCCAATCCAAACCGACTCAAGCTTGGTCAGTATGGATTGGGTCGAGTTGCAACTCTTAGTCGGGTTGATTTGGTTTGATTGTTTGTCAAAGTGAATATGTTGGGTTCAGGTTGAGCTCAAAACCGATCCAACACAACTTACGCACACCCCTAAATTGGTTAATTTTTTAAAGGAAAAACTTGACAAGAGTTCTACATTCAATCATTCATTGTGTAAAAAAGTTAGAAAATACTCTCTTTTTTTCAAAAAATATCCAATTTTCATGATTTGTTTTTAAAAAATACCTCATTTTCATTCAAATCAATATTTTATAATTTTTCTCTTTTTATAATTTAAAAATATATACGTTATTTTTATTTTCAAATATTATATTATTTTTCTAAAAGTATAGTATTATTATCTAAAAATATCATATTTATATATTATATCAAATATAGTAGTAGTTACAAAAATATTTTACAATTTATTTCATTTGATATTTTGTTTTTAAAAAATACATTATTTTTATTTATAATTAATATTTCAATATTTTTATTTAAAAAAACAACATTTTGCTGACATAATTAATGTATATATTACTTCATCATTTTCATTAAAATTAATATTTTATAATTTTTTTAAAATATATTATTTTCATTTAAAATCAATATTTTCATTTTTCATTTAAAAATACTATTTTTACACGGGTAGCATAAATGTTACCATATGCTAATTCCTCATTTTCATTAAAATCAAATATTTTAAAATTAATCTCTTTTATAATTTTTTAAAAAAATTCATTAATTTCATTTAAAATCAATATTTCATTTTTTCAATTAAAAACCATATTTTTACACATGTGACATATGTGATCTTTCTCATTTTCATTAAAATCAATATTTTACATTGTATAATTTTTTTAAAGAATATATTATTTTCATTTAAAATCAATATTTTAATTTTTAATTTAAAAATAACATTTTTACACTGGGAACATATGTGATACCATATGTGTTACCATTTACTACTTACTCATTTTCATTAATTAATATTTTACAATTTTTTTATTTTATCATTTTTTTAAAAATACATTATTTTTATTTAAAATCAAATATTTCAATTTTTCATTTGAAAATAACATTTTTAAATTAGTTTATTTAATCATTTACAATAAAATCTATATTTTACAACTTATCTCATATTATAATATTTTAAAAAATACATTTTTTCATTTAAAATTAATATTTCTATTTTTCTATTTGAAAACAACATTTTTACATGAATACCATATTTGTTACAATATGTGTTACCATATCTTCCTCGTTTTTATTCAAATCAATATTTTAAAACAACATTTTTAAATGAGTAACATGTGTTACCATATCTTACTTCATCATTTTCATTACAATCCATATTTTACAAATTTTCTCCTAGTATAATATTTTTAAAAAGATATTTTTTTAATTTAAAATTAATATTTCAATTTTTTCATTTGAAAATAATATTTTTACACAGTATCATATGTGTTATCATATATTACTTCATCGTTTTTATTTAAATCAATATTTATAAGTTTATCTCATTTTTTAATTTTTTAAAAATACATTAATTTTATTTAAAATAAATATTTTAGTTTTTCAATTAAAAACAACATTTTTACACGACTAACATATGTGTGTTACTATATGTTAGTTCTTCATTTTTCATTAAAATCAATATTTATAATTTATCTCATTTTATAATATTTTGTAAAAAATATGTTATTTATTTAAAATCAATAGTTCAATTTTTTATTTAAAAACAACATTTTTACACGGGTAGTATATGTGATACTATATGTGTTACTATATATTACTTTCCTCATTTTGTTTAAATTAATATTTTATAATTTATTTCGGGTAATTAGCACATTTCATTCCTAATATTTTCTCTCATTGTGCAAATCATCATTATCGTTTGAATTTTGGCATATGAGTCTCTAAATAAACGTTTCTTTGTAGAAAATATATCAGCCATTTATATCCGTTAATATTTATCGTTAAAATTATCGAAATGGTTCATTATTGCAAATAAATCAAACGATAATGATGATTTTGTGCAAAAAAATAGTAAATAATATGGACATTTTGTGCACACAAATGTTTAAATCTAGATTTTGGGACTTCTTATTTCCACAACTATAAAATTCCACACAAACAAATAAAATCACATATAATGTAATATTACACTTAAACATAGTTAAGAAAATTTATATATATTACAAGAACATGACACGTCCAAACAAATGTATACCGACAATCCACACAAGGCCGCAAAGGCCCAACAACACATTGGCATTATTGGGTTAAGTATAGCGAAGCTCATGAAGGACCTCGACATTCATGGCCGACCCTAGGCGCTTTGCCGGCAATCGAATCCATCGCGGATCTGCAGGCATTGTGATATTTCAGAATGACCAGATGATATATTCAAAGAAAAATTATGTTTGATTGCCACACGGATCTTCATAGAGAAAATAAATTTCAATCTCCTAAAGATCAGGCAACGTGATAAGAAAAATCAAATCAAATAAAGGTTAAAATCTAGAAGATTGCATTGACAACCGATTGTCCTATCCCATAATGAATGATGATTCAATCAGATATCTAATTAATTGTTTTCCTAAATTAATTAGAACTTTGAGGCTATAAATACAACATCTCTGATTATTCTAAGGTACGCATCATTCTCACCCTAAAATTCTGCTCAAATCTCTTCCATCTTGTCCCTCCCACACCTAGGGATGACAATTTGCCCCCACCCCCGCCCCGTTTAGAATTTCTCCACTCTGGATAATCGGGTATTCGGGACAGGGATAATTGCCCCGAGGCAAGTTTATGGCGGAGCTACCCTGCCCTGAAATTTTTTTTTATATTTTTAAAATTTTTAAAAATATTTTGATGAAATTTGTGTTGACGGAGTCGAACCCAGAGCGTAAACATTGATTCACAATTCCTAACCACTGTACCAAGACCTATTGATTTGCATTTTATTCATTTTGTTTAGTAAACATATTATACACAATTTATTTTTTAAATTCTAACCATACTATTTAGAATTAACTTTAATTTCTCATTTCATAATTCATAATTTCATTTATTGCCCTCAATGAAAATCACGGTTATAAAAAATAAATAAATAAACGGGGCAGTAAACGGTGCAGTAAGCCACCCCGCCCCACTTTAAACCGGGAATGGGGCGGGCATGAGATAGAAAATTCTCCGGCGGAGGCAAGGAGGGCTGCCCAATCTGACCCTCTCCGTTGACATCTTTACCCACACACAATTGTTTGTATTCCACGTATATTATCCTATATACCGACAATTGACTTGATTGTCAGAGTACGAACGATCGTCAGACTCTTTTTTCTCTGGTGATCTTGGTGCCTAATGGTCGTCCTACTGTACAGATAACATACAAATTGGCAAATGAGTGATTGAAGATCTGTTAACACGTAGATAGTACAGATTTCGACGTCAACAGATTGGCACCATATGTGGAAATCGAAAAAAGTGACACAACCTAAAACTTGTGGTAAAACGTGTTTTCTACCTGAAAGAGCATGGCAACAGAAAATTCTCTAGAATAAGAAGTCGAATCTCATCACACAGACTTGCGGTAAGAGAGCGTTCAAGACCTTCAAAATGTAACCAGCCGCATGAGAAGGAGACAGCGACAGAAGCGGATGGTCGAGCAAGAAAACCAAGACCTGAATCTAGAAAATGCCTGGATGAAAGCAGCGCTTGAACTGTTGGAAAATCAATCTCTTCAACATGGACCCAAGCATAGTCGTGTCTAGCAAAGCCCTTCGAGGTTCGACTCGATAGGAAGCCGTCGATCTCAAGACGACCTACCAGTTTCAAATGGCAGAAACCCTCGAAATGTGTATCCAAGGCCCTCGCAAGACAACTAGAATGGAAAATCCCTTCTAGCATGAGAAAACCAGCCGGCTTTGACTACTAGTGTGTTTGATGAGTTGGGATGGAATCCTCCATAAGCACTGTTCCTACCGGTATACAAGGCGAGCACGATGAAGCGTAGCGAGGCCGTCTGAGAAGAAAGAAAAGACCCAAAGTTTGTCCATGCGAAGTTTGAGGATGAAAAACAAGAGCTAGAATGCGATATTGACGACGATGACGAGAACCTCCCGTTTTCCCTGGAATTGAAGGCTATGGATCTCCCTGTCAGCTTTAAAATGCACCCCTATGGAGAAGTATAATGGAAGAGGTGATCTCGCGGATCACATCAACGTATATAAGACGAGGCTTCAAGGTAATATCCCAGCAGTGAAATGTATGAATTTCCATACCACCCTCACATCTGATGCGAAGAGTTGGTACAACAAGCTGAAGCCGAGAAGCATCAAAAGCTGGCCCCAACTCAAGCGGGAGTTTATCAACGCTTTCATTGGTAACCAGACAATGATAGCCAATATTGTCCAGCTCTACGACATTCGACAATGGGAAGGAAAATCGATGAAGAACTATTTCAAGAGATTCAGTAGTGTCATCAATAAAATCGAGAACGTCACTGATGACAAGGCACTGGATGCGTTGGTAACCAGGCTCCACATTCTCTCCTCTTTTTGGAGAGACGTCCAGAATAACCAGCCCACCTTATACTCATCTGTTAGATTTAATCCAACAAGAGATTCATTATGAAGAAATGATTGAGAATAGAGAGAAGGCAGAAAGAGAGAAAATGGATCGCTATCGTAGGGAAGGATGACACTCCCTGGAACCTCGCATCAACCACTATCGAGGTCGGTGTTCTCCTGAGCCTCACAACAATTGCTATATGAGGTTCAATCAAACAAAGACTATCCTACCCTCCCTTGTTGGGCCGCCTGTGGCAATTCTCAAACCAGCTATTCATCTGCCCAAGTTCTGTCACATACACTGAACTCGGGTGCACAACACGGAAGACTGTCCCGATGCGCGAGAACTGATTGATCGAGGGAATTAGCGACAAGGAGATAGAAATCGTTCGGCTTGAGGACGTCGAGGACCTCCTAATCAAGGGTGAAGACATTTGTCTCGACATCAGGATGGTGGACCTCGCCAAAACGATAAGGAGAACGAAAGAAATGTAGATCCGCCTAGGCTGGACAGACCCGCAAGAGCTCTCCAGTTCGTCAGATCAACACTATAATTGGAGACCACTATGTTGGAGGGCACACGATGAACTCACGGTGAAACTACGCTAAGGAAGCAAGAGAAGAACCAGTAGAAAGCTGGTAGGTTCATGGACGCCAACCCAAGGCCCCACATATCGCATTCATGGAGGAAGAAGAGGCCGGTGTCCACTATCTCCATTGTGACGCCTTAGTAATATGCGCTATTATTACCAAGAATGGGCTAAGATGAATGTTGGTCGACGATGGCAGTACCGTGAATATCTTGTTTGGCAGTGCCTTCGACCAAATAGATATAGACCACGAGCTGACAGCCATCTCAAAACCATTGTTCGACTTTACAAGAGACAGTCTCGCCCCACGAGGAAGGATCACCCTCGCAGTGGACTTCAGAGAGCCCCCATGCCATTTAAAGAAGTTCATGGAATTCTTGGTGGTGGATACCTGCTCTACCTATCACGGGGTCCTCGGTAGGCCTGCGCTTAAGGATTTGCAGGTGGTTACCTCCATCCATCACTTGGCGATGAAGTTTCCAACGGAGTCTCTAAAGTTCGAGGCAATCATACAGAGGTAAGGGTGTGCTACATGAATGCACTTCAAAAGGTAGTAAAGCTCGAAGAGGCTCCTCCCGTAGTCATGACTATACAAACGGAGTCGATGAATATTGAGCTCGAAAAGGTTGAAGAGGACTTGGTCCTCAACGAGGGCCTTGACCTTCGAATTCATTAGCTTCACCGGTGGAAGAGTTGGAAGCGTTCCCGATAAGCCCTTCGGACCCCTCCCAAATGCAATTGTTGAGGCAGAAACTAGAAAAATGGATGAAAGAAAAACTAAATGACTGTATAAGGTCATTGAAAAGATTCAACCTGGAACCTTCAGGTTAGAAGACTCAGAGGGAAAGGAGACGAAACATCCTGGAACATTACTCATCTTCGTCCATACTATCAATAGGTTTCGTTTTTATCAGCGCTAAGTCATACGTCAGTTCTGCTTTCAGCTTTGTTCACATGCAGTATTATTCCAATAAAGTTTAGTTGTTTTCAAGTTGAAATTCTCTCATCTCAATTGCACTAACAGAAAGCAATGCAACGATGGAGTATGGTTCGCGGCCAACTCCTCAACTCGCTGGGTAAAGATATTTATGCATATACATACAAGGAAAGAAAGTAGTGCATCGAGAGAGCGTGGTTCACAGCCACTCCTTAACTCGCTGGGTAAAAATACTTAACGCGAATACATGCAAGCAAAGAAAGCAAGGTAGCTAGGGACTGTGGTTCGCAGTCAATTCCTTAACTAAAATACTTAACGTGTGTACATGCAAGCTAAGAAAGCAAGGCAGCGAGAGAGTGTGGTTTGCGGCCAACTCCTCAACTTGTTGGGTAAAGATATTTACGCGTATACATGCAAGCAAATCAAGCAAGGCAGCGATGGAGTGTGGTTCGTAGTCAACTTCTTAACTCGTTGGGTAAAAATACTTAACGCGTATACATGAAAGTAAAGAAAGCAAGACAGTGAGAGAGTGTAGTTCGCGGCCAACTCCTCAACTCTCTGGGTAAAGATATTTACACATATATATACAAGGAAAGAAAGCAATGCAGCGAGAGAATGTGGTTCACTGCCAACTCCTTAACTCGTTGGGTAAAATACTTAACGCGTATACATATAAACAAAGAAAGCAATGCAGCGGAGAAATGTGGTTTGCGGCCAACTTCTCAACTTTCTGGTTAAAGATATTTACACGTATACATACAAGGAAAGAAAGCAATACAGCGAGGGAGTGGTTCGCGGCCAACTCCTTAACTCGCTGAGTACAAATACTTAACACGTATACATGTTAGCAAATAAAGCAATGCAGCGAAGGAATGTGGTTCGCGGCCAACTCCTCAACTTGTTGGGTAAAGATATTTTTGCGTATACATGCAAGGAAAGAAAGCAAAGCAGCAAGGGAGTGTGGTTTGTGGCCAACTCTTCAACTTGCTAGGTAAAGATATTTACGAATATACATACAAGAAAAGAAAGCAAGGGAACAAGGGAGTATGGTTTGTGGCCAACTCCTTAAATCGCTAGGTAATTGCAAGCAAGAAAGCAAAGCCAAAAGGAAGTGTTGTTCGCGGCCAACTCCTCAACTCGCTGGGTAAAGATATTTTACGCGTATGCATACAAGGAAAGAAAGCAATGCAGCGAGAGAGTGTGGTTCGCAGCCAACACCTTAAGTCGCTGCGTAAAAATACTTAACGTGTATACATGCAAGCAAAGAAAGCAAGACAATGAAGGAGTGTGGTTCACGGCCGACTCCTCAACTCGCTGGGTAATGATATTTACGCGTATACATACAAAGAAAGAAAGCAAGCAAATAGTGCATCGAGAGAGCGTGGTTCACGGCCAACTTATTAACTCGCTGGGTAAAAATAATTAACGCGTATAGAAGCGAAAAAACTACATAAAACGAAATTCTTATGAACCCTCCGACTCATTAAGGTCGGCACAAAAAGCCTAACAAACTATTCTTTGGTCTTCGCAAGATCCGTTATTGCCTCACATAAGTCTGTCTTCATCGCCAAACTTTAACAGCAACACAAGTTTGACCGCATCATGATATGAGGTCTTTTAAATATAAAGGAATGCAGTTCGCAGTTAGAACATTCTTCGGATAAGCCTTTCAATTCCGACAATAGAACAGACGAGGCAATTACGTGAACGATGAATTCCAACTTCATAAATTGTTCTACTCTAGTTTCGGACTTGTCACCCCTCAAAAGATTCCTACTGCACACCTGCAGATGAATTTTGTGATGGCAGGTGTACACTAAAAATCTTTCAAAGATTGACAAGTTCAAAACGGAAGTATTTGCAAAGGCATACTTGGTCACTGGGAAAGATTACTGTCACAAAAGAAAGTGATTGAGTTCTGAGAAGTTTTGGAAAGGTGAAACTAGAAATGAGTGATTCTTGGGTTTATATAGAGCCAGGATCTAAACCGTTTCAAATGGATGATGTGGGAAACATAAAGCATTAAAAAGGCTTTTGAGAAATGCGCTATTTAATAGGCATGTGGATTGCCACAAGCCACGTGCCCACCTTTAACTAACCCAAATTCATATATAACTCTTCAGATTCGACAAAAAGGCTGCACCATTAATACCTTCGTCAAAGGCTTGTCATCCTCTACAATAGAGTCCCGTCAAAGTTTGGAGCAAATACAAAGACAAAAAGCGAAAAATGCAAACCCTACTGTCTCGAAGCCTCTCCAGGGCCGGCACATTTTGGGTCTTCCTCTACACTAGAGAGAGGAGGGGATATGAGCCCCGCCTTCAGCTTGATGTTCGGCAGAAAAGAGAACTTCGGTATCTGCATAATCCTTTAGAGAAGGAGAGTCGGCAAGAGCTGGCATTAGGAATGAAAATTCCCATTCTCGATGAACTTTCCTGATCCGTTCGGTCAACTGCTCCCCGCCAGCCACCATAAAACGATTGGTGAGGCGTAAGTACTCAGGTGTGTTTGAGAACTCCTTCTTGTACAATCACACAGTCATTGCCTTCGCCTCTGCCCGCCCCTCCTTCATCTTTTCCATCTCTCTCCTTGCCTCGACCAGTTTCCTATCCTTTTCAACTACCATGGCATTGAAATCGCAGTTTACTAAGGCAAGAGTACTTTCAACAGCACTTCCACGCATGCAACGTCACATGTGACTAACCCAATCAAAGCCCTCACCTGCTATGAATAAACAGGCTTCGGGATTGGGGGACTGTACTTAACTACTTCGTCATCAAATCCACGTGCTTTGGTGCGAGAAACTCTATCGCACAATTCAAAACAAGATGTCGTTTAATTATTATTAATATTCTTTTTCTTAAAAGTCCTATACCTACCATAAATAATAGACTTGGACTTGGGGGACTATTGTTATTACTCGAATTTGGTAAGGCATTCACGTTAGTAAAGGCCTCCTAGGCCCGTAAAGGCCCAATCCTGGCCCCGCAAGGGCCTCGTAGATCGAGCGAGGGCCTCGTAAACCCAGCGAAGGCCTCAGAAATCCACAGAAGGCAGCAAAGGCCCAACAACACATTGGCATTCTTGGGTTAAGTATAGCGAAGCCCATGAAGGGCCTTGACATTCATGGCCAACCCTAGGCGCTTCATCGGCAATCGAATCCATCGCGGATCTGCAGGCATTGTGATATTTCAGAATGACTAGATGATATATTTAAAGAAAGATTAAGTTTGATTGCCACACGAATCCTCACAAGGAAACCAAATCTCAATTTCCTAAAGATCAGGCAACATGATAAGGAAAATCAAATCAAATAAAGGTTAAAATCTAGGAGATTACATTGATAATCGATTGTCCTTATCCCATAAAGAAGGAGGATCCAATCAAATATCTAATTAATTGTTTTCTTAAATCAATTAGAACTCTAAGGCTATAAATACAACATTTTCGGTTATTCTAAAGTAAAATTATTCTCACCCTAAAACTCTGCTCAAATCTCTATCTGCATGTCTCTCCAACACCCCATTATTTTTATTCTCCTTATATTATCTTATATACTAGCAGTTGACTTGATCGTCGGAGTACCAACGATCGCCGAACACTTTTTTTTCTAGTGATTTTGGTGTTTAATAGTCGTCATAGTGTGCATGTAACATGCATGTTGGCAGATGAGTGATTGGAGATCTGTTGACACGTGGATAGTGCAGATTCTGACGTCAACAAATTTAATATTAATATTTCAATTTTTTATTTAAAAACAATACTTTTATATGGGTATATATTGCATACTTCTTTATTTTCATTAAAATCAATATTTCATAATTTATCCCTTTTTATAAATTTTTTTAAAAAATATTATTTTAAATTAAAATCAATATTTCAATTGTTTATTTTAAAACAACATTTTTACACAAAATAACATATGTGTTACCTTATGTTACTTTATCATTTTCATTAAAATCAATATTTTATAATATATCATATTTTATAAATTTTTAAAAAATACATTATTTTAATTTAAAATCAATATTTCAATATTTCATTTGAAAACAACATGTTTACGCGGATAACATGTGTTACCCTATGTCACTTTATCATTTTTATTAAAATTAATATTTTATAATTTTTCTTCTTTTTATAAATTTGTATACATTCTTTTAATTTAGAATTGAATTTTCATTTGAAAACAACGTTTTTACACGAATAATGTGTGTGTTACCCTATGTTACTTCATTTTTTAAATTTAAAATCAATATTATATAATTTAGCTCCCTTTATAAAAATATAATATTTTAAATTTTAAATTATTATTTCAAATTTTTAGTTTAAAATTATATTTTTACAAGAGTAAGAGTAACATATGTTTTATCATTATCAATAACCTTATACCACCACCATCACCTTATCCCATCACCACCATTACCACAAACGAATTCAGGTCTACTAACACCATTCACAACCATAATCACCTTAATAATAGTTAGAATAACACAAGTGCTACCGTAATTTAAATTAGTGTAACATATGTATTATTGTTATTGTAATTTAAATTCAAGTAACACATATGTTACTTCTAAGGCAATACATGTATTACCCTAATTTAAATTACGGTAACATGTGTGTGTTAATTAGCTATTAAATTAAGCTTGCATTTGGTAGGGATTAAAAACCCATTTTGGTTTTTTTCAATCGTAATTTTTGACTTTTCAACCCATTTTTAACATGAAAAGTCAACAATTTCAACTCAAATAAACCAATTTTGGTTTATAAACTGTTTATAATCTCTATCAAACGCACTCTAAGTTAACACATGTTACTTGTAAGGCAACATATGTTACCATCACCACTGCTCCACAACCATAATCACATCTACCACAACCATAGGTAACACGTATGTTACCATCACTATTGTTGCATCACTGTCCACAACTATCATCATATCTACCACAGCCGAGGTAACACATGTGTTACTCTAATAAACTATTGATTCAGTCATGAAAGCAACAATGCATAGAAGCATACCCCATAAGGAGCTTTGTGGATTTCACTTGTTCATTTAAATGATGAGAACCAACATCATGTCTCCAAAAGAAGGTAAATTGAAAACTTAACATTTACAATATGAAACTTTAAAACCATGATTCATGTCTTTTTAATACAAAGTAACATATGTGTTACTCAATACAACATGCACCAAAAAGCATATAGTGACACATATAGCAACACATATTGTAACACACATGTTACTAAAAAGAAATAACCATAATTCATACATTTTTAATACACAGTAACATATGAGTGAGTATTAAACTTTATATAGCACATATAATATATCATGTTACCGAAGGCAGTAAATTACCTCAACATGCTAATTATACTAAGCAAGTAACAATAATAAGTTAGACAAGCTAGGGTACACATGGTATGTTACTTAATTCAAAACTTTATATAACACATATGGTAACACATATATTAACACGCATGTTACTAAAGAAGAAGAATCATGATTCATGCATTTTTAATACAAAGTAACATATGTGTTAATCAATACAACATGCACCTATAAGTATCTAGTAACACATGCCTTTTTTATACACAAAAACAAATATGTATTAAGCTTTAACATACCATGTTAGCAAAAGCAATAAATTACATTAACATACTAATTATATTAAGAAAAGCAACAATAACAAAGCAGCAACAATAACAAGTTAGACACAATAAAGTACACATGGTATGTTACTCAATTAGAAATTTTATATGGTAACACATATAGAAATACACGTTACTAAAGAGGAAGAACCATAATTCATGTCTTTTTAATATAAAATAACATATGTGTTACTTAACACAACATGCACCGAAAGACATATAGTAACACACATGTTACTAAAGAGAAATAACCATGGTTCATGCCTTCTTATTACACACTAACATATATGTATTAAACTTTATATAGCATATATAACATAACATGTTACCAATGGAAAAAAATTACCTTAACATGCTAATTATATTAAAAAACCACCAATAACAAAGCAAGCAACAATAACAAGTTAGACACACTCTGGTACACATGATATGTTACTCAAACTAAACATCTATCATCTCTCCATGAGTTTTAATCATTTTTTCCATCTCAGCAACAACCATCATCTCTTCATGTGCTTTCATCATTTTAGAACTTTTAACGTCGAGGCTTACACCAATACAAATGCTCTTAAACAACTTCTTTTGCACGACATACAAAGTCCAATTTATATTAGAAATTACATATTCTTTATAATGCAACATTATTTTACCCAAAGTTCATATGAGTCCTGCATGAAGATGTAACTTAACAATTGAAATATAATCTCAAATACTTGACTTTTGTGAGTTTGTCATGCTATGTTAAAAAGATATAACACTTTTGTCATGGTATGTTATTAAAATATAACCCAAATGTCATGGTATGTTCCTAATATACTAATTTTACCTCAAATGCTTGACTTTCTAATTTCACCTTAAAATGTCTAAAATACTAAAAATTAACATTCTAAGACCAAATTGATACCATGATGCAGAAATGATAAGCAACTTCAAAGTTCCCAAGTTTAGTGTATATGCACGTGTTTCATAAATGTGAAATTTTTTATCATACAATCAGTTTACCCGCCTCTAGCAACCACATGCTCCCCCACTGCCCTAGATGATATATGAGCAAAAGATAGACAAATTCCTCCACACCTCCACAAGGAGTATAGTAAACTCTTCTCTTTTGTTTCTTTTCTTTACATTGGAAAATGTAGCATCTAAGTTGGAAGTTTAGTCCATTTCTGTGTGATGATATTTGCTTTATATAGTATGTTAATTTTAAGTTTTTGAGTTTGTTGTTAGATTTTCATGAGAAAAATAATAATGTATGCTTGTGTGATGTTGGATAGCCTTGCTGATTTATGATGATGAAATATATATTGAAAAGTGTATTCAATTCAAGAAGTGTGACTAGGTGATGCTACATATACTTATATTGTTTAACTACTTATCCAAATGGGACTTAGATATCATGGAACACCATAGTCATTACAATCATTATGCGAGCTGACCGTATTTATATAATTGAATAATGCACGTGATATGTAAGAGTTAGGTTGCCAAATTATAAATATATCCTATGCCACATAAATAAAAAATATTACACGACCGCGTGTGAGATTGTTTGGGAATGGTAGAATCGATTAGAGTAGTTATTTAGAGATATGTTGATTCCGTATATGTTGAATATTGGTGTGGATTGTTTTTTACTAACAGATGGAAGTTAGGTGAAGACAGGAAGCTAGAAATCTAATCTCCACATTTTTTATCTTGCACAAAGAGGGTATTACACTTGCGTTATCTTATGCCTCTCTTCATTCCCTTTTTGACTCGAGTGGTAAAATCCGTAGAAGTATTCTAAACCTGGTGCTAGGCATGGCAATGGGTCGAGGCTCGGCCCGTAAATCACGAGCTTGGCTCGTCTCCAAAAGGTGGGCTCGGTTCGGCCCACGGGTTCGTGGGCCGAACTAGCCGAGCCTGCTCGACTCGGCCCTTTTTTTTTGTTTTTAATTTAAAATTTGAAAATAAATCATTCTATTTATTTTGTTAAAGAAAAAAATGTAAATATTTAAAATGAATCATTTATCTTTATCTTTATCTTTATGTTAAAGATTAAATATTTATCTTTATGTTAAAATTTTTATTGAATCATCTTGATTATGTTTATTACAATCCTCATATTTGACTCTTATGTTTTTTTTTTTTTTTTTTGAATATGAAAATAAAAAAAAATTTGAAAATAAAAAAGAAAGTAGAAATAAAAAATCATTTATGTTAAAAATTAAAGATTTAAAATCCACCTCTATTTTTTTGTGTTTTATATTTTTTAAAATTTGAAAATAAAAAAGAATACCATATCGAAAATCGTTTATATTAAAAATGTAAAATTTAAAACTCTCCTCCTTTTTTCGGGTTTGGGACCAACTACTTTAAAAGTAGGCGGAGTTAAAATTGTACACGAACAAGATGTTACGTGTACAATTTTTTATTAAAATAAGAGAAATTCTTCAAATACAGAAATATTAATGCAAAATAATAATTACTACGAATATGATTAATCCATATTCAAATCTTCAAGTTCTTCAGACATTATTCTATTTACTTTATCTTGAATTCAAAGTTCGGCATCATTCCAATCCTTTAGACACAGTAAACTTTCTAAAATGTTGACTTTGAGTCTTGACCTGATATCAGATAAAACCCTGCCACTTATACTAAATGCAACCTCCGATGCTACAGTTGTCACCGGAGGTGTTAGTAGATCACGTGCCATTTTAGAAAGAATTGGGTAACTACATTGATGTTGTCTCCACCATTTAAGTATATCAAAGTTTTTCTCTCCTCTTCATCTAAATATACTAAGCACATCATGTGTGAAATACCTACCTAACTCTACAAGTGTATCATTAGAGCAGGGAAGGGAAGAACTAGAAGAATAACCAACTAATTGTTGACCTTGAGTGGTCTTATGTGTACCGACATAACTCCATAAGTCAATGTCATCGATTGATTAATTTAAGTATATGTTGGATTAGGGGGTTGTCTGGCGTTTGTACCAAGCCTTTTCAAAGATAGACCTCATACATAGAACATAAAGTTTGTTCTAAATTAGCACACGTTACTGAATTTTCAAAAGTTAATTTATTTGAAATTGCCATTATTGTTACTTTTGTACCCTCTAAGTTAAGTCGATGATCCATGATACATGCTAATAGAAATAATACACGTAATTGTTCCCAATATTTTTAAATTTAGCTTCTATAACATGTATAATACTAGTAAAAAGAGCAAAATTCTTATACCTATGAAACTTGTTAGCTATATAATAGAAATGATTTAAAATAAGTGGAGTAATTGGGTACTAAACACCAGAACATGCATTTGTTGCGTCATAAAAAACTTTTAAAATTTTTTAACATGACCACATATTTTTCAATCATGTAATTATAAACTATATTCTGAACCGTGTGAGTGTCGGCCATTATAATACACAGTAATGCAATCTTCATAACCTTCACACGATTCAAGCATAAGATATGTTGAATTCCATCTATTGGCAACATCAGTTGCAAAACATTTTGATTGCAGCCCATTATCTGTACATAGAGCAGCAAAAACTTGTTTTCTTGATGGTGAAACCGAAATATAATTAATAGTAAATCTAATTTTTTTCAATTGAGGTTGTATAAATTTTAATCCGTCTTGTACAATTAAATTAAACACATGACACACACAACGAATATGAAATAAAATACCATCAAAATGTGGATTACAGTGTTGCATTAATTTTTCAATTACTATATTATTTGGGTCTGCATTATCAAATATAAAACTACGAGCCTTAGAATCACATTTAAATTCATGTAACACGCTTGATAAAACTTGACAAATATTATTTCCATTATGAGGATAGTCTATTTGTTTAAATGCTATTACTTTTTTATGCATTAACCAACTATTATCAATGTAGTGTGTAGTTGCTACCATGTATCTTTTTGGTTACAACATGTCCATAAGTCTGATGTAAAAGATACAACACTATTGTAATTATTAATATCATTAATAATAGCCTCTTTTTTAGTATTATATCTAACAATAGTATCTTTACGAAATGTATTTCTAGAAATACTAACGTATCTTGATTGTAGATATTTTTGGATGAATGACGTCCAATGAGGATTGTCCACCAAGCATAGTAGAAACTCGACATTTGCTATCAATTTCGGCAGTCCTTCGTGTCGCATAAGTTCTTGTAAGTATATCTAGTTGTTGAGAGCGAGACTACTAGACCCGGCTCCCGGAGATCTAAACTAGAGTTGTGCCTGATTTGTATCCACACCTCCATATTTGTATTGACACTTTTTGAAGTGTCTGTTTAGATGGGTCGTGTCTATCCCCTTGTGCAAAGAAAACTTCTCATGACAGTGTTTACACTGTGATTTGAACTCAGAGACTCCATTCACTAGTTTACCAGTCGGCACCAACTGAAAATACTGCCAGCATATAGCCTTTTGTTTGGTGGCTTTTCGTTTAGTGCTAGAGCCAATGGTAGTTTGTGTATCGGTGTCTCATGAACGTCTTCCAAATCAATTGGATCAGTGCTATCACCAAACTGATCAATAATATCGTTTGAAATTGGAATGTCATTAAGACCACTGAAATCATCATCACTTCGATTGTATGCCATTTGGAATAATAGAAGAAAGAAAATAGGAGAAGATAAAGATGTAGTAGAACGTAGAAACTAGAAAATAGAAAATAGAAATGTAGATAATTAGTAGAAGTAGAAAATTATAGCGTAATATCTAGATAATAAGATACTAGATACTAATTAGAACACTAATATTGAATTTGAGAGAATGTAAATTTGAGAATTTTTAATGGATTAAGTATGTAATTGAATGAGAGATAAGATATTGAAGTGTGAAAAAATGAGTTTAAAAAATAGGTATTTATAGGAAAATAATGAAAGAAAAAAAAATGTCAAAATGTCATGATTGGATGATCATCCAGCGGGGGTCACGATTTGATGATCATCCATGGCTCGTGGGCATGAGCCACGAGCCCGAGCCGAGCGAACTCACCTCTTTTTTTCTCCAGCTCGGCCTTAGCTCATGTTCGTGGTTCGACAAGCCCGAGTCCGAGCTGGGCCGAGCTTTTACGAGCCGAGCCGACGAGCTTTTTTGCGACCCCTACCTGGTGCCCTAAAGTCTGTTAAACTTGAGAGCCATCAGCCTAAAGCTCGCTACAAGGGTCGTCAAGAAAACTTAAGAGTGTGGGGTTTTACATATAAGAAAAAAAAAAAAAAAAAACATATGCATGAATAGAAGATGCACTACTAACCTTGGCCAAGCCTTGGCCACTATATTTGGGAATCTAGACAACTAGTGTATTTTACTTACCTAGTGGAAGCTTGAAGGCCGGAGCACTTAAATCTAAGGAGAATCATCATAGAGCTATGTAATTACTTTCATTGGTTAGATCCAACCAAATTTGAGTGGAAAATTGATGAATTATTTGAGATTAACCTTAAAATTAACACCTCGGGTGAGAAATTAAAAATAAATCAATTTTGAAGGTGTGTATCTCATGAGAGGGAGAGGAAAAGTTTGACCATTGAGGTCAGGAAGAAACCAACTTAAACTTTATAATGATGGTAATTGACTATGCATACGTACACTAGTCAAGCATCGGATAAGTTAAAACTTATTCTTTGTAGCACTATTTTGAAGTCTTTCATGAATTGGTTGAACAATTTCAAGTTCAAAGACAAATACAACAGACTATATAACGAATCTAGTTTATTTTATTTTATTTTTATTTATGTGTTTTGAGTATATAATTTTGCTCAGGACGAACAATGGTTTTAGTTTGGGACGAATAAATCATGATCCGATGAAAGAAAGAAGAAAGAGTAAACACAATTTGTGATTCTGTGTCAAAAATCTCCAATTGCGCTCTCTTCGATCTTCGTCTCTTGAATTGTGTTCTTCGTCCTTGATTTTGTGTCGCGCAATGTGTATATCCTCTCCCTTTTATAAGTCTCCAAGATGCCACCAAAACATCATAGAAGTCTTGCATTAATCTCTTTCCAAGTAGAGTTATGTTTCTATAAGAAAACAGAATTTTCTATAAGATAATCATGCGATCACATGGTTATCCCTTTTTCCATTCTGGCTTATTTCAAAAGGTCTTGCAATTGCAACCTATATGGCTAGTTGCATGGTAATCTCTTTTTCCATTATTGCTCACTTCAAGAGGCCCTGTGATCGCAACCTATATGGCTAGTACGATTCTAGGGTGTTGGCTAACTTCCAAGTACGATTCTAGGGTGTTGGCTAACTTCCAACTTAGCAGCTCAGTCCTTGGGTATTTGCATTAGAAAGTCCTCCATCTTTCTTTAGTTTCTAATTTAGTCTCTGGATTTCTTCTTTCATTTAAATTTAGTCTTTTTTTTATTTTCAACTCAGATCCTTCATCTTTCTTTGTTTACATGTAGGTCCCCAATTCCACTATTTCGTGCATTTTCAGTCATTTTTCACTTATTTTGCTTTCTTTTCATCCAATCACAGTTAGAACTCAAGTTTTTCTTAAAACGATCAAATCAACGTACAATTATATAGAAAACATATTTAAGAGTACTCATAATTGTCTCTTTTTATAGGATCCGATAAACACAAAATTGTACTTATGAAAGACTAAAGATATTTTGAAGCTAAGTTTATTGTAAATGGTTGTGGAATCAGTTCTTTCAAAAGCTACAACTAATAAGAGAGACGTAATTAAAGAATTTATCACCGGGAGTTTATCTGGGAATCTATCAAGCACTATTTATTTAAGTTTTATTTTCAATTTTTTAAAAAAAAATTGAAGTCAAAATCAATAATTAATTTTAAATATATATTTTATCAACTTTTATTAAAATTTATAAAAAAAAATTCTAATTTTCAATAAAATTAAACTGACACTGAATACTAGCTTCGTATAATGGCCATGTGGCTGGTGGTTGTGGTTTTTCAGTGAGTCCTAACCACACTACACCTTTAGTCAATTCTTGAGATGTCATAATATTAAAAGTTAAAAATATACAACAATAATTATCTTTATTCTACTTTATGTGATTCTCTTTGCATTCAATCCCAATGCACATGAACCATACTTTTGACTTGTATGATACCACGTGGATGGATTCTTAACTTTTGGGTCTATTTTTTTCTTAAATTTAATCATAATTTTCTTCTTTTTATTCAAAAATTTCTGCCAAAGTGTAATACGTGCCAACTTGCCAACGAACTAACTAGTTATGATTTTAATACTAATATTTTATTCCCCTATCTCTCTCTTATTCTTCTATTCTAACTCTTCAAGCTTGTTTGGCTAGGAATTATAAATTAAAATTGATTTTTTTCAACTGATTTTTTTGACTTTTCAACTTACTTTTAATATTAAATGACCATATTATTCTTAATCAACAAAATATTATTTCAAAGTAGAAAGGACAATTTTGTCATTTTACGTTAAAATGATTTAAAAAATCAACAATTTCAACTCAAATAATCCAATATTGGTTTATAAACTGGTTTATAATTTCTGTCAAATAGGCATTAAGTTTAAATTATAAATTAAATTAATTAAAATTGTCAAATATATTTTTTATCTATATATTTCGTAATACTCTCAATTTATAAATATTTAAAAATTATTTCAGCACGATTAAATATATTCATGTAACATTCCTGTTATATATGAGTGCATATTTTATACAAAGATGAGCTGTTTGAATTATGAAAAATTGTTTTAAGAGAGGATGACATCAAAAAAATAAAAAATAAAATAAAATTACAACCGTGTAAAAGGATGAATGATAAATTATTACTAAGCGCCCGTGTGTTGTGAGTTGAAATATGTTTTTAGAACAAAATATCAATACTATTGTTCTAAAAAATCTTCATAAACTTTGTCTAGGTTCCGTCTAAGTGTGAAGCGCGATCTCCATACGTCTCACGTCTTGCTTTTGTCTTGTTCTTATCTCGCTCTCGCTCGCCTCGCCTCGCTCTCGCCTAGGCCTTGTTTACACAAAAAATTTGAAACTCGACATTCACACTTAATCACATTTTACTCTTTTTACAACATTGATGAATACATATAATGTACTTTTAATATAATGCAAAGGAGATGAAATACTCGGACACTGTGTGCATGAATCACGAGAGAAGATATTTTTATACACAACTTATGGTGTTTCGTGAAAACCATCAAAAGGACTATTTTGTCACAAATATTGATTGGATATTTTGGAATGTAGACATATAGTATATTGTTGTACTAGATAATATAATAAACAATATTTTAATATATTTTTATTTAATATTTATCCGTCTCCAAAATTAATATTATTTAATATTAAATTTTATTTTTTTCTAATATATCAAAGTACCATCAAGAATGTTGAAAGCTGAAAATAATAAAACAAAATACAAAATTGAAAATATTAGATAATAAGACATAATTCTTTGGGTTACCATCAAGAATGTTGCAAGTGAAATGGTCCAAAATGAAAAAAATTGACCTTATAAGCACGTGTTTAGTCTATTATTACTTTTAAGATACAATCAATTTTGAATTTTAGAAAAGTATCTTCAACACAGATTTAAATAGATTTTAAAAATTCATATAAATTTAAGTGTCTAACTCAAATTTTAATAGGTTTAATTAAAATTTAAGTGCATTCAATACATATTTAAATAGATTCTTTAGAAATCTAGTTATTTCCAATAATTAGCAGATTTCTAAAGATTTCATTAATTGATGAATTTTAACAGATTTCAATAGATTTTGAACTATAATTATAACTACTATTTTTTTTTAACAATTATAGCTTCAAATCTCAAAATTTCAGTTGACTTCTCTACTGTTTTATTATCTCTCAAACCTTCACATTTCACATACGATTTTGCTAAGATCATTTTGTATCAATTGACTTTTTTTTTTCCTCTCTCTCCACTCTCTTTCTCTCAAATTTCACATAAGATTTTATTGGAACTCTTTTGTACCAATTTGTAATTCTTCACATTCTTATTCTATTTTTCTCCAAACGCTACCCATATTTCAAATTTTATGTATTTTTTATTTAATATGAAAATGACATCAAAGAACATGGACTAATGGTACATATCCATCCATATGTTACAGATTATTATATTATTTTACACAACACATGCTACATATGTTACAAATAATAAAATCATGAGTTTTATTTGTTAAACTTGACATTATGTTACATATTTATATCCTACTGATGTTACACAATATCAATAGATTTTTAGAGTCCAATGTGTATATTAATACGAACTCATTGAAATTTAGAATTGGTTTCACAGTTATAACATTTTTTGTTTAGTATCACGATCTGATATAGATGTCACAAATGATATTGAGTATCACCGTCTGATACATATATTACAAATGATATTTTGTATTATTGAATATGTTACAGATATCACATGTTACATAAATTGGTATTCTATATCATTGATAATTTACATCTCAATTTGTAACACAGATTGTTACAAAATGTTGAAATTGAAAAGAATATGTATTTTATTTATGTTTTTACAGATATTTCTGATACAAATTATATATATATATATTTGACAGTTATAACAATAAAAGATTTTGTCATATATATATTATAATCAATTCTAATTTTTAAAGATTCGATTACTATAATTAATAATAAAAAATTCTATAATATATGAATTCTTATTAATGATTCAGTTACTATATATAATATATAATATAATAGATTAAAATAATAATTTTAAAAACAATATTTTCAGTTTGTTGGAATTTTTTAAAAAAATTGGCTTATTTAAAAAAAAAAAAAAAAAACCCTATTAAGTAAGTAATACCAATTTGAGTATCAAAGTTGAACCGACAGTTGTATCCATCTCCCACGAAAAAAAATTGTTATATCAACCAATAAAAGTGGTTATATCAACCAATGAAAGGGTAACATAGCCAAAACCCAGTGGGCCAATGAGGCCCATACGTGTCAATTATCAAAGATTCATAATAATTTACTCAATTAATTTGTTTGGTAAAATAATTAATAATCTATAAGTTTCTATATATTCTTCTCCTCTAACGCCATTCCTTCTTCCCATAAGATACACACAGTGAAGCAGGGACGAGACGAACAAAGATTGAGAAAATCGCAGGCTCTTTTTCTCTTTCTGCAATTTTCTGCAATATTCGTATTCTATTTTTCAGTGCGCTGATTTACATACAATTTTCTTTAACAAATTTTCAGGTACGATTATAATTTCTCTATCTTGTTATATTTTATTTCCTACCTGCATGCATTTTTTTTATGTAATCTGTGTTTATGCGTGTATCTTATTGTTTTTAATTTTTGATTTTTTTTTTTTGTTTTCTTTTGTGGCGAAGAGAATAAATGATATTTAAAAACTTGGAATATTTGTATTCGGAAATTGGAATCTTTCCCTTTTTGTTAAATTAAACCCTAGTATGCTGTTTGGGCGGGAGGAAGTACAAATGCTAAAGATAGGTGTCCTTTTTTTTTTCTTTTTCTTTTTCTCAGTCTGTAATTAGGCTTTATTATGCGAATTATGAATTTGTTATTTATATGTGTAGCATTATTCAACCGGAATCATGGAAATTTTCATATTTGATTTTATTTTTCTTGGAGTTTATCAAGTTTAAATGTCGGACGTTATAGTTGTAGTTGTAGTTTTATTTTGTTTCTTTTTGATAAATTTTTTCTATAATTTAATTGGGAATCAAGAAAATATTATTCCTACAAGAAAATATTTTTCCTACATTCTAGAAGAAATATCTTTCTTTTGTATTCATGAATATTGTCTCTGTAGGACTTTTAGTTGGCGTCAAGAGAACGTAGCCTTTGGAATTTTTTTAATGTTTTCAATTAAATGTTCTCAATTGATTGTACTTCCCTTTTAAACAATACAGCTTGCAGATTCTGGTGCTATTTTTGGCTAATATTTTATTGTTTGTACCTTTAAGCAGATTTTGAAATTCTTTCGTTTCTGTTCAGTGAGATGCCTTTAAAATTTACTTCTCCTTCTTTGATATTAACCTTTGTTCTCACTCCATTGACATTTTAGGTGGCCACTATAAAGTTAGCCAAGACCCTTTCTTATGCATTGAACCTGGTTTAATTTTTGTACTGGTAAACCTTGGTTTTGGATACACTATTAAACTCCTCGTCATATTTTAGTCATGAAGAATGTCAAAATGATATTTCTTTTTCTATTTGTGTAATTTCAAACTTTGTTTTATTAGTTATCCTGAATGGTTTTGTGTGGTATTGATGCTGTTTATGTAGTGATCTCTTTTGGGGGTATATTTTTGGCGACCAGAGACTGGATCCGGAGGAGAAAATTATAATATATGGAGGGCGGCGTAGAAAGAGGTTTGGAATGTCAGAGGGCTATGGATGGGAGGGAGAGTGACACCAATTGTTCGAATAGGGCCAAGGTTATCCCCTCTTGTTGTTTGAAAGCTAAGGCTTCAGACCCTGAGCTTGAAGCCAACTGCCATTCCACGGTTGTTTCCGGATGGTTCTCTGAACTTCAGTCATCCTCTGGTATTAGCACATATTACTTTTCCTTTCTTTTATTTTCTTGTAGAACTCCTTGATTTTCTCTGTTCTCTCCTACTATTTATCTTTTGGTCATTTTGCTGACATCTTTTCCTGCAGATAAAGCTCAGAAAGAATTGTATTTCAACAACCCAATGTGGCCAGGTACCATTGCCTTTATTATCACTAACCATTCAACCAATGGTTAAGTTGTCATACTTGAAAATATGGTATTGCATTGCTTTATCCAATCCTCAGGTGGAACTTTTTATCTCAACCCAACCTTTTCTTTTCCTGCTCATCTCCATTTGACTAAAATGTTTCTCAAGGGATAAAATGTGTTGATTTTTTTTTTTTTGATATTTGGGAGGCATGTCTACAGCGTTTGCTGGTATTCTGCATATTGGTCAAGTTGATTTACTTCTCAAGTTTATGTTTAGATGATGATGCAACTTCGTTCCTTCAAAAGTATGTTCAAGTAATAAAAGACTATTTGACTTTAGTGGATACTCTTGTTAATTAGATTCTGAGAAATAATAATCACGCAAAATCGCGAAGGAATTGGATGCAAGCACGTCAGGAAAATTGTGCTAATAATTCCAGTGGAAATATTTAACTGTAAATCTTAATACTATGCGTTATTGAGATGCCATAATTCTTATATAATGATTGTCCATGAGTTATGGTGCCCTCTGAGTGGAATAAGATTTGCTCATAATTTCTTGAGAACTTGAGGTTAGGTCTTGATTAGAGGAAGGTGAAATGTGAATTCTGCTCCGTTGAAAACCTTAAGAATTTCTGTTCTTATTTATTTTTATTACTATGCAGCTATCTTTAGTTAACCCTGGTGTTTCTGCTTATAGGAGAAGCACACTCCCTGAAAGTAGAAAAGATTCTGTTCAAGGAGAAGTCAGAGTACCAGGAGGTTCTGGTTTTCGAGGTTGTGCATCCGCTACTGTAAATTTTCATACTTATATTTGTGCTGCTGTTGCTTTTCCCTATCATTTCTAGTCTTGACATGTGCATTTATACATTATGTTTTCGTACCCTTGCAGTCCTCCATATATGGAAAAGTGCTTGTACTAGATGGCATTGTTCAGTTGACCGAGAAGGATGAATGTGCCTATCAAGAGATGATAACCCATCTCCCCCTTTGTTCCATTGAATCCCCTAAAAATGTAACTTCTGATTTCTGTTTACTGCAACAAATGTGTTTTTGTGAGTTCCTATGATACAATGATACTGCTGCATCTTATTCTCATTTTTTACTTTCTTTAGGTGACAGAGGAATGACTGTTGATCTCTTATATTTTCCAATATATGATGATCCTTGGTCATTATAATGAAATCACTGGTCTATTATGAAAATGCTCATTTTTTTACTAAATAGAAAATTGCTCAATTCTTCTGCTATTTGTTGAAACATGTCCAACTTTTTTTCTGCAAATAGATTGTTCAAGCCTGTAGTTATATTCTTGGGGCAAAAGATGATACTAAAAAAAGGAATCCTGTTTTGGAGATTTTCCCCCCTGCCCATTCTCTGTAATACTATTCGGGAGCATCTTTGAATGCACTTTCGAGATGCTGTTTGAACTATTTTTGTATGGCATATAATCATGAAACATTAGTTTACAGATGACCACATTCAATATATAATTAAAAGATTTTCCATCACATGCAAGAATGCAATGGATTCTTTTTTGTCCCCCCTCCTATTTATAATACACTTCATCTCTATGCCCCTTCCATGTGTACAGGTTCTGGTCGTAGGTGGAGGCGATGGCGGAGTTCTTCGGGAAATTGCCCGTCACAGTTCTGTGGAACTGATTGATATTTGCGAGATAGATAAAATGGTTATAGATGTGAGTGCTTGAAATTTGTGTCAAGTATTCAAGAAGTACTCTTTCGTTATTGCACTCGTGGTTTTCAATCCATTGTTTTCTATATTATAGGTTAGTAAGAAGTTTTTTCCAGAGTTAGCTATTGGCTTTGAGGACCCTCGCGTGCGACTTCATGTTGGTGATGGTATGCCTCAACCTCTCAACATAGCTTGTGTAATTGCATAATGTTCTGAAATATATCTTAAAAAAGGGTTGCGGTGGTGGTTTTTGTCAAGGTGTTCACAAATTTTGTGGGCAACTGAATTAATGAAGACTTTCAAGTTTAACTTATAGTCATAATTAAGGAGATTAGCCTGCACACAATAGGGTCATGGTATACTGCAGTGTAACTGAACATGGAGGGAAGTGGTTGTCACGCTCTACAAAAAAGAAACTGGGCTTTATATTCATTCATCCTCAAATACTACACTTGTGCTCTGCTTAATCTATTTCGTGATTTTGACAGCTGTCGAATTTCTAAGGCATGCACCCGAAGGGAAGTATGATGCAATTATTGTTGATTCATCGGACCCTGTAGGTACGTATACGGGTCGTAACATGCATCTGTCAGTACCTACTGTTTAGTCTTTCTTTTTATTCCGAAAAAATTACTTGGGTGCTTTTTGGGTGGTACAATTCTTTTCCCTTACGCTCCTATTTGTAAATATACATCTTCTTGATGGGTTTGGAATACCTTTAACTATTAATCTATTCTTGAACATATTAATTGCTGTTTCGTTGTATAAAAGTATTTGTTTTTGAAAATATCCTTTTCCTTTATGTTCCCATTTGTAAATCCAAAGTCCACGATAATCTCTAGCTAATGTTGTTTTGGATTTATTTCTGTACAGGTCCGGCTCAGGAGCTTGTGGAGAAACCATTTTTTGAGACCCTTGCTAGAGCATTAAGGCCTGGTGGTGTTCTATGTAACATGGCAGAGAGTATGTGGCTCCACACGCATTTGATTCAAGATATGCTTTCCATTTGCCATGAGACATTCAAGGGTTCTGTACAGTATGCATGGGCTAGTGTTCCTACATATCCAAGGTATAACTTTACTGACCATATAGATAACTTTTTCCAAGTTTTCTACTACAAATTGCTCATGCATTTTATAAAGGTATACCATTTTTTATGAAGTTTGATCATTCTTCATTAGTTGACTACTACTAATAATATATTTATTGACATTCGAGATTTGCACTCTCTTACTACATGCTATAATTTGATTAGTTTCCTTGGCAACCAGCCGTGATTACGTTCTTATGTAGTTTCTGTGTCTGATACCAACAGTGGCGTTATAGGATTTCTATTATGCTCGACAGAGGGGCCGCCTGTTGATTTTATGCACCCTATCAACCCTATTGAGAAGCTAGAAGGTGCACTTCAGCATAGAAGGGAACTCAGGTTTTACAACTCCGAGGTATCTTCTCTTCTGTTTTGAGTGTTGCCAATGCGACCATGAAAGTTTGATATTGTTCTTGGTCTTCATTTAGAAGTTGTCGTTGGGGTTAATGACTAGACTAACAAAAAACTGTTTATTTTTATGTTCAATATATATCGCCATAATTAGGTCTATATCTTATAAGTTCTCTGTTGCTACTAGTTACCACTAGCATCGTCACTTTTCTTAATTGGTACATCGAGTGATCTTTTCTATGCATATCCAAACCACCTTAAATTATTCTCATACATTCTATAATGGTACGTATTATACTTGACTGTATGGAAAACCTAAAAGATTAATGAAGGTGTACAATCATTGTGTCTTGTTCAAGAGCATGCACCTAAATTGATTAATAGGAAATTTATATGCATGTCTTTGATGCAATACACTGACAATTTGTGTGTGCTCGATAGATGCACAAAGCTGCCTTTTGCCTGCCGTCTTTTGTCAAGAGGGAGGTGAAAGCTCTTAGTGATTACTCAGGTCCACAAGGAGTCCGCGTATGATCCTTATTTTTTGGCATTCTGTATTCCTTTTCCTTGCATTCGGGAATATATACACATTGTGGTGCAAGCAGACGGTAAATGCCACAGAAGTACATGTAATGTGGTGGTCTATGTGCCAAAAGGAGTGTGTCGAATACAAGGATGTATTTGGCTCTCTCATGAACTCGTGATTGATGACTTAATAATTGATGATTATTTGCTTTTATCAATTGAAAAGATTTTATTAAAGCTATAGTACGATTGAAATATAATTGAATCTCAATTGATGTGGTTTTCTTTAAGGTGATGTCCTATTAGGGTATTGTCTCATATTGTTTTAATATAAAAAAATGCTGTTTGATACGAGGTATGGCGTAGAAGTGAACTAATAAGTATTCTCGACAGTTTACTTGAGTTGGGTTGTAACACTACTTGAGAACGTATGCACGTGTTCTTTGAATCTTCTTTGAAGGGAGAAAAAAAGCAAAAATGATGAAATTTGGCTTGAAGGCAATGAAGGAGTTTGGGAGTCCCTTACTGTATTAGTTCTTTAACTAAAATATTGAAAATTTATACAAAAACAAACTTGTATTATACAAAATATAAATACGTACGCAAGTACATATATTTAGAAATAATGAAATATTATGATTTACTCAGGTTAGTCACCAACTGTAAATTGTTTTATTTATATTCTTGAATTTTAAAACTCATTTTAGTTAGATCACCACATTAGTTGGCTATTTATTTTTAATGTTTAGTGGTATAAGTGACACTAAGTGTAAAGTTTAGTAGCAATCAGCGTAAGTAACACAATCTCATGTGGCTGGTTACATAAGTGAACTAACTGAATATTAACATAACGTAAGATTTTCGGTTAGAAAATAGATGGTCAACTAACATGGTGGTACAATTGGAACACAATTTAAAGTTTGGTGAGATATATAAGTTTGGTTGTATATGTGATACTAAGTGTAAAATTAAGTGGCAATTAGTATAATTAACTTGATTTATTCCAACGCATTATGATAGATTATACAAGTTATAATACACTAGTATGTAACACGTCACGTGCATTAGTGAAATATTTAAATAATTATAATTTAATAAAAACTGCAATTAAAATATAAGAATTTGATACTTGAAAATGTGGTGCAATATATCATTTATTGTTTTAAATCGTGACAATTGGTGCGAGTTGAGTGCTTTTGGTGAATCTTAAATACTAGTGTAAAAACATGTTGGGTTAATTTTAATAACGGTCACTAAAGTTTGTTAAAAAATTTAAAATAAATATTGAAATAATTTCTTATAATAGTAATTACTTAAGATTCTATCTCGATTATAATAATGAAACCGGTTATAATAATGGTCACTGATCCACTAGCTGACTCGTATTTTGAATTTTCAAGTTATTTAAAAAAAATGTTACTTTCAAAAAAAATTACAAAAAAAAAAAAAATGAACCGATTCATGGGTAGCTCAGCTCAACCCATGAGCCATGGGTGAATCACGAGCTAAGCTCAAGCTCGGTTCATCTCCATGCCGGCCGAGCTTGGCTTGTCTCTTGGACCGAAATGAACTCGTTTGACAATGGACAGAGGCAAGTCATAGCGCCAATTTGCACATAGATTTTTAAAATTTGGGGATAATTGTATATTTGGTCGTCAACCTTTTATGATTGGAGTCATAGCTCCCCATGTATTTTTTATGCTTTATATATGGTTTCCAAAATCCCCATGGGGATAATTGTATAACCACACTGGAGATGTCTTCAATTTTAAAAAAATCTTTTAAAAACGTTGGAGATATACCATAATCTTTAAAAATAGCACGAGATATCTCCAACGTTTGAAAAATTTGACATGGTAGGTCTTTTATGACGAAATTGCTATTATCTTTAAATAAACAAAAAACAAGAAAAAAAAATGATTGAAAACTAATCAAATATACCTCAAAAAATAAAAAGTAAGAAATATACTAAAAAAAATAAAAAATAACAAAAATGTCATCTTCTTTATCAAACTTCAAAATTCAATAACCATCCCCTTTAAAAATCAGAATCCAAGTGAAATAAAATGGGCATGCTATCTAGCAATATAGGCTAGTCATTTGTCGACAAACCCAATTTGGCCCAATTTAATTCTAAAAATCAAAGTCCATTAACCCAATTAAATAAAAAAAAAAAAAATCTAATAGAGACTGTTTCTCACTAACTCACTCTCACTGAATCAATGTCTGGAGAAGAAAATTCTTGAACGTCCAAAAAATACCATCATAGGTTCTCTCTCTATGTATATATATGTGTACGCGCATGCGATGTTCGTAATTCTTGCTTGTCTGGGCTGGCCATAGGGATGACAACGGGGCAGGTTGGGGCCGAGGCGGCCCTCCCCGTCCCCGCCCTGCCGAGGATTTTTTACCCCCATACCTGTTCCATTTCTCGCTTAAAGCGTGCGGGCCTGGGTCCGGCCTCGGGTCGAGGGTCAAGCAAGCAACTTCTTGCTTGTTTTTTTTTTTTTTGTAAACATGATTTTCATTGAGGGCAATATATGAAATTATGAATTATGAAATGAGAAATTAAAGTTAATTCTAAATGGTATGGTTAGAATTTTAAAAACAAATTGTGTATAATATGTTTATTAAACAAAATAAAAAAAATACAAATCAATAGGTTTTGGTGTAGTGGTTAGGAATTATAAATCAATGTTCACAACCCGGGTTTGACTCCTTCAACACCCATTTCATCAAAATATTTTTAAAAATTTTAAAAGTTAAAAAAAATAAAATTTCGGGGCGGGTTCGGGGGGCGGAGCAAATTGCCATCTCTAGCTGGCCCTGAGATTTGCGGGGTCTTAAGCAAAAATTAAAATGGGTCATTTAATAAATTGAGATGTTTTAAAATGTAAATTTTTTACGGACTTACAAGCCAAAAAATGGTACATCTGAAGAGAAAATGGTTGGAATTTTTTTTAAACTGTGGAGCCTAATTGTTGCGCTTATGATAAGTGCATTTTGTACACTTATTTGAGCCTTTAAACTAAGCTTTTATCACGTCATTTTATAGATTTTTACTTAATTTAGTGTGTTATTCTTTATATTTCAGTTTTGGACCTGTTTAATAACAAATGGAGAAGAATGGATGAAAAGAGCAATAAATTGAAAGATATTTTAGAAGTATGAGGATCAAATTATACTTAATTGAAGCTTGAAAGACCATTTTGGAGTCTATTGAAAGATTTTAGGACTAAAATGACCAAATTCTAAAGTTGGATGACAAAAGGTAAAGATTTAGAAAAATAGAGTTGGCTTAACGCCAACTCAAGACCAAACCAAAGCAGAGAAGAAAAAATATCCCTGGGCGATCGCTCAGGCTATTTCTAGCCGCTGGAATTTTTGTTTCATTTTTGAATTCTAATCTAATTTAAAAACTTTTGACTCACGATTTTAATGATTTTTGGAAATCTTTTGGGCAAGAATTATGAAACTATAAATATTAATAAAGGAGCCGGATTTGGGACTGATTTAGTGCCGAATTTATAGTCGAATTTTGAGAGAAAAACAGAAACGAATCAAGAAACGAAGATCAAAATTTATCCTTTCAAGAATTAAACGAAGATTAAGTTCAAGATTTTATCTTTTGTGTTTTTTCATATCTCGGGTGATGGCTTCTATGTTTTGTTTTTTCTTTTTATTTTCTTCTTCTTAGTATGTTATACTAAATTCTTTTAGTGCTATGATCATGATGAAGCTTGTATCGTGATCCTTTAATTATTTGAACCTAGTTTTTGATATTTAAGCAATTTTTTAATTCTGAATAATTGATATTGATTTCTCTTTATCTACAATTATACACGCAATAGTTGTATGATTTTGTGGCTTGTTTTACCTTCGAGAGATTGAAAACAAGTTAAACATAGTATCAATTGTCATAGAGTCCGATAGGAGATAGAGATATACCGCTATGTTTTACGTGATCTTTAAATATTCACAAATTCTAATGCATTCTTGTATGTTCGCATCCGTTATAGAGATATAGTCGGGTCACATATAGAGATTGTTGACCTATGGTTAACTTTAAACCTTAATGTTTTGATTATAACAAACAAATTGATTACGTTTACTAACAATCTACTTTCAAGCAATATTCAAAGCACTACAAATCGAACTCTCATGCAATGTCAAGATCAAGTCAAAATCAATACAAAAGTATCTCAAGATCCGAAATTCAAGATTCGAAGATCAAGAATGAAGAATAGATTTCTAGATGAAATGTAAAGGTATTAACTCTTTAATCCTTAGCAATTAAATGAATGAAAGCTCAAAATATTTTTATGCACAAAACATATGTCATTATTACTTGCATAAAATATTTTTATCAAAGCCAAAAATCATTTTTCAAAACTGTGGAAACGGTCATCCGTTTGGTCATCCATTTTGATCATCCGTTTGAACCGGTCGACCGTTTGAATGTCACTCTCCAAAAAGTGTCCGTTCTGATTTTTTTTGCAATTCAACGGCTAGTTCTGACCAATCTGACCGGTCGACCGTTTGGTCATCCGTTTGAACAGAAAGTGACGAAAATTCATCTCTATAAATACCACTTCATTTATTATCATTGAACAACACTTACAAGAGCATTTATAGAGAGAATCATATTGAAAAACTTCATTCAAAACTTCATCATATTTATATCTTCAATATCTTTCATTGAAAAACTTTGTTTGATTATATCAAACTTTTGATTCATCATTCTCAACAAAGTTTTCTTCTAACACTTGAGCTTTCCTCATCTATTGCTATTTATTAAAGTGTTAATCTCTCTCTTAGAACCAAACTTGTATTTATCATTCATATAGAGAGAGATACTCAAATCTATTTCCTTATATCTTTGGGTAGTATTGAGGTCACTTGAAAGCTTAATATTGTATAAGGATCGGTGCTCCTTGTTTGTAAGTCACCGGACACATTCTAAGGGTTTGGATTGCACCATAAGTCAATCAAAATAGTGGAAAGACCGTGCTCGTGTTAGAGAGCTTGGTAACGGGGAACGTATATCATTGGTTGGATCGAACCTCCATACAAATATCGTTTGCACTCTCTTTTCCCTTTTATTTACTTATATTGTGCTTATATTTTTGTAGATTAATTTTCATTTCTTAAATATCATTTTATTTAGAATATTTTTCGAAAAAGTTTGAGAATACCAATTCACCCCCTTTTGGTTTGTTATTCTTGAGCTATCAATTGGTATCGAGCAAGGTGCTCATTTTTTTTTTTGATTACACAATCTTGAGTAATGGCTAACCAAAACTTTCAAAACCTTGAGGGTCATTCTACAAATCGTCCTCTCTTCTTTAATGGCACCCATTACAATTATTGGAAAACTAGAATGATGATTTACATTCAATCAATTGATTATAACATTTGGGAAGTCATCAAGTTTGGTCCATTTGTACCTACAAAAATTATTAAGGTTGATGATAAACCGGACCAAACTATTTTTAAGCCTAGAGAAGAATATGATGAAGAGGATAAAAGAAAATTGTCTTTGAATGCTAGAGAAAAAAATTTACTTTATTGTGCTTTAGATAAAAATGAGTTTAGTCGTACATGTGATTCCACATATGAAATTTGGCATGCTTTAGAGATAACTCACTTAGGCACCAACAATGTTAAAGAAACTAAAATAAATTTATTGACAAAAGATTTTGAAAATTTCTTTATGAAGCAAGATGAATCTATTGTTGATATGATTATTCGCTTTACCGATATTATCAATGGCCTTAAGGGCTTTGATCGAAAATTTACTAAAGCTGAACTTGTGAGTAAAATGCTTAGGTCCCTTTCAGAAGATTGGAACTTCTTGAGGATGTTAATAGAGAATACAAAAAATGTCAATACTTATCCATTGGAGGAGCTATATAGAACGTTGATGACATATGAGCTCAACAATGCCGAAACGAAGGAGAAAACAAGAAAAAGCAAAGAAGAGATGAAGGAGCCTCCCAAGAGGCAAATTGCATTGAAATCGACAAACGATGAAGGATCCTCCAACACAAACATAAGTGATGAAGAACTTGATGATCTAGTTTTTTTTGTCAAGAAATGGAGAGGGTTTCGAAATAATCGACGATTTCAAAATAAAGAAGACAAAAGTGAAGAGAAGAACAAAAAGATCATATGCTATGATTGTGACAAACCCGGTCACAAGAGGACCGAATGCCCAAACAAGAAGAAGTTCATAAAAAAGAAAGTACTTCAAGCTACATGGGATGATAGTGATGAAAATGATCAAGAAGAAGATGAAATTCAAGAGGAAATCGCCAATATGTGCTTCATGGCTATTGAAGATGAGGTAAGTACAAACAACAATGACTCATATAATGACTTATCTACTTCTTATGATGAAATTCTTGAGAAATTTGAGAAACTTGTTTCAAAATACTCTATTCTTAACAATAAACATTTCTTATTGAAAAATGTAGTCAAGAAACTTTTCATAGCACAAAAAGATTTTGAAAAGGAAAAAGATGATCATAAATCTTTAATCAAAGAAAATCTTTCCTTAAAAGAAAAAGTTGTTAATTTAACAAGCATTATTCACAAGTTTACCCAATGAAAGAAAAATTTTGAATTAATGCTTGGTGAGCAAAAATATGTGTTCAATAAAAGAAGAATTGGATACAAACATTTCTTGAAACAAAAATTCCTTAAAACCATATTTGTAAAATCATCCAATTTTTCTCAACAAAACATTACATGTAGTTTTTGCAAGAAAGTTGGTCATATTGCTTATAATTGTTTATCTAAAAAGAAACTATACTTTGAAAGGAAACACAAGTGAATAAAAGAATCCACAATCTCTAACTATCAAGGACCCAAACTTATGTGGGTACCAAAAATCAAAAATTAAAATTATTTTTGAAGGTACCACGAAAGGTCAAGAGCAATTGGTTCTTGGATAGTGGTTGTTCAAAATACATGACGGGAGATCAATCATTACTATCAAATCTCAAAAGAAAAGATGGAGGTCATGTAACTTTTGGAGACAATGCAAAAGAAAAAATCATAGGCATTGGAGATATTGGTAATCGCTCTTCTCCCTCCATTGAAAATGTTTTATTAGTTGATAACTTTAAACATAACTTACTTAGTATAAGTCAATTATGTGATAAAGGTTATCTCATTAAATTTGATTCTTCCAAATGCCTCATTAAGGATGCTATATCTAAAGAGGTATTGTTCATGGGAAGCCGAAGTAAGGATGTTTACATCATATCTATTGAATTTGAACTTGAAAAAGAAATAAATTGTCTTTCAAGTATAAATGATGATTCTTGGTTATGGCATAGGAGATTAGGTCATGTTAGCATGGACTTACTTTCAAAAATCTCCAAAAATAACTTTGTCAAAGGTTTACCAAATATAAAGTTTGAAAAAGATAAAATTTGTGATGCTTGTCAATTTGAAAAACAAGTAAAGAGTTCTTACAAACTTAAACAATACTCTTCTACTTTAAGACATTTACAACTTCTCCACATGGACTTATTTGGACCCTCTAGAACCGTTAGTTTAAGTGGAAAACATTATGCATTTATTATTGTTGATGATTTTTCAAGATTTACTTGGGTCATTTTCTTGAATTTAAAAGATGAAGCTTTAAATGTTTTTAAACATTTTTGCAAAAGAGTCCAAAATGAAAAAGGATACACAATTAGATGAAAATGGTATAATTGTGCGTAACAAAGCTAGATTAGTGGCTCAAGGTTACAATCAAGAAGAAGGCATTGATTTCAAGAAACTTTTGCCCGCTTGCTAGATTAGAGTCAATTTGCATGCTTCTTGCTTTTGCTTGTCATAAGAATTTTACTCTCTTTCAAATGGATTTCAAAAGTGCATTCTTGAATGGAGTCATTCAAGAAGAAGTTTTTGTTGAGCAACCACCTGATTTTAAAAATCATAAGTATCTCGTACAAAGTTTTCAAACTTAGAAAAGTCATTTACGGTTTAAAACAAGCTCCTAGAGCATGGTATGAGAGATTGAGTAAATTTCTCTTATCAAATAGTTTTTTAATGGGTAAAGCAGATACAACATTATTTATAAAAATCAAAAAGAATGATATGATAGTTGTTCAAATTTATGTTGACGATATCATTTTTTGTGCTACTAACATTTTCCTATGTGAAGAATTTTCTAAGTGCATAGTAGGAATTTGAGATGAGCATGATGGGTGAACTCAAGTTCTTTCTTGGTCTTCAAATCAAACAAACTAATGATGATTCATTAGTCAAACCAAGTATATCTTGGATATGCTCAAAAAATTTGAAATGGAAGAGTTGAAGCCAATGAACACTCCAATGAGCTCATCAATCAAACTAGATAAAGACGAGCAAGGTACTTTCGTTGATATAATAAAATATCGAGGTATGATCGGATCTCTTCTTTATTTAACCGCTAGTAGACCCGATATTATGTTTAGTGTATGCTTATGTGCTAGATATCAATCTAATCCTAAGAATTTCCATCTTAGTGCCGTAAAACGCATTTTCTGTTATCTTAGTGGAACTAGATCTTTAGGTCTTTGGTATCCCAAAGAAACTCATTTTGATTTACTTAGCTATTCGGATGCCGATTGGGCTGGTTGTACAATTGATCGTAAAAGTACTAGTAGAACGTGCCATTTTCTAGGCTTTGCTTTAGTTTCATGGTTTAGTAAGAAACAAAATTCCGTTGCCTTGTCAACCGGTTTAGTATATATCCGCAACTAGTTGTTGTGCTCAAATCCTATGGATGAAACAAACTCTAAATAATTATCACATTTCCTTTGAAAAAATTCATATTATGTGTGATAACACTAGTGCCATCAACTTATCTAAAAATCCCGTTTTGCATTCTCGTACCAAACACATCGAGATTAGACATTACTTTTACGAGACCATGCACAAAAGGGAGATATAACTTTGGAGTTTGTAAACACCGAAAACCAATTGGTCGATATTCTCACAAAACCTTTAGCACTCGAAAGATTTTCATACATTTGTCGAAGTTTAGGTATAATTGATGAATGTGAAATATGTGGCTAAATCTTTATGTTTCCTATAATTGATTGCATTTTATATGACAAAAATATTTTAAAATCATTTGACAAAGGACCAAATCAATGATTTGGGTAAAATTTTTGAAAAACTGTCCAACCGGACGACCGTTACTCAATACGGACGTTCGTTTGTAGTTAAGCGGATAAACCAACTGATCATCCGGTTCATCATCCGTCTAAGCAGAGACTTTTGCCAAAATTAATAATTTTAAGCGGTTGGCTGTTTAAGTGAAACGAACGTCCGTCGAATTAAAGCGGACGACCGCATGATCATCCGTCTACTCATCCGTGCGGCGAAAGGAGAGTTTATTTTCAAAATTTCATATCAAACGGTCAACCGTCTGAGGTTTCCGGTCGTCCGTATTAGCGGAAATCAGGGTTTTAAGTTTGAAATTTTTCAAATTTCTTCATTCCAACTTCCCGCGAACCACAGTTTTCTCTCCAAATCTTCTTCCAATCTTCCCAAAATCTTTCCAATTTACATTCAAAATCACAAAACCTATATCATTTCACGCTTAAAACTACAAAATCCCCAATTTCTGTCCACTGAATAGTGAAAAATCTCAAACGGACGAACTCTAAATCCTAGCCTCCAAATCCATTTTCTCCAACACAATACCTCGAGTTAAAATGGCTGCCAAGCGTTCTCGGAGGAAAAGGCAACCTTCTCCATCCTCTGAAGAAGAGAATTCTCTCTCAGAAATTTGGATTGCCAAATGTCCCGTCCTCACTTGTAAGAACGTTGACCTTGCCTCTTTTTCTTTTGAAGCCCCCTCCTTTCACATAGAGGATCTTTTCGTAGGAATTGGTTGGGTTAATATTCTCACATCGAATGACTAAGTTTACCCTTCCATTGTAAAAGATTTCTATAAAAACATGACTTCCTTTCCGGGGTCGGGCATTTCATGTCTAGTTTGAAATAAACGAATAAGACTCACTCAAGACCTTATTCGATCACTTCTTCATCTTGAGGAAGGCGGTATTCGCCTGTACACCACAAAAACAATTCCTCACACTCAAGAATAAGACCTGATCGAGGCTTGTTGTCACGTCACCGGCAAGCATTTTGAGGCTGCCGTTCGTCTTAGCACAAAACAACTCACTCTTCCATGTCGTGTCCTCCATAACATCATCACCCACATTATTGTTCCTAGAAAAGGTCATTTAGATGAAGTTAATCATTATGATGTCTTCCTTCTTGATTCTATCCTTCGCATGGGCGCAAATTAGATTTCTCGTACATCATGCTCCAACACATGACCTCCGCCCCTTAGTGGCACTAGACCCAAGGCACTTCCTTATGGAATGATTCTCACTAAGATTTTTCAACATTTCAAAATTTCCTTCCGTGACTCGGTAGCCACTCTTCTCAAAACCACCTACACCATCAATGTTCTTACCCTTCGCCGTATGAAAATCGTCAAGGAAAATGGGCAATGGGTGGCAAAATCCAAGGGGTTTGACGATGGGTCCGGTCCTTCTACATTGCCATTTGAGGATGAGGAAGAAATGGACGAAGGTGGTGATGCCGAACATGCTCCTCCTCCGCCTCGACCACGATCATCTCAAAGGCCCTCGTCCTCCTCCTCCGGCTTCAACGAGGACCATTTTAATCTTCTTAATGGCCGGATCGACTCACTTGCATCTACCGTCGATGGCCTACAACATGCCGTGAGTGACCTACAAAATACGGCGGCTAGCATTCAAACTACGGTTGGTGGACTACAAACTTCGGTAGACGGCATCACGTCTTTGCTTCATGCTCTTCACTCCCACCTCGGCACCGGATTTCCTCCGCCTCCTCCACCGGAGATCTAGTTTATATTTTATTTTGTCATTTGTTTTTGAAAACAATCATTGTTTTTGTGTATTTCTTTTGTGCCATCTTGAACTTAGATTGTCTTTATCTCAATGAATGGCATATTTTGTCTCATTTAGGGGGAATATATTTTAAACCTTAATGTTTTGCTTATGCCTTTTTGTTTACGCCAAAAGGGAGAAAATATGTGATTGTAAGATGACTTTGAAACATATGTTATGTATATGTGATTGTGAGATGAATTTGAAATATATGTGATGTGATGAATTTTATGAAAATTTGATCATATTTGACAATCGACTTGAACATTTGATATATGATGAAATTGACAAATCAAATGAAAATGGTATCATGTAATTCATCAAACTATGTTTACTTGAAAAAGAAAGGGGGAATATATATGCTTTATTTTATCTCATTATTCTATATTCTCACATTATTTGTCATAATCAAAAAGGGGGAAATTGTTGACCAATGGTTAACTTTAAACTTTAATGTTTTGATTATAACAAACAAATTAGTTACGTTTACTAACAATCTACTTTCAAGCAATATTCAAAGCACTACAAATCGAACTCTCATGCAATGTCAAGATCAAGTCAAAATCAATACAAGAGTTCAAGTATCTCAATATCTGAAATTCAAGATTCGAAGATCAAGAATGAAGAATAGATTTTTAGATGAAATTGTAAAGGTATTAACTCTTTAATCCTTAGCAATTAAATGAATGAAAGCTCAAAATATTTTTATGCACAAAACATATGTCATTATTACTTGCATAAAATATTTTTATCAAAGCCAAAAATCATTTTTCAAAACTGTGGAAACGGTCATCCGTTTGGTCATCCGTTTTGATCATCCGTTTGAACCGGTTGACCGTTTGAAATGAACTGGTCGACCGTTTGAATGTCACTCTCCAAAAAGTGTCCGTTCTGATTTTTTTTACAGTTCAACGGCTAGTTCTGACCAATCTGACCGGTCGACCGTTTGGTCATCTGTTTGGTCATCGGTTTGAATAGAAAGTGACGAAAATTCATCTCTATAAATACCACTCCATTTATTATCATTGAACAACACTTACAAGAACATTTATAGAGAAAATCATATTGAAAAACTTCATTCAAAACTTCATCATATTTATATCTTCAATATCTTTCATTGAAAAACTTTGTTTGATTATATCAAACTTTTGATTCATCATTCTCAACAAAGTTTTCTTCTAACACTTGAGCTTTCCTCATCTATTGCTATTCATTAAAGTGTTAATCTCTCTCTTAGAACCAAACTTGTATTTATCATTCATATAGAGAGAGATACTCAAATCTATTTCCTTATAACTTTGGGTCGTATTGAGGTCACTTGAAAGCTCAATATTGTATAAGGATCAGTGCTCCTTGTTTGTAAGTCATTTGGATACATTGTAAGGGTTTGGATTGCACCATAAGTCAATCAAAATAGTAGAAAGGCCGTGTTCGTGTTAGAGAGCTTGGTAACGGGAGACGTAGATCATTGGTTGGATCGAACCTCCATAAAAATATCATTTGCACTCTCTTTTCCCTTTTATTTACTTATATTGTGCTTATATTTTTGTGGATTAATTTTCATTTCTTAAATATCATTTTATTTAGAATATTTTTCGAAAAAGTTCGAGAATACCAATTCACCCCCCTCTTGGTTGGTTATTCTTGGGCTATCAGAGGTATGTTTAATTCTACTCGAAACAGATTGTTAAATAAATTAGGAATATTGATATTCATAATTAAATCATGTTATTAAATTCAATTATTCGGGTTAAATGGAATTGATATAAGTGAATTCGGGATCTTAGTGCGCTTTTCTTTTCCAAAGTTAAAGTAATTCTTATCTAATTTTAATATCTTATTTGTTTGAATTATAATTATTTAATTTTTCTTAGTTCATATTTTAATTAGTTTAAGAAACAAACTTTTAAGAGTAATTTGATTCGGTTAAGGTTAGTATAATTGCAATTGAAATATCTAAATCCTTGTGGGTACGATACTTGGACTCAAAATCTATTATATTACTTGTGCGATCCGTAAACTTGTAGAATATTAAACAAATAAATCGCTAACACGCTACGCGGAGCTGAGCGCGAATCGACCTTTGCGGTAAGATCGCCGTGGGGATTGGAAGAGGGGGCAGCGCCCCCAAAAGGTGTACGGTATTTGTATTTGCTTAAGTATGGGTATTTTTTGAGATTTTTCCTTCGTAATTAGCTTGTCCTAGTATTTCATTATAATTAGAGAATTTTCATTGTATTGTTATAAATATGATTAATCTCTTGTGTTCTTTATTTTTTGCCCTTTTATTTATTGCTCAAATTCTAACAATTTGTAATATCGTTTTGAATCAAGATAAATATTTCTATGTATACAGATTTAAAGGAAAAATTGTGTGGTCTACAATTTAAAAACTAGATTAAGGTAGATAATGTATGTTAGATTTGAACTTGTGATAAGTGTGGTTTTACACTTATCTGGACCATCAAAAGTAGACAATTATAAATACTCTTAAGTAATTTTTTACTTAATTATGTGTCTATTTAATTGTTTTAGGTTAAAACTTTGAGATCGGATGGAATTGGAGAAAAACAAAGCAAAATAGGCGAAAAGGGACTGAAAGCGTACGAAAACTTGGATATGGGGATCAACTTGTAAACATTCAAAAGTTGAAGAACTTGGATTGCAACTAAAAGAGGGCTAAATTGAAATGAAAGAAGAAATTAGAGGACTAAAGATGATAAAATCTAAAGTTGAAGGACTTGGGATGCAAATAAGAGGACAAAAGGACAAATTGTGAACAATGACCAAATAAAATATACATCAAAACTTGGAGGACTGAGTGTACAATTTGGTTATTAGAATTGAAATTGGCAATTTGTTTCTGCTTTTCAGCATGGCGCGTTAGGGGTTTGCAAACCGCGTTTCGACCCATGAAAGAATGTGTCTTGCTCAAGGCGTCGAGCTATTTTGGCTTATTTTTAATTTCAGTCAGGGTTTTTTTTTTGTCTTTTCATGTATATGAGTTGTAAAATTAGTAAAATACTATATAAAAACTTAATCTAGGTCAAAATAAGGGTTGTTGATCTTTTAGAAAACACAAGAGAAGACGGAGAAAAGAACGACGAAGAAGACGAAGAACGATCAAGATCAAGAAGATTGGAGCGGGAAAACAAAGATTTCTTGGTGTAAGATACTCAATTTTTTCTCTTTTTTTATTCAAGATCCGGTTATGTATTCAAAACTTTTCATCTTGTCTTTCTCCCAAATCATGAGTAGCTAAATTCATAGCTTGGATGAACGATGTAGCCTAAGTTTAATTCTTTAATTTGAATCTCAAGTTTTAATTTATAAATTGCTCAAGTATTTGATTTTACTTCTTCTCTTAATGCTTGGAATAACTGGCCATTATTTCATTGATCTTGTGGATTGTAATGAACTGAGAAGCAAATTATTAATCTAGACCACGTAGTAAAATTCGATAATTGGATAAAAGGTAGAGATACACTTTTATTATTGTTGCGGTCTTAATTGAATTCCTAGGAGAATTAATGCATATAATTAAAGACCATTCTGACTGCCTAAGTTGACTTACTTAGATAGGCCTAATTTGAATTCGAGAGAGGTAAATTAGAATAAATTCGTGAATTCAACCGAATATAACTTTAGGAACAAATCTTGAGAGGAGGAATTAGAGATGACAACTAGGTGAATTCGTTCATCCAAACGTTTTAACCATCATTTTTCTATAAATTGTTAATTTTCGCTTTCAAATAAGTTATTGCATTGTTTTTCTTATTTTGGAAAATCTGAAGTTCTAGGTTAAAATCTCTCAAACCAGTTTATTTTCTACTATCTCTTACAGATTAATCAATAAAGATTAAGTGAACTAATATATAAATAAGATAGTTTTTCGTGAGAACGATAATCTGGACTCAATAGGTCCACTTTATTACTTTTGTGCGATATTGTACACTTGCAATCACAATATTTTCACAACAACTTGTTTTCTATTTAGGCTTTATATATAAGTAGGCTAACTAAAAAAAAAAAAATTGGACCAAAATTTTTGGTCCTAAATGGTTGGGGGGTCCTAGGTGGTTGCCTAGCCACCTAGGGCCAGGGCCAGCCCCGTTGCTTGCATCTGAAAGGCTCAACCAAGAAAGAAATGAAAATATGAAATACTGCGTAGTTGGGCTTAGTGATGATATGACAGTAATTTTGTACTAAATAACATGAAAAGAAAGGATTTTGGGTTTTGGGGGATGGTGGTGGTTTTTGGATTTTGAGGTTTGATAAAGAAAATGGCATCTTTGTTACTTTTTATTTTTTTGGGTATATTTGGTTAGTTTTCAAATATTTTTTTCTTTTTTCTTGTTTTTTATTTTTTTGAAGAAAATGACAATTTTGTTATAAAAGACCTACTATGCTAAATTTTTCAAATGTTGGGGATGTCTGGCGGTATTTTTAAAAGTTATGAATATATTTCTAATATTTTTGAAAGATTGAAGACCAATATACAATTATCTCTAAAATTTAGGGGCTCTCGTTTCAACTAAAATTTATTGAAAGAAAAAGACAACTCCAAAATGCTATTTCATTCTGAAACACAAAACAAATGCAGAGAATATCTAATTCCCACATAAATAAAGGGAAAAATCTCACGCCACAAGGACTCAGAGCATCAATGCTTCGTTTTCCAATAATTAAACAAAGTACAAGTTTTATCCGCATTCTACATTTTAAACTAATTTAATATGAAGGGACTTAATCTCTTATTCACTTATGTTGTCATTTATAATGTTTACGTTGAGGTGACATCACATGATTGGTAAAAATAATGAGTATGAGACCATGAACTACCAATTATGTGATGCCACTCAGCGTAAACATATAAGTGGGCAATATAAGTGAGTAGGAGATCAAAACTCTTAATATGAATAATGTTATTTATAGTCGATAACTATCATAGTCAGTCTACGTGACATTACTTAATTGAAGTAATTATTAATAATTGATTATCATGAATAACATTATTCAATTATAGTAAATAATTATTCGAATTGAGTAATCCTACGTAGACTGACTACGATAACTAATAACTATAAATAACATTATTCTTTTAATATTATTAGATACCATCTTAAACTAGGGTATATATGAAATTTTAGAATATTTTTAAGGACATTATTGTAAACTTCTATAAATGGAAGATTATCAATGTTTTATGGTATTACCCTAGTATTAAGCATGATATTCTCTTGATTACCATCAACATGCAGGTCTTTTATTCTTTTTATAAAAGCATCTCTACCAAACTCTTTAAATATAAAATGTTCTTTAATTTAAAGAGTCAGTATTTAAAATTCTACTTTAATAAACTCTTCAATTAATATTTTAATTTAGAGAGTGAGTTTTGCTCTCTAAATTTATAGAGCCAAACTCACTCTCTATTATTAAATACATTGAAATAATTTGAATTTTCAATACTTGATATATTGACTTTAATTAAATAATACATATAAATTATGAGGGAAACATATGGAAAAAAAAAAAGAGAGAGAGAAAGATATTAAATGATTCTTGGAAGAAGTAAAATGAAAAGTATAGATAAATAAGCTGTTGGAATGTTTTAAAAAAAATACTCTTTAAATTTATAGATACTTTAAAATGTTAAATATGCTAAAAATATATAGATAAGTCATTGTAGATGTTCTAAAATTAGAGAATTCAATTTATTATAATTGATAACATTTTAAGAAACCACTTATAAGTTATAAAAAGGCTCATAAATTTATTTATTCTTTTGGTTATAAGTTTATTAGTAGTTCATAGTAAATTTGAGGTGTAAGAGCATATCCAACAAGCTCTTTAAACATAGATTACTCTTTAATTTAAAGAGCCAACGCTTAAAATTATGTTACAATAGACTTTCTAATTTAACATTTTAATTTAGAGAGTGGGTTTGGCTCTCCACATTTCTCTATTATTAAATACATTGCAATAAGTTCAATTTTCAATATTTGATGTATTGGTTTTAATTAAATAATATATACAAATTAGAAAGGAAATATATGATAAAAAGATAAGAGAGGAAAATATATTAAATGTTTCTTGAAAAAAGTAAAATAAAGAGTATAGAAATAAAAAGGCTGTTGGAATGTTTAAAAAAAATTACTCTTTAAAATGCTAAAAGTGCTCTTTAAATATATATAAGCTGTTGTAGATGCTTTAAGAGCATTTTCAATGCATGTTGACGAGGGTTCTGTTTAACTGATGTGGTACACTAAAAAATAGACCCCGTCTAAATTTAGACGAATTTTTTGACAGAGTGATTCATCAAATTTAAATCTAATTCATCATTTTATTAAAAAAAAAGTTGAACGAGGGACTAAAAATTGAAGACCCGTCAATTTAAAAAAAAAATTAATGTCACATAAGCTAGCTGTAATATTAGTTTTAGACTAAATTTATTGGAGATTACTTTTTAATTTGACTTTTATTCAATAAACGTGGTGCCACATAGATTAGAAGTCTGTCTATTTTATCTGCTACGTAGACTTTAATAGACAGAATGTATTGAAGATTCTCTACTGTTGACTATGCCAAAAATTGTGAGACATGCAATTCATGTTGGACTGGAGATGGGAGAGGAAAGTGTGAGACGAAAGTCCACGTGGGGACAGGTACGGGGTGGTACAAACTACAAGGGTAAATTTAACAAATCCTCACTGAAGTTTGAACATGTTAATACTTACTCACTGAACTTTTAAGTGTCATTCACTGAACTTTTAATTTTGTATACCATCCATCATCTTCTAATTAACCGTTACAATCCATTAACGGAAGTTGCCTGCGTGTTTCACGTCTGACACGTAGCACCAATGAAAATACGTTATTTGTCCATGTCAGCTGGGAGTCTAAAAACGTGTCCCACGTCATTTAATTTCAAGCTCCTGGCCAATAAAACAACAAACGTGATTTCCAGTTCCTATCAATCCCTAAATTGGTCCCAAAATAATCCTAAAATCCCAAATCTCCATACAGCAAATCACCTTCCCAGAAAAGTCAAAGGAATCTGTGGTCCCGGCGGTCGTTGTTTGTGGACAAAGGTGACCCACATGCTCGAAATGGACCATACAGTAGTGGAAGTTTCTGTGCTGGATACACACGAACAGAGACCAAAACATGGAACATGTATGGGTTTTTTAATGAATTGATCCTCTTCTCATTTAATTGACCAGAACATGGACCAGAACATTATTTGATTATAGATTAACGTCCCTTTTTTTAGTAGTTAAATGTGAAATGATAACCAAACCCTAATTCTATAAAATGACAATGTAGAGGACTCCGAAGATGATGTGGAAGAGTCACGGTGCAAATTTTACGGACCAAGATGATGATGAATGACGACAATTTTCTCAGATGACCGTAATGATCCGCATCGTATCGCAAAGAGGACTCAAATTCGACCCTATAGTGGAAGAGCAAAGACGTCGATGCAATTGGTGAAGACATTGACTCGAGACCATTCAATTGATCCAACAACGGAGGAATTGAACAGGAGAATATTGTGAGATACCCCATTTTTAATGAAGAGAAAGAGTTGTGAGATCCTCAATTTGAAGTTGGTAAGACATTTACTGATGTACCTCAATTTAGAAAAGCTATACAGAACCACGGGGTAGCAACGGGATGCAATTTGAGACTAAAAACGAATGACGATAAAAGAGCACAAGCAGTGTGCAAACTAGGGTGCAATTGGAGGATATGGGCATCCGAGAATAAAAAGTTGGGTTGCATCCAAATTAAGTCATACAATCCAAACCATAATTGCATTCGAGACGGCACAAATAGGCATTGTACAGCTAAGTATGTTGCCGAGCGTTATTTGGAAACATTTAGGATAGACCCCGGATGGAAACCTAGTGCAATTAGGCTAAGAGTGAGGCAAGATTTGAAAATTAATATTGTTAGGCAAACTGCGTGGAGGGCACGGAGAATGGCTAGAATAATGATTGAGGGAAGTGATGACCACCAATTTGGTTTACTTTGGAGTTTTGCCGATGAGTTGTTGAGGACTAATCCAGGTTCCACTTGTAGGCTTGCTATCAATGAGGGAAAATTTCAGGGAATATATGTTTGCTTAGATGCTTGTAAGAAGGGATTTGTGTCAGGTTGTAGGCAACTCATAGGTCTTGATGGTTGCTTCTTGAAGGGTACATTTGGGAGTCAAATGTTGGTTGCAGTAGCACTTGATGCCAATGACTGCATTTACCCTATTGCATTTGCTATTGTTGAAAGAGAGAACACATCAAGTTGGAGATGGTTCATGAGGAACTTGGGTGGAGACTTGAAGATTGTGAATTCTAATGACTGGACCTTTATGAGTGATAGACAAAAAGGATTGCAGAATGTGATAGATGATATGTATCCCAACGCCGAGCATAGATTTTGTGTTCGGCATATGTACACTAATTTCTTTCGAGCAGAGTTTAGAGGGTTGGCTCTTGAGGAACTTCTTTGGAAAGCGGCGAAAGCCACTACTGTTGCAGATCACATGTTCTGGATGAAAGAGTTAGGAAAGCAATCGAAGCCTGCTTATTAGTGGTTATTGGCAAGAGATCCTAAGGAATGGAGTAAATCTCATTTCATGACGAAGGTGAAAAGTGACATTTTGTTGAACAATTTGTGTGAGTGCTTCAACAAAGTAGTATTGGATGACAGGGAGAAATCAATAGTTACAATGTTGATTGATATGCACATTAGTTGCATAAAGAGGATCCAATGTCGAAGGGATAAAATGAAAAGAGTCGTAGGACCTTTGTGTCCAAAAATCTATGCCAAGTTAGTCAAGAGTATGGAAATGGCTTCGGGTAGTCAGGTTGATTGGTCGGGGGGACCTCAGTGGTATGTAAGGAGTACGGATGGTGAGTTTGTTGTTGATATTGACTCTCGAACATGCACATGTAGAAAATGGGACCTGACAGGCATTCCATGTGGTCACGCTTGTGCTGCAATCCTGGATAAAAGGGACCAACCCATTCATTATGTACATGAGTGTTATAATGTCACCACATATCTTAGTTGCTATTCACATCTTGTCATGCCTTTAAATGGGAAGAAAATGTGGGCCCCGGTAGTTAGGGAAATGATCCACCCACCAGGTTGGAATGGGGTTCAAAGAGGTAGAAGACAAAAGAAAAGGAGACGCCAAGCCGAAGAGCTCGTGGTCAAGAAAAAAGGTGGGACGAGCATGATGAAGAGAGTTGGGACAGTTACAATGACGTGTAGTGTATGCGGTCTTTCCGGTCACAATAAACCATATCATGACATAAGTAATGCGTCAAATGAGGTAGTTCCACTTTTTAGTGTATGTGGTCTTCCAGTTTATGGTCTTCAGTTTATATTATATGTAATTGTTAACACAGTTTATATTATATGCGTTCTTTGTTGCCGAAGTGAGGATCAATCCATACAGGATTGTGGGAGCCAAAGTGTAGACAACTCATTTCAATCTAGGGTAATAATATATTAGTTAGAGACAATAACATTACTCACTTCTGACTTATGTAATTGTTTCTTGATCATAGGCTAAACTTCAACCACGGAGAACTACGACATCAGCTTCAAGTCAGTCTCACGAGCCACAACCAACTGAGTTCCGTTCATGCCTACTCTAGGAATCATTCCACAACACATTAGTGGACCAGGTGCAGCTCTGTCTCGGTCTGATGTACATCCAAACGCAGCTCTGTCTCTCGTCTCGATGATGCGACCAAACGCAGCTCGCCTCGATCGATCTGTGACCAAATATCTCTTTGGACAACATGGTAGATGATTTGCAGCTCATGGACAATCAAGAACAATCAAGGATGAAAACAAAGAGGGCAAAAAATAGAAGTATTGGAAGAGACTCGGTCCATTTTCAAGCTCCGCGGAAGCTGAAGCCAAATTGAAGAGCGTAGTATCTACACAATTAGAAGTCAACTGAAGTGATTTGCTGGCATTTACTTAGAGAGCAAGAACATCCGTTTTACTTAGAGATCAATGAAAGTGTTTTTTTTTTTGTATCAACTTTACTTAGAGATCAATGCATTCATGTTTTTGTTTGTTTTTGTAACACATCTACTTGATCTCTCGGTTTTGTAAGCGTAAATTGGTCAGACATCAATGAAATCATATTTCATTTGATTTGAATGAAGTTCCAGTATTAATGTTCCTGTCTGAATATTAATATTCCAGTTTATCAGCTTGTTGTTTCCAATTTTCTTAGACATATGTAATGGTCCAATTGTTCTTGTTCACTTCAAAAGCCTCCCTCCAGCAGAAATGGAGTATGTTCTTCAACTCTCAGTTCATTCAAGCTTTCAAATTAGCCAATAAAGTATGTTCAAGCTTGCAACTGTGTGGAATGCCACAATATTTGGTTTGGGAGAAAATGATCACGCTGAGGATGGTATAAAATTGTTCATCAAAATGAAAGAAGATTGTATGTGCCAGGATGAAGCTAAATTTACAAGAAATTCATGCAGAAGCAATTAAGGTGGGGATCAATTGCTTTATTGCTGTTGCATCTGCATTGGTGACCATGTATTTTAGATGTGTAAATATGGACTCTAGATTACTTGAATTTTATTCCATGATCTGCCATGGTGCTATTTCTTGGAATTCAGTAATATGTGGATTAGCTCACCATGGGCATGCTGAACAAGCTATGTGGATTAATGTCTTCAGGTTTATCAGATTCCCATCTGCTTATAGATTACAGATTACAGTTGACAGATTTATCTCAAGTTTTGAGTTTATCAGATTACATATTATAGATTTATCTCAGGTTTTTCAGCTTTCATATTGTCTGGAGTATCTCAAATTACAGATTACATGTTCTATGAAATTTTGAGTTCCTGTATTGCAATTAATGGACAAAACGGAACTGTAACAAAACTGAACTGAAAATTGCACACTGATGAAAGAAGGTTGTGACTGCTAAATTTTCATTCCAATAACATTACACATTACATTACACTGAGGCATCCTACCACCATCGACTACCTTGTTGGACCTTTTGCACAAACATAATTGCAAATATCATAACCCATATACATAAACTACTGAACCATACAAACCAAAACAATCAACTACCAACCCCACAACTTCGATTCCCATCTCATCACATTAGGAATTGAACAAAAACAACCAACACAAGCATTGCCAACACAATCCGGTGATATAATATCATTCGCTGCCACTTGTTCTCCAACACAGCTTCCCGGTTAGCATTCCGCAACAACCCATTGATCACGCTCTTATAACGTGGGTGGAGAAGAGGAGTATCCACCCATTTGAAGTAGTCACAAGCATCTGGACGACCGTAGAAGCTACACCATAAGAACCTCCTTCCCGGGTTGTTTTTCGTCCAAGATGTCCTCATCGCAGCAATCCGGCCACACAAACACATCGTCTGCTCATTTATGTGAGTGGTAGCATCATTTTCCATTGCGTTCTGCAGCAATTATCAGCGGATTATCAATGGCTGAACTCAAATGGTACAGACGGAATTTAGGGTTCAATGTTTTTCAATTTGGGAAAAATGCAATTGTCTGACCAATTTGATAGGAACTGGAAATCACGTTTGTTGTTTTATTAGCCAGGAGCTTGAAATTAAATGACGTGGGACACGTTTTTAGACTCCCAGCTGACATGGACAAATAACGTATTTTCATTGGTGCCACGTGTCAGACGTGAAACACGTAGGCAACTTCCGTTAATGGATTGTAACGGTTAATTAGAAGATGATGGATGGTATACAAAATTAAAAGTTCAGTGAGTTGTGAGTGACACTTAAAAGTTCAGTGAGTAAGTATTAACATGTTCAAACTTCAGTGAGGAATTGTTAAATTTACCCCAAACTACAAAGTAATTTTCCTTTCATTCTTTCATTCTTTCATTTTTATCGTGTTCTTCTTCTTCCTTATTTTGTATATTAACTAAAAGTAATAATATAATCATATCTTCAACAAAAATTGACTTGTTAATAGTCCAATAGATGGAAACAGGTCACCAACTACATTATAAAATCAAAACGTTGGGTATGACAATGTCCAAAAAATAGATTAAGGACTAACTTGTTAGTTAATGGTACATTATAAGCATGTTTGTTAGTGTTTATAACTGTTATACCTCGTTTATTCATGTGAGATAACATCTAAGCTTAGACACCTCAGTCGAAGGTAAAAAATATTCGAATCTAACTCTGGCATATGCTGTTTTAACTTTTGCCATTTTGAGAACTCATGTTCGGCGAAGGATACGAACCTAAGCCCTTGCGCTACTTATCTATTCTAAATGAAAAGAATATCCTTGAGACCACTGGATGAATCTCCATGTAGCAAAATCAGTTACAACTAAAACACATGTGAATGTAACAACCAAATTTATAGAAAATGACAGTCGAGCCAATGACTTTCAGCCACGTGTCGTAGAATCCTCTAGAATTAAGAAACTTCCAACTAGAGGGCGACACATGGCATAAAAAAAAAAGAAAATACTAAAGAGCCCTAAGCCTTGTAACACATATAAATAACTTGAATTAAATCAAAGAAACGGATAACAATTGAAAATCTTAACCAAATTCTTGCTCTTTTAACTCTTAATCTTCAGACGGCAATCCACATATGATTAAGTCATTTATTTCAGTAAGGAGATGGTCAAAGATTTGTTGGCTACGATTTTAATAGTCAACAATAACTTATAAGTACTTATAAGTTGGTCAAATATTATTTTTATTTACTCATTTCGTAGGATTTAAAATTTTTATTTATTTTTTATCCACACATTCCGTAGGATTACCAAAACAAAATATGCAATTTTTAGAAGGGTAAATAACACTAGAAGTCCTGAAGCTTTGAACCTTGTGACAATGTATCCCGAATATTTGATTTCTAGCATTAGAATCGCAAACATTTCGAATGTCTGCATCTGAGGTCCTTTTGTAGCGGAAAACATTAGTTGACCGTTAAATGATTGATTTTTATTGAAATAACGGTTCTAAAATTTATTTAATTTAGAAAAATAGCACTAAGGGTCCTTAATCTTTAAACTTTGTGACAATGAGGTCCCAAATCTTTAATTTTTACCACATGGGATCCAAAACCATTCAAACGTCTGCGACTGAGGTCTTTTTGTGATGTAAAACATCAATTAGATTATTAAAAGAAAAGAAAAAGAAAAATGAAATTATCACCCCTACCAATTTCAACCAATAATTTCGTAAGTAATTTAGAAATACAAACAAATTATCATGATACACTACTTCCGCCGAGTTTGGGGTGGGTAGATTAGAATTAAGGAAGATGATTATTTATTTTTTGTTTTTTGTTTTGCTTTTGTTTCTTCATTTTATTTTTATTTTTATTTAATTCAAAATTAAATATGAGTACACTAATCATTTTACTCAAATTTTGACTTTTAACGGTTAAACTGATATTTTTCATCACAAAAGGATCTCAGGTGCAGCCGCCGCTTAAAAGGTTTAAAATTTCAGGTGCTAAAGATTAAAATTTTAGGACCTTATTGTCACAAAGTTTAAAGATTAAAGACTCTCAGTGCTATTTAAACTAAATTAAAATAAGGATAAAACTGTTATTTCAATAAAAAAAAATGACCATTTAATAGTTAAATTTGTTATAAAATTATAGATAATGATGAATGACTATTTAATTATATCTAGATGTCTATGTAGTTATCTATTTACTCCAAAAAAGTGTATTCTAATCAAGTTGTAACTCCCTTTGAACCCTATAAATAAGGATAATTGTTATAGTAAATTTACAGATTTGAGTTTTGACTCTCTTTATTCTCTTCTCTTTTTCTCTCTACTTTTCTAGTTTCATTACACATTATCATCACGACGCTCTAACCAACTGAGTAAACTAACATGATTTTTCTTTGTGGCAGAAAATATTGGTGGAAAATTAGTTGGAATCCAATCTCACATTTTTCAGACGATCAATTGGTGGAAGGTGCCAATTACGAGGTTTAATTTCTGTACATCTCTTTATCTCTCTCTTTTAACTTATGTGAATTTCATATTATGATGAGAAGTTAACTAATGAGGTGGTAAAATTATGATCACATAATTAAAGTCCAGAAAAATATAATTATTTGTCTTTTACTAATTATTCTTTTAAAAGAATCTTTTCTTTTTAATTGAATATTTTAACCATGCATAAGTGTTGTTCAATGCACGCATCAACTCTATAGTAAACAATTTACATGTGATTGCAATGACCTATTATTTTAAATGTACATGTACTATATTTTCATGTTTACTAATGTATTATCAATTTTAAATAAGATTAATTGTTAATTGTGTTATTTTTCATAAACTGGTAATATTCCGTAAGAATATTACATTGTTGCTTTTCTCGAATATAACATAACCTTACACATAAATATTCTAGAAGAATATTTTATTGTTGATTCAGAATAAGCAAAGATTTATATTACATTAATATTTCAGTAGAATTTTAATTGCTCCTGAAGAGCCTAATTTTATAAGATATAGTATTCTATTAGAATATTATAATATTGCTTCTGAAGAGCAAATCTTTACTTCAGAATAATGATTTGTTGTTGCCCTTGAAGAAGCACAACGTATAATATTTTGACAAAATATTAAGTGCTCTTGAAGAGCAGAGCATTACAATTTAAATATTCCGAAGAATATTAATTGCTCTCAAGAGCATAACGTTACAATTTAAATATTCCGAGGAAGAATATTAATTTTACAACGTTATAATTTTGATATTTCGTAAAAATATTGAGCGATAGTCAAAATAATATTTTATTGTGCTCTATAAGAAGCACATATTTCGAAGAATATCATATCACATAATTAAATTGTGATATAAATAAGTAATTAATCAACTAATGCTTATCCCCGAAGGAAAGCATATAAATCATATTATATTAAATTGATTAATGTAAATTATATAATAATTGATCGATTGTTTTAGTGAAAACTTTTACTTAATCGATAAATTATTTTGTATTGTGTCATTGCTCTTGAAGAACAATAACCTTATATTCAATCAATATTCTTGGAGAATATTGCATTGTAATCCCTAAAGAAACACAATATTACATATATTAATATTTTGATATTCTTTCTTTGAAGAAGCACAAATTTATAGTATATTAATATTTTCCTGAAGAAGCATAATTTAATTAAACGAATATTATACAATTGCTTTTGAAGAAGCATAAATTTGTACATATCAATATTCTAGAAAAAAATTGTGTTGTTGCTCTTGAAGAAGCACAATTTTACAATTTTAGAATATTAATATTGTGTAATATTAGAGTGTTGATACTCTTAAAAAAAATACTATATTGAACCAAAAGTTCAATAGCTTAAAAATTTTATTAATTGACATTACCTGGGTTAGACCATCCCGGATCAATATGATGTGAAATATTAATGAGAATATCTATTGAAAATCAGAAGATTTTTCCATATAATAAATTCTCATGTGATGCTTGTTCTCATTGTATATAAACTAGTAGACCTTTACTACGTAAAATCGAGATCAATCCCTCGTGCATTTCTGAAAATTATTTAAGGTGATTTATGGGGCCCCATCACCTTCCATGTTGACCATCTATATATTATTTATATCTAATAGATACATCTACTAGATGATTGTATGGTGTTATTATTCGCAACTTGAAGTTTGCTAGATTACTTGCTCAAATTTTAAATTATGAGCATAATTTTTAGATTATACAACCAAGACGGTGATGTGTCTTATCAATACTAGTGAGTCTAAATCTCAAACTTTTAAAAATATTAGTTAAGATGATATTAAATGGTTTAGCAATATTGTTTTTCAACGCCTCCAATTAAATTCTAAACCATTACTATTGAGAACAAAGCGCTTCCCATTTTTGTCTAGGGAATGCTATTTTATATGTTGAAATACTTATACGCATCATGCCAACATCAAAGTTACTCCCGCTTATAGTTGGCTTATGGTCGAGCCTAATATTATCCATCTAATGATTTTTGATAGTGCAATATATGTACAATCGGTCCACCATAGTGCACTGAGATGGGCTTTGAAAAATGTTGAGAATACATGTTTAGTATGGAACATTATAAAATATCTTAAGTCCTAATGGATAATATTTTATAATATAGTTTTTCAAATGTCATTTTGATAAGACAGTTTTCTCAACATTAGGGGAGAGAAATTAAGTAGCTGGAAAGAATACAAATGCAGCATATTATGTTTTCTAGATCCTTGCACAAGACAATATGAACTAAAAGTTCGACAAATAACTCATTTGTAAGTTATACAATTGACAGATGCATTTACTGACCAAAGAGATTAAATTAAATCTCATATAACAGCTCTAAATGCTCCAATTTATATTAATGTCATTGAAGGACAAACAATTAACATTATATCTAGTAAATTAATGGCACGCCTGAAGCGTGGTGATATTTGATTCCAAACAATTCTCAAATTAAAAATGGAGTCAATTATAAAGATGGTCCTATTGAGGAGGTGTATACTCTTGGAGAGTATATAGACATAACTAATTATAAAACCCCATAAGAGGTTCAGCTAGCTGAAATGATGAAACGAAAAGATCTCGTTAAGTTATGTCGTTATGAGAAAGAAATGGATTCAAAAATAAATGTTGTTGACAACACTTTTGTATATAAAAAAGCGCTTCATATTATAAAAGGTAGCGATGATATTGAAAGAAATATGTGACAGAATTAATTGGCCAAATAAAAAGATGCAATCCAAGTAAATTGAACTGACTAGAGAAACCTGAAGTTTCTGGACCTATAGTCGGAGCACCTAAAGGTGTATATTTATGCGAAAAGGAAATGGAAAATGAAGTCGTAACATGTAATGCACGACTTTGAACATTATGAATTTCGCAAATGCTTATGTAAAACAATCATAAGTTGATATCTTGTTAGTCTGTCAATGCATGACATATATGCATATAATTAATATTGTTATAACTAACTCATCTGGCATGACTAATAAAACAATGTATATAAATCCTTGGAGGATTTAATATGCTTGAAGCATATAGTTCAACTTTTCGAGAACTCAATTGATCAAAGTATAGATCTGAACTAATATTATAATGAGGGGGAGTAAATATGCATTGTACTCTTTTCCTTGGTGAGGTTTTGTCCCATTGGGTTTTTTTCCGACAAGGTTTTTAATGAGGCAATTTGTATGGTGGTGTATTAAAAGAATTATGTACTCTTTTTTTCTTTACTATGATTTTTTCCCGCTTTTTCCTAGTAAGGTTTTAATGAGGCATATTCTTTGTGTAAATGATATCCAATTAGAAGTGTTATAATTCTTATAGTTATGGATGTCTATAACCTACAAAATATTTACCTTCATCATAACCATATGGTTATACTCCGTGTATTATAAATTGTATATGATACCCACAAGGAACAACTACAATATCTATTTTTAATATAATTGCATCGGATCATCATCATCGACTACAATCAACCGAGATAGTGTATGAAGATGATATTCTTTGGAGGTTATAACATGGAGCACATTTCACGTAATTGTTTTATACAAGTTTTGAAAAGATGGTGGCATTGAAGACATTAGGCGCACAAAATATGGATAGCTCGATACAAGTTTTTCTATTGGTTGAAATCGGTTGGAATAATTGTACTCTTTTTCCTTCGCTCGGGTTTTGTCCCACCTGGGTTTTCTTGACAAGGTTTTAATGGCGTGAAGATTTGAGTACTCCAATTTTGATAATTTTTCTTTCTATTGGTATTTTTGTCCCATTGGGTTTTTGCCAAATAACGAACTAGTTATTGTGTAATAAGTCATTCAAGGAGAGTGTTATAAAATTATAGATAATGATGAATGACTATTTAATTGTATCTCAGATGCCTACATGTAGTTATCTACTTACTCCAAAAGAGTGTATTCTAATCAAATCAGAATCTTTGAACCCTATAAATAAGGGTCATTGTTATAGTAAATTTACAGACTTGAGTTTTGACTCTCTTTATTCTCTCTACTTTTCTAGTTTCATAACAAAATTGATATTTTTCGTCATAAAATGACCTTAGACACAAAAGTTTAAAAAGTTTGGGATACTGATTGTTAGATATCAAAGATTTGGGACCTTATCGTCAAAAGTTTCAAAAGTTCAGGACCTGTTATCACCGGCCGTATGGAAGTTTACTCCGCTACAAGCACAAAAAAAGTACTTATTTGTCCGTCACTACGTCTTCATCTTCTCAAACCAAAATCTATATCTCTCTTTCAATTCCACCATTTCTTCTTATTCTTCTCCATATTCTTTAAAATCAAACTCCTTTCAAACAAAACTCTCACTATCTTTCAATTTTCAACATTCTTTTCAACTCTTCAATTCATTAAAATTCTCTATGGTCGGATCCCACCGCAAAAAATAAACGGTATACTAGTTTAATAATTAGATAAGATCCAAGGCTACAATAAACGATTTTTCCAGCAAACCACAAGTCGCAAAGTGGGTTCCATAAATTGAAGATTCCATTTCCACATACTGAATCTGGACACACGCCCTCCACACTCCCATCTCCTCAACATCTCTCTTTCTTGATTATTTCATAGATTAATATATACACATATAAATATAATATATATTGTGTATGTATATATGTATAATCAAGAAAAAGCTGAATCTTGAATCGAATTATCGAACTTCCTGTGTATGTTCTAGGGCTTTCCGTTTCCCTCGCTGTTTTGGGTTCGCCGCTTCTTTAAGGCTTATAAAGGTTATCTCTCCCTCGCTCTCCATCTCTCTTTGTGTGTGATGCTGAATTTTCGATTTTGAATGTTTGGAAATTGATTACCTTTAATGAAAATGCGTTATGTTTAAGTTTCCTGATCTTTACAGACTGCTGGGGATATTGTTGGGCTAAATTCTTCTTGACTCTTCGATACTTAATCTTTACAGATTACTGGGGTGTTGAAAATTGTGTTTTTAGTATGCGGAAGGAAGATTTCAATAAAAGCTTAATTTTATCAAAGCTTTGATATTTGTAATTTCTTTTAAATTCTTCTGTTGGGTTTTAGCAATAAGGGTTAAATTTTTCTGGTGATTCGGCGCACGAATAATATTTTAACAGTACTGGGAACTTCTTGTCGTGACAGTGAGAAAGGATAAATGTATAGCTTATTGGAGTTATTGTTGTTTGTTCTGAATATTAAGTTAAATTTCTTTTGATGTGAGTTTTGCAGGTTGGGTTTCATCATCTGGTTATTTGTCCCCCCAAATATTGGACTAGATGATGATTGGTGCTGTTTCTGTTTGCTCAATCACTAATCAGACCATGCTTCTGAATTATGTGAGTACCCTTTCTCGTTTGATCTGGTTATCGATGTAGCAAGGTCATACAAGTATTTGAGAAAAAAACATTATTCTATTTTCAAATTAGTGAAAAGGTCACGGCGTGTAAAATGAATGATATTTTTTATATGATTTTCATGCTTTTCTAGTGTTGTCAAGATAATAAACCTACCTAATTTTGATAAAATGATTTACTCACTGGCATTTTAGACACGGAGATGAGATATGAATATGGGAGGTGCTTTGCCAATTTCTAATGTCTAAATTTACTGCTCTGTACTCCTAAACTATACTTTTGCTTTTCTATATGTGTTACATTTAAGGGGTGTTTGATAAATTACAATCTGAATTATTAAGAGCTAATCGCATACGCTGTGAATTTTCAACTCTAAAATCCATTTGCCGTTTTCAACTTTCTGTCTTTTTTTCTTTTTTGATTTGTTGCACTTACTAATCCTTTTCATATGCTATTGAAAACTACCTTTTCAAGATTCTATTGTTGCTTTAAGCCATTGACATTGATATGCCTTTCTTCTATACGATGTCTCTTTCTGGTCCTTCAAACTGTTTTTGCCTGTTCCTACCTTTTATTTGAAGTTTGACCTTCATCTTTTCTTTTGTGCAGGGAATTCGAGCAACAGTGCCTTCTGATTTTACATCTCCCAGCTTATATCAGAAGGGCATATACCTTCCATGTAAGCTCCATGCTAAAAATCCAGCTTCTAGAAACCACACATTTCTAGTTGGAATCCAAAGGGGAAACCTCACTCTGAGAACTGTTCTTTGTGCCGTTCCAAATGAGCAAGATGATTCTGAAAGATGGGTTTCACATCATTTTGCTAATGATTCAGTGGTTATCTATCCTCTGGACAATGAGAATTCTCAAGACCCAGGTTTTACCTCCCAATTGCAGTCGGGCTCTGATATCCATCAAACATTTATGAGCCAGGGAAACCAAGAGAGCCTTCTTGATAAGCTGAAGGCTATTCAGTTACATGTTCTGGCAATGGAACAATGGAATGCTTCAAGACTCAAAATGTGTCATGGGTGAGTAATGTCTTTTCTGGAGTAAGAATTGGACAATGAACTTTCTTGTCATCTTCCTTTTCTTTTCAAGATTTATGAGCACTAAAGATAAATAACATGATTTCTTTTTATTGCAGAAATTACCTGGTGAGTGCAACAAACCTAATACACTATCTGGCTTTAAAAAGCCTAGATATAGAGCAGATTAAAGAAGAGCTTTCTTTTCTGGGACTTCTGAATTTAGAGACTATAAATCCATACGTTCTTTCAAGTCTTTCTGCATGTATCCAAATGCTGAGTAACTCAAAATCAGATTCTGTCCATGGCTTAAAGAGTTCTGGTGAAGTGCTTCCCATTCATAAAAGCTCGCAAAATCAAACAAATGGGGACTTGGCAATAGCTGCAATGATGAAAAGGTCGTCCTCTAATAGGAATCTACTACTGGGAACACTTCAAGGGCAGAGAGGCACTCATATCATGGTAACAGTTGGCCAAGAGGTTGTTGACAATGATACTCATGTAGCAGGTCTCATTGAAGCAGGGGCCACCATTTTCCGCATTAACTGTGCACATGGTAATCCAGATATGTGGAATGAGATAATAAGAAGGGTGAAGAAAAGTTCTCAAATTCTTGAGAAGCCATGTCGGGTGCTCATGGACTTAGCTGGACCAAAGCTTAGAACTGGCAAACTGAAGGCAGGTCCATGTGTGGTGAAAATATCCCCCAAGAAGAATGCCATTGGAAGTGTGATATGTCCAGCCAAAGTTTGGCTGTCTCCACAAGGAGGAGGTCCGCCACCACCTCATGTATCTCCTGATGTAATTTTGCACGTGGATGACCAAGAACTTCTGAGTAATCTAGAGGTACATGATTCTGTTAGATTTTGTGATGCACGTGGAAAGCGGAGGACGCTCAGGATTTTGGGAAAGTATCCCATTTTTTCTGGCGTCGGATTCATGGCTGAGTGTAGCAAGACTGCGTATGTTGAGTCTGGTACAGTACTTCGTATGAAGGAGAAGAGAAGAAAATTATCAGTTGGATTTGTGATAGACGTTCCCCCTGCAGAGCAATTTGTTAGGGTGAGAGTGGGTGACTTGCTGATACTATCTCGAGACAGTTCAGATGAAGTGGATGAATCAACTTCTTCATCAATTGGTTCCCACAGGATAACCTGTCCATCTGGTTATCTATTCGATTCGGTCAAACCTGGAGACCCTATCGCTTTTGATGATGGGAAGATATGGGGGGTTATTAAGGGAACTAGCATTTCTGAAGTTATTGTTTCAATAACTCATGCGGGACCAAGAGGTACTAAGCTTGGCTCTGAAAAATCCATAAACATCCCAGAGAGTCACATTCGATATGAAGGCCTTACTTCGAAGGATCTTATGGATCTCGACTTTGTAGCTGGACATGCTGACATGGTGGGTATTTCATTTGTCCGAGATGTTCATGATATTATTGTGTTGCGCCAAGAACTTGCAAAGAGAAAAATTTGGAATTTGGGGGTTATTTTAAAGATCGAGACGAAAGATGGATTTGAGAATATGCCACTCTTGTTACTGGAGGCTATGAAATCTCCAAACCCTTTGGGAGTCATGATTGCAAGAGGAGATCTTGCAGTGGAATGTGGTTGGGAAAAGCTGGCAGACATACAGGAAGAAATTATTTCAATCTGCAAAGCGGCTCATGTACCTGTCATTTGGGCAACACAGGTTCTAGAGTCACTTGTTAAGTCTGGAGTGCCCACTAGAGCTGAAATTACTGATGCAGCCAATGGAAGGAGGTAAACAGTAACATAAATCTTAATTTCATCTGATAATTTCTGCTCCATGTCCTGATGATTTTGTGATTGAATTGGTGACGAATATAATGAAAGAGTATAGACAATAAAAGAAAACATAATACTAATGTCAGGGGCAGAAAAGTTGAATAGGACCTCACGAGTTTTAGTTGTACTTATGATGAGCAAGCTTTGTTAAATACCCACGAGATTTGCAGTTAAAACCTCCATTAGGCCGTATTGTGTGAATGCCTGCAATCAGACTGTCCATGTTGTGCTCAGTTTTCACTTAAATGATCAAGAAGCAAAAATGACCAAGGACAATAGGTAGTGTCATTTTCTGTGCATTATACAGTTCTGCATTCTAGGAAAATCGTACTACTAAATAAATAATAACAGAAGGAAGGTGTGAAGAATTAATTTTTATGTTGTGAAGACGATGATGAAAACTCTAAATTGTATTTATATTGTTCTTGTGTTGCAGATTAAGTTGTGTGATGTTGAACAAAGGGAAGCATATCGCTGAAGCAGTCTCTACTCTCGACACCATTTTAAGCGGCAAGTATAAGAAAGCAAAAGCAGAACTGAAACCTCTCTTATTATCCTCCCATGTCTATTAGTCGATCAATTTTCAACGCAAAGAAGCTCTGTTTTAGTTCTAGGCGCTGTATTGTATGATCTTTGTATGGTGACTGCAGATGGAATGTAAATATTTTACTACTTGACTTGATCAATGCATCATTTTAATAAAAGTTCAATTCCGTTACTGCTATCAGCGTTAAGTGGCTACATCAACATTGCACTCTTATTACTGCCATTTGCGTTAAGCCAGTACATCAGCATTGATTCAGTTGCTTGCTGAGGGCTGTCATTGGATACAATCACGACATGTTTGGTGAGGTGGAGCTGGACAGTGTAAAAAAAGAAAAAGAGTAAACTTTTGTCACTTGTAATGTCTAGTTTTTTTCTAGTGGTGCGTACTAAAGATGTACTTAGTGAACATTCAACAGTCGTGTTTGTTTTGTCCCCACTCCCACTAGAATAGCAGATTGATCCATGTTGAATTCTTTATAAATGTTGTTGATATACGAAATAACAAGGGCCTAAAAAGAGACTTAAGAAAGATTGTACATATAGGCCCATAAAAGTACCCAAGCATATAAGCCGTAAATATATGTCGCTTGAGCCCAATGGATACCTGTGTAAATTTATATATAGGCCCAATAGAAATTACCCATGCGAGATAGGGCCCAAAATGGATATCGCCAGATTAAACGCCGCCAGGCGTTGGACGATTAGAACGATCAATAAGCGCATAAAAGTAACCGTTCTTAAAGCAGTTTTCTTCTTCTCTTATCACTTTACCCACGTTTCGGGAGTTACAAACAGTTGAATTCTCATGAAGGAGTTACAAGTTTGTTGAATTATCATGGAGAAGTTACAAGCAGTTGAATCATCATGGGGGAGTTACAAACAGTTGAATCATTATGGAGGAAATGGGTAGTTATTGGGCGACGAAGTGGTTATTGGGCGATGAGGTGAAAACTGGGTGACGAGAAGTTTTTACGCAAGATTGAAGGAAAACGGGTGGTAAAACCGTTTGGTAAAGTATAAAAGAAAGAAGATTGAATGACGAGAAACAAGAAGACAACTCTCGAAAAACAGAGAAATGTAATTTCATTCCATTTAGTCTTAAATATTTCTTTACAGCGAATTCTAGTGTGCTTGTGCCCCTTGGAGGCATTTCGTTTTGCTTTTTCATCCTTTGTCACTATTGTAATCTTCATAAATCAAACACCCCTTGTTGGGACTTTGTCTCAAGAGGTTTGGCGTCCCTTACACTTCGTCTCGAATCTTTTAATTGTTAGCGAAGAACACACTTTCTGCTGTGAAACAATTTAGCACGCATGATGGGGCACTTTTGGTGTTAGAAGATACAAGAAAGTGGAACAATATGCCTCATAAAAACTCGGATAAGGAACCAAAGAAGCCGGTGAATTCAATCCGTGATGATCAAGCGTTATGAAGAACGAAGAAATACTCCGCATAATGGAGGACAAAATCAAAGCCGTTATGAACCGATGACGGATTGAGTCCACGCACCATCGCTGGCGTTACTTGGCGAACTCACACAAGATGTCGTGGGACGGGTAAGCTCGCAAAATGTTCATGATATGAAAAATTTGTTCAAACCGAAAATGTGCATTATGATAACATGGCCAAACAATTAAGTACTTTAAATGAACTCATGAATAGGTTAGTAGGCCAAACATGTCAACCAAATTTGCAAATATAGGAAATCATTTCCAAGCCGGAGACGGTTGTGGGGCACAATTCACCAACGATGAACCCTATGAATCCTAGTCAAGGAATAGAAACGCCTTTTATACCATCGACATCAAATGTTGGTGGAGGCGGCATGGCCAATTTGAATGGTCATAATGTGGGATCATCCAACTTGGGGGTAGCCCAAACGCAAGAGAAAATATACCAAATATAGGACAAAACGCAACACAGCGTTAGCTTAAGGGCAAATGTCCAAATAAATGGCAATAATACCTTGAATAATGGTAATTTGGCCACAAACCGAGTGGTTAAACAATAGACCTCGAGATGATCCCACCGTAAATCAACCTATAAGAGTCCCCACGATCCTAACATGGCCTTAAGAAACCAAATCACCGAGATAATGCAAGATCGGATGGCTTTTGAAATCGTCCTTTCATTAGGCCGACCTATAGAAAGCCATATCCCGATTGGATAGACCAAGCGTATCCGTGGCCTAGAGGATATAAAGTGCGGAATTTTCACTATTCACATGTTTGGGAGAAGTCTCAACATTGGAACATGTAGAGGCGATTTACACCGCAATGTGGTGAAGTAAGTGATTATTATAAAATAAGGTTATTTCCTAGTTAAGCTAATGAGGGTAGCCTTTTCATGGTTCATTAATTTACCGGTGAACTACTGTTCGAGACATGGCAACAATTAGAGCGAGTTGTTCCATGCTCAATTCTATAAAACCGAATCTGAAGTCACCTTGGCCGATTTGGCGAATTTACGTCAAATGCCAACCGAATGGGCGGAAGTTTTCCTTCAAAGATTTAAAAGCGCTAGGAGTAAATGCTTTGTATCCTTACCCGAAAAAGAATTTGTTAAGATCGCTCAAAGTTGTTTGAGTTTCGATTTGAAAAAAAAATTTCAAGATAGGGAGTTTCCTGATCTCTTCCAATTAACGGCCAATGTGATTAGATATGAGCGCTTGATAAGGGAAGAAAAACAAATGAAAAATTCTAGCAAAGGGACTTACTATAGAGACCCAAACTTCGATGTTCATACTGTAGATGAATATTATGATCAAACCAAAATATGTCTGGCCGAATTGGTTAAAGGAGATGCTTATGCATGCCCGTTAGTGATTAACTCGGGGACAACGGCGAAAAATGAGCCTCTAAGAGATACAAGCAAAAAGGCTAGAGCGTTTTGTTCGATATAACCAAAGCGAGATACTATATTTGATAGATTGTATAAAGACAAACAGATAAAAGCGAAGCGATAAGCACAAATTGCCAAATCTCGAGCAAATTAAGGATAAAAATATTGTAAATGGCATAATGCATGGTCTCATACGACTAATAATTGTTTGGTTTTTAGTCATGTATTACGGGATGCCATTGAATCGAGGCGAATCACTTTTGAAGCCAAAAGAAGATGGCGGTGGATGAGAATCCTTTTCATGGCCACTAGGAGTGAATATGTTATCGGCGAGGTTTCAAAAGTGGTTTACCTAAATTCAAATTAGTAGTTGATAATGGAGGCGAAGATGAACAAAGACATCCTAGTGTGTTCGAGCGTCTCAAAGGTAAAGAAGTCGACATGAGCAAAAAAATGTTGTGTGCTAGATGTAGTAGAGAAATAAATGAAGATGAGGAGAAAATGGAAGTATGGGGGCGTCGCAATCATCTAAACGTGACCCCAAATTTCTAGCCTATTCAAGAGCGAAAGGCATCAAGGTCTCCTTTTGAAAGACAGGTTAGGCCGATGCATGATGGCAGGCCAATGTACAACAGTAGGCCAATGCTCAACAACAGAACGTTCAGGCCACAGCCCCATCGATCAAATGTATGGCACTCATTCCAATACAGTGCGGGAAGGGTGATACCATTTGATCAAATGACCAGGACGCAGCAAAGACGTCATCAGAGAAATTATGGACGAATGATGAGGCGAAAGAATGAGGAAGCGATCGTCCCAAATTGCCCAATTTCTCCAATGCCGTTGCTAAGGAAAATCTAGAGGATGAGAAGGAACATAAGGTGAGCGAATCCACAGAAGAATTACCAGAAGATTCTTCTGGTAGGTCGAGATTTGAAAGGCGAAGCAAAGACAAAGAAGAAGATGATCCGGGACAATCCATCACTATTCAATTTGGTTCTTTGCCCCGGTCTTGGCTAATAATTATCTGCTTGCCAATGAGTTTAAAAGTAAAGGGATGTGGAGACACAAGGCAGGCGGGGAAGAAGCATGCACGTTGGAATGTGAGGGAGAAATCGGGCAAACCCTACGGAAGTATATGTGAAGAAGAAGAAGAAGATGATGGCTTGACCGATGTTGAAGAAGAGATCGACCTAGAATCGGAAAGAAGAAAAAGAGGAGTTTCATATAACAATTTGCTAAAGCGGTTATATCATGAAGGCGTCAGAAGTAGACTTGTTGGGCGAACCATGCGGGCGATCTTTTGATTATTACGTATTATCTGAACGCCTAAAGAAGAATGAGGGTACCACGCTCTGAAAAGTATGGACCACCTTCAATGATATTGCCACCCCCTACAGGTTGGCAAGAAGTGAGCGACATGGAAACTCAGAAGCCCGGCGCGGAAGATCAGTGCGAAATGTTGCACGTGAACTTGACACAACGATTTGATCAAGAGAAGATGGGAAGCAGCAATTTGATCCAAAAGGCGATGGGAAACAAGGGGTAGAGATAGAGGCGTGAAAAGGTCATCTTTAAAAGCCAACGCCAATTTAACCAAACATTTGAGACCATTATATGTAAAGGCTTTAGTCAATGGCATCCCAGTAGCCAAAGTTCTCATCGACAATGGGGCCGCTATTAATACCATTCCATCCGAATGATAAAGAAATTTGCAAAGGCGGAGGCGATTTGATCCCTCTTGAGGTTATTCTTACGAGCTTCAATGGCGGGCGACTTCGCCAAAGGAGTAATGCCTTTAGATGTGTGAGAGGAACTATCACCAAAACCACAGTATTCTTTGTAATAGGCGGGCCGACTAGCTACAATGTGTTGTTAGGAAGAGGCTGGATTCATGGAAATCGTTGCATACCTTCGTCGCTCCATCAATGTCTAGTTTTTAGAGCGATAAAGGTGAGGAGAGGTGGTACAAGCGGATCATAGACCTTTTGTTCTGAGCGAACTCGATCGAGAAGTTCATGTATGAGGAAAATTATGGACTGTGAGAGTAGTCCAAGATGGCGAAGAAACTCGGATCATCAGCGAGTGAGGAGCCATTATCGGTGAGATGCATTCTTGAAATGTTCGATCAAATGAGGCCAAACATAGTGGCCTTGAAGAGCCAATGATTGGCAAAAAAAAGATATTCAATAAATGTCGAAGAAGGTGTTTAGCTTTCGGGATGTCAAAGCCAAGTCAATGGCTTTCGAGAAAAGTCTTGAAGAGAGAAAAAAAAGCGGCTTTAAAAATTTTAAGGAACAAATTAGCGGTGTTCGAATTAGAAGAGAATATTGGCCGAGAAGTGAATAAGGTGGATTGTTTGGATGAGAAGACATCACTACAAAGAACTTGGACGATGGTGTGATAGGAGTCATGAAGGCCGGCACGCTCAAGCACAAGATCCTTTGGTGAAAGTGAATATTGGAGATGAGCGAGAGAAGATTGCCCAACGTTTGTCGGTCGGATGCTTAGCAAAGAGGTAAGAAACCGGTTAATCGCTTTGTTAAAAGAGTACAAAGATTGTTTTGCTTGGGAATATGAACACATGCAGGTTAGATAAAGATTTGGTAGAACATAGGTACGCCAACCAAACCACACTTTAAACCGCATAAGTGACCTCCCAGACGCTTTGCTCCAATGTATTGCCGAAGTAAAGAAAGAAATAGAACGATTGTTAAAGGTAGGTTTTATCGGAATGACTAGATATGTTGAATGGTTATCTAATATTGTGCACTGTGTCAAAGAAAAATGGTAGTATTAGGGTTTGCATAGATTTGAGAAATTTGAATTTTTAGCGCCCAAAATGAATATCAATGCCAACAGTAGATTCCTTAGTAGATTCAAGCTGCGGACATGTGATGTACTCCTTTATGGATGGATATTCGAGGATACAACCAAATTTATATAGCTGAAGAAGATGTACATAAAACTACATTCGGATGCCCAGTGCTCTAGGATGTTTTGAATGGGTGGTCATGCCTTTTGGTTTTAAAAATCACGAGAGCCACTTATCAAAGGGCAATGAATTTAATTTTTCATGACATGATAGGAGAATTATGTTGAAAGAAGAGAACCATTTCCAACAATTGAAACGTTCATTTGAGCGGATGAGACGATATAAACTAAAATTGAACCCGTTGAAGTGTGCATTTGGTGTTAATGCGGGGAAATTTCCTAGGATTCCTAGTGCATGAAAGAGGAATTGAACTTGATAAAAATAAAGCAAAAGCCATTTTAGAGGCTAAACCACTTAAGAATAAAAAGGAATTGCAAAAATTCCTTGGACAAGTAAACTTTACAACGTTTCATCTCTAATTATAGGCGAACGAAAGCTTTCTCGCTTCTTTTGAAGTTGAAAAATCAGGACGACTTCGTCCGGAAGGAAGAACATCAAGAGGCTTTTCATAGCTTGAAGACATATCTATCAAATCCACGGTGTTAGTTTCACCTATCCAAGGACGGCCAATGAAAGTTTACGTATCGCGGCGAGAGAGAATCAATATTTGGACTAGTCGCCCAAGGCGACCGGTTTGGAGAAGAAAGGCGATATATTACCTTAGTAGATGATTAGCGCATGTGAATGTAATTATTACGCTATTGAAAATTATGTCTCACTTTATATTTTACATGTACTAAATTAAGGGCCTACTTACGACTGTAACTATTACTTAATTTCTAAAGTAAATTTGGTTAAGTACATGTTCTCTCATCATTTTGCATCAAAGAATTGGTCTTTGGACTTTAGCACTATCGAATTTGAAATCTGAGTTCATACCCCAAAAGGCGGTCAAAAATCAAGCGTTGGCTAATTTTTGGCCGATCATCCATGCCTAGACGTGCCTAAAGAAATTGAATTAGAAGTCAATTCGATTCATTTGAAACCACGGATATTATACTTAGACGGCTCAAAAAGCGCTAGGGGTGTGCGGGGTAGGGGTAGTGCTAATAAACCCACTCAGGGGTTTGTTACAAATTTGCTTTACCGACGGTGAAATGTGTACTAATAATCAAGTCAAATACGAAGCATTGATTGTCGGTTTAGAGCTATTATTAGATTTAGGGACGAAAAATGTGCTTATCAGAGGTGATTCTCAATTAATAATTTATCAATTGAATGGCAATTTCAAATGCCAAAGTGATTCTGTCATAAGTCAATATGGCATCGCTCAAGAGCTCTTGGACGAATTCGACCAAGTGGAGCTTCAATACGTTAATAGGATGTATAACGATCTGGCAAATGAGCTGGCCCAAATGGCATCAGGTTATTCAAAAATGTTAAATAGAGGTTACGCTTGTGAGTATGGAGCGATATTGCACTGTAGTTCAACGAAGAGGCGAAGGAGTTAACGTGCATTGTATACAAAATGGAGACACATTGGATTGGAGAGAAGAAATACAAAAATTCTTGGAAGAACCCGATAAGAAGAAGCGATAGGAAGGTAAAATTACGCTCATTTGAACTATGTCTTTGGTTGAGGAGATTATATAAGAAACGCTTTTCGGATGGTGTACTTTTGAAGTGCATAAATTTGCAAGAAGCTAAAGTGGTTATGGTCGAGCGCATGAAGGAGTGTGTGGAGCACATCAAGCTGGCCAAAAGATGAGGTGGTTGATCATCAGAAGTGGGTATTACTGGCCTAAAATGGGCGAGTTATGCGTTCAGTATGCTAAAAGTTGTTTGGAGTGTCAAAAACATGGCCCAATCCAAAGAGTGCCAGCAAGGGAAATGGTACCTATTATTAAACCATGGCCATTCAAGTGTTGGGCGATAGACCTGATAGGAAAGATTTACCCACCATCGTCCAAACAACACACCTTTGTGATAGTCGCTACGGATTTTTTCACTAAATGGGTAGAAGCGATACCTTTAAAAGAAATCTCTCAAGGAAATGTCATAGAGTTCATTCGTGATCACATCGTATATAGATTTGGGATACCTCAAAGTTGTAGTGATGGATCATGGAATTTCTTTAAATGGGAGTCAAGTGAAAGAATTTACAGGCGAGTTTGGAATCAAGTTGGCAAACTCTACACCTTATTACGCCCAATCCAACGGCCAAGCGGAATCGTCAAATAAGGTTTTAAAGAGTATCATAAGGAAAATGATGGCGAAAATGCTAGAAGTTGGCATGAGTGCTTGAATAGGCGTTATGGGCCTATAGAACTTCTCCGCGATCTAGTACTAAAGTAACTCCTTTCCAGTTAACTTATGGGCAGGAAGCAGTGCTGCCTATGAAAATTAATGTGCAATTGATCAGAGTACGTTTGCAAAATAGTATAGATGAAAATGAGCATACTGAACTACTCGTGCAGAATTTATTAGAATTAGACGAAGTGAAGTTGAGCGTCTTAGATAGGTTGCAAATTCAAAAAAAGACAAGTGGCTTCGTATTATAATAAAAAAGGGTTATAGCCAAATGTTTTATACGAAGGATTTGGTGCGGAAAACAATACTCCAATTGGATAGTAGTGATCCAAAGTTTGGGAAATGGTCACCAAATTGGGAAGGACATATAGAATTAAAGAGGTGTTACCAAATGGGGCATATCATTTAGAAAATTTGGATGGTATGAGGCACATGAGGTCTATTAATGGCAAATATTTAAAGAAATACGTTCCGTAAGTTTGGAATTTTGAGCGATTAGAGGTTTAACATTAAAAGACACGAGTTCTATAAGCGAATAAAGCTATTCATTTCATCGGATAATTTGGTTGCCATAATTGGCTACCATTACAAAAGGAAATTGAATAAAACAAAAGCTGTCCTTAAAGCGTTAGAATCTTAATTACATCCTACCCCAAATAGGCGCATCCGCTCTCTAAGTTTCTCCCACTCATCGTATTTGTTCAGCAGTGGCGGATAATTCATCCATAATTCCATCGACCACTTCTAGACACGAATAACGCTCAAGCAAGGATCTAGCCCGTTCAACTTCCTGAGAAGCATTGCGCTTCTTGGTGCCGCCTGGCCTTCTGATCGTCCATCTTTTCTTGAATTTCTTTCATCTGAGCAGACAAACTCATCGTCAAAGAATCCTCAACCATGACCTCGGAAGAAATCTCGTTCAGATTGTTTTTGGCTTGATCGATTTCCTGGTGAAGAGATTTCTTCTCGGTCATAGCATTGACGTATTGAGTTTTCTTGGCTTTAAGCTCCACATTTTTGGCCAACAGTAGCGCTTATCTCACGGTGGATGACTTTCAAAGATAACTTAAGATCCGTGGAGAGTTTGAGCGAGGAAGCTCAAGTGCTTGAGCCGTTTGGCGCTTAAAGCGCTCAAATTTGTCTCGGTGGTTAGCAGATTTGGCGTGTGAGATATCCATGTCCATGAAAGAAGTGCATTCAAATCTTGCTGTTTAAGAATGTTCATGTTTTCTATGGAAAAAGCACCGGAGGCGAAGAAGGACGGTGGTCAAGAAGAACGAGCAGCGATCGACTAGCCTTCACTTGTTCCCATAGCGTAAGCAGGTCACGAATAGAGTGCAATATGGTATCAGCATCATGTAAAGGTAAAAACGATTACTTAGTGTCTTTATGGCAATAAGAAAAGTAAAGGAAATCGAAAGAAAAATTACCTCATCAGTGGTCTTGGAGGAAGAAGGGGGAAGTGTGCCACTGGGCGATTTGACAGCCTGCGAAGATTCACCCTTATCCGAACGTGCTGGCTCTGGTACAACCGGCAAATCAATTGGTCTTTCTGCAAAGGGATGAATGATGATAAGTGCTTCAAGAGTAAAGCCATGTCAAATGGTGGAATTAGAAAAATGTTATAACTATAGGCACATATTACCATCCGGCTCTACACTTGGAGGGGAAACGCCCTGAAATGATGGAGATTCTTCAACTGTCTGGGCGATCGAAGCAGCTGGGTCTCCAAATCCCTCTTCAGGCAAATCCACTTCGACGGATGGCTCGGAAGATCGAAGAATTGAAGGGTCGGGTGACGTAGAATCCTTCAAAGGAGAAGTGACCCCTTACGGTTTAGAATAAAGAGAATATCAATATTTATACTAAAGTGTTCTTTAAATGAGGGAAATCATATTACCTTTCTCACGGTCATAGGAGGAGCACCATCATCGTCATCACTTTCATCATCGGCCGATCGATGGGTCCAATCTTGGCCGTTACGGTGGATGCACCTCTCGCAACTCAGGTTTGGGTGGGAGGAGAAGCTGGATTGAATGGAAATTGCAGTGAGCGTCTAGTACGCTTTGTCGAAGATTTTGTAGGAGAAGGCGAAGGAGCGGGTTGTTTAACGGATATGGGCACGGCGAGGATAGGAATCGAGTAGAAGAAATGGAAGTTCGGAAGACCACGAACCCTCAAGTATATGGAATGCATGGTTGATATTAGTAGTAAAGAATCTACGTTTCATAGAAGGCCAAAGCTGTTCAAAAAGAGGATGAGCGGCCAAAGTAGGATTGAAAGGAGCCAAAGAGAACCCATTCATCGGAGAAGCATTACGCTCATCTATAGCATGTGCTTTTACTTTGGTGATGGTATGGGAAGCGTTCTTGAAAACTTTTGAGTAACAAGGAGGAAGGGCCAAGTTTGGCCAAAACCAAGTTGTTGGGCAAAGAACGGGAGCATAGACCTCAACCCCAGCCTTGGCATTGGTGCCGTGAGAATGTTATGAAACAATTCTCATACTGTCAAGTATTGGACCCAAACGGGCAAGACATTACTCACCTCGTTCAGAGTAAGAGGGGTTGGACATAGGCGGGACTTGATGAGCAGAGAAAGGAAAGAAAGAGGGAATCGAGTTTAAATTGTAAAAAATGTGAAGACATCCCGGTTAGACATATCAACGGGAGCTAATTGGTTGATAACTAGCCCGTAGCAACTCACCGGCCTAGGAGGTATTGAAGGAACACCAAGTTGTGGAAAATATGCTCTCAACCACAATTGAGCGAGCCAAAGAAGCCCACTTCGATGGGAGAAGCATTGGTCCTAAGTTGATATTGAAGGTAGGCCATACCTCTATAGAAGGCGGCCAGAAACAGAGAGCAGAGATTTAAAGACCTACCAAGGGCCAACTCATGGGCGATGGGCAAATAGGCCATGGAAGGTTTAAGACTAGGAACACAAAGAATGTACCTACACAGCCAAACTTGGAGGAAGGCTACGCGCTCTGCATGAGTGGGATCTTTACCCGTGTTGTCATAAAGCTCCTGCATGCCTGAATAGGAGTCCGTATACTTCTTATCAAACTTTGGAGCAATGGAGGATATCGGTATGGCGGGAGAGATGGTATCGCCCGAGAGGAGGAAGATTGACCAAAGCACCAAGCGTCCCTTAGAGTAACCGACATTGGGCCAAGAGGAAAATGAAGGTATTGTACTCGGAAGACCGAAGCTTAGGGCGATTGGGAAGAGAAGCGGGTCATAGAGCGGGGGCGTGTGGCAATTTCGTAAGATCGAGATCTGGCACGATCAAGCGCGCGCCGTGGGGCATGCTTCATCATACGCGCATGCCGGGCGGAAAGTGGTATCGATTTAGGCCATGTGTGCGAATGCTCTTCTCATGGATTGGCTTCAAGCGAGAATGGGTCCAAGAAAGGAGGTTATTGGGTGCAAGGAAATAATTGGGCGCGTAGCGGTCGCCTGATGGAGTGCATCCACGAGCAGCGGGCTCAAATAGAACTCGATTCGTTCATATCGGGCCTAGAGGATAGGAGATTCGATGGGTTTACATAAGGTTTAGTTAGGAGGGCACTGGAAATCTTGAAAGTGATGCTATTGTTTGAAGAAGCTTTGGACGTCGACATTGTTTCAGCAAATGGACAAGAGGATGGCAAAAGAGGTGACCGGCTTTGGAAAGTAAGTGAGAAGTAAAGGGAAAGATGAATAGTGTCCCTTTTATAGAGGGAGAAAAAGGGCGGTGACGTGATAGAGGCCGGACGTGGTTATTGGTAATGGCGCCTTTTTGGGTTTTATAAGTCGTGCTCTTAGGATTACAGAATTAAGGCGCCAAACTTACTTTTTCAGAAGATGGAACGCCACCAAGTGAATATGGCTAATTAATAAGTGATAATATTGATTAAGCCATATTGGGGGGTAATTGTTGATATACGAAATAACAAGGGCCTAAAAAGAAACTTAAGAAAGATTGTATATATAGGCCCATAAAAAGTACCCAAGCATATAAGCCCAGAAATATATGTCGCCCAGGCCCAATGGATACCCAGGTAAATTTATATATAGGCCCAATAGAAATTACCCATGCCAGATAGGGCCCAAAATGGATATCGCCCAGATTAGAAACGCCCAGGGCGTTGGGCGATTAGAACGATCAATAACTGCATAAGAGTAACCGTTCTTAAACAGTTTCTCTTCTTCTCTTATCACTTTACCCACGTTTCAGGAGTTACAAACAGTTGAATTATCATGAAGGAGTTACAAGCAGTTGAATTATCATGGAGAAGTTACAAGCAGTTGAATCATCATGGGGGAGTTACAAACAGTTGAATCATTATGGAGGAAATGGGTAGTTATTGGGCGACGAAGTGGTTATTGGGCGATGAGGTGGCGGACGACGAGAAGTTTTTACGCATAAGATTGAAGGAAAAGCAGCGTGGTAAAACCGTTTGGTAAAGTATAAAAGAAAGAAGATTGAATGACGAGAAACAAGAAGACAACTTTCGAAAAATAGAGAAATGTAATTTCATTCCATTTAGTCTTAAATATTTCTTTACAGCTAATTCTAGTGTGCTTGTGCCCCTTGGAGGCATTTCGTTTTGCTTTTTCATCCTTTGTCACTATTGTAATCTTCATAAATCAAACACCCCTTGTTGAGACTTTGTCTCAATAGGTTTGGCGTCCCTTACACTTCGTCTGAATCTTTTAATTGTTAGCGAAGGACACACTTTCTGCGCGAAACAAATGTCAATGACAATGCCTGCAAAGTTAAACGTGTTGATAATTCAATATCTTTAACTTATCGAAGTTTCGTGAAGAAAACCTGTGTGCAATTTTTTTTTTCTCCCTTACATCTAATAAATTATAAATCTACTATTTTTTTTCAAGTGGAAGGAATATCTATTGTAACAGTAAATACTAATTGTATCCAATTCGAAGTATATTCATAGGGGTGGCAATGGTCTGAGCCAATTCGGCTCGGCCGATTGCCAAACGAGTCCAACTCGGCACAAGGGATGAGCCAAGCCAGTCGGTGTGGATTTGAGCTGAGCCTAAGCTCGGCTTATGATCCACTAGCGGCATGATTCAGCTCATGTCCCATGAGCAATCTCTTTTTTTTAAACCCAAATTTGTAAACAATTTGAAAATTTTCAAAATAAAAATTCAAAACTCGAACTCGCTCATGGGGTGGGGCCATGAGCCAAAGACGTGTTTTTAATAGCCTAGCATAAAAAAAAAAAATTTAGGGCTCTACCCTAAACGAGCTCGAGTCTCATGAGCCCACGTCACTCGGTTCCTTTGCCATCCCTATGTATTTATGTAATCAAATTTGAACTCAATAAAGATCCACGAAACATTGCCATACTTTACAATATATACTTCTAAACAAATTAACATACATCATAACTTGTATTTTGTTGGAAAAGAATTTCGTAAAAATTCACTAAAAGGAATATGTAGTTAATATGGATTCGATTTGGGAAATAAGGAGCGGGGATTGGAAGATTGAAAACTGGGGAAGGAAAGTATTGAGCGCATAGATATGGAGATAGATGATCTAGAAGAAATAGACAAGAGCGAAAAAAGATGAGTGGTGAAAAGTGAATATGAAACCACTTTTAATAAAGTTGAACTACACGCCTCCTTACGTTCTAGTGTAAGGGTAAAAAGTATATTATGTTGAGTAACTATTTTGAAAAATTCTCCATAAAGTAGCTGTAGACTGTAGTTAAACCCAAAGGGAAAGGGTAATCGAACTCTAGTTAAAAGTAAACCCAATAACCCAAAAATTGGTGTAAATTGTAAAATACAACTCCAATCTACGATTACAGTTTTTCCCATTTACAGATTTTTTTGGGCATTTCAGATTTCTCCTCTGGCTTTGTGGGCTTTTGACCAAAAGTTTCAATCTTTTCTCTCCCATTTCAATTTGGTGGGAAAGAACCCACAAAATTCAACTGCTACCGATACAAATTCTGAGTTTAACGGGTTATCATTCCTTTCTCCTACTTACTTACTTTTAAATTTGAATTTGAATTTTATGTTTTGGACAAACATTTTGGTACTGGATCTAGGGTTAGAGCCTGGGATGTTGAATGTGATGATTGGAGAGTTAAATGTTGCGTTTTCTACTTGTAATCGTCCGTTTGTTCAGATCCTTTGGCAAATTTTAATTTTTCATACATGCGGAGAGGGATTTTGTATCTGTGAATATTAACCATTTTGGGTAATTTTGTTGCTTGTGGTCGTCATTTACATTGTTCTTTACAATTCGAACTGTAAATTATGTTCAGTTACATAATTTTTTTAACCCCACTGGTCAATGGGGCTTTTCACAACTTGATGCTTTTAAGTTGGATCAAGTTATATTTTCATTTTTCACTTTTGCCTTTTATTGTCTTTAATGTTTAAAAACTTGCATTTTGAACTTGTGTAGGAGTATTGTGCTTTCTAGACGAAATATACAAGATTTGAACCTCAGTAGTCCATCTTTTCATGTTTACAGATACTGATCCCTTGTACACGATATGAATTTCTTTTAAATGATAGTGCATGGATGTGCCTTTGATCATTGATATGCTTAAAGTTGAGATAAATATTTTAGGGCATTGAGAGCTGAGCTTGAGATTATTATTAGTATAGTAGACCTCTTACCATGTTACACCTTCAGAATTGCTTCTTCTGTTACATATGGGTAAGCGTGGGGATCTGAATGGCACAAAAATTTGTGATTTGATGAATCATCGAAAAATTTATTTGTTTGATGTTGCAAGTCAAGAACCACTGAGGCAATGCTTATCTAGAAATGAGTGACTTTGTGAAATTTGGGTTGGGGCATATATTTTGCATCTTTTATAAAGACTGGACTGCTATATGAACATCAATTCCCATTTCATAAAAAAAGTATCTGAGTTTTGTAATTTGTCCAGTTTATATTATTCACCTTTTCTTATGTTTTGCCATGAAGCAGGTACTTGACGATTAAGAGGATACCTTTTGTGGAGTGAACCTTAGTATTCAACTTCAGGCATTTGTACTCATATTCAGTTGGTCTTTGGGTGTTTCGACTGATTGTCATGCCCTAGTGACAGTGTGGATCAATAACCAGGTGAACATTGAGGAGCCGCATCATTGTGAGACTATGGAGTGCAATAGAGATGAGGCACTTAGGGCAATGACAATTGCTGAGGAGAAGTTTGAAAATAAGGAGTTTACTAGTGCTAAAAAACTTGCCTTGAAGGCACAAACTTTATATCCAGGGCTTGAAGGCATTTCTCAAATCTTGACAACACTTGATGTGTATATTTCTGCAGAGAATAAAATAAATGGGGAAGTAGACTGGTATGGAATACTTGGTTTAAACCCCTCTTCTGATGATGAAACAGTAAGGAAGCAATACAGGAAGTTGGCTCTTGTGCTTCACCCTGATAAAAACAAATCTGTTGGTGCTGAGGGTGCATTTCAGTTTCTTTCAGAGGCCTGGAGCTTTTTATCGGATAAAGCCAAGAGGTTGGCTTATAACCAAAGGAGGAGTATTAATGGATTTCAACAGAAAGTTCCGATGCATGCTAGTCGTCCATCAGCACCACCCAGAACAAATGGATATCATAATTCCCCCAATAGGACAACCTGCGCTCCAAAGAACCAGAACAAAATTGCAAGGGTGGCCCCCACATCAGTTCCTAATCCATCCCATCAAAGAGCTGATACTTTCTGGACCATTTGTCATCGATGCAAGATGCATTATGAGTATGTTAAGATGTATCTCAATCATACTCTTCTTTGTCCCAATTGCAACAAGGCCTTTCTGGCTTCAGAGACATCTTCGCCGTTCAGCTTTTCTAAATCTTCAAATTTAGCTCCTCGACAGCGGCATCAGAATTCAAGTAGTCGTGCAGATAGTCAAAATCATTCTGCTCAGGGAAGAAATGCTGCAGCTGCTCAGAAATCAGGACCTAGACACACTGGTTTGAATTCTTTCAGATGTGCAAATTTCCAGAAGAATTCAGTTCCTGGAAATGCGACAAAGGCAACAAATGTTGTTCAGCAGGCACAGGAGAAAATGAAGAGAGAATTTACTGAATCAAATGTCACTGGTGGGTGGGAGGGAGAGAGTAGAAAGAGAAAACTAGATGATAGATATCTGGATGGAATGAACTATAACATGACCCAGGGCACAGTTGGTTTCGGAAGTGCAAGTTCATCGGGATCAAGGATCTATGGTTCTTCTGGCAGTAACAGTCAGCCAAACAGCAGTAGAGAGCTGACATCACTAGAAATTCGAAAAATGCTCATGGGAAAAGCTCAAAAGGAAATTGTGAACAGGTTAAGTGAATGGAGATTAGTTGCCACAGCCAAAGCTGCAGATAAAGTAGAAGAGAAGGGAGAGGAGAACAAAAGACAGAAACATAAAAGCACCACTAATATTCATGGACGCGATCATAATGGGAACAGTGTGCTTTCTGCTACTAATATAGGAGAACAAGCACAAAAAGGTTTTGTTAACTCTTCTGCTGATAATTCAGATAAAGAGGATCCTGCAGTAGCATCAATGAATGTTGCAGATCCCGACTTTCATGATTTCGACCAGGATAGAAATGAAAGTTCTTTTGGAGATAATGAGGTTTGGGCTTCTTATGATAATGATGATGGCATGCCACGTTTCTATGCTCTTATTAACAAGGTGATTTCAAGGAATCCATTTAAGCTGAGGATCAGCTGGCTTAATTCAAAAACCAACAGTGAGTTTGGTCCTATAGAGTGGGTAGGCTCAGGTTTCTATAAAACTTGTGGGGAGTTTAGGGTTGGAAAATACGAGACTTGCAAATCTATTAATTCTTTTTCTCGGAAGGTTAATTGGTCAAAAGGCCCACATGGGACTCTTCAAATATTTCCCAAAAGGATGATGTTTGGGCACTTTATAAAAATTGGTCATTCGATTGGAATGAGCATACCCCTGATGCAGTTGTACACAAGTATGACATGGTGATGGTGCTTGAGGACTACAATGAGGAACAGGGTGTCTCCGTTGCTCCTCTAATTAAGGTGGTTGGTTTTAAGACTGTATTTCGTCCAAATTTGGAATCGGAAAAGGTTAAGAGGATACCTAAAGAAGAAATGTTTCGATTTTCTCATCAGGTACCAAGCTACTTGCTTACAGGCCAAGAAGCTTTAAATGCTCCAAAGGGTTTCTTGGAGCTGGATCCAGCAGCTACGCCGTTGGAACTTCTTCAAGTTTTAACAGAAACTAATGAGTACCAATGAAGCTCAATGGAGATGTTAAGGGTGGCCTATTGGATGGGCAAGATATCAGGTAGACGTGCAGCTTTCTGGAGATGCACGTGTATGGGGCGTTTTGATTTCGCAAGTGACAAGCCTGACTATAATTGAAGGAGATTGAAACTTTTGATGAGTAAGTTGAATGGGGGCGAATATGTTTATTCTCGGTTATGAACTCATGAGATGTTGAGGCTATAATGTTTACAGGTTAACCATCCCAATCAAGGTTCTATTTTAACTGTCATATTCAATATAGTTGAAAAGAAGAAGATACATATATCTTCAATTCCTCTAGATCCAAATAGAATAGGGTGTATACTTTTTGATTCTGCTGGGTCAGATTCTACTGTGAAAAACGATGGATGTGTTTTGTTCAGAAGATAGAAACGTTAAGAGCATGTTCAGCTGGAGGAGGGTTGGATATATTTAACACTATTACAGAAATAGAAAAACTAAAATATTGTTTATTTTATTGTCTTGGTCGGTTCAGTAAGTCCGTCATTATTTTGCAAGGTGACTAAATGTTCTTTTTGACATAGAAACGCGTTGACCTTTTTCCTGCTTTCGTGTTGTGAGATTGCCTCTTGAAGCATTCTATTTTTATTTGTAAGTGATTTAGTGTGATTTAGCTGCCAAGGTTATAGAATTTGGACTCGTAATTACCTAATCATATATGTTTTTTAGAACGCCCTCTTCAATTTTGTCACATTAAACTATTTACCAATGAAACTTCTAAAATTTAGATTAATTAAATTAAATTAAATTTTAATCTATTTAAAAGTAGTGGACACGATGTAATAAGAAATGGCGCGTGAAAATGAAAAACAGTTTTGATTCGCACACACATGTTCAAGCAATGTTTGTAACAATAGTAGGGGGACAAAAAAAAAATGCACACCCGGACCCCCCGCCCGCCCCCCACCCGTCCCGCTTATTCGGTAATAGGGGCGGGTCCAAGGCAGCTCCACCGCCGCCCGTCCCTTTTTTTTTTTTTTGAAAAATCATAAAATAGAGTATAAATTATAATTTTCACTAAAAATTGACTAAAGAAGAATCGAACCTAGGTTAAAACTTATAAACTACTAATCTTAATCACTACATTACAACTTCAATCTTGTAATTTTTTTGTTTTGTTTGGTACAAATATTTAAAAAATTTACAGATGGTGGATTTTTTTTAATTAATGCTCTCTTTTTTAGTTTAATTTTGTTCGAATATAAGAAAAAAAAAAAAAAAAATTAACCGTCTATTACGACCATGTTCGGAATATAATAAGGTAGTTGGCGGATCAAAAGGCGACACAAAATCATTACATCATCACAATATATATACAAATAAAGTGGTCCCGCTTTATATTCGAGACATTTTTTGGATCCTTACCCTTTCTTATCATTGTCATCCCTAAGATGGATTTCGGGAGAATCAAAAGTTAACAAATAGAAGTGATTTTGGGAAATATACAATAGCAGGTTGAATTGGATTTGTTAAGTGCGAAAATTAATGAAATAAATTAAACACGAACACCAAATATAACGTAGTAAATTTTGAAGGAAAACATCTTCGGTCTCTATACTTCTTTTATTTCCCCATGCCACATGTAAAAACAATCAATTAACAATCTTTATTAAAAATACAATAGTATCCGATTTTTGTAATTTAAAATGAAACTATTACAAGCTGTTACAACCGCAAAACCAACTCTAAACTTCAACAAATTCAGTATTAATATATACATTGGACTCTAAAATCTATTGATATTGTGTAACATCAATTATGATATAAATTAACATTAAAAAGAACAATCAAAAGAACTTAGATCAATTCTTCTTTGATACTTCTTTTGAGTAGATGAAGTAGAATCAAACTCACTGATCTTGACTTTATCACCACTTCCCCTATTGTACTTGACCACAACCACCATTTGGATTAAGAAACCTTCGTCTTTAACGCCAAGTAGATTAATTAAAATACGGAATTGTTCATTGAGCACCAATTATTTTTTATTCTTCAATTACTTGAAGAAAGCGTTTGCTTTAATCAATAAAAGCACCATGTCTTGTTCGGTTGTTCCCTTAAATTTCGACCGAGTTTGAAGCTCAAGGAACAAGAACAACAATTGTAATTTTAAAGCTTAATTCTTAATGATTTTTAACCTTATTTATACGTAAAATAATAATCAATTTAAGAATTATTTCTTACCTAAAGATCTGCAATAAAATGGTAAGAATATTAGTGGAAAAGATACCAAAGGATCTTCTATAATTGTAGAAAGAAAACTATATGGAAAGTCAATATTGATTGAACATCCATATATATTTTCTTCTTAAACAAATCTAAAGCAATATGAGATGGTACATAACCTAAAATACACGAACTATACATGTTGGTTACGAAATCAAATCATAACTTGTAAGGAAACTAAATAAAATCTGCAGCTCACATATTTTGGAAAAAATCTGCTTACCAACTCAACCAGTTCGAACTGGTAGCAGCGTGTCTAGTCCGAACGTGTACACTTACCTCCATTTTTGACAATAAAAATCGACAAGATAAATTAAGTAAGCTCATTTAAAATATATGTAAAAATATGTGACACTTATATTTTTCCAACAATCTCCTTCTTTGATGTTGCTTAATTACAAAACCTAACACTCAGATTTTTAATGTCGTGCATTGTGGTGCTAATCATGTAAACAACCAACAAAAATGAGCATCAACATTACACAACAAATAATCACATAAACATCATTACTCTCCCTTAGTAGTACACCATAATACCAGCAAAAGTGTTCAATTAACCCTATCAAAATAACACGACCAAGTACACACATAATACTTTTCCTTTTGTAATAATCAAACAGTCAAAGTGAAAAGAGGAAGGGAAACAGAAACAAGAGAAATGTTAGTGTAATACAACTATCTATCAAATAGTTAGAACCCTTCAGTTAGTGGACGTCTTGGACTACTTGGTAACAGAGACTAAAGACCATCTACTTCGCTTGCAAGTGTAGATCGATGGAGGAACAAAAGGTTGATTTTTAGTTTGCGTAGGCATAGGGTTAGAACTTGGGATCACTTGTTCATGTTTAGAACTTGTAGTCGCCGGTCCATGTCCACCAGAGCATTCTGAAGGGATAAATTTTGGATAGCCCTACATATTTGCTCGAAAGACAATGCAGACACGCTCATCTCCCAGGTAATGAATAATCTCCAGAACTCTATTAAAGAATTCAAATCCATTAATAAAACTTTGAGTAAGTGTTACGATCTGGTTATATGGTCCTTGACACTCCCTAACTGAGTCTTCAATGCATCCAAACGATAGAATTGGTCCATAGAAAACAACACATGTTGAGGAACTCTAGGAATGGGAGCACCATCCAGATTAGAAAAGTCATGCAAGCCCAACGTGGTATATTATCTGAAAACCTGTTAGTGGACATTGATGACACACCAAGATGAGCTAGAAAATTATAAATTAACCCCGAATGAGAAAATCTACTGATTTGCTCTCCTTGGCCCTTCATAAACACTTTTGTCAAATATCATTTTGCCCCAATCAACACTAATCTGTGGCCCCGGTACACTAGTCACCTCCATAGCAATACCATCCTTTGTCAATTCCTCATTATTTGAGGTAATCACCTTATCCATTCCCAATCAGTCACGCAGTGAGTCTCCCCATCACATAAACCTACTATCTGAACTCATTTCCTGTTTTTCCTAGATTCTTAATCATATTTGCCATAAACACCTTCACCAATGTTTCATTAAATTTTCTAGACAAAGCCAACAAGTACATCCAAATCAAATGAAACAAATTCATGAAGAGCTACTCTAAATTCAACAATAATCTTACAGTAGGTTGTAAATGACATATACAAATTTTCACCAGATTTAATAAAAAAGTAGTAGTTAAGAGGATTGACTAAATGTCTACCTTTTGTAAAGGTCTCAAACCTGAACAAGTCTAGGTCAGAACTAAGAGTAGGCAGTATCTAGTATGCACCTCCAGATGGAATAGGTGACATGCTCTAACTAGCTGGAATGGATGTGTCATTTAGAGCTGGCAAACGGCGGGCCGGAACAAGTTGTGCCATACTCATTTTAGGGCGAGGACAGTCCAACCCTAGTTTCTATACAGGCCAATAAATAAACCAAATTTCAAATTCAAACCTAATGTCTGGTCAAGAGGGTCCATTTGGTCATATTTCTAATTTGAAAGGGATTGTTCAAGAAAACTCCATATTAAACATCAAAATTGAGAAATCATATAAAAACAAAAACTTCAACTGAAACTTGAGAATCTAAATGAAATCCTTTTGAAAAAAATCCCAAAACATCTAAAGACTAAACATCAATACTCAATTTTTTAAAGAAAATTCAAAATTCAAAGATACCCCGAGGATTCTTCAAGAAAATCCCAAGGAAATAATCATATATGTAATTACAATTCAAAATTCTCTTCTATATTCTTAGCTAAAACCCTTGAACGTCACTATAAAACATTCTTTTCCTTTACATAAAGAAAATTAGAAATCAAACGCAAAATAGAAAAAAAAAGTGCATGAAAATATCAAATATTTTCCATATAAAGAACCAAGAATAATAGAAAAAGTGCATGGAAAATTCAATTCAACATGAAAGCCTTTGAACTCAAAAATAAATTACATAGCAATTATATAATACTTTCAAGATTTTCAAAGAGAAAAAAAACTTACACAAAATAGTTTATTGATTGTTTGGCAATTGCATCAATCATTAGATTATTTTTGTGAGTATTTAATATAATTACAAAAAAATAAAATATGAATGATCAATACATCAATCAATTATAATCCTTTTGAAAATGATTTTGAAGACAAAACCATCGCAGTCGATCGGACACTCTGCAATTGTCAAATCTCCGTTGAACTTTGCCATCGCTATCTAAGTTAACGGATTGTGGGCTGATTTTGACATATTGGTGTGTGATTATGATGAAGAGGAGAGGATTGGTGAATCAGATGAAACTACAATCGAATTAGGGCAATTCAGAGTTAGAGTAGGGTGAATTAAATTGGACTTAGGGCTACTGGGCTAAGCTGAATTTATGGACTTATTCATATTGGATTATTGGGCCTCAAATTATTTTGGGTTGTAGCTTGAAAGTGAAAGAAAAAAAAAATTAAAAAATTTATTAGACTAGCCTGTTAAAACTGGGCAGAGTGACCTAAGTCCAAATGGCCCGTTGGGCTAATCGAGTTGGGCCAATATGGGCCCGATTCCTTGAGGCCAGCTTTTTTAAGGCCCAGCCGGACCCAATACCTAGTTTATACGAGCCACCATTAGGCTGAGCTAGTTTTTCCAACTCTAGTGTCATCCCTTTCTTCAACGTGGTCTTAGGCATTTTGGTTCTTGTCATTGTTGTTCCTACACAAACCTTATACCAAGAATTCAAGATCAAGTGAAAGAGGAGAATTTGAACTTTGAAATTGGAAGCAAGTATGGTTGTGAGATGAAAACCCCTAGTCGTGCGTTTAAGAAATAAGAAGTTTGAAAAATTGAACAATATCTGTTAATTCTGGACGTGTAAGGAAAATTTACCAAAAAAATTGTAGATGGACACTTAAGGACGAAAAAATTTCTCATAACTAGATTTTTCAAAATTTTCAATTTCAATCATTTATTTTTGAATTTTAAAAATGAAAATTTTCCTTTTTAGATATAGATCAATTAATTTTTTTTTTTTTTTTTTTTTTTGCAATTAGAAATGAGCATAAATTCTGTTGTTCAAAAATAGATCCAAAAACTTTTCTTGATACTTGATTTTAATGTCAGATTTAGACTATTGACTAAAAAATATACAAAAAGCCCATACAAGCCAATCACAAAAAATGAATGAGAAGATAATCTTTAGTAAGAAAGAAGTTTTATTTAAGGGTAAATTTTAGGGTTCATAAATTATACAACCATATCAAAAATATTAACATAAATAAGAATCTTCTAATATGATGTATGCGCATATTTAGATTCAATTAATTTGTCAGATTATGATGTGAGTGTGTGATAGGACACACTAAACTAGTATGTTATATGACACTCTAGACCAGTCAATCATAACCTATACCATAAACTAAATTGAATCTCGTCTAGTGACCAAATATAACGATGTAATTCAAACTAGACATCATATAATATTGTCTCTATAAACAAAATATATGCGTGCTAGACAAAATACAATATGTTGTAAAATATGAAAAATAATATTGATGACTATATTTAAAGATTTCTTACCTAATGTATATGTATTTGAAACCATATATATATGGGTCCATTATTATAATAAAATACATAATTTTTCTTTATTCTCATCTATTATTCTCTCTAGTTTATAACACGTTATCAACACGAAGGAGCTCATTCAAAATAGATAGAAAATTCGAGAACAAAAGTTAAAAAATTCACAAAATCTGAACAGCCTGCACGGCTGTGATCAACGTTGATATTTCAAAACTCCATGGTCCAATCGTTATGAATTTTGACAGCAAGTTCAAAAGTTCATTGTTCTTCACATCCAACGGTTAATATCAATATCCAAAGGTTCATTCGTGTAAGACATTGCTACATGAACATTAGTAAATTTTGAATTGGTACTACTTTCAACAAATGACTATTTTCATATTTCAAGTAAGTTTATTCTTACAAATCTTTTGATTATATTTTGTAAGATTTATATGATTTGTGAAGTTTTTATCGGTTAAATATTTTGTTTTAACAAATTAAATATTTTTGAGGAAGCAAAATAGTGTTCATGTTCTTAAAGATACATAACACAACTTCATAAATATTCAAGAAGAATATTTTTTTTTGTTATGACTGAAGAAATTAAAATTTTATACAAATCAATATCCTAGAAGAATATTATGTTAGTCCTTAATATTAATTTTATACAAGTCTAAGTTTGATTAATATGTCAATGTCTCTTGAAGAAAATTTAATATTCTAGAAGAATATTATTATTATTTATATTCGATATTAAGAAGAATATTACTTATCAATATTATAGAGAGAATATTTAAAAAAAGAAACCCAACTTTTCAAATTACAAATTTAATATTCTAGAAGAATATTAACATTTATTATGTTTTTGCTCTTGAAGTAAAGCATAATTTAATATTTTTAAATTAATATGTTGTTGCTCCACAAAAAGCACAATATTATTGAATATTACTTCCTCACAAAAGTAAAAATTGTAATATTAAATTATTTTAAAGAATTGTCTATTATCAAGAATCAATATTATAGAAGAATATTGTAAATTATTTTGAAAGAAACACAACTTTTTAAATAACAATATTTTATTAGAATATTACTTGCTCATGAAGAGCATAATTGTATAACATCTAACATTTATTATGTTTTTGCTCTTGATGAGTAAATTTTCACATAATTTAATATTTTTAAATAATAATATGTTGTTGCTCCTGAAATATCACAATATTATATTAATATTTCAATAGAATATTACTTGCTCACAAAGAACGTAATTTTTGTAAGATTTAATATTAAGTTATTGCTCCCGAAGAGCATAATTTTATAAGATCTAATATTTTATAAAAATATTGGATTAATACTCCTAAAAAAAATAATGGCATGAATATTAATATTCTAAAAGAAAATGATATGTTGTTCCTCAAGAAACACAAATTACACAAATATTTTAGAAGTGTATTTGTGTTGTTGCTCTTGAAAAAGCACAACTTAATTAAACGAATAATATATGATTGCTCTTGAAGAAGTATAGATTCTTACATATCAATTTTTTAGAATTTTTTTGTTTGTTGTTGCTCTTGAAGAAGCATAACTTTACAATTTCAGAATATTAATGTTGTGTAATATTAGAGTATTGATAGTCTTAAAGAATTACAATAAACCCATGAGACAATTCTCTGTCCTTCATTTCTTCATTTTTGTGAGACAAAGAACATAAACTTGTTCCTCAAATAAATAAAAAATTTACTTGCTAAATTATATTGAACTAGAAGTTCAATAGCTCGAAATTTTATTGATTGACATTATCGTTATACCATCCCTGATCAATATGATGTAAATTATTAATGAAAATATCTATTGAAAACTAGAAGATTTTTCAATATAATGAATTTTTACATGATGCTTGTTCTCATGATATATAAATCAGTAGACCTTCACTAGCTAAAATTAGGATTGAATTCTCTGCATTTCTAAAAATTATTTAGGGTCATTTATGAGGCCCAATCACCCTCTATGTTGACCATCTAGATATTATTTGTATCTAATAGATACATCTACTAGATGATTGTATGGTGTTATTATTCGCAACTTGAAGTTTTGCGATATTACTTGCTCATATTTTAAATTATGAGTATAATTTTCAGATTATAAAACCAAGACAATGATGTGTCTTGTCAATGCTAGTGAGTCTAAATCTTGAACTTTTAATAAATGTTAGTTGAGATGATGTTAAATGGTTTAGCAATATTGTTTGTCAACGCCTCTAATTAAATTCTAAATCATTACTATTGATAACAAAATGCTTCCCATTTTTGTCTAAGGAATACTATTTTATATACATAAACACTTATACGCATCATGCCAACATCAAAGTTATCCATGTTATAGTTGGCTTATGGTCAAAGCCTAATATTACCCATCTAATAATTTTTTATAGTGTAATATATGCACAATCGGTCCACCATAGTGTATTGAGATGGACATTGATAAATGTTGAGAATACATGTTTAATTTAGAACATTAAACATTATAAAATATCTTAAGTCCTAACGGGTGATATTTTATAACATGATTTTTCGAATGTCATTTTGAAAAGATAGTTTTCTCAACATTAGAGAGAGAAAATAAGTAGCTGGAAAGAATACATAAAAATACAGTATATTATATTTTCTATATCCTTGCACAAGACATACGAATTAGAAGTTCGACAAATAACTCTTTTGTAAGTTATACAATTGATAGATGCAATTACTGACCAAAGAGATTAAATCAAATCTCATATACCTGCTCTAAATGTTCTAATTTATATTAACGTCCTTGAAGGACAATCCATTATCATTATATCTGATAAATTAATGACACGCCTGAAGCGTGGTGACATTTGATTTCAAAAAATTCTCAAATTAAAAATGGAGCCAATTATAAAGATGATCATATTGAAGAGGCATATACTCTTGGAGAGTATATAAACATAACTAATTATAAAACTCCTGAAAAGGTTCAGCTAGCTGAAATAATAGAAAGTTATGTCTAGGGATGGCAATGGGGCAGGTCCGGGGCGGGTCAACCCCGCCCGCGACCCCTAATTACCCTCCAAGCGCCTTGAATTTTTTTTCTTTTTTTTTTATTAAACTGAAAAAATAATTAAAAATAAATAAATAATTTTTTTTTATATATTTGTATCAAACAAAACAAAAAAATTATAAGATTGAGGTTATGGTGTAGTGGTTAAGATTGGTAGTTTACAAGTTTCAACTTGGGGTTCGAATCTTCTTTAGTCTATTTGTAGTGAAAATTATAATTTTATTCTATTTTATGATTTTCAAAAAAAAAAAAATAATTTAGAGGGGGGGTCGGGGGTGTGGTCGAGGCTACCTTGGACCTGAGTGGGCAGGCTCTACTGTTTCAAACCCGCCCCTATTATCCGTGAGGGGGGGTGGGGGGCGGGTCGTGGGTCGTGGGTATTTTGCCATCCCTAGTTATGTCGTTATGAGAAAGAAATGGATTGAAAAAGGAAATGTTGTTGACAACACTTTTGCAACTTAATAGTAAAACACTTTTGCAACTTAATAGAAAAATCTGAAGTTTCTGGACCTATAGTATGAACACCTAAAGGTGTATACTTATGCAAAAAGAAAAATGAGAAAATGAAGTTGTAAAATGTAATGCACGACTTTTAACATTATGAATTTCACAAAAGCTTATGTGAAATATCACAAGTCGATATAATGTTAGCATGTCAATGTATGAGATATATGGATATAATGAATATTGTTATAATCAACTCATCTCGCATGACTAATAAAACTATGTATATAAATTCCTGAAGGATTTAATATGCATGAAGCATATAATTCAACTCTTCAAGAACGTAATCGATTAAACAACAGATCTGAAGTGATATAATGAAGGAGAGTAAATAGGCGTTGAACTCTTTTCCTTGACAAAAGTATTGTCCCATTGGATTTTTCTGGCAATGTTTTCAATGAGACAACTTTCATGGCATATTAAAAAAATTATGTACTTTTTTTTCTTTACTAAATTTTTTTTTCCACGGGGTTTTTTTTTCTAATAAGGTTTTAACGAGACATAATTTTCTATAAATGACATCCAATTGGAAATGGTATAAATGTTATAGTTATGGATGTCCATAACATATAAAACATTTATCCTCATCATACCCTATGGTTATACTCCCGTGTGTTATAAATTATATATGAGACCCCTGAAGGGAACAACAAGATTTGTTTTTAATATAATTGCATCAGACCATTATGCTGATTATAGTCAACCAGAGATATTGTATGAAGATGATATTGCTTAGAGGTTATAACATTGAGCACATTTCACGAAAAAAATTTTTTATACAAGTTTTAAAAAGATGGTGGTATTGAAGATATTGACACATAAGATATATATAGCTCAATACAAGTTTTTTTTTATTGATTGAAATTAGGAGTAGTAGCTGTACTCTTTTTTCTTTGTTTAGGTTTTGTCCCACTGAGTTTTCCCGACAAGGTTTTAATGAGTCAACATTTGATTACTCCAAATTTTATATAATTATTTTTCTCCTTCGTTTGGTATTTTTTCCCATTAGATTTTTACCAAACAATATTTTTAACGTAAACAATTATTGTACTAATGGTCATCAAAGGAAAGTGTTGTAAAATATGGAAAACAATATTGATGACCATATTTAAAGATTTCTTACCTAATCTACATGTATTTGAAACCATATATATATATATATGGATCCATTATTATAATAAAATACATAGTTTTTCTCTATTCTCGTCTATTATTTTCTCTAGTTTATAACACAATATATATTTTTTCTTTTGAATACTCATTGTGCTGACTCTTTTTCATCAATTTTTTATTCTTCAAAGTACAATTTCTTTGTTCATGGAGTTGACTTTCTCACAGTCATATGGGTAGCCATTTTCTACATGAATGTATGTTCATTATCAATGATGACTACACACACCTATGGTAGTAGCCCTATCATCTAATGAATTATAGTGTCGAGAAACATAGATACTGACCATGGGTCCACAAAAAAAGTACCAACCGCTTTAAAAGAAAAACAACCCATTATGTAGTAGGGCATAATCAAACTAGTCAATATGTCCCTAAAATATGTTTATCTGACAATGATTTACCATAAAGTTTAATGAGCACATCATACTGATTAGTTAATCCAAGTTAATCTCAATATTCATAGACCAATCATAAATTTATTTCATATACTATATGCAAGAACCTCTCTTATTTTTTTTTTTTTTTTTTTTTTCAATTTAGTAAAAGTAAATGCAAAACAAATACAAGCACACATAATGAGTTTACACAAAAGAATAAAATTTAAAACAATGCTATTTCTACTAAGTAAATATATAGCTTTTTAATGTATCAAGTAAGAACCCACGGTTTTTTGTAAAGTCTCAAATATAGCAGAATATAAGGTATTGGTGAGCAAATCAGTCAACTGATACTCAATCTGAATATATTCCAAAGTGATTATTTTTCTTTCAACCATTTCTAATAAAGTGATGTCTAATGTCAATATGTTTGGTTCTAGAGTGCTGAACATAATTTTTAAAAATATTAATAGCATTAGTGTCAGCACAAAATATAGTAATAGAATATTAATCAATACCATAGTCACTGAGCATTTGTTTCATTCAGAGTAACTGAATATAACAACTACCAATAGCAATATACTTAGCTTCTACACTAGATAAAGAGATGTAGTTTTGTTTCTTACTTAACCATGCAATGAGATTATTACCAATGTAGAAACATCCACCAGTCTTTTTTTTCCTATCATCAATGTTTCCTGCAGTCAGCATCAATATATCCTACAAGATGAGAGTTAGTATCATTAGTATACTATGAACCAAAATATGAATTACAGTTAACATAGCGAATAAGTCGTTTCACAGGCGCAAGATGAGATTTTTTTAGTTTGGCTTGATAACGCGCACAAACTCCCACATTGAATGCTATATCAGGGCGGCTTGCAGTCAAATACAACAGACTGTTTATCATTCTATTGTACAGATTGGAATCGACCTCCTTGCCTTGGTCTTCTCAATAGATCTTCAAGGACGTGGCGATGGGAGTTCTGACTAACTTGGTCTTTTCCAGGCCAAACATTTTTACTATATTTTTTGCATACTTGACATGTGAGATAAAAAATCTCTGAGTCAACATATTTGACTTGTAAACCTAAAAAGAAGTTTAGTTTAGCAACCATACTCATCTAAAATTCATTTTGCATAAGTTTAATAATCTCCCTAGATTATATCTCTGAAGTAGAACCAAACACAATATCATCAACATAGATTTGTACAACTGTTAATCTAGATTTGAGATAATTGATGAATAAAATTTTGTCAGCTCTCCATCTCTTGTATCCTTATTCCATTAAGAACATTGTCAGCCATTCGTACCAAACATGTAGAACTTGTTTTAGTTCATATAAGACATTTTTGAGTTTGAACACATGGTTGGAAAATAAGGATCAACAAATCCCTTAGGCTGCTCAACATAGATTTTTCATTCAAAAGGCAATTTTGACATGCATTTGGTAAAGTTTGAACCTTATTTGACATGCACAAATAGCATGAGTTTAATGGATTAAAGTCGAGCAACATGTGCGAATGTTTCATCAAAATCCAATCCTTCCACTTGAGTGTATTCATGTGCAATCAAACGTGCCTTGTTTCTAACTATGTTGCCATGTTCATCAGATTTATTTTTGAACATCCACTTTGTCCCGATCACATTCGTGTGTTTAGTCTGAGGTACAAGTTTCTACACTTTATTTTTTTCAAATTGAGCTAACTCTTCCTGCATTGCAAGAACCTAATTTTCATCTCTAATTACTTCATTTATATTTTTAGGTTCAGTATGTGAAGTATAGTAAATGTTTTCAAGTTCAGTAGCAAGCCTCCTTATAGTTACCATGCCTTCATTGAAATGAGAAAGCACATTCTCCAAATGATGTGCCTTCTGTATCCAAGAAGGAGATTGTCTTCTTGTTTCATGTTCCCCATTTGTATTAGGTAGGTTAGAACCTCCAAGAGTTGGGGCAGAGACACTAGAACCAGATTCTAGTAGTTCAGTATGTTAGTTATTGTTTTTAAAATCATTTCCATGATCACTCCTAATCCTTGGAATTTTTATGCCCTCAAAGTATTTTTCCGTTGTTAATTTTAGGTGTAAAAATTTAAATATTTAAAAATATCATACTTTTCTTTCAAGAAATTTACCCAAGTGTATCTAGAAAAGTCATCCACGCATACATAGATATAATTTTTGCCACCAATACTTTCAGTATGAATAGGTCCATTAAATCCATGTGTAACAATTCTAATATATGATATGTAGTAAGAATCTGACATTGTTTGTGTGTACTTCTAGTTTGCTTACCATTTTGGCATGAACCACACATATCTTCAAGTTTTTCAATGAGCCTAGGAACTTCGACATTCAATTTTGTTAGTCTCAATAGATCACCGTAGTTCAAATGTCCCAAGTGTTTGTACCACAACTTTGTAGAATCAATCTTTGAAACATGACAGGTAATTTTGGTGTCCAAAAGATAACATTTATCACTAGGCCTATTATCATGTAAGATACAATTATCATCATAATTTCAAGACTTTGCATGAATTTTTTGAGAACATAACTAAGAGATTATCATCACATAATTGGCCTACACTAATCAAATTAACTTTTAAACCAACAACAAACAACACATCTCTTTAAAAAGAGGCAATCCATCATCCAGGATAGTACCTACACCTTCAATTTTACCTTGCGCCATATCACCAAAGGTAACTAATCTTCTGCATGATTTTTGTAATTAGTTAGAAAATAGCGATTTTAGTCATATGTCTAGAACATCCATTATCAAAATACAATGAGTTACGAACAAGTGTTGTATAGGCAACATCAACTATTTAATAATTTAAATCACTTTTTCTGACGAAAAATTGCCTCACTTTAGTGTTACTACGGTGTTTTAATTGTCTATCAATCAAGTTTTTATTAGAAAAACAATGAAAGGAGTCATGTCCAAACTTACCACACATGTTACATTTTATAAAGTATTTAGATTTACCTCTCTGTATTGGGACTTGATATCTTGGTTGTTTGACTGATGAAAGAATTTGAATTGGAGTCTTGACTATGATATCTTGGTTGTTTGGTGATGTTCTATATGGGAACACGAATTCGAGTCTTGGACAAAATTTAATTTAACTGTCCGAGGCATTTTCTTTTCCTTTTCTATCATATCACAAGCCTTCTTTGACATTTGAAGTCCTTCTATATTTTATCATTTCACTTAAACGAAAGATACCAATTGTTAGTTTCTTGACCCTTTCTTTTGACATATTTAATTTATCAAATAAATTTGATTAGCCTTCTTTTTAAGAGTTTGGTTAGAATATTCTTTTCAACATCAATTGATGTCTTATCATCTTCAAAAACTCCATCATCACATAAATAGTAAAATTCTTTTTTTGTTCATCTTCCAATTTTTGTTCAAGCTAATGCACTTAGAACACACACGGCTTGGTCCTTTTGATGGTATATCCAAAGAGTTAGAACCCACAGTCATGTTTTCCACATAATCAATACATTGTAAATTCACAGTAAAAAAAGTTACCTAATTATCAGCAATTCTGTCATCCTCGTTTGAATCCAAATCTCTTTCATCATCTTCACTCCAAGTAATATTCATGGCCTTCTTTGTATGAGATTTATTCAGTGTATTGGCACATTCAGAAGCTGTGTAACCAAATTCCTCACACTCATGACATTGAATTTTTATCTTGTATTGTTTGAAAATCTCTTTTTTATTGTGGTAGAACATTCAAATTCTTTCCTTTTTGAATGCCTTTTAAGAATTTTTTGAATTGTTTGTTGAGCATGACCATGTTTTCATTGGTTTCACTCTCCTCATGATTAACCTTCTTCATCTTTTACAATTTTGAAGGCAATACTAGATCACTATTCTTTCTTCCTCATTTGTAGATGTAGTTTATAAGTCATCAATGATCCCACTAATTCTTCAAACCTTCATTTTCTCAATCTTTTTGCTTTCTTCAATGACTGTTTCTTTAGAGTGGAAATGATCAAGCAAGGATCTAGGAATCTTCTTTACAATTTACTCTCTGAGTACATTTTTCCCAAGGTATATGCTAAAGTGATGTTATTGAGCTTGGCTTAGAAATTCTTGAATTGTTCATCATCTCTCATGGTTAGTTGTTCAAATTCTAGAGTTACTATTTGAAGCTTGGATGACTTGGTAATGGAGGTTCCCTCATGAACAATATGTAAAATGACCCAAACTTTTTTAGTAATCTGACATGTAGAGATCAAATGAAACTGATTAAAATTCAAAAAAGAGAATATAACATTTAAAACTTTAGAATTCCAATTAGTATAATTAAAATTAGTTGTCACCCACTCTTATGCCTTTTTCTCTCTTTCCACACCATTTCAACAACAGTGATAGTTTTATAACCATAGTCAATAAAGTGCCAAACTTTTTCATCAAGAGACTAGATATACACTTGAATCCTAATTTTTCAATAGGCATATTAGTTCTATCTAAAATTGGAGGTCTAAAAGGGGTTTCGTCCATATCTAGGTTTCATATCACACTTATAAAGGTATACCCTCTTTGATACCAATTCAAAGTTCTAAAACCTATATTAATTAAATTAAATTCAGTTTTAATCTTAGTTTAAAAGCAGTGGAACGTGAAAATAAAAAACAGTTCTGACTTGCATACGTGGGTTCAAGCAGTGTTTGTAACTAAACATTTGTTAAGTGCAAAAATTAATGACATAAACTAAACACAAATACTAGATGTAACATGGTAAACTCGAAAGGAAACATCTACGGGCCCCCATGCCACAAGTAAAAACAATCTATTAATAATCTTGACTAAAAATACAATTGTATCCGATTTTTGTAATTTCACAAAATTTAACAAAAGACCAATCAAAAGAACTTAGATCAATTCTCATTTCATACTTTTTCTTTTGACTTGTTAATGAAATAAAATCAAATCCACATGTATTGACTTTATCGCAACTTCCTTATTGTACTTGACCGCAACCATTACTTGGATTACGAAACATCGTCCTTAACTTCACGCCTAGATTAATCAAAATACGAAATCATTCTTGAGCACCAATTGTGTTTTGATTCTTCAATTACTTGAAGAAAGTGTTTTTCTTTGAACAATAATCAATAAAGCATCATGTCTTGTTTAACTTGAATTTAGGCCAAGTTTGAAGCTTAAGGAACAAGAACAATAATTGTAATTTCAAAGCTAAATTCTTTAATGATTTTTACCTTAGTTATAAGTAAAGTAATAATCAATTTAAGAATTATATCTTATCTATAGATCTGAAATAAAATGGTAAGAATATTAGTAGAAAATATACCAAATGATCTTCTATAATTATAGAAAGAAAACTATATTGAAAGTCATTATTAATTGATATATATATATATATATCCAAAACAATATGAAATGATAAATAACCTAAAATACGAGTTGTACATGTTGGTTACGAAATCACATCATAACATGTAAGAAAGTTGAATAAAAGTCACAGCTTAATATTGTGGAAAAATCTGCTTACCATCTTAGCCAATCCGAACTAACAGTAAAGTGTCTATTCATAACGTGCATGTTTACCTCCATTTTTTACAATAAAAATCAACAAAATAAATGAAGTACGCCAATTTAAAATATATGTAAAAATATGTGACACTCATATTTTTCCAACACCCAACATTGTGTTCATTTCTCGTTAAATATTTTGTGATCATCACTTGGAATCTAAAATCTATTTTAATACCGAAGAAGGCTTAAACTTAGCTATTTCTGTTGACGTCAAAATTTGGACAGAGATATTGAATTGATGATTTGTCGACCTCAATTATTATGTCTTTTTTCGAGTCGTGAGTGCAAGATAGTAATGTCATGAAAGGGGGGGTGGGGTGGGGTGGGGTGGGGTGGGGTGGGGTGACCCCTTCTTGCGGGGTTCGGAGCAGAGTCCCAAAATTTTTTTCCTCAAACCACAATTTCTTAGCCTATTTTTATGAGAATCTAATATTTTTTATAAGTCATAATATTTAAAAAGATTATAAGAAGTCATTACACAAAAATATTCAAGGTCTAAACTGGCTAAAGAAAGTTGTGCCCAATGATGTTTTATAAGTGCAAATTCTTCTATAATATAATCTATATCTATTTTATTAACAATGTCTCTCTCAACAAAAATTGTTATGTAGTTGATGCACAAAAATTGTTTTAAAATATAAAATAATATCTATTTTATCTAAAACTAAGCTATATAGTCGATGCACAAAATATTTAAACTCTTTAATAGTGTTATATACAATTATATTGTAATCATATATTTAATGAAACGACATATAAGTAAGTCATATACAACGGAATTATTACAACCAAGTTAGAAAATAAAATAATTTTTCAACATCAAATAGTGGAAGGTGAAACAAATTAAAAAATTCAAGCCCACTTTTGAATTTTTAATTTTCTAAAGTTTGAATTTCAATTTGGGCTACTTTATAAATTATTTTAGACTGTTTTGGTGAAATTTTGGCTTTATATCCTTTTTTTAACACAGTTTAGGCCAAAATTTTGGGAGCTGGGGTTGCCCCTTGAATCCGCCATTGGTTTTCTCTGTACAATGTATATATAATGTGAAATCCAACCAACAAAAAATCTACTGGGTATATTAATAATACAAAACTTATACAATCTTTTCAATGCCCACAACTAGTATCAAAAAGGGCTGCTCAAGGCCTTCATGTTCAAGAAAAAACATGCCAAAGAAACAATAAGGGATAATTAGCACACATACCATTTTTTTTATAAAAAGTTGATATGTACCCTCTTTTTTTAATTTTTTATTCTTACCCACATCTAAATAATATTTATGAAAAATACATTCTTCTCTATTATATAAATTCTTTTAAAAATATTTATTTATTGCATAGTAGTGTACATACTTTATATAATATTCACTTTAGTCCTTCTATTTTTAATTATATTTCAATTAAGTCCTACAAAAACTGCATCTTAAGTCCTTACTCTTTTATATCTTTACACTTTGGTCCCCAAATTTTTAATTATCTTTCAATTAAGTCTTCCAAAAATTGCATCTTAGGTCCTTCAACTTTTTAAATATTTACACTTTAGTCCTCAAATTTTCAATTATCTTTCAGTTAAGTCCTCCAAAAATTGCATCTTAGGTCCTTCAATTTTTTACATCCTTACACTTTGATCCCCAAATTTTCAATTATTTTCAATTTTTTATTCTTACCACGTCTAAATAATATTTATGAAAAATACATTTCTTCTCTATTATATAAACTCTTTTAAAAATGTTTATTTATTGCATAGTAGTGTATGTACTTTATATAATATTCATTTTAGTCCTTATATTTTTAATTATATTACAATTAAGTCCTTCAAAAAATACATCTTAGGTCCTTCATCTTTTACATCTTTACACTTTGGTCCCTAAATTTTCAATTATCTTTCAGTTCAGTCCTCCAAAAATTGCATCTTAGGTCCTTCAACTTTTTACATCTTTACATTTTGATCCCCAAATTTTCAAATATCTCTCAGTTAAGTCCTCCAAAGATTGCATCTTAGGTCCTTCAATTTTGTACATCCTTACATTTTGATCTCCAAATTTTCAATTATCTTCAATTTTTTATTCTTACCCACGTCTAAATAATATTTATGAAAAATACATTTCTTCTCTATTATATAAACTCTTTTAAAAATATTTATTTATTGCATAGTAGTCTATGTACTTTATATAATATTCACTTTAGTCCTTATATTTTTAATTATATTTCAATTCAGTCCTTCAAAAATTGCATATTAGGTCCTTAATCTTTTACATCTTTACACTTTGGTACCCAAATTTTTAATTATCTTTCAGTTAAGTCCTCTAAAAATTGCATCTTAGGTCTTTCAACTTTTTACATCCTTACACTTTGATCCCCAAATTTTTAATTATCTTTCGGTTAAATCCTCCAAAAAATGCATCTTAGATGTGGTAACATATGTGTTACCCGTGTCAAATTGATTTTAATGAAATTGAAGAAGTAACATATAATAACAAATACGGTAACATATATGTTACCCGTGTAAAAATATTGTTTTTAAAAATAAAAATTAGAAATATTTGATTTTACCAAACTAATGTATTTTTTAAAAAATATTTACAAGGAGATAAATCATAAAATAGCATTTGTATTGAAAATGAGGAAGTAACATAAGGTAACACATGTGATAACATATCGTTACTCATGTCAAATTAATTTTAATGAAATTGAGGAAGTAACATAGGATATAATTTGATTTTAGACCAAACTAATGTATTTTTTAAAAACATTTACAAGGAGATAAATCATAAAATAGTAATTGTATTGAAAATGAGGAAGTAACATAGGGTAACATATGTGTTACCCATGTCAAATTGTTGATATTAAAATAAAAAAATTAAATATATTATTTTTATTTAACATAATTAAGTAATTCAAAAATTATAGAAGGATATAATTTGCTAAAAATTGATTTTAATGAAATTGAGTAAGTAACATAGGTTAACAAATATGGTAACATATATGTTACCAAAATAAAAGTATTGTTTTCAAAAATAAAAATTAGAAATATTTGATTGTAGAGCGAAATTAATGTATTTTTAAATACATTTACAAGAATCTAAATTATACAATAGTAATTTTATAGAAAATGAAGAAGTAACATAGGGTAACATATGTGTTACCCATGTCAAATTGTTGATATTAAAAGTAAATAAATTAAATAAATTATTTTTATTTATAATAATTCATATTTCAGAAAATTATAGAAGGATATAATTTGCTAAAAATTGATTTTTATGAAATTGAAGAAATAACATAAGTTAACAAATACGGTAACATATATGTTACCCGCGTAAAATATTGTTTTCAAAAATGAAAATTAGAAATATTTGATTTTAGATGAAATTAATGTATTTTTAAAACATTTACAAGAATATAAATTATAAAATAGTAATTGTATAGAAATTGAGGAAGTAACGTAGGGTAATGTGTTGCCCGTGTCAAATTGATTTTAATGAAATTGAGGGAGTAACATAGGTTAACAAATATGGTAACATATATGTTACCCATATAAAAGTATTGTTTTAAAAATAAAAATTGGAAATATTTGATTTTGAACGAAACTAATGTATTTTTTAAAAAATATTTACAAAGAGATAAATCATAAAATAGCAATTGTATTGAAAATGAGGATGTAACATAGGGTAACAAATGTGGTAACATATATGTTACCTATGTTAAATTGATTTTAATGAAATTGAGGGAGTAACATAGGTTAACAAATACGGTAATATATATGTTACCAACGTAAAAATATTGTTTTAAAAATAAAAATTGGAAATATTTGATTTTGGACCGAAACTAATGTATTTTTTAAAAACATTTACAAGGAAATAAATCATAAAATAACAATTGTAGTGAAAATGAAGAAGTAACATTGGGTAACACATATGGTAACATATATGTTACCCGTGTCAAATTGATTTTAATGAAATTGAGAAAGTAACATAGGTTAACAAATATTGTAACATATATGTTACCCACGTAAAAGTATTGTTTTCAAAATTAAAATTTGAAAATATTTGATTTTAGACTAAACTAATGTAGTTTTTAAAAAATATACTGAGATAAATCATAAAATAACACTTGTATTGAAAATGAGGAAGTGACATAGGATAACACGTGTGGTAACATATGTGTTATCCATGTCAAATTAATTTTGATGAAATTGAGGAAGTAATATGAGGTTAATAAATACGGTAACATATATGTTACACTGCATAAAAAATCTTGTTGTATAAAATAAAATTTGGAAATATTTTATTTTGACAAATTAATGTATTTTTAAAAATATTTACAAGGAGATAAATCATAAAATTACAATTGTATTGAAAATAAGGAAGTAACATAGGGTAACACATGTGGTAATATATGTATTACCGTGTCAAATTGATTTTAATGAAATTGAGTAAGTAACATATGTTAACAAATACAAGAATAACATGTATGTTACTCACGTAAAAGTATGGTTTTCAATAATAAAAATTTAGAAATATTTGATTTTAAACCAAATAAATGTAGTTTTTAAAAAATATTTATAAGGAGATAAATCATAAAATAGCAATTGTATTGAAACGAGGAAGTAACCTATGTGGTAACACATGTGTTACCCTTGTCAAATTGATTTTAATGAAATTGAGGAAGTAGCATAGGTTAAGAAATACGGTAACATATATATTACCACGTAAAAGTTTTGCTTTCAAAATTAAAATTTAGAAATATTTGATTTTAGACCAAACTAATGTAGTTTTTAAAAAACATTTACAAGGAAATAAATCATAAAATAGCAATTGTATTGAAAATGAAGAAGTAACATAGGGTAACACATGTGGTAACATATGTGTTAGCCGTGTCAAATTGATTTTAATGAAATTGAGGAAGTAACATATGTTAACAAACACGGTAACATATATGTTACCTACGTAAAATTATTGTTTTTAAAAATAAAAATTGGAAATATTTAATTTTAGACCAAACTAATGTATTTTTTAAAAACATTTATAAAGAGATAAATTATAAAATAGCAATTGTAGTGAAAATGAGGAAGTAACATTGGGTAACACATGTGGTAACATATATGTTACCCGTGTCAAATTGATTTTAATGAAATTGAGGAAGTAACATAGGGTAACAAATTCAAGAATATATATGTTACTCGCGTAAAAAATTATTTTTGAAAAATAAAATTTTGAAATATTTGATTTTAGACCAAACTAATGTAGTTTTTGAAAAATATTTAAAAGGAGATAAATTATAAGATAGCAATTATAAAGTGTTTTTAAAATAAATACAAAGTATTGATTTTATTGCAAATGAGCAAATAACACATAGTGACATAACAATTTGATCTTCTCTACTCAATAGGGAGATTTATTTAGTATTTGAATATTTGGAGGAACAAAATGTGTTTGATATTAAAGTCAAAACACTTTAGTGACCGATGGGCAAAATAATTTTTTACTAGGTGGAGGAGAGCAGCTCAAGTAATATATATGTTACTAATATAAAAATATGTGTTTTAAATAAAAAATTGAAATATTGATTTTAAATGTAAAGAATGTATTTTTAAAAAATTTATAAAAATAGAGAAATGATAAAATATTGATTTTAATGAAAAATAAAGAAAGTACCATATAGTAACATATATGTTACCCGTGTAAAAAATTTGTTTTAAAAAAAAAAATTGAAATATTAATTTTAAAGAAAAATAATGTATTTTTAAATAATTATAAACTATTGATTTTATTGCAAATGAACAAGTAACACATAGTAATATATATATGTTACTAGTATAAAAATATTTTTAAAATAAAAATTAGAAATATTGATTTTAAATAAAAATAATGTATTTTTAAAAATTTATAAAAATAGAGAAATGGTAAAATATTGATTTTAATGAAAAATGAGGAAGTAACATATAATGTTACCGTGTAAAAATATTGTTTTAAAAAAATTGAAATTTTAATTTTAAAGAAATATAATGCTTAATTTTTTAAATAATTATAAAATATTGATTTTATTGCAAATGAGCAAGTAACACATAGTAACATATATATTACTAGTATAAAAATATTTTTTAAAAAATTGAAATATTGATTTTAAATGAAAATAATATATTTTAAAATATTAATAAAATTAGAGAAATGGTAAAATATTGATTCTAATGAAATATGAAGAAGTAACATATATAGTAACATATATGTTACCCATGTAAAAATATTGTTTTTCAATTAAAAATTAAAATATTAATTTTAAATAAAAATAACATATTTTTTAAAAAAAATAATAAAATGAGTAAATTATAAAGTATTAATTCAATGAAAATGATGAAATAACACATATGTTACTTCGTGTAAAAATATTGTTTTCAAATTAAAAAAAATAAAATATTTATTTTATGAAAATATGTATTTTTAAACAATTATCAAAGAAAATAATTGTAAAATATGATTATAGTTATTATTATATTTAAACTAGTATACAAATATGATAGTAGGTGGTGGTAACACGTGTTAATTTAATTTAAATTAAAGTAACATATGTGTATCATAATTTAAAATAGTATATAAATATTTATTTTGTTCGTTTAGATGAAAATTCGAGTGTAAAGTCAAAGATTTAATTGAAAGTGCACTTATTTTGACCACTAAAATTACACTTATTTTGGCCACTAAAATCAAGGATTTGGAGGACCAAACTTTGAACATGTATAAAGTTGAAGGACCTAAGATGCAAATTTTAGAGGACTTAACTAAAAGATAATTGAAAATTTGGGGACCAAAGTGTAAAGATATAAAAGTTGAAGGACCTAAGATGCAATTTTGGAGGACTTAAGCTGAAAGATAATTAAAAATTTGGAGACTAAAGTGTAATGATGTAAAAGATTAAGGACCTCGGATGTAATTTTTGGATGACTTAATTAAAATATAATTGAAAATATAAGGACTAAAGTGAATATTATATAAAGTACATGACTACTATACAATAAATAAATGCCACATCATCATTCCACATTATAAAATATTGTTTTTAATTAAATGAGGTATTTTTTAAATCAAACCAAGAAAATAAGGTATTTTTTAAATAATAAAAAAAAGAGGTATTTTTCAACTTTTTTACAAAAAATAGGGCTCTTGTCAACTTTGCCCAAACAATAATCTCAAAAATTACCGACCCACTCAACCCCCTACATTTCCTTCTACTTTAGTATCTATAAGCACATATTTATCCACACAAACATCATGCCCTCTTTTGAAATTGGGAGGGATATCTTGATGATTTGGCCGGGAAGTGAAGAGAGTTTAGAGAGAAAGCTTGAGGAATGAGACGTGAATGTTTGATTCAAAGGTCGATTGTCATAACATGACACCCTTTTGGATGAACTAAGCATGGGAAATCATATACTTAGAGCTTAAGAGATTCAATGACAGATTTCTTTTCCTGGTTGATAGTGCATTTAAAGATGGTGGATATTGAAGAAGAAAGAAATGTGCATGGTTGAGTGGAAGAATAGAGCCTCTTTATTATTTTTTTAATTTTTGTAGGGTATATTTGTTTATTTTTCTATTCTTATTTTTCTTTTTTCTTGTTTTTTGTTTTTTGTTTTTTTTGTTTATTTAAAGAGGAGGGCCAATGCTATTTTAAAGATTATAGATATATCCTTACATTTTAAAAAAAATTGAGGACTAAATATACTATTTTCTCTTAATTTAAAAACGAAAAAAAAAAGACAAAAAAAAAAAATTACAACGGCAGGTGATTGCGAGATCTTTAAAAGTTAAGTACTAATTCAAATGGAGTTTTTATGAGTCTTATGACAAGAATTTTGTAATCCCATATTTAGACTCCTGGCCTTAAAGGGAAATGAGTTACAACTACTAGAAATTTTCATAATCGCAAAATAGCTGAAAAAAATATTAATTATTATAACTAGGGTGATTCACGAAATTTTAGGAAAGCCTATTGCGAAAAGCCTAAAATACATGTAAAACAGACAATCAAATGATCAATAACGATTAAGGCTGGAAAGACCAAAATTAGGGAATTTGTCTAACAATAATTAAGGAAAAAACAAAGATTAGGGAGTAGGGGTAATTACAAGACTGTAAAGCAGGTAACATTGGTGAAATATTCATTTGCTTCACATATATGGGGAATTGAGATTCTACAAGTAGCTAGACTAAAGAAATAAAAGAAAATTGAAGCAACAAACTAGCTCACATTGACGGGTGTTTCTCAGATTTTATGTTTAGGGTTTATGGTTTACGACTTGCAAAATAAGTATTAGCTGCTACTGCTAGCTCATTCCTAGTACATATCATTGTACCTTATGTTGTGTCAATTGTTTAAATTTCAATGATTGGCAACTTCGATTGGAAAAATATTATAAGTTATTTCGTCGGGTAAAGAAATTATAATCACCATTTAATGTAGCAGTAGTAAATTTCTCATTTAGCCCATCATAAATATATATTTTATAAAAGTGTCATGGATTTCTTTTGGGAAAGCGTGTCATGTAGTGTATTGTGTTTGTTTATGACACTATATTCGTTACAAAATAAACATATAAGAGTTATTAAATATAAGAGGTTCACGGTGTCTTTCTATGTATATATATTTTCTTATTTTGTAAATAACATGCAAATTAAGTATGTGCTAGCTTGTTCCTAGTAGATAAAAATTATCTAACCCTATACTCTCTCAATTGTTTAAAATTTGACAATTTTTTTGGGCAAAAATATCATATGAAATCCATTTTTAATTATACTTACCAACACGGGTTACGTTGTCAATGTACTATGCCCGAATGTCGTTGGTCCTCAAGGATGTTTGAATATTTAGCCAAAGTAGATTGCACATAGTCTGTGTTGCTCGAGATCGATGACTCCGAATGTGTGTGATGCTTGATAGAAACATGCATGGACATTGGTCATCACATGCTTAATAATCATGGACTTGAAGTGACTTGTTACCACCTATTACAATAACTCTATTGATTATTAAGCACGTTAAAGAGAAAAGCCTGAAAATTATTGTAACACCCAATATTATTTAACATTTGAATTTTTTCTTTTTGAATGTGAAATATTCAATTAATGTTTTTGCATTATGACCTTTTTGTTCTTGTCAAATATTCATTTCATAGTCCGGAGATCGATCTCTATCTACACAACTAATCAATGCGGGACCACCCAAATCTATCTCCAAAAGACACAATTGCTGACAAGTGGGTATATTAGCTTCTAAAAATTGTTGCGTATGCCTTCTTCATGGTCGAGACATTCTGATGTGATATTAACAAATGTACTCTACTAGGAATAGTAATATCATAGTTATGTTCCTCCACAAATTTGTTTATAACACATAAATGTCCAGTTTTGTTAAATAATAAAGATTCGTATATTCAATAATGGTGTAAATAACTCATTACAATCAATCCTATTTATAGGAGAATGGTCATAACTCTAAAAGAAAAAGAAAATAAGTAGAATTCTAAAACATATTGTTCCCTAACTTAATTGGAACTCTATTCGTGCTAACACTTCCCCTCAAGTTGGAGCATAGATATGTGACATGCCCAACTTGCTAATTGCACCATGGAACACTCTTCCGCAAACTGCTTTCGTGAGAATATCTACCAATTGATCTTCTGACCTAAAATATGGGAACTATATATTTTTCGATCAAGTTTTTCCTTAATAAATTGATGATCCACTTCAACGTGTTTACTACAATCATGTTGAACTGGATTATGTGCAATTTCAATGGCTGCCTTATTATCACAATGTAGATTCAAATAACCTTCATAATCAATTTCCAAATCTTATAAAACACGCTCAACCCATGGAAACTCACACAGACCATGCGCCATACCTCAGAATTCTGCACTTGATCTAGCAACTACCTTTTGCTTCTTGCTTCTCCATGTAACAAGATTACCTTCCACGAACGTTAAGTAACCTAATGTAAACCTCCTACATCCTAATTTTCTGCTCAATCTGAGTCCGTATACCCTTCAATTCTATGGACTTCATTCTTGTAGAATAATAATCCTATTCCTAGAGCACTTTTTAAATATTGCAAAATCCGATGCATTGCATTCATATGGTCTTCACTTGGAGCATGCATGAACCGACTCACCACATTTACTGCATAGGCTATGCCCTGTCTTGTGTGTGATAGGTAAATCAATCTCCCAACTAGCTAGCCATTGATACTATCCTTTGTTGGATAAAACTTGATCTGCAACACTTCCATGCTTGTGGTTCATCTCTATAGGAGTCTCTACTGGTTTACAATCTAACATTCCAGTCTCAGTTAGAATGTTCATCACATATTTTTTGACCTGGAAACTTCAATTTCTAAGAATTATCTTAGTTGTCCAAGATCTTTCATTTCAAATTTTTCTGCCAAGTACTCTTGTAGTGTCTTTCTTTCATCTGGATCATCTCGTGTCAAGACCATATCATCCACATAAACAATCAATGCCGTACTTTCTCATTGTTTTGCTTTATAAACAAAGTATGATTTGAGTTATTTTGCTTATAACCAAATTCTTTCATAGTAGAGGAGAATCTTCTAAACCAAGCTTGATGTGACTATTTTAGTCCATATAACACCTTGCTTTACACCTTGATCTACATACTTCAGCTTTACTCGAGGACTTGCTTTTAGTTTTCGATGGTAACTCCATGTAAACTTCTTCCTCTAGATCTCCATTGAGAAACGTATTCTTGACATCAAATTGTTGCAATGGACAGTCTCAATTTGCTGCTATGGACATAAATATATGTATGATATTGATATTGGTAACTGGAGTGAAAGTCTCTTGATAGTCCACATCATACTTTTGTGTATACCAATTTGCAACTAGCCTTGCTTTGTACTTGTTAATCTTTCCATCTGTCCTGAATTTTACTATGAACACCCATCTACACCAAATTGCATTCTTTTCTTCAAGGTAATAAACAAAGTTCCCCTCTATTGTTCTTCTGAAAAACATCAATCTCTTTATTCATCACTTTGGTCCATTGTTGATTTGTAAATACATTATGCACACTACTAGGAGTAGACACATCAAATAATTGATTAACAGTAAATGCATACGATTCTAACAACCTAAAAAGGGTATTATAATGATCGAGTACTTATTTTTGGCTTTGGTATCGGGTTCATATTATTTCTTTGGAACTCTCCTATTTGACTTTTGTGGATATTTGTTGACTACATCTTTTGTCAAACTAGGAAAATCATTAGATTTATCAAGAAAAGAGTTATGAGTTACCTGATCAAGGACGTTCTGGGTTGATTCTTTAGTTAATACTGTAGCTGGGTCATCTTAGAAATAAAATGGATCAATGTGGAAATTCTCATCAGTGCCATGATATGGTGTACTGGGCTTCACTACTTCAGTATTTTTTCATTTATCCTTATATCTAGAATCTAAACTTGTGGCATTAGGCCTATTGCAATCTAGGCTAGTTCAACAAGCAGCATCAGGCCCTAAACTCTCAATCAACTTCATAACAACACTTTTCCCATTTTCCTGCAATTCAAATAAGTCATTTTCATCTTCATTCTCTTCATGATGACACTTTCCCAAAAGATAAGACTCGGTAATTTTAGAGAGATAGCACGGTTCTAATTCATGAAACTAGGCATCCAAGGTACATATAATTTTTGAGTGTGAGGGTCATAACACCGATAACCTTTTTGAAACTCCGAGTACCCTACAAAAATACAACATTGTGCACAATGATCAAGTTTACTTCGCAGTACGTTAGGCACATGAACATAGACCGTACGTCCAAAAATATGTGGTTCAAGATTTGGAAGAAGAGGACTCGAAAGGAAAGACTGCATCTTTTGTAGTGGAGTTTTAAAATCAATGATATTGGATGGTATTCGATTAATCGAATATGATGTGGACTTAATTGCCTCACCCTAATAGAATTTTGGCATATTCATACCAAAGAGGGAAGCTCGAACAATTTTCTAAATTTGCGTATTTTTATTTTTTGCTAGTCCATTTTGTTGTGGAGTATAGTATAAGAAGTTTGATGATGAATACCATGGTTTCTGAAAAAGGCTTCCAATGTTTTGTCCATAAACTCCTTTCCATTATCAGATTGAAAAGTGCGAACCCGACGTTGATATAGAGTTATCACCATTTTATAAAAATCTTGAAACGCTATACTAACATCACTTTTATTTCAAAAAAGAGAAATCCATGTCATCCACGTACATTCATCAATAAATGTAACAAAATATCGAGCAGCAGACAATTGGACTTTTTTGCAGGGCCCAAACAGTTGAACGAGTAACAACAAATGGCTCTAAACTTTTATTCAAACTGGGTAAATAAATGATACGATGATTCTTGGCTAGTTTATAATTATTAAAAAAAATCACCTAAATGAAAAAAAAGATTCGGTTGTAATTTCTTAAGATAACCAAAAGAAAGATGCTCTAACATACGGTGTCATAACAAACTAGTTGCTCTATCTTTATCCTCACTACTAGCTTAATTTGCGTGACTAAGCTTTGACCCCCATTTTTTCACCAAGTTAAGATTATAAAGCTTGTCCCATCTAACACCATAACCAAGAATCTTCCAGGTTAGAATGTCTTGAAAAACACAAAAGGAAGACCAAAAAATTACAATGTGAGCAAGTTTAGAGGTGATTTGGCTAACAAGGAGAAGATTATATTCGATGGATAGAAAAATAAGAACAATATCTAAAGTGAGAGAATCAGATAAAATAATATATCCATCTCCAATAATAGGAGGAGAGTTACTATTGTTTGTAGAGATGACAGACTGAGGCGGTGGGTTGATAGATTGTAACTAACCAGAATCTCTAGTCATATGATCGAATGCACCTGTATCAATATCCCAAGTGCTATTTTTAGAAGTAGTAGAGAGTGCAGAAACATTACCAACTGTATTTGGATGAACTACATTAGCTATAAGTTGCACTTATCCTCATATAGATGTCATCATGGCTTTCCCTTCAAGATTCTTTCGAGGTTTTTGAAAAATTGCACCATTCCGAGTAGCATATAATCTCATAACTTCTCTATTTTGAGTGTCTAGATTCACCACAATGAGTACATATTCGCCATCCATATTTTCCAGTAGCCTTTTTCGTAGTAGCCGATAAAGATCTTTTTCGGGCTTGGTTTTCCATTATCGTCGAATTTTTAGAAATCATATATGATCCTCCAATCGTCTGTTTCTATTGAAACTCCCTCCAGACATAGGCATATACACTCTCAAGATCAGGTTTAAGATTTTTTTCCATGATTTGTCCATGAACTAGTTCAAATTCAGAATCAAGTCCACTTAGAAAGATATGAACTTGAAGTCTTGCCATGGTTGAGTGCAACTGAACTACTATTTCAACCATTCCTACCTATGACGATGTTCGGTGATCAATTTCTTAAAAATAGTGACCAACTATTTATAATAAGTGGGCAAAGGATGACCATTCTGCTTGGTAGAGAGAGATCTCTGGTTTAATTTAAAGATACACGTTTCATCCGATCCATCATAGAAAGTTCAAGACACCGCCTTCCATATCTCCTTAGTAGTAGGAAGATAAATAAATCGCTGCATTAAGAAATGACTCATTGAGCACATGTTTGGTAGTGTTGAAATAAGTTGTGGGTGAATATGTGGATAAAAAGTGGATTGTAAGTTGTGAAACCTATGAAATATGTGTATAAAAAATATGTTTGACTAGTTTAATCCAGATAAAATTATAAGTTAAGAACTACCAAATATGGGTTGAGTCAATAAGCCAGCTCTGGACTCAATGACTATCAATTATCCAAGCATCTAAAGTCAGGTCTCGACATTTTGGGTTTTTTACTTCTCCAGTAACGTACCCGACCTTATTACAAGCACCAATCCGCATATCCATGAGTTAAGACAATAATGAATAATTAGTCTCATCTAGGGTTATTTGGTTGCAAAAGCAGAATTATCTTGGTAAACTACAATATGTGGTGCTATGGTTAAAGTTATTGGAACGGTTGGAACTATGGTGTCGATTTCGCCTTGGGTAATTGACATTGGGACAATGATATTTCGAAGATAGGTTGTTCAAAATAAAAAAAAAAATGAAGAACAAACAAAGAATTCGGGGTTTTCCTCACATTTACATATGTAGAGAAGAAAGAACGTATTTTTGGAAGTCTAAACGAAGGAATTGGGTCAAAAAGGTCGAACATCATGGCGAAGCCGTGTGTTTTGTCCGTTGGACCGAATATACTCAAAATGCACTATAAAAGCTCCGAAAATAAACACTTCACTTAATATGAAAAGATGATTGCTCTTATACTAAGTTAAATAATAAGGATTCATATATTCAATAATAATATTAATAACTCATTACAATCAATCCTAACTCTAAAAAAAAAAAAAGAAAATAAGTAGAACAGTCCTAATTCTAAAAGAAAAAGAAATAAATACAATTCTAAAACATTTTATTTCCCAACTTAACTGGAACTCTATTCATGCTAACAGGTTTGTTGCTTCACCACATAATCTTGCAATGCGCAATGCACCCAATTCGTGTCTGTCCACTGTTTATTTCCCAACACGTAGCACAAGATATTTATGTTTCCTATGGTATGTCTCATATGTTTTCCTTTCTTTAGAGCAAACAAAAAGTTTCTAATAGATTTTATTCATTTTTTTTACTGTTTACTATTTGTGAACTAAATCTCGCTTCGCGTGCATATTGATTGTAAAAATGGAGACATTCTCATGTGACTCAAAATTTTTCCCAATTTTTGATTTTCGATTAATGGAACTTGCGGAACGTACACATTATCTGCACTTTGTGATTCGATCCCTATTAAAACATGAAAAAAAATAGGAAAAAGATTGAATCACAAACTAAAAAAAACAAATATAACTCGATCAACTTCAAAATACTTCAGAACTCAACTAATTCTAATTTTGTTGCTATTAAAAAAAATCATATGGTTATTTGGCAAAGAATGATGGGTGCAGAGTTCTTAGACAGAGCGGAAGATGGGTGGTAGAGATTGGTGTGGTGGTGCGCTATTGGGCTGGACAGACGGGAGCAATGGATAAAGAGCGCAAATGAGGGATAAAAAACATGATCTGTGGAAATTAAGCTCAGTTTGGAGGTGCTTACGTGAAAGTGGTGACGTGGTAATTTTATATGAGTTTGACATACCACATAGGATGTAAGTTTGATAAAAAAAAAAAAAAATACCCAATGAGGACAGAAGATTAGCACTGATATTTGGATATCTTTCTTTCTAAAAACACAAAGATGTACTTGTTAGTTAAGTTATAACGAAACCCACAAAGCTAGTGGGACGCACACGCACGGACGCATTGTGACACTATTAGTAGTGCAGTCGGCATGTTTGATTAGTGTGATAGGGTTAAGCTAGACTATGACATGGGCTCGGATGCCAATTGAAGTGATTTAATTATTTTGCAAGAGTTAATAAAAAGATTGATTGTGACGGTTCATCTTCATGAAATCATCGACACGCTTCAGATTTAAACAAAATAAATTTGTTAGATAACGACAATTTATGAAATAAGTGATTGAAAAATTGATAAAAATTATGAATTCCATTAAATATGTAGTTAAAATTAATTTTTAACTTTAATTCAAATTTTGTTAATTTTTTAAATAAAACCAAACAAAGCTTAAATTAAAATCTACATGCTTCTTCGCAAAGGAACTTTATCTCTTCAAAAATGGCTTCTGCGAATTTATATGTGTAGATCACTACAAGAATGATAAAAGAATTATTTCTAATATTTTAATGCAGAATATCATTTTCAAAAATAGAAAAATCTGGAATTGTAATATGCCAATATAATTTATTAAATTTTGGAAGACTTGAAACAATTAGGATATTAGAATTATTCTATACATGATAAATAGAATATTTTTGGACTCCACTATATCATGAGACGAATCTTCTAGAAACCTATCCGCACAGTAATAATGGGAGCTAGAGGTGGCAAAATAGGTCGGAATGGTGGGCTAGCCTAAATAACCCGGATTTCGGGCCAGGTCGGCCCAATAAAAAATTGGGTCAAATTGGCCAAGTACGATTAGTCCACTTGATCAACCGGACTAACTCTGGGTTAGCCAGGAAAAATCTTGGCCCAAATTCTCACCCCACGCATACGCCTATGCCCACCCCTCCACCCTTGTCGAAAATCTACCACAATCGAAGGGATTTCTCTCCCATATTGGCCTCACTGGTTTCACGACCAAACCAAAAAGGGGAGTGGGGGGTGTCGAAAATCTGCCACAACCAGGAGAATTTTGAGGGTGGTGTCGAAAATCTACCACAACTGGGGAAATTTCTCCCCATCGATTGGTCGCAAAACCAGTGAGAAATTTCCTTAAATAAACGACCAAATCGGAGCGGTGTTTCTGTCGCCGGGCTTTTCCCGTGAATAAGGAGAAGAAATCTCCCTCGATTTGGAAAATATGGGGGATGGGAAGATGAAACTACCTTTTTTTTCTCTCTTTTTTAATTGTTTTTAAATATCAAAAAAATTAAGAAAATTAAAAAACTAAAATTTGAAATTTGAGTTGGTCCAAAAATTACCACCATTGTAAATCGGGCGATGCCGGCCGGACCACCGGTTTCTTAAGTGGCCCATTCATAGTCGAGCCGAGCCAATCGGCCAATTTGCCATCTCTAGTGGGGAAGAAGATGTAGATGATGTTTTTTTAATTGTTTTAAATAATAGAATGTAAAAAGACCATTTTGCACTTTTAAAAAAGTTAGAAAACCTAATTGCAATTTTTTCATTATATTTTTTTTTCCAGTTATTTTAATTTATTTAAATTATGGACAAATTTGTCAAAAAGACCATTTGTGCGAATTAATGAAAAAATGTAGACTATATCTACAAAAAAAAATTGAATAGAGATGCTATTGCTACAAAATTGAAAAAATAGAGTATGTGAATATAATTTACCATTAATAGAAAGATGGACTACTTAATGAAATATTGATGCAAGATTTATAATAGGAACATTACTATCGTCTAATTTAACAAAATATTCTCTCCTCTTTAGCCATTTTCCATATTTATTTTCCTTATATGATCAACTATCGACTTTAAGTCTTTAACTCGTTATAAATTTTGTCAGTTAAAGGGAGATATTATATTTTCTTTTTAATACATTCGTCATAAAAAATTTCAATTATAACCCATTACAAACCTCTTTTAAATAATCGTACATCATATTTCCTGGGAAAATTTGTACATTTCGTCTGCAACTTTTATTGTTTGTTAGTAATCTAACATTAACTTATTTTTAGTACCAAACATATCCAACATTTCATTTAATTACAAATCACATCCTCATTAACAGATTTTGACGAATTTGTCCTCCTCTTTAAATAAATAAAAATAATAAAATAATAAAACAACAAAAATAAAAAATAAAAAATTACAAAAAAAATCCTATAACTTTTTAAAAAGACAAAATATCTTCTTCCTTAAGCCACCACCCACCCCCAAACCCACCACTTCATTCACGATGCCGCCGCCATGTCCACCACAGTCAAATGGCAGAAACAATGACAATTGTTGGATAGCTCATGCGAGTTGAACAAGAAGTCACCCCGAAGTAAAGTAAGAAATTTTAGCTTTAGCAACTTATTTTACAGAGAACCATTCTCTCTTTTGAACCGCAAATAACCTACTTTGCTAATATGTTGTTATATCATTCTCTATCATGATTTTTCTTGTCTTTGTTTCATTTCTTGTGTTTCCCTTTTATGGTAAAATTTGATGAAAAATTATATTATTCTGTTATTACTGTTTTATTGTTCTGTTCTCAATTTGGAAAGTGGAAAAAAATCAATAGTCTTTGATTTGATTTCTTCCAACATAATGCTTCTAATATTCATCTTTATCCTTTAGTTACAATCTATTGACTTTTCTCAACTCCTTTTCTTTTTCTCCTTTTGATTTGATAAGTGGGTTTCATTATTTCCATTTTTTTTATTTTTTTTTGCCTGATGAGGACACATCCCAAAATGGGGGAGAGATTTTTTGAAACAAAAGATGAAAGGTTAAATTGAAAATAAATCTTTCATTATTGAGATTGGTTTTGATGTAGTTATGAGTCCATGGCGTGATAAAAAAAAAAAAAAAAAAAATTCAAATAGCTCATCAAGGGTGTCCTTGTTTATGCTATTTCATTGTGGTGGAGGTGGTAGCTGTGATGTGGAAGTGATGTATGTGGCTGGCTGGCGGGCGAGTTGACGGGAAAAAAATATTGGGCAAACTTGACAAGAGTCATATTTTTAATAAAAAAGTTGAAAAATACTTCTTTTTTTAATATTTCAAAAAATACCTCATTTTCATAGTTTGCTTTAAATACCTCATTTCATTAAAATTAATATTTTATAATTTAATAAAAAATACATTATTTTCATTTAAAATCTATATTTCAATTTTTCTTTGTCTAAAATTATATTAATTTTTTTTAAAATTAATATTTTAGTTTTTCATCGTCTAAAATTTTATTATTTTTATCTAAAAATATCATATTTGTATACTATTTCAATTATAATAATAATTATTATATTTTACAATTTATTTTCTTTTATGATTGTTTAAAAATACATTAATTTCATAAAATCAATATTTTAATTTTTTTATTTAAAAAACAATATTCTTACATGAGTAACATATGTGTTACTTCATCATTTTCATTGAAATCAATACTTTATAATTTTACTCATTTTAATATATTTTTTAAAAATATATTATTTTTATTTAAAATTAATATTCCAATTATTTTTATTGAAAAACAACATTTTTACATGGGTAACATACCTTCCTCATTTTTTATTAAAATCAATATTTTTCAAATATATTATTTTCATTTAAAATCAAAATTTTCATTTTTCATTTGAAAATAAATTTCAATACGTGTAACATATGTGTTATCATATTTGTTACTTCATCATTTTCATTAAATCAATACTTTACAATTTATATCATTTTATAATTTTTTTAAAAATACATTAGCTTCATTTAAAATCAATATTTCAAATTTTTTATTTAAAAACAACATATTTACACGGGTAACATATGTGTTATTATATGCTATTTCATCGTCTTCATTAAAATCAATAATTCATAATTTATCTTCTTTTTATAGTTTTATAAAAAATACATTATTTTCATTTCAAATTCATATTTCAAATTTTTTTTTTTGAAAACCACATTTTTACACAAGTAACGTATATGTTACTTTATTATTTTCATTAAAATTAATAATTTTTACACTGGTAACATATGTGTTACTATATGTTATTTTATTGTCTTCATTAAAATTAATAATTTATAATTTATCTTCTTTTCATTGTTTTTAAGAAAATACATTATTTTCATTTAAAATTTATATTTCAAATATTTTTTTGAAAACAACATTTTTAAACGAGTAACATATATGTTACTTCATCATTTTCATTAAAATCAATTATTTTTACACTAGTAACATATATGTTATTATTATCAATCGCATTCTACCACTACTACCACTCGTCTTATACCAACACCAGAACCACTACCACCACAATCGGGTTCTAATCCGCTACCACCATCTACAACTATAATCACATCCACCACAAATGTGGTAACATATTTTAAATTAGAATAACACAAGTGTTTACCACCACCAACACACACAGGTAACGTATATATTACTTTATCATTTACGTTAAAATCAATAATTTTTTGCACTGTTAACATATGTGTAGTATGTTATTTTCTCGTCTTCATTAAAATCAATAATTTATAATTTATCTTCTTTTCATAATTTTTAAAAAAATATATTATTTTCATTTAAAATTCATATTTCAATTTTTTTTTGAAAACAATATTTTTACACGAGTAACGTATATGTTACTTCACCATTCTCATTAAAATCAATAATTTTTACACTAGTAACGTATATGTTACTATTACTAATTGCTTTATACCACTATTACCACTCGTCTTATACCAGCATCAGCACCACAACAATCAAGTTCAAATACACTACCAACATCCACAACTACAATCACATCCACCACAAATGTGATAACACATGTGTTACCATATTTTAAATTAGGATAACATAAGTATTACCACCACCAATATGTCTAACACACACGAGTAATGTATATGTTACTTCATCATTTTTATTAAAATCAATAAGTTTTACACTAGTAACATATGTGTTACTATATGTTATTTTATCGTATTCATTAAAATCAATAATTTATAATTTATCTTCTTTTTATAGTTTTTTAAGAAAATACATTATTTTCATTTAAAATTCATATTTCAAATTTTTTTTTGCTAACATTTTTATACAAGTAACATATATGTTACTTCATCATTTGTACTAAAATCAATAATTTTTACACTAATAACATATATGTTACTATTACCAATCACTGCTAACACTACTACCACTCGTCTTATACTAGCACCAGCACCACCACCTCTACAATCGGGTTCGAATCCACTACCAACATCCACAACTACAATCACATCCACCACAAATCTGGTAATACAAGTGTTAATAACACAAGTGTTACCACCACCAACACACACGAATAATGTACATGTTACTTCATCATTTTTATTAAAATCAATAAGTTTTACACTAGTAGCATGTGTTACTATATGTTATTTCCTCGTATTCATTAAAATCAATAATTTATAATTTATCTTCTTTTTTATAGTTTTTAAGAAATACATTATTTTCATTTAAAATTCATATTTCAATTTTTTTTTATAATAACATTTTTACACGAGTAACGTATATGTTACTTCATCATTTCACTAAAATCAATATTTTTTTACACTAGTAACATATATGTTACTACTACTACTACTACTACTACTACTACTACTACTACTACTACTACTACTACTACTACCACTCATCTTATACCAGCACCATCACCACCACAATCGAGTTCGAATCTGCTACCAACATCCACAACTATAATCACATCCACCACAAATATGGTAACAAATGTGTTACCACATTTTAAAATAGGATCACATAAGTGTTACCACCACCAACACACACGAGTAATGTATATGTTACTTCATCATTTTCATTCAAATCAATAATTTTTACACTGGTAACATATGTGTTACTATATGTTATTTCCTCATCTTCATTAAAATCAATAATTTATAATTTATCTTCTTTTTATAGTTTTTAAGAAGATACAATATTTTTATTTCAAATTCATATTTCAATTATTTTTTTTAAAAACAACATTTTTACACGAGTAACATATATATTACTTCATCGTTTTCAGTAAAATCAATAATTTTTACTCTGGTAACATATATGTTACTATTATCAATCATTTTCTACCACTACTACCACTCGTCTTATACCAGCACCACCATCACCTCAATCGGGTTCAAATCCGTTATCAACATCTACAGCTATAATCACATCCACCACAAATAGGCATGGCAATGGACCGAGCTGAGCCGAGCTAAAACACGAGCTCGGCTCGTCCATGAGGGTGAGCAAGCTCGGCTCGTCTCAAACAAATGAGCTCGATTCGCCCACGGGCTCGTGGGCGAACGAAACGAGCAGCTTTCGACCTTTTTTTTAATTTGAAAATAAATCCTTCCTTTTTATTTTGTTAAAGAAAAAAATATAAATATTTAAAATGAATCCTTTATCTTTATCTTTATCTTTATGTTAAAGATTAAATATTTATCTTTATGTTAAAAATTTTATTGAATCCTCATCATTATTATATTTTTTAAAATCCTCATCTTTGACTCTTTGTTATTTTTTTTTTTTTTTGAATTTGAAAATAAAAAAGAAATTTGAAAATAAAAAGGAAATTAGAAATACAAAATCCTTTATGTAAAAAATTAAAGATTTAAAACCCACCTCTTTTTAATGTTTTACCTTTTTTTAAAATTTGAAAATAAAAAAGAAATATCATATCGAAAATCCTTTATGTTAAAAATATAAGATTTAAAACCCTCCTCCTTTTTCCGGGCTTGGGACTGGCTAGTTTAAAAGCATGCGGAGTTAAAATTGTACACGAACAAGATGTTATGTGTACACTTTTTTATTAAAATAAGGAAAATTCTTCGAATACAGAAATATTAATAGAAAATAATACTTACTACGAATATGATTAATCCATATTCAAATCTTCAAGTTCTTCGGACATTATTCTGTCAACTTTATTTTGAATTCGAAGTTCGGCACCATCCCAATCCTTTAACACAGTAAACTTTCTAAAATGTCGGCTTTGAGTCTTGACCTGATATCAGATAAAACCCTGCCACTTATACTAAATGCAGCCTCCGATGCTACAGTTGAGACCGGAGGTGTTAGTAGATCTCGTGCCATTTTGGAAAGAATTGGGTAACTACATTGATGTTGTCTCCACTATTTAAGTATATCAAAATTTTTTTCTCTCATCGTCATCTAACATACTAAGCACATCATGCGCAAAATACCTTCCTAACTCTATAGGTGTATCATTAGAATGGAGAAGGGAAGAACTAGAAGAAGAATCAACTAATTGTTGACCTTGAGTGGTCCTATGTGTACTGACGTAACTCCATAAGTCAATGTCATCAGTTGATGACGAAGTATATATTGGATTAGGGGGTCGTACAACGTTTGTACCGGTCTTTTCAGCATAGACCTCATACATAAAATATAAAGTTTGTTCTCAATTAGCACACGTGACTGGATTTTCATAAGTTAATTTATCTGAAATTGCCATTATTGTGACTTTTGTACCCTCTAAGTTAAGTCGAGGATCCATGATACATGCTAATTAAAATAACATAGGCAATTGTTCTCAATATTTCCAAAATTTAGCTTCCATAACATGTATAATACTAGTAAAAAGAGCAAAATTCTTATACCTATTAAAATTGTTAGCAATATAATAGAAATGATTTAAAACAAGTGGAGTAGTTGGGTAATAAACACCAGAACATGCATTTGTTGCGTCGTAAAAAACTTTTAAAAAATTTCTATCATGACCACATATTTTCCAATCATGTAATTCTAAATCATATTCTGAGCCGTGTGAGTATCGGCCATTATAATAGACAGTAATGCAATCTTCATTACCTTCACACAATTCAAGCATAAGATATGTTGAATTCCACCTATTGACAACATCAGTTGCAAAACATTTTGATTGCAGCCCATTTTCTGTACATAGAGCAGCAAAAACTTGTTTTCTTGATGGTGAAACTGAAATATAATTAATAGCATATCTAATTTTTTCCAATTGAGGTTGTATAAATTTTAATCCATCTTGTACAATTAAATTAAACACATGACACACAACGAATATGAAATAAAAATACCATCAAATTGTAGATTACAGTGTTGCATTAATTTTTCAATTACTATATTATTTGGACATGCATTATCAAATGTAAAACTACGAGCCTTAGAATTACATTTAAATTCATGTAACACACCTAATAAAACTTGATAAATATTATTTCCATTATGAGGATAGTCTATTTGTTTAAATGCTATCACTTTTTTATGCATTAACCAACTATTATCAACATAATATGCAGTTACAACTATGTATCCTTTTTTGTTACAACCTGTCCATAAGTTTGATGTAAAAGATACAACACTATTGTAATTATTAATATCATTATCAATAGCTTCTTTCTTAATATTATATCTAACAATAGCATCTTTACGAAGTGTATTTCTAGAAATGCTAACGTACATTGGTTGTAGATATTTTTGGACGAATGACGTCCAATGAGGATTGTCCACCAAGCATAGTGGAAACCCGACATTTGCTATCAATTCCAGCAGTCCTTCATGTCGCATGAGTTCTTGTGAGTATATCCAGTTGTTGAGAGTGGGACTACTGGACCCGGCTCCCGGAGATCCAAACTGGAGTTGTGCCTGATTTGTATCCAAACCTCCATGTTTGTATTTATACTTTTTGAAGTGTCTGTTTAGATGGGTCGTGCCTATCCTCTTGTGCCAAGCAAACTTCTCCTGACAGTGTTTACACTGTGCTTTGAACTCAGGGACTCCGTTCACTAGTTTACCAGTCGGCACCAACTGAAAATGCTGCCAGCATATAGCCTTTTGTTTGGTGGCTTTTCGTTTAGTGCTAGAGCCAATGGTAGTTTGTATATCGGCGTGGTCATGAACGTTTCCAAATTAATTGGATCAGTGCTACTACCAAACTGATCAATAATATCGTCTGGAATTGGAATGTCATTAAGACCACTGAAATCATCATCACTTCGATTGTATGCCATTTGGAATAATAGAATAAAGAAAATAGGAGAAGATGAAGATGTAGTAGAACTAGAACGTAGAAACTAGAAAATAGAAATGTAGAGAATTAGTAAAAGTAAAAAATTACATAGAGTAATATCTAGATAATAAGATACTAGATATTAATTAGAACACTAATATTGAGATAATGTAATTTGAGAATTGTTAATGGATTGAGTATATAATTGAATGAAAGATAAGAGATTGAAGTGTGAAAAAATGAGTTTAGAAAATGGGTATTTATAGGAAAATATTGAAAGTAAAAAAAAAAAAAAAAAAAAAAAAAAAAAAGAGCGTTTGCCAACGGTCATGATTTCGTGACCGTTGGGACGAGCCACGAGCCGAGCCAGCTCGTGGCTCGTCCCTTGCCCACGAGCCGGCTCATTGGGCGAGACAATGAGCCGGCTCGTTTTTTGGCCGAGCCGAGTGAGCTTGGCTCTTTTTTTTTTCGAGCTCGGCTCTAGAGCCAGTCTGGTGGGCCGAGCTTTACGAGCCGATCGACTTTTTTTTGCACACCCTAACCACAAATGTGGTAACATGTAACACATGTGTTACCATATCTATATATATATATATATTATAATAGGATAACCGTTGAAAATTTCATGCACATATTTTCCCGCTATTTTTTCTTTCCAGATTTGGTAAGTTTCGCCATAAATGTTGCATATGAATTTGCTTTCTTTAATTGGTTTCACACATTGATTTAGTAAGTTCTGTCATAAATGTTGCATAGAAGTTTGTTTTCTTTAATTGGTTTCACACATTGATTGTTTATTTTATTGTATTTTTGTTTTTCTTGCAAAAAATGAAGTGTAATATTTAATATTATATACAATAAATACAAAAAAAAATAGATTTTTTAATTGGTTTTACACAAATTTGCAGATTTTTTTTAAATATCTGCAGACAATTATTATTAATAACAAATTTGAATGCTACATTAATTAATCGATATAAGATTTAGAGTATGTAAATATTACTAATTATAGAAAAACAATAAATTTGCAGAATATCATTAACGCAATCTCCATATTTACAATTTAGAAAATCAATTTTCAAATTGTAATATAAAAATTAGTGGGTAATTTAATGAGCCGCGCCAAAAATTAAGCCGGAAGCACTTCTTAAAAATTAGAAAATGATAATAAAGCATTTCCTTAAATTCTGTTTGTTTTATTTTTTTTCCACATTAATTAAGAAACAATTAAAATTAGTTGCAATTTACAAAATATATATAAATACACAATCTAACTGTTAAATATAGATAGGAAAACATATTCATTTGATTTAAACAATGATAAGATTTAAACTATTATTGCAACTGAAAAATCAATCCATATGGTAATATTTGTGTTGATTATTAAAAAACTTATCTATACATACCCAAAAATTATTTTTCAAATTATAATAGAAAATTATTCAATAAGTTTTAATATTATATTATTTATATTATATATTACATAATATTAAAGTGTTTATATTATATTATATATTATTATTATTATTATTTATATTACGCAGAGTGAGCAAAAAAATATAATTAAATCAAATGACAAAATTTTAATATTTTTATAATATTAAAATTTAATTAATTAATTGCTCAACTTCAGATAATTAATAAAAAGTATTCTAATATAAATAATCACTATTCCAATACAATTTAATTAGGATGAGCTTTCCAATGTTTTAATTTTCTATGATAATTGGTTAAAATGAATAATATTAAGAATTAACATTTAAAAAAAATGCACATCTTCCATAACAAGATAAATTCAGTTGAAAACACAAAACAGATGAGATTATGTGTTCTAAAGTCTTAATTTATACCAGTTGAGGAATTTAAATAAGTTATGTTTTCAAAAAAAATTAAACATCAATGCACAAACACTATTAGCAATAATGTAATAGTTTTCTAAAAATTGATTTATTTTCTCTACAAATTTTTTATGCTTATTGCTTTCCATGGTGGGTTTAAATATGTTGCAATTTTAAAAAAAAAACATCAATACACGGAAAACATATATTTGTGTTATATTATCAAAGGATCTAATTTATTGATTAAAAATAATAAGTCGATTAAACTAATAAACAAGATATGATAATTTCAAAATTAAATTTATACGATTTAAAGCACGCTTCAGTTCCACCACAAATGTGATTTTCAAAGAGGTGTTTCAAAATCTGGATTAGTTATATTTTTTTTTTTTTTTTTCAATATCAATGAGTAATCAAATGTTATTTATATGATAATCTTTTTTATTTGAATATAATAAATAAACAATATACTTTTAAAATATTTTAAAATCACTATCATGAAAAACAAGTGTCGTGTATCGCACGGGTGATATACTAGTTTTAAATTAGGATAGCACAAGTGTTACCACCACCAACATACACGAGTAACGTATATGTTACTTCATCATTTTCATTAAAATCAATAATTTTTACACGAGTAATATATGTGTTACTATATGTAATTTCCTCGTCTTCATTAAAATCATTAATTTATAATTTATCTTCTTTTTATAGTTTTTAAGAAATTTCATTATTTTTAATTAAAATTCTTATTTTAATTTTTTATTTGAAAATAACATTTTTATACGAGTAACATATATGTTACTTCATCATTTTCATTAAAATCAATAATTTTACAATTTATGTCTTTTTATAATGTTTTAAAAAAATACATTAACTTCATTTAAAATCAATATTTCAAATTTTTTATTTAATTTTTACATGGGTAACATACGTGTTAATATATATTATTTCCTCGTCTTCATTAAAACAAATAATTTATAATTTATCTTCTTTTTATAGTTTTTAAGAAAATACATTATTTTCATTTAAAATTCATTTTCAAATTTTTATTTAAAAACAATATTTTTACACGAGTAACATTTGTTTTACCATGTGTGTTACCATATGTTACTTCATCATTTTCACCAAATTCAATATTTTACAATTTATCACTTTTTTATAAAATTTTAAAAAATACATTATTTTTATTTAAAATAAAAAATATTTCAATTTTTTTAGTTTTAGTTTTTTTTACACGAGTAACATATGTGTTACCATATCTGTTACTTCATCATTTTCATTTAAATTAATATTTTATCATTTACCTCCTTATAATTTTTAAAATAATACATTATTTTAATTTAAAATCAATATATTATTTTTTTATTTGAAAACAATATTTTCGCACTAGTAACATATGTGTTATTATATGTTATTTCATATTCTTCATTAAAATTAATATTTTACAATTTTTTTTTATAGTTTTTAAGAAAATACATTATTTTAATTTAAAATTAATTATTTTTGAGTTTTGCAGTGGTAACATATGTGTTACCATTGCAATCCGCCTTATCCCACCGCCACCGCCACCGCCACCGCCACCGCCACCGCCATCGCAACAAGATTCACTACCACCATTCACGGCTACACTTAGATATGCTACTACCATCCACAACCATAATCACCTAAACCACAATCAAGGTAACACATGTATCTTTTGTAAAGTAACATATGTGTTACCATCACCACTGCTCTACCACCATCAACAATCATAATCAACTCCACTATAGGAAGGAGGGTGTTGTTGGCCTCCGATCTAGTTTTACCACGTCATATGCTACTTTACTCAACAGTCTAGTATGATATGACCAACCTATAGTGGAGCTTTACAATTCTCAGTTCGGACCTCATTCCTAATCCCGGCTTTGAGCCCAACTTGGTCTTCAATTCAGTTTGGACCTCGTCCGTGGATCTCCAGGTTGGACCTATCAGGTCCGACGTCATACTCACGTCATCGGCATAGCTTGTTCTATTCATATGTCAGACGTCACTTCACATTAAATGCTCCCAAAAAGAGAATGTCTTGTAAGTATTAAATGCCTAGCTTGGCCATTTAATGCGTAGCTTAGTATTAAATAGAAGTAATCATTACATATTTTCCTATAAATATGAGACATAAATGTCATTCAGGTTGGACATTGAACTGCTTAGTAAAAACACTCTTACAAAGATTATACAATCAGGTCATCCTACATATACTTACCTATCTGCCACTCATTACGGTCATAACCGACCTCAACACTTGTCTTTAAGTTGACTTAGGAAGTGCATCATCATTTTCCAATGTCAACAATTTGGCGCTAGAAGGAGGGGCTCCCCCTAAAAAAGGCTCTCCATATTCCTCAAACTCACATAATCATTATACTTAAACACTTCAACCCATAAAAAAGCCTTCAAACATGAGTCGCAGTCATGACTCAAGGGTTCATAGCCACGGAAGAACTGGAAGCCAACATGTTGACCTTCCTCAGGTCTTCCGTCGTAGACAACAATGAGAAACTTCAGCTCAAACGCGTGCACCCGAGAGAGATGCAGTCCTACATCCTTAATTTATGAACATTATATCAATCATGTCCCCAACTTTTTTTATCACATTTTTATCCTTAACTTTTCATTAATTAGCACATCTTGTGTTTTATAACAGTTTCCATCTAAAATATTTATTCAAAATTCGTAAAAATACTTATTTGTTTGTCATATTTTAAAAAAAATAATAAATACAAAAGTACGATAAAATATTTTTTCTTATTTCAAAGCACGTAAACAAAATATCTCGACAGAAACCATCATTAATGATGAAATGCGCTAATTAAAGAAAGTTGAAGATAAGAATTCGATGACAAAAAGTTAAGAACATAATGCAACAATGAACAGAAATTAAGGATCTTAAGTACAATTAAATTGTGGTGCGCTTATAACAAATTATAGTGTGAATATAACCACCCTTAAATGAAAGGTTGATGATGTCTAGTGCAAAAAAAAAAAAAAAAAAAAGTTAAGCATATATTAGTAACAAAAATCAAAGATTAAAAGATGAAAAGTACAAATTTCTATATTTTCTATTGTGTTTCATTAGGATACTCTAATGCTCTATTACAAAATAAACACGTAAAATTGAATTAAAAAGTGTACGAGGTTTATATTTTTCTTTCCAATTTTATGTTTTATTATATTATACATTATATTTGCACATTTTGTATATAATGTGCTAATTTGTTCATAGTATGTATAAATTAAAAGATTTGATTTAACTTAAATTATAGTTAAAATTTAAAATATTAAAATCAAAATCAAAAGTGAACAGCTTGATCTAAAATCAAATCATTGATACATCTACACAGACAAAATTATAGGGGTGGATTCAGAGGATCCTCTTTGGCCCCAAATTTTTATTTTTATTTTAGTACATATTTTTATTTTTTGAAAAAATAAAATTTTTTATATTAAATTTTAAATTTTTTCATATATTAATTCCATTTAAAAGTTTTTCTAATCCTATTTGAATCCACCTCTCACCAGAACTAACAGTTTTGACAACATAATTTTGATTCAATTTAACGATTTCTACTCACGCCCTTAATACATACTGTCATTAAGTCAAGCCGACGAGACCAAAAAGGCCAAAAGTGCGGGGCGGCTTAGAGCATCTCTAATGCATTCCATCTATAATTTTTTGGACGTACCATATAAGTATATATAGACGGAGTTATAAAGAACAATCTCTAATGCATGTTGACAAGGACTCCGTCTATCTGATGTGGCGCATTAAATTATAGACTCCGTCTAGAAATCCGTCTATATTTAGACGGACTTCTAGACGGAGTGAGTCAGCAAATTTAATTTTAGATGGAGTGCATTGAAGATGAATTTTAATTTGACCGTCTATTTTATAGACATAGTGTCATATAGATTGAAAAATCATCTATTCTACTCTACATACATAGGCGTAATAGGCGAAGTCGTTGGAGACGCTTTCTTAGTGGGTATTCTACTCAGTCAATCTATGCCACGTGGAGGGCATGCGGATTATTGGTATAAGACTCTTCACATTTTAGTTGTTAAAAAAAATATTATTTTTTTCATTGTGCTATTTTTTCTTCAAAATAATAATAATATTTTAAAACTTATAAAAATTAAATATATGCAAAACATAAATAAAATAAAACCGGTGGATAATAATTTCTTACGTGCTTTGAAAATAAATTTCTATTAAGATTGTGAAAGTTTTTCGAACATTTCTACCTATAATAAAATAGCCAAAATTTTTTACTATTTATATTATATATCGGCTTCCACATCCTCCCCCCCCCCCCTTTTTGTTCTTTTTTTTTGTTTTTTTGTTTCATTTTTATTTGGGTAATTATATTTAAACCACACTTTTTTTTAACCACACCATATTTTATACAATTGTAATAAAAGTCCTCAACAATATTTAATTTTCATATTTATGTCCCTAACTATTTGTTATCACATTTTTTATTATCAAACTATTAATTAGTACATCTTATCTTTGTCTGTGATGATGATTTCTGTTCAAAAAATTAATTAAAGGAGCGTAAAAATATTTTTTTTAACCAAACCACTTTTTATAATTGTAATAAAAATCTTCAACAATATCTAATTTTCACATTTATGTCCCTAACTATTTATTATCACATTTTTTCCTATAATAAAAGAGCCAAACTTTTTTACTATTCATTTCACCACGTGTTGGCTTCACATGTGGCTGTGTTCCTCTTTTTCATTTTTCCCCCACTTTTTTTTACCCTTTTTTTGTTTGAGTAATTATATTTAAACGACACTTTTTTTAAGCACACCACATTTTATATAATTGTAATAAAAGTCCTCAACAGTATCTAATTTTTACATTTATGTCCTTAACTATTTGTTATCACATTTTTTATCATCAACCTATTAATTAGTACATCTTATCTTTGTTTTTGATGATAATTTCTGTTTAAAAAATTAATTAATGGGGCGTAAAAATATTTTTTTTAACCACACCACATTTTATAATTATAATAAAAATTCTCAACAATATCTAATTTTCACATTTATGTCCCTAACTATTTGTTATCATATTTTTCTATCATCAATCTATTAATTAGTACATCTTATCTTTGTCTTTGATGATGATTTGCTCAAAAAAAATTAATTAAGGGGCGTGCAAATATTTTTTTTGTCTATCATATTTTTAAATAAACAAAATAAATAACAAATACAAAAGTTTGATACAATATTTGTTCCTCATTTTAATGGACATTAAAGTCTTCAACAATATCTAATTTTCACATTATGTCCATAACTATTTGTTATCACATTTTTTTAATCATCAACATATTAATTAGTACATCTTATCTTTGTCTTTGATGACGATTTCTGTTCAAAAAATTAATTATAGAGACGTAAAAATATTTTTTTTGTCTATCATACTTTTAAATAAACAAAATAAATAACAAATACAAAAGTTTGACAAAATATTTGTCCCTAATTTTAATACACATTAAAGTTCTCAACAATATCTAATTTTAACATTGATGTCTCTAACTATTTGTTATAACATTTTTTTATCACCAACCTATTAATTAGTACATCTTATGTTTGTCTTTGATGATGATTTCTGTTCAAATTTTTTTTTAAAGGGGCGTAAAAATATTTTTTTTTGTCTATCATATTTTTAAATAAACAAAATAAATAACAAATACAAAAGTTTGACAAAATATTTATCCCTCATTTTAATGCACATTAACGTCCTCAACAATATCTAATTTTCACATTTATGTCCATAACTATTTGTTATTATATTTTTTATCGTCAACCTATTAATTAGTACATCTTATCTTTGTCTTTGATGATGATTTATGTTCAAAAATTAGGATCCACAATTTACAACCCATTTTTATCCACATATTCACTCACAACTTATAATATAAGCACTTAAAAAATAAATTCAGCACTACCAAAGATTTCTCAACTTCTACTATTTTACTTAGTAAACAATTTGAAAACAGTTATGCAATCAACCACAAGTTCTTCTAAGTTGTAAATTGTGGTTTGTTCAAATAACTGTTTGCTTATTATATTTATATTTAAGAAGTGTGTCTTTCGATTATCCATCTTATATTTTTGAGTGCTAATTTTCTTAAACCATTTGCTGTAAATTATACTCGAACTATTTTATATCTGTATAGATTACAAATTAAAATACAATAACATAAGTATCCTACGAACCACTTTACGTGCATCGCATGTCCTACAACTAGTATTTTATAATAGTTCTTCATTTAGATACTAAAGTTCGACTGGAGTCGAGATTGTACGAGTAGCTAGACTAAAGAAATAGGAGAAAATTGAAGGTGATAGACACACACGTCAGACGTTAGTGAGTTATACTGCTTAAACAAAATTTGAAGCAAGATCTATAATTAGAAGATTTCTTTTGTTACTTATAGTTTTAAAAAAATATTTTCTTCAATATATTTTGCCATTTTCTATAATTTTTCGTATTATCAATTGTCAATTTTAATCCATTATAAATTTTTCGGTTAAAAGGAAAATGATAGTTACCATTTAATATAACCGTCTAAAATTTCTCGGTTTACTATTAAAAGTTTTTTTTTTTTAATATAAAAGTGTAAAGAATAAACCCGTGAAAACGAGATTGATCGGTATCTTCGAATTTCATATTGAATAATGTTATTTACAGTCGCTTATATATACTAGTATACCGCTTTTCTTTGTGGTGGAATCCAACCGTAGTAGATGATTTTAATGGATCGAGTGGTAGAAAAGAATATGTTGAAGATTGAGAGGGAGAGAGTTTTGTTTGAGGAGGAGTTTGATTTTAAAGAATATGGAGAAATTGAGAAATTGAGAAAATGAGATATGGGTTTTAGTTTGAGAATATGAAGGCGTAGTAACATACATACTACTTTATTTTGTCTCTGGTGGAGTAAATATCTCTACGGTCGGTGATAAATACATTATATTTGATCATTTTGTATATAACATACATGTATATAGGGGTGGCAAAAAAGTTCGTCGACTCATCAGCTCGGCTCGTAAAAGTTCGGCCCATCTCCAGCTCGGGCTCTTCGAGAGATGAGCACGAGCTAGGACCGAGCTTAAAAAAAAAAAAAAAAGAGGGCCGAGCTCGCTCGACTCTGCCAAAAAAGAGTCGAACCCATGAGCCAAATTGACGAGCCACGAGCCACACGAGCCGGCTGGGCTCGTGGCTCGCCAACGGTCACGAAATCGTGACAGTTGGATGATCATCCAACGGTCACAGTAATTTTAATTTTTAATTTTTTTTTAGTTTTTACTTTCATTATTTTTCTATAAATACATATATTCTAAACCCATTTTTTCACACTTCAATTCCTTATCTCTCATTCAATTATATACTCAAAGTCTCAATTCATTAACAATTCTCAAATTTCGTTCTCTCAATATTAGTGTTCTAATTAGTATCTAGTATCTCATTATCTAGATATTACTTTATAATTTTAAGTTGTAATTTTCTACTCTACTATTTCTCTACATTTCTAGTTTCTACTACATCTTCATTTTCTCATATTCTCTTTATTACATTATTCTAAATGGCATACAATCTAAGTGATGATGATTTCCGTGGTCTTAATGATATTCAAATTTCAGATGATATTCTTAATTAGTTTGGTGGTGGTACTGATCCAATTGATTTGGAAGACTTTCAAGAAGATGCTATACACAAACTACCATCGGCTCTAGCACTAATTGAAAAGCCATTAAACAAAAGGCTAAGTACTGGCAGCATTTTGAGTTGGTGCCGACTGATAAACTAGTGAACGGAGTCCCTAAGTTCAAAGTACAGTGTAAATACTGTCAAGAGAAGTTTGCTTGGCACAAGGGGATAGGCACGACCCATCTAAACAGACACTTCAAAAAGTGTCAATATAAACATGGAAGTTTGGATACAAATCAGGCACAACTCCAGTTTGAATCTCCAAGAGCCGGGTCCATTAGTTCCGCTCTCAACAACTTGATATACTCACAAGAACTCATGCGTTACGAATGACTGCCAGAATTGATAGCAAATGTTGAGTTTCTACTATGCTTGGTGGTCAATCCTCATTGGACGTCATTCGTCCAAAAATATCTACAACCAAGGTCCATTAGTATTTCTAGAAATACACTTCGTAAAGACACTATTGTTAGATATAATACAAAAAAAGAAGCTATTATTAATGATATTAATAATTATAACAGTATTGTATCTTTTACATCAAACTTATAAACATGTTGTAACAAAAAAAGATACATAGTTGCAACTGCACACTATATTGATAATAATTAGATAATGTATAAAAAAAATAATAGTATTTAAACAAATAGACTATCCTCATAATAGAAATAATATTTATCAAATTTTATTATGCGTGTTAAATGAATTTAAATGTGATTATAAGGCTTGTAGTTTTATATTTGATAATGCAGGCCCAAATAATATAGTAATTGAAAAATTAATGCAACATTGTAGTCCATATTTTGATGGTATTTTATTTCATATTCGTTGTGTATGTTATGTGTTTAATTTAATTGTACAATATAGATTAAAACTTATACAACCTCAATTAGAAAAAGTTAGATATGCTATTAATTATATTTTGGTATCACCATCAAGAAAACAAGTTTTTGCTACTCTATGTACAGAAAATAGGCTGCAATCAAAAAGTTTTGCAACTGATGCTGCTAATAGATGGAATTCAACACATCTTATGCTTGAATCATGTGAAGGTTATGAAGATTGTATTACTGTCTATTATAATGACCGATACTCACACGGCTCACAATATGATTTAGAATTACATGATTAGGAAATATGTTGTCATGTAAGAAAATTTTTAAAAGTTTTTTATAACGCAACAACTGCATGTTCTGGTGTGTATTATCCAATTACTCAACTTGTTTTAAATCATTTCTAGTATATTGCTAAGAATTTTAATAGGTATAAGAATTTTGCTATTTTTACTAATATTATACATGTTATGGAATCTAAATTTAGAAAATATTGAGAACAATTGCCTATGTTATTTCTATTATCATGTATCATGGATCCTCGACTTAACTTTGAGGGTACAAAAGTAACAATAATGACAATTGCAGATAAATTAACTTACGAAAATTCAGTCACGCGTGCTAATTTAGAACAAATTTTATGTTCTATGTATGAGGTCTATGCTGAAAAGGCCGTTACGAACATTGTATGACCTCCTAATTCAACATATACTTCGTCATCAACTGATGACATTGACTTATGGAGTTACGTCAATACACATAGGAGTGGTTCAGGACCTCAAGGTCAACAATTATTTGGTTCTTCTACTAGTTCTCCCCTTCCCCGTTCTAATGATACACATGTAGAGTTAATTAGGTATTTTGCGCATGATGTGCTGGGTATGTTAGATGACGAAGAGAGAAAAACTTTGATATACTACGATGGTGGAGACAATATCAACGTAGTTACCTAATTCTTTCAAAAATAGCACGTGATCTACTAACACATCCGGTCTCAACTATAGCATCGGAGGCTGTATTTAGTATAAGTGGTAGGATTTTATCTGATATCAGGTCAAGACTCAAAGTCGACATTTTAGAAAGCTTACTATGTCTAAATAATTGGAATGACGTCGAACATCGAATCCAAGACAAAGTGTACAGAATAATATCCAAAGAACTTGAAAATTTAAATATGGATTAATCATATTCGTAGTAAGTATTATTTTGCAATTATATGTATTTGATATTTTTTTCTTATTTTAATAAAAAATTGTACACGTAATATTTTATTCGTGTACAATTTTAACTCTGCCTACTTTTAAAGTAGCCGGTCCCAAACCCAAAAAAGGAAGAGGATTTTAAATATTTAATTTTTAACATAAATGATTCTCTATATGGTAGTAATTTTTTATTTTAAAATTTTAAAAAAACTAAAACAAAAAGAAAAAGAGAGGAGGGTATTAAATATTTAATTTTTAACATAAATGATTCTCGATATTGTATTTCTTTTTTATTTTTAAATTTTAAAAAAATAAAAAATTAGAGCCGAGTCGAGCTCGCCACGAGCTCATGGGCCAAACCAAGCTCAAAAATTGGGGACGAGCTGAGCCAGATGAGCCGAGCTCGTCTTTTATGGGCCGGTTCGGCCCATTGCCATGCCTACATCATGTATATGTCAGTGCCGATTCGGTCCATTGCCATACCTACACCATGTTTATGCTAGTGCCGACTTGACCCATTACCATGCCTACATCATGTATATGCCAGCTCGTTCCTCTCCGTACCATTTGCAATTTTTGGAGGAAAATATTATATGAAATCCATTTTTAATTATATTTGTCGATAGTCACCATATAATGAAAGGAAAGCGAGACTAAATTTTTAATTATTTTATTGATAAAGACACGTTAAGGTAATTTCTACCTTAATTACGGTAAATTACCTCAATCTGGGCACTGATTTACTAAATGCGCGTATACCCTAAGGCCTAAACCCTTTCCACACTTATAAATTCCAGCACCCCCCTTCACTTCATTCCCCTTCTTCTTTCTCTCTCTCTCTATATGTATATCTCTGCTCTCTGAATTTGAGCTCGTCGGTAGAAGATATTGTCCGTATCGGGCACCGTTACAACTTACAACGTTGTTTTCCAGGAATCGTCGTAAGTTGTCTCTCTTTCTTCTTCCTTTAATTTCTACATGCAAACAAAATCACACACTCGGAATTCTCTTCGTTAATGGCATGCCGTAATTCAGTCCTGTTATTAATGTTTCGGTTTTAGGAAAATTTCATGCATGTAGGAATTGAATTTTGTTCCGGCGATCAATCGCCGATTTTAATTGTAATCGCTCATTGTCTTCTATACAAGCACTTTCGCCGGCGTAATGGAAAAATTTCACCGTCGACAGCGACTATTAATTTCCCGGCTGATTTTGCTTTTTGAGTAATGGCAACCGTCCGTTGCAAACTAAAAAGCGGTTAGCGTTCGTTTTTCTCTTCCTCTAAAGGAGCACATCTGGGGTGCACCGTCACCGCGCGATTTAGCTGCGTGGAGTCGTGGAGAGAACGATTAATGAATTTGGGAGCGCGAGTGGGGACACGCTCCTCTTTTAAGTTACTTTGGATTCTTGTGAGAGGTACATTCGACCGCACACGCGTGTGTCGGGCCCTGTTTTTCTTGAGTGGGCCAGGAGACCATGTTGACCTCTAGGCCCACAGGTTTGATAAGATACTCCTTAGGTAGTGTTTGGCAGGTGACAGAACCGGATTATGGGCATTGACATAAAACTTTACTTATTTTGTTAACAAATAATTAACAAATTTATTTTAAATTTTAACTTCTTACCCATAAAATTGTTAAGGTTAGCCAAATATGCTCTTCAAACTGAAAACTAGTTTCCTTCATTATAGAACTGAATCGGTCGGTCCAACATGGATTTTCCATGGATGGGTTTGATAAATATCGATCGAACAATATTAGTGTTGATGACACTAGGTGCTATCGTGGCGACAACAGAGGCTAGGCGGTGACATTAAAGTTAGCAAAGTGTCGTAATCTATTTTGTGAACTAGCACATGACTTGTTATATAGAAGATTAGGTTTTTGGCAAAAATTGATAATTAATTTTATTTTATCAAAATTCCTTTTTGATGATATTATATATTGAAATCAATTTAGGGAACATGTAACCCAATTATTCTAATTTTCGATTAAATTTATTTAAACTTCTTTTCCAAATTCAGCCTTATTAAAATTCATGCATAATTTTCAATATGGAAAATTCTTAGTCCATTTTATTAGTCAATTTTTCAAGATCACTTGCACATTTTCTTGCGTAAGTCGAAAGAAATTAATTGGTCCCCTTCCAAAATCAATCACTAATTAATTATGAGTCTTTGGTCAATAAATCGTTCATTACCTACCAAACTTACCATGATTGACCAAGAATCCCATCTGTCAGCCAATTTTTTGTAGGGGTGGGTATCCAAATCGTCAAATCGTTCAAACCGATCGAATCGAACCGATTCAGCTCGGTTTGGTTCGGTTTTTCACATTTTGGCGGTTTGGTTTGGTTTATTAAGTTAAAAAATAAATTTGGGTTGGTTCGGTTTCGGTTTGTGATAAATAAACCAAACTAACTTGAACCGAACCGAATTATAACTTATAAAAACAAAAATTAAATTAAACCCAATTGTAAATGGTCAAAAATTAATAACTTGCATGTCCAAAAAAATGTTGTAAATGTTGGTTAATTTGTAAATAATTTGTTGCATCTCCAAAAGAAATTTTGAAATGGGAGTTATTGTTATTTTTTTAGAATACAAATGCAAGCTCAAACCGCCTAAATCAAACCGAATCGACCCATGATTATTCAGTTTGGTTTGGATCGGTTTGCCCAATAAGGCGGTTTGGGAGAAACGTCAAATCAAAGTGGTCGATTCGAGTTTCGGTTTGGACCCAAAATTGAACCAATCGAACTCATGCTCACCCCTAATTATTTGTACTTCACACAAGGAAGGAAAATTAGCACAAACAGTCCCTAACTTATAAGCAATTTGCGCAATTCATCCCGAACGCACAAATTTCGGTACAAATCTTTCTCCGCTTTTCTATTAGCTAACCTTAGAAGGACCATTTGTGCAAGGAAGGTGATAGATTAGGGACTATATATGCCAATTTCTCGACAGTGTATTGTGTCCTAGTAATATTGCAGTTCCAGGTAGTTTCTAGTACATGGACTTTTCGTCCTATATTTTGTGTCCTTTTGTAGAAAACTCGTTAAAGTCGTTTTGAAAGCTTATTAAAGCGTATTCTATGTGTCATGTTCCTAATACTAATTGGTCCTACCTTCTCGAAAACTGTTACAGTTTTTTGACACATAATTTATGTCAGATTGCACTTTTTTGTCGGTCATTAAATTTTTATAAGTTGACACGTAGTTTGGACAAGTCAAGTCAACTGAGTATAATATTTTATTTACTTCTTTTTGTTTATTTTAATGCCTTGCTTCATAGGATACACGTCCCATTTTTATACGTGTAAAGATTCTAAGGTTTCAAGTGAGAAAAGAAAGTTTTGTATGTTGTGTTTTCTTCTTCACTTTTATATCATAATGATTGTCGAGTGTCACGTCTTTTTTTAGTATAACATATTTTTACCCGTCTAGGTTGGTCGATAATCAATTTTCTACTATATTACATTCGTCAAATCAATTTTGAATCGTAAAAATATTTCTTGGCTAATTAGCTTAAATTCTTGTGATTTGAGACTAGCAATACCCTAAAGGGTCTCTTGATTTTTCATATAAATAGGGCTTTGCTTATTTTTGTTAATTTATAGATAAAAAGTAATTAAGAGTAGTACTTTTTTGCTTGAGAAATTAATTAAGCTAATTGAATTTCTAACTCATGGCAGGTACAATTCTTTGATAGGGATTCATTAAAAGTCGTGCCATGCTCTCCTTTATTCTTGAAGATGTAGTTTTCTTATAATTCATCATACCTCTTATATGATCAAATTGTTGATCAATTAATTATTGGGTTCATTTGGTACCTAAAGAACATTTTTTTTCTTTTTCTTTTTGCTAATTATCACTTTTTATTACTTTTTATTATTTTCGGCATTTGTGTAAACTTAGAAAATAATTTCCTTTTTTTCCGACTTTCGATAAAAATGAAATTTGCACAAAATTCATTATTTTGATTCTTGGTTGCTTTGGGAAATTGTAGTCCCTTGAAAGTTTCGAAATCTGTACTTAAAACTGATGTAAACCACCTTTATACTATTATGTTGTGTATAAAATTTATTCTACTTATATTTAATGTCTGTTTAGTGGAGTTCGAAAGTAGTTTTTAAAGATTTTTAATAAAAGTTAATAAAATATTTAGTTGAAAAATTGTGGGAGTTGAAAATGAATTTTTTTAAAAAAAAGATTTAAAAGAAAGAAACCTATGGAGTCACGATATGTAAATCCAAATTAGTCATAGACCCCTAACTTGTCACGTTTTGGTCCCCCTTTTTCCTCGTAAAGCATCATTCTTGGTATATATTTGTTCATAGACACATACCACATAAAATGTTATGGTGTTCTCTCTAGAGAGAGAAAGTGGGCAAAACAGTTGGCAGCCGTTGGTAGTTGGTAGTTGGTGGTGGAACCAATTTTTAACGATATTTATGTCTGAAATAGTTGACAATTATGTTTCAATTAATGGCGGTGTTAATTGATAATTACTTTTGATTAAGACCCAAGTTTAAAGACAAATATTTGCTGACTCATCCGAATCCTATTTATATGAAAAAAATATAAAATAATCCCTTTACCCTTTGGTTTTAGTTACTTGTTCGTTTTCATAACAAATAACTTTTTCTAAAGTGACATTACTTTTTATAGATCTACGTGCTTTAATTTATTTATATTAATTAATTAATTATCTTCTAAACCAGTCATTGAAAATGACTATCTAGCTTTTATCTTTATAATATATTATTTTACAATGCGTTAATCAATTTTATTAAATTTTATTATCTTAATTAATTAAGTTGAATATTCTTAGTCCCATGGCTAGAAGATTTTATTTTATTTTTTAGGTTAAAACTGGTAACCTACTTAATTACCTCGACCATGCTTTTATACCCTCATGGGATTTAGGTTGTCATTTCGAATATACTAAATTAAAATAAATATATATGTTTATTTATTTATTTTAATGTAATAAAATGGATAAAACCAAGATTGTCGAAGCATGACAGAAGACAACCCAGCTTCGAAATTTGCATTGAAAGAAATTAAAAAAAAAAAAAAAAGGTATACGCAAAATATAGTGTCATTCACGTTCACGTATGTTGACGCGGGTCCCGCAATGTTTACTAAGAATACAAAACATAGACTATATATGTGGCTTGACAAAGACTTATATTTTGTTTGTTTCGAATGGTACTTTTTTCTTCTTTGATTATCGACTTATTGATTTTTTGAATGTCATCTTTTATTTATTTGCTCTATTATATCTTCTAGATGCACTGAATTAGATACAGTCAAACATGTGACATATTTTTTTTCCTTAATCGTGTCAAAGCATTCATCATATGGAACGTGTTGAATAGGATAGTAGGAAAGCCCAATTAATTATTTGGAGTTTCTCTTTTATTTGAATGAATTTTGACCCAAAAATATTTGTTCATAAGTCAACTTAATTTGTGTTTCTGAATAATCATATGATTGTTTTTCTTCTTCTTCTTATTATTATTTTAACAGAAAATGGTGAAGGAAAATATCAGGTGGCTTTACCAGGCCATAGGCCTTGAGAAATGGCTTTCCAAGTCACAAATTATTGAGCCCATTTCTGGAGGTATGCAAGAAGTTGAGCCCACTGATTCTATCCTTAGTGGACCAAATACTGAGAATGAAAACTATATTTCTTGGCTGGTAAGCAGTTTTTATTCAATCTTTTCAAATTAGTATGTACACTTAATGATTTATTTTGTTTATATACCATTTGTTTAGTTAAAGAATTTGTGCAGTCGACTCTAAATTTATATTAGCATGTGTAAACGCATGTCATCCGAGGATGTTAATGTTGTACTAATTTGAATTCCTCTTTGTTTCAGGAGGAACATCCTTGTGCATTAACTTCATTTCATCAGATGATGATCCCTGCAAAAGGGAAGAAAATTGTCGTGTTTTTAGATTATGACGGGACTCTTTCACCAATTGTGAATGATCCTAATCGAGCCTTCATGTCTGATCCGGTAAATTTTAGTTCTTCTAATACGAATCTCAACATATATGATTTCTTTTAGACTAAAAGATTGTGAAATAAAATTTGTAGATGCGCTCGGCTGTGCATGAAGTGGCCAGGCATTTTCCAACAGCTATTATAAGTGGTAGAAGTCGAGACAAGGTGTGACTAATGTGACTAAACTGTCCTTTTATCCCCTTTGAATGTCTTTCTTTTGGCATATAATGTGTGTGGCGTGTGTGTTATCAGGTGTATGAATTTGTGAAGTTAGACGATGTTTATTATGCTGGTAGCCACGGGATGGATATAATGGGGCCTCCATTGCTAGCGAAGTCTTACCACGACAAGTATCAGATAAATGCTCAAGATGAAAAGGTCAGTTTCGACATGAAATCTTATTGCCTCGAAACAAAAACACGAAGGAAAACTGAGATCCCTGTCATCTAAATTTAAACTTTACATATAAGTCACTGATTTGTTACTGATTGTGCAGGGTAAAGAATTCACTATCTTCCAACCTGCACAGGAGTATTTGCCCTCAATTGGAAAGGTAATTTTACTTATTTTTGCTCAAGTACTTAGCACATAGGGATTCTTTAGGCTTCAAACAAATAAATTTCTTCTTGTAACAGATGTTAAAGGAGTTGAAGACCCGAACCTGTGATATACCAGGTGCTTTAGTAGAGGACAATATGTTCTGTATTTCTGTCCATTACCGGCATGTCTTGGAGGAGGTACTAAAACATTCAATCAACATAGTATTTTTTCTATGTGAGAAAAAAGGAACTTTTATTCGACTTTATGAGGTTCATTCATCTAATGTGCAGGATTATGAAGCTCTAGAACAGATAGTTTGGTCAGTACTTTCCGACTATTCTTGCTTCCATATGACTCGCGGCAAGAAGGTTATGGAGATTAGACCATCAATCAAATGGAATAAAGGGGATGCTCTCGAATACTTACTTGACACACTGGGATTTGCCGACTCCAGTAATGTCCTCCCATTTTACCTCGGAGATGACAAAACTGATGAAGATGCTTTCAAGGTTTCAATAAAAAACTATTCATCTGATCATAACTATATGTTTTATTGGATTCCCTAAGGTTGTAGTAAACATTTCTTGTTTGATTGATAGGTACTTAAAAAAGAGGGCAAGGGTATCCCATAGTTGTATCTTCCATCCCAAGGGAAACCTCGGCTTCATATTCACTACGCGATTCATCAGAAGTATTATCATTTTTGATACGTCTGGCAAGGTGGGGAGAGACATCGGCCTAGTGGATCATCTTATTAAGACGTATTGCTACATATGAATTGCGCTTGCATTTTGTATAGATGTTCATAGTGAAGGTTTAATAGATGGTCGAGGAAATTGGATGGGAATTCGCAGGCGTATTTTTTTAGCCGCCTTGTATTCTTCCATTCAAACTATTAGTATTGTTATCAGCAACTTGCAGTTTAGTATATAGTTCATGAATTCAGTGTTTATGAAGTAATTCTCTTTTTCTTTCCCTCTGTGTTATCATTTTATAATTTTGTTTTAGTATGCAAAAGAAAAAAAACTTACATTATCCAACGTTTCATCACCACTTTTGATTTGATTCGACTTCTTTTTTCAACGTCTATTGTGTCATGTTTGTCGTGTCGTTTCTGCACAACATATTTGACAACAAACATTTTGGACATTTGAAAAATGAACCACAGAAAGAGGGATTAGCGTCAGTGGCAGAGCCATTAATTTTTCTTTGAGCAAAAATTAAGTAACAAAATTTTGAAATAACATAAAACACTAATCAAAATATTTCGATACATTACTATATTCATTTCTTACGCATTTTCATACTTTAAAAACGTTATATAATTACACGAAATTGATTATCAGTTTCGTGAAATATATCATTAATCAAACTGTTTTTCTACCATTAATCTTCAATTCGATTGCGAAGTCGAGTTTTCACAAGATTCATTGCGGAAAATACTATCTTTACCAACTGGAAGAAATAATGTCAATGTCACAAGTTTATAAAGTAATGGATTAACTTCATTACTTTTTGTTACAACCAACTTTTGTGCAAGTTCACTAAGGCCCCGTAATCCTCCAAAATCTAGGTGAGTGCGCATATCTATAATACATGTTTCAAGTTGCTCAAGTGCCAAGAGTTTTGCTGTTATAAAATCTTCGGGATAATATTCGTCAAATCTAATTAATTTGTCATTGTTAAAAACAGATAAGAATCATCTTGACACAAACATGTTATACAATGGCATAATTCACTATTTACCTCAAAAAATCGATAATTCAACTCTTTAAGTTGCATATCATTGATGACATAAAAAAATCTACACATTGGGAACATTAATATTGTGTTTTTCACAGAAAGAACGAACATTTTTCAAAAAAGAATCTCATCAATTATCCCTCATTGCTTTGAATCATTCTTTACAAATTTTACTAAATTCATGGCATTTGTAATATCTTTATTTATTTATTTATTTATTGTAATACGTTTGACAATTCATCTGAAATTTCTAAGATCTTTTCTATGAGATGTAATCTAAAGACAAAGTAAAATGTTAGTATCAAAATAAGGCGGCAATGCAACAACAATCATCCAACAATTTCATTTATTGATAAACTATTATCAATAATAATTAGCAAATATACAAATTCTGAAAAAATCAAAAACCATACAGAAAAAAAAAAAATCAAAACTAAAATATACAAAAGAAGACGCTAGTAGGTTAGGCAGCTCTAAGGTTTTTTACACTCAGGTGGAAGGAAGGCTAGGGGCAATGATCATTTCCTGAGCCACTGAGTTAATGAGTTAAGTAGCTACTAAGCTTAAGAGCTAAAAACTTAATATCTTCTTTTTTATCGCTTAAGAGCTTGAAAGGAGGTTTTAATACCCCTGTGGCTTCTCTCAGTGATATATGATTAGAGAGCTCTCACATCTATTGGCGTGTGATGGACATAGAATCGAGTCTTTGTGAATGGGCAAAGCCAAGAGCTCTTATTTTACAAAGGTACAGCCTTCCCTCTACTTCAAAAAAAAAAAAAAAAGAAAAATGCTTTTTGTTTAAACGAACATTGTAAGGAGATTTATAACTGACACTCTAGTCATAATGCCACCCATGTCTTTTTTGTTCTTTTGAATAAAAAGTCCACTTTTTGTACTTCCGACATGGGGGCATACTGAACATCAAAATTCAATATTAATTTCAATAAAAATTAAGAAAATTAATTTTACTAAAATTTAAAGTGATGAAACAATTGGTACAGTTGGATATCACTTGATTCACACAAATATTCATAACTAGATATTCATATTTTGTATGTCACTAAAACTATTCTAGATTTGCTCTATTCGATTATTCTTTAGCCAGTTAGCTTAAATCTTAGAGGCGGGAAGAAGAAATTACATAAGTTTGGGTTGGCCTCATTTTTTAGATGGACGTCATTTTCTTTGAAAGAATGACCACAAATGGAGCAAGATAAACCCTCATTTCCTATTCTTTTTGAGAGATAGCCAGTTGTGTTAATGAATTTATGGTTGATTTCAGCTTATTGTTATTTTAATTTGAAGAAATAGAGTAAAATTTTTCTTTTTCTTTTTTCTTGTATTTGTTTATTTAAAGCAAATGATAATTTCATCATAAATAATCTACCATACATATTATCTCAAATGTTTGAGATATTCAATGCTATTTTTAAAAGTTAAGGGTGTGTTCTTTTTTAGTGTTTTGAACCCATTTTCCATTTTGTGTTTTTGAAAATAAAAAAAACACGTTGTATTTGCCATTTTTGAAAATGTATTTTTCAAAACACTCAAAAAAATTTCAAAGGAAATGGAAAATGGTATTTTTATCGTTTTTGCATTTTGTGTACAACAAATGGCTGTTTTCCAAAATGGTTGAAAACGCGCGTTTTCAATGAGGAGGTCCACGTTTCGAGTCTAGCAGCTGGCAAATTTTTTTTTTTTTTTTTTTTTCATTTTACGCTGGACAAAATAATTATAATTTAATCAATATCCGTGTATTTTTTAACAAAAAGCTGTTCATTGCCAAAATGGTTAGCACGTTCTAATTCCAACAAAGAGGTCAAGGGTTCAACTCTCCAAATGCGCGATGCTTCTTTGTTTTTGTTTTGAATTAATATAATTGTTTTTAATTTCAAATAATTCCAAATATAATTGTTTTTAATTCCAAACATAATATTTTTTAATTGTTTTTAATTAATAATTATTTGTAATTCTAAATAATTTCAAGTTTTTAATTGTTTTTTAATTGTTATTAATTATTTGTAATTGTTTTCAAATATTTTTAATTCCAACAATAATTGTTTTTCAATTTTTTTAAATATTTTTAAATATTTTAATTGAACTTAAATATTTTTAATTTCAACAATAATTGTTTTTAAATATATTTAATTGTTTAAAACAATGTTTTTAATTTCAAATAATTGTTTTTAACTGTTTTTAATTGTTTTTAAATGTTTTTAATTCAAACAATCAATGTTTTTTAAATATTTTTAATTCCAAATAATTGCTTTTAAATGTTTTTAAATATTTTTAATTCCAACAATCAATGTTTTTAAATGTTTTTAATTCCAAATAATTGTTTTTAATTATTTTTAAATGTTTTTAATTCCAAATAATTGTTTTTAAATGTTTTTAATTCCAACAATCAATGTTTTTAAATGTTTTTAATTCCAGATAATTGTTTTTAATTCCAAATTTTTTCAATGTTTTTAATTCCAACAATAATTATTTTAAATTATTTTTAATTAATAATTATTTTTAATTTCAAGTAAGTCCAAATTTCTAAAATATTTCAAAGAAACGCGTTTTCGAATTTTTTGTTTTCAGAAACAATTTTCAAAAATTTCAAAAAAAACGCATTTTCAAAAATATCAAAACACTTAAAACATAAAACACAAAACATAAAATGAATTTAAAACACAAAACATAAAACACAAACGCAAAAAGAACACCACCTAAGAGTTTTATTTCTTATGTTTTTGAAAAGGTGAAGATCAAATATGTTATTTTACTTTTCAAAAATCAACTTTTGAATTATACCTAATAAGTAATAATCTATTACGAATTCAAATTAGACAGATTCCAATACTTATGGGGCTCGTGTAACGGTGAGTTCTTGCAATTGTCGTTGCGACTTGAAGTACACTAATTTTCTATAATTCTTTACAAAAATTATATTATCTTTCAGTTAGAAGTAAAAATAAAAAGGGGAGAATTCTGGCAAAAAGGTTTACAGAAATTAGATATAAATACTTGTATTAAAAATTAATTCCATTAAAAAATAAGAAGAAGATATGATTGTTGGCAGAAAACAATTTTCCTCGACAACAGATGAAGAGTTCCCATGTTAAATCGGCTTCAGGTTCAAATAGTTACCTTCCTATGATTGTAACCAATTCTTTTGAATAAATTACTAGTTTTGCCTTAAATTTGTCACAAAATGTGTTGCAACACATTTGAAGGGCAAAATCCGGCAGATTTTGTATCAAAAATTGTGACCTGCTCACTATTTCACTGTACAGAACCCCGCCCCCCACCCCACCCCACCCCCCCCACCCCACCCACTACGGTTGATAAGAATAATTGAAAGCAGAGATGCAGACTTATGCCAACACAAGCTCTTCTTCCTCCTGTTGCTGTACCAGTTCTTCAGATAATCGTCCTTCGCTGTAGGGAAGAAGAATGCGCTTTATGTCCTCTGCACTAAGAGTCTCGTACTCCAGAAGTGCACTTGCTAGAGCATGCAACGCCTTCTCATGCTGCAAAATGAGTACAAAAACAATCAAAATTTGCTGCAAGTATAATAATAAAAGTGTAATATTGTGTTATGCAGGAAACAAATCGATAAACCGGTCTCATTAGATGGTTATTGTAAAAAATTGATTAAACAAACCTTCTTCAGCAAGGCTTTTACGCGATTATAAGCTTCCCTCAGTAGCTTGACCACCTGTGCAATCGATAAACAAATTAATAATGTTGTGATATATTTTCAATACAATGAAATCACAGCAGATAGCAAAAGCATACTTCAGCATCAATACGGGATTGCATCTCTGAGCTGGGCCGTTCTTTAATGTGGACAGGTCCAATTGCATCGCTCATCCCACAAGATGATACCTAGCCAGAGATAAAAAATGATCACAACATTTTAACTTTACGATCTGTTTTTCTATCACGTGAAAGCTTACAGTAAATTTGATTATGAAGATCAACTCTTATCTTTACGCAATGGATTATAAGCAATATACTGTGCAGTACATCTGCAAGTATATAGTAGTCTGCTAATTTAGTACCAAAACTACTAGATACATGTTTGGTGTGTTGGATTGGACTATGTATTGGATTGGATTAAGGAAGAAAGATGAGTTCAAATCTAGTCCTTTATAATGAGTAGTACTATCCAATACTATGTACCAAACATACCCTATAAGTTTAAGGCTTTAAAAGAAAACTCAAATGCATGACATATTCAGAGGACAGAATACCCCCCCCCCCCCCCACCCAACCCAACCTAAAGTCCCTTCGTGCAATTTCTACCCGACCTGCACCCAAAAAAAAGCCTAATGGGAAAATGCAAAACAGAAACCAAGTAACACGAGCTATGAAGAAGGAAAGAGAAGCAAGCTGGGTGGAAAGATAAGGACACATTCTTCCAAAGCAACATTGCTGAGATTTTCCATTTTTTGCCAAATATTTGAACATTGATAACTTAAACTGCTAGATATTATGGGGAGTACCATGTACTGAGCAAGCTCCGTAGCCGTGTGAAGATCACTACTTGCTCCAGTAGTAACATGGTCTTGGCCAAAGATAAGTTCTTCTGCTACTCTTCCTCCCATACAAACATCAAGCCGTGCTAACAGTTGTTTCTTGCTGATTGAAGTTTCATCATTAGAAGGAAGCTGGGTAACCATGCCCAAAGCAGATCCTCGCGGCATGATTGTAGCCTTATGAATTGGGTGTGCACTTTCAGTATTCAAGGCAACAATAGCGTGCCCACTTTCATGATATGCAGTGAGCTGAAAACAAACAGTAAGAGCATTCAGGGCTGCTTTGTTGTAAAAAAGATTAGGCAGATGAAAGCTTAATTTAGGAAGAAAGTCATATGCATTATGCTATTGTCACGTGCAACCCATGGCCATAAATAAACAATACACAATTGCAAATGATTTCAACTATACTCTCTTGGCAACAGTCTCCCAAGATAATCATTAACTAATCCACAAATAATTTAACTAAGATGCCAAGCACTATAATATTCATTAAGTTAATTATTACTAATAATTCAGATTTTTCTAGGGCTGAACAACGAAACCGCCAAACCATAAAACTGAACCGAAACCGCCTTTTCAAAACTGTTGGTTTGGGTCCGTGGATCCGTCAACGTTTTGGTTTTGAATCGAACCAAACCGCTTCAAGTGGTTAGGTTTAGGTTTTAAATTTTCCAAACCGTTTCAAATAAAAAATAAATTAATTTCAATTTTATTCAACTCAATCAAAACTAAATCCATCCATTATCCATATTAGACCCAACCCAATTAAACTAAATACCCAACTCAATTAAAATCTATCCATTATTCATATTATCATTTTTCTCTCTCTATAGTTTTTTCTTGATCCCGACCGCCGCTCCCGAAACTCTTGATTTGCCTTTGCCTAAACAACCACTATACTCTAATTTTCTTTCACCAAACTTATGAGTTTTAAGGAGTGATTCGATCTATAATTTAGGCAAATTCTCTATTTTTTTTTTTGTAGCAATTTAGTTTATTTTCGCGATTTGTAGATGTTATAAGAAAATGGTGACTTCATCATTAACTCCATCAAAAGATGCTACTCAACTGGTAGCCCAAGTCCTTTACAAACTCTTTTGGGTATTTCTAAACTCATTCCATCAATTTTAAAGCTAGACTTGTTCGAGAAGCTCAAGCTAAAAATAATGATTTGGTAAATTATTTAAATGATCGTTGTGAAGATTTGACCAACGAGCCTTTCGACATATTACTTTTGTGAAAATTGAATGCAATTAAGTACAAGATTGTCTTCCAAATTGTCAAAGATGTGTTAGCCATTCAAATACCAACAATTTCTTTTCTACTATTGGTCAAATTCTTGATTTCTTTAAGAGTTCATTGAGTGCAAAGATGGTTAAAGTGATTTGTACTAAGAATTTGTTGCATAGTAACAATGAATCTATAGTGATTCGTCAATGTTTGAAGAAGTAGAGGCATTAGATGATTCAGAGAAATAGCATGTATTATCGTATTTGATATTTCTATTCATTTTCTTTTATTACAAGCATTATATCATTTAATTATAATTAATGAACACATTTGCTATATTCTTGACTTTATGCTAATACTTTTTTGTCTTTTATTAATACTAATATTTATGTTTTATTATGATATTGTAGACTAATATTTATAATTTAACTTGTTTGATTTTTTTTATTTGTTTGCTAAACCGTGGTTTTAAACCTAACCAAACCGCAAAAAGTGGTTTGGCTTGGTTTGGTTTCGAAAGTGAAGTGGTTTGGTTTGGTTTGAAAAAATTTCAAATCGCTTTAAGTGGTTTGGTTTGAAAATTTATCACAAACCGCCCAAACCGAACCGTGTTCACCGCTAGATTTTTCTAAGCAGAAAGATCCAGTTAACTTTTCTATTCTTGGCTTCTAGCGAGTCAATTTCAATAATTAGCAGGCCAGCTCAGTGTCATCAGAAACTGATGCATATATCTCGACCCAGTTAATTGACAAGCATAATCCAAAGTGTAACAAAATTAAACCATTGATGTGAAGTGTTAACAGATCTATCATCGACAAGGTTAGACATGGATAAGCTCTGTTCAACAGATTAATAAGAAAGAAACAGGCACCTTCTTTGACTCTTCTGACAAAAACATTGTTTTCCTTTCTGTGCCCATCATTATCCTGTCTTTGGCAAACTCCAACTGTGATGCAGTCAACTTCTCAGCACCTTCAACAGCAGCCTTAATGGCAGCAATGTTGACCAAGTTCGCAAGATCTGTTCCAGGAAGTGGAGTCAGGGAAACAGTAGAATCCACTTAAATCTCAGATTGATTCACAGACTTCAACAAGTCCAATTAATGTTTAATCAATCTCATTCAAAAATACATCCTATTTATTATTTTCAATACATAGATCCAAGAAGTTCAAGCAGTGCTCATGTATCACATACTCATGGACGACCTTAGGACACTATAAACTACCGATATCATGAATCGTGTACTAGAATAGAAAAATGCTTTAAGGACTGCAGTTAAATAGCAAACAAAGTAACAGTATATCATGCCTGCCCCATTGAATCCTGGAGTACCACGAGCAATCGCTTTCACATCAATATCATCCGCCAATGGTTTGTCTTGTAAATAGAGGTCCAATATCTCTTGACGACCACGAACATCCGGATTAGGAACAACAATCTGGATGCAATGGATGCAAAAATCAAAAACACAAGCAAGGGGTTAAAACTAAATTAACAGAAGGAAAATAAAAAAATAAAACAAATTTAAATGATCTAATGCCTAATCAAGTATTTATCGTTCCCACAACCCTCATTCATTTGCACTATCCTTTTCCTCGTCCCCACATACACCCTATCTCATAGAATCAAATATCTTACTCCTCGCTTGCAGTTTCTCTATTCTACATAGTTAAGAGCGGGGACTAAAAAATGAGTTTGACCTTGCTATACGCCAACTCTTCTTTTATCAGTTCCATTACTGAAACTGGACCTCGCCATAAACTAAATCAAAGTGAAGGGCTACAATGATAATTGAACGACTGAAAGCATTATGCAACATGGCAGTAAAGCAGTTGGAGACCTTGTTCTTGAAAGCTATTCATGCAGTATCAAGATTCTCATTGAAAATCAATTGAATCTTGCCAGGCCTTACTCCATTGTTTAGAGTAACAACTAAAAGTAACATGAATGAAGAGAAGAGCGGTTGCCTAATGTTCCTTAGTTCCTTCTTCACATAAGGAAGAAAATAGCTATCTTTTGGGTGGCCCACAATTACTTTATTTGTATTTTTAATTGACACACGTCGAAACTCGACAAGGTATATATTATCCAATTCCTATTGTGCCAACAAATTTTGTCCTTGGTTCTATTTTGTTCCATTCCTCTGCAAACCAAGCAAAGGAAAGAAGCCCCCCCCACCCACCCACCCACCCACCCACACTTTCTTCCTTATCTTCTTCCCCAATACTTTCTCTTTATTTCCTTCCCTTTCTTCAAAACTAAAAAGAGCAAAAAAGTTTGGACGATTGAGTTTTCCTCTGTTGGGAGAACTAGTGCAGCCTATAAGTAAGTCAAGGTAAGAAAACCCAAGAACCAATTATCAAAACATGTTTTAGCTCCAAGATAACATCCTCAAACTTTTCTCAGGTCCTAGGATTCCTAACTAATTCAAGGACTCGTTAACAGGCCAGGGATCCATAAATTTGTGAACCCAGCAAAGTTGCAGACTAAAATTGGGATTTGGGAGTGGGACTCAAGTTTTCATAAAATATCAATAGTTATTGAGAAATTAATAGTTCTTGGGAATGCAATTCAAAATCTCTGATAATTGTATAGTGCAGAAATATAATATCAAAGATAAAAAGTTAATAAATGTAATGTTAAGGCCATTTTTCCCCACATAATTCACCATAGAATATATAATACATGATCACTACCAAATTGAGACGTCTAAACTTTGATATACTCATAGATGAAGAAAGGATTTGAGCATCAATGATATGCAGGTCTTCAAAGATTATCTAAACAACTTACATGCCTGTCAAATCTACCAGGTCTTGTCAAAGCAGGATCAAGAATATCAGGCAAGTTTGTTGCAGCCATCACAATAATTCCTGTGGAAAAAAGTTGAAAATGTTATTTAATAAATAGAGAGAAATTAAGCAAATTGTTCAACTTTGCGTGTGTTTACCTCATTCTGTTCGAAACCATCCATTTCAACAAGTAGTTGGTGCAGTGTTTTTTTAGTATGACCTTCCCACTGCTTTCGAGTTGACCCAACAGCATCAATTTCATCAATAAATATGATGCAGGGAGCCTACAAGATGTATGACAGAAATCAGAATGAATCCAAATAATGGAATTTTCAAATCATGCCTTTTCAACATGTATAAGACGATAAATTGGAGATATCATTTGGTTTTTCCGGGATACAGCTGCAGGGGGGAAAGACCAGTTACATATATTACTGCTTCCTGGTATACATGATTGCAGGAGACGATCAAAAGTGCAACGTTTATTTGTTTCAGTTTCTATGTCAAATAATCCCTTCACTATGCTAAGCAAAGCCATTTTAATCAGTCCATAAATATAGAATCCATGTAGATATAGCATTTGGCAAACAGAAGAGATTTTGATTACAAATCGTATACTTAGTTTTGAAGATTACCATACCATATTAACTTTTTAGATTTTAGAAGCAATAATATGTTCGCTGAGCTTATCCACTTCTTGTGGGCTGCTCCAAGTAAAAAAAGTTAAGCTCTAGTGGATGAAATATACTATTTCAGTAACAAGGTTGAATAGTTCAATAGTTACACAAGTAATTTTCATCATTGCTTATTTCCTAGCAACAAGTGAACCTTCCTCCCATTCCCATGTAAAACTGTTGGATAACCGTATTTCTTCACATTGATTGAAGCTGAACCCACATATTTCCAATTTTTCCCCAACTTTCATTCCTAAGACTAAAAAAATGCGAAAGTTTTTGAATTATTATTGATACGGTATATCATGCAAAGGAAACACCAAAACCAAATGGAATTTATAAGAGGGAGGACTACTTTCTTTAATTGTGCACAAATAAATCAATGATGAAATTTTTGTCCAGTGGGTGGGTGGGTGGGGGTGGGAGATTGAATGGTAGCATATGATGAAATGAAGTAAAAACATAAAAGAGAGAATTACGATGAAGTATATAAGCTAAGCACAAATACTTCCAACAATCTATCATCTCTCCTCTTCTAGGTACAATTTGATACGTTCTAAATGGCGCCTGGGAAACATGACTGATGACTGCGGAAGGTAGAAGCAAACAGACCTTCTTTTTAGCCGCTTGAAACAAGGATCTTACACGACGAGCACCAACCCCCACAAACCTAGAACCAAAAAAAAAAAATAGTAAATTTCAGCTCCGGGTCTCTACAATTTGACCATTCTAAGTTTCGAGATCTTAACTTTTTGGGTTTACTGAAAATTTATATTGTTATTGTTTGGGTCATAGGATGCTTTTAATGACCAAAAATTCATAACTGCAAAAAAGAGATTGTTTTTCAGGGAGCACATAAATTTAGACACATAAATCATCCTGTCTTTCTATGGTTACAAAAACCAGAGTACAGTTCTCTATGCAATTTTTCCCGAACTGGCAAATAATCTGAAAGCTTCTCTAAACATGCTTACATTTCTTCAAACTCAGAGCCTGCTCTGTAAAAGAATGGTACACCAGCTTCTCCAGCAATGGCCTTCAAAATTGAAGAAACGTTATAATCAGAAAAATACTGCCTGTACCAGGCAGAAGCCCATGATGAACGATGCATTTCCAATTTAGTAGTAGGGAAAAGCAAGTCCATAAGAAATGAAATTAGATATCCTCAGCTTACCTTGGCAAGCAGAGTTTTTCCTGTTCCAGGTGCTCCAGTCAGAAGGATTCCCTGAAAATTTAATACAGATTACAGCATACAATTTGGAGGAAAGTATTTATTGAATGACCATAAAAACCATACAAAACAAAATTATTGCACATAAACAAACCTTGGGTAATTTCCCCCCTAATCGAGTGAACTTCGAAGGATTTTTCAGATACTCGACAACCTCCTCAAGCTCTTGCTTAGCATCATCACAGCCTTTGACATCTTTAAACGTTTTAACATTCTGCCACAAAACTGTTCAATAAATACTTGGTTGATTGTAATTATAAAGTTCATTAGTTCAAACCACTTGAGAGATCTACCTCAGAGAGCAAATTTTATATCTAGTTTGCTATGAACAATGCCAACAGAGTGTTTATGACAAATAGAAAGAGCTGCAGAAATCTCTTAAGATAAATAAAAAACTCAAAACAATCCATTGTCCTTTTTAACAAGTTTGCATCAATAAAACTGTGTTATACACTTATACACATGGCTTAAACAGTAAAGCCACATGTTAAGAATGACAAATTACCTTCTCTGGCATTATTTCTTTGTTCAACTCTTTTGGGGCATAAGAAGAACTTGAGCCAACTCCAGGAGTTCCTATCCCACCCAAGCTACCAATATACTTCTGAAGCGCGGCAGCGCCCATTAGCCTGAAAAGCCATCAATATTTCAAAATCCAAGTGACAGAATGAGTAAATAATAACTCATGCTTCCACATGCACAAGAAATGGAGAGAGAACAATCATAATGCCCACACACTTATAAGTTATAACCCCACCCTCCGAAAAATGAAGTGCCAAGATAATGCAACATCTTTACGCAACTTCATCAAACATAACTCCGTATAAGTAATATATATAGTATTCATCAACCAGAACTGAAACAATAAGAATCCAAAGGTCATACCACACTAAGCCAACAGCAACAGTGAACAAGATGGTTGAGATGACTTCTTGTACGAGCCGAGATGATCTGTTTGACATTTTGGGGTCAACCTACAATCCAGAACACAACATGCTAAGGTTTGAGAACAGGTGATGCACTAAGTAAAGTTCCAACAAGAAAAGCACCACAATTAAATAGTCACTTACTCTAATCCTATGATAATTATTGTGTCAACAGTTTATACCATGACAGGCACATACAAAACAAAGGCAATAAAATCACAGCAGGAAAATTTCTGTTTACAGTATATAAATATGCCGGAAGCAACCAAAATTGAGGTCTCTTTCTGCCCTTACCATCACAACATGTAATGGCTGCTTCTCAGATATACCGGGGTTCACAAAGGGCTCATCCATGTTCCCTGAAGCACGCTGCTTTAATTCTTGCAACTACATATAATACTTAATTGTTAGCAAATAGAAGAACATGAAAATATGCTCAATGTTTAGAATGAGATTGCTCGTGATAATATTCATTGTTGTGGAATCATTTATTGTCAACCAAATAGGGTATAAATGAAGGGGAATATCTCCAGTGGATAAAGAGGCAGATGTGGCCAAAGAAGGGCGTCAAATATTTGATTCAGATGATATGAAAAATTAAAAAGTGTATATACATAAAATGTAAAGCGAGGCAGACTGCGTGAAGTATTCCATCTGGATGACAACAAGAACAAGTCACAGGTATGATGTGAAAATTGACAGGAAAAAAAAAAAAGAAATCTGCAAAAAGAATTGGTTTTCAAACTTAGTGAACTGCAATAAAGTTGTCCTTACAGGAAAATATATTGTATGTATGTGAAATCATCATGCATACAGTAAAGACGCTAAATAATTAAAAGATATACCATACATGTCCATTGTAAAATTAGACAACTGAGAAAAGAAAAATGCACAGCCCAGTACCAGAGAAGGAAGACTGGAAGGTTTTCCCAATTGTTCATCAGGCAAATATTCAGCAATGGCATTAGTGGCCACCAGTGCTCGAAGATATTCTGCAACTCCCCTACTGTCTACAGCATGAGCTCTTTGTTCAAACCGCTGTATGACAGACTCAGGACTAGACATAGCAAAAAAGAAAACCATGAGAACACGTCTCCAGATAAATACCAATTTTCAGATTTCTAGTGTAAGGTATGAGGAGACTCATAATTTTATGAATCGTATGAAGGATTCAAATATGGATAAAGTAATATGATAATAACATTTCAACTTCTGACACAAGTGCACAGAGATTAAAACAATCCACAAACATCGAAAATCCTAACACCTACTTCCCACCATGACTGAAATCACATGCCTTACCATTGAATATAGTTGTGTCACTATAACCTACCCATAATTACTAGTTTTCGTAGGGGTGATTTTGGTTTGGTTCGGTTCTTCTTAAGTTTAAATTGGGTAATGAGTATTAGAACCCACAACCGACCGTTTATGGTTCGAGTATTGGTTCTAGACTTAAAAGCGAAGAACAGAACCGAACCGAATCGAACCGAACCAAACCGAACCATCGTTATTGTTTTTTAATTTTTTCGGAAAATTTAGCCCATACAAATAAAATATTTTATTTCTATGTTTGTTATTTTTGATTGAGATGGAACCTGTGTTCAAAACTTGATATATTGAAAATTATAAATTTTTTTAGATTATTATGTTGTTTCAAACAAGGAGAATAAAAACAGTTGTTAAAATAATAATAACTCTGGAATTATCATTTTGATAAGTCCACAGTAAAAAGCTGTTTTGACTAAATTTGGTTCTACACCTTTAACGAAAATGAATTGGCCAAACTTTTTGTCAAAAGTGCCAAAGTAACTTTTCTCAGGAACGTTAGCTCCTATGACCCTGACTTCTTCTTCAAGGTGAATGAAGTCCTGAAGGTGTATGTTTGAAACTGTTGTGGTCATCGACTATTCAACACTTAATAAATACACTAAAAATGATGGATATATCCTTCCCCACATGCAAAGTCTTTTAATTTGATTCCATAATTCAAGTTAGAATCAATGGTTCCATTTTCAAAGATAGCCAGTGATTCTTAGTTCAATTCGATTCTCTTTGGAACCGAACCGAACCAAACGAAACGGGACCACGCCCACCCCCAATATTTTGAATATGACTACAATGTGCAGAAACTACTTTCAGCTCATCCAAGTATACCAAATTTTATTTTTTTTTTTTTTTTTTAAAAAAGCAGCTTTTCCCAGTAAGTAATCCTGGAAGAGCTATCTGCTTTCAGTATATAAGTTAAGCTTTCCAAATTTTAAATATTATGAAACACCCAATATAATTCAACCATTAATGATACTTCAATCAACAGCATATGATACACTTATTGATCCCGCTGTTTGAATAACAAGCAAAAGAACTCTAATTCAAAATGCTGCTATTCACCCAGTCCTCACAATTTCAGTAAACAATAAAGCAAGAATATTTGCATACAAATCAATAACAGAATTCATTATTAAGGTGTAATGAGCCATAAAGACCTGTGCTTATTGAGCTCCGCCAGAAGTGCGCTCTGCTTTGCAGCATCCTTAGGATTCGCATCAGCCTCAGCAATTAAACGATCCAACAGCTTCTCCTGGCGCCAAAACGGCCACCAACTGAACCAATCTGAATACAAAATTCTCTCAAACCCATTTCTCAATCTCGCAAAAACCCCCGTAATAAACACCAGTATTGGCAACCTCTTCTTCACATCCTCAGTTTGCCCCAAAACTTGATTTGGCACCTCGCCCTCTACTCCTTCAGCTGCCTCAATTTTCACACTTTCCCCCACAATATTCCCATTACTGAACTCATGTACTTCCGGCTTTTCAATATCCGGATTTAAATTACTATTAAATAAGTCCGGCGTTGAATTTACATTTTCCGGAATTGGATTTAATGTACAAGAAACCACTAAACGATGCCGTAAAAATCGAGACTTCGGAGGGAGCAAATTGAACTTATGATTTATACTTCTACATAAAATTAACGGAGAAGCAAAACTGGAAACCCGGGGTTTTAGACAAAAGCTAGATTATTGAAGTGCAAGAATGAGGGCTTGAGAACAAGAGAAGCTTGAAGTGTAGCACTCATAGCAATACAGAATTAGGAAAGCAAGACGATTAAATTAGGGTTTATAAAAAGAGGAAATTTTTTTTATTCTTACTGGGTTTAGAGTTGAATAGACTCATAAACAATTTGACAGCATTTTCTCCTCTTCTCTGCTCCACAAGATTGGTTTGTAGATATTGAGAGAGAGAGTAGAGAGAGAAAAACCTTATCTCGATTGAAATTGGCGCTTACGGCTTGTGGCCTTTATAATCTTGATGTGAAATTTTAATCCACTTTGATTATCGTTCGATTGTTACTTTCGTCTTGTTTCCACTAGGGCTTTTGATTTGGGCTTTCTTACGTTGTCAAGCGATGCCCCCTTGCAACATTATGGGAGGAATAAATTTTGATCGAGAAACAGTCATTTTGAGTGTCAAAATGAGTGAGCACGGTCTTTTTCTCGACTCTTGAGTGGCGAAACCGAAAAAATTTGTGTACAATCGTGTCACGGGTTAACTTGCATCATGCATGTTAAATTCAAATTTTAATTTTATTTTAGAGAAAATCTATAATTTTTCTAATATGTTACAAATAGGAAAAATCCAAATCGGTTATATTTTTCTTACGGTTTGGATATTAGAAAAAACATTGAATTTAGTGGAATAATTTTATTTATTGAAGTTTCTTGTATTTGGAAGGGTTTTTTTAATGTTCAAAAGTAATTTTTAAAGAGCAAAAGTACTTTTAATTATATTTATAGTTGTTTGTTTAAAATCAATAAGTACTTTTTTATTAAAAAAACAGCTTAAAAAAACTATTTTAGAGAAGTCCCAATTTTAAACTTCTCTAAAAGCATCTCCAATACTATACATCTTATAAAAAGTCTACGTGTGAGAGAGAAAAAAAGTGAGAGAGAGAGAGAGTGTGGAATGATGAAGAGAAAAAAATCTCCCTCCGTCCCACAAAAGATATAATTCGCTTTTCCTTATTTATATACATCTCAAATTATACGCTACTTACTTTATACAAGGATATATTAAATTTTTATTTTTCCTAATATACCCCTATTTAATTTACATTGTTATCAACCAAAATATATATCTCTAAACTTTCATTTACTTTTTTTCTTTTTCCAATGTAATTTCTCTCTATCTATATCACTTTCTCTCTAAACTTTCATTAATGTTTTTTTTTTTTTAGGTGTAACTCTAACTCTCTCACTCTATATATATATATATCTTTTAATTTCTATTTAACTTAAATAGGGGTATAATAGGAGAATTGTGTGAAATTTTTATAATTTCAATTACATTAAATGAGTTTTCTTAATCTGTGTGAAAAAAAAGTAGGTCTATCTTTGTGGGACGGAGGGAGTAGATAAGAGAGATAAATACAATGTGGTAGCATTTATCAAAGTTCTAAAATGCGTAATGCGCGGCGAGGCGGCGAGGTCGCGCATTTAGCCTAAGCGTGACAATGCGCCGACCGATGTGCAAAAATAAGCGATGCGGGGGTGAGGCGAAGAAAGCCAAGCATCAAGCGGGGCGACGCTTGCGCGCAGCGCAGCCTGGCGAGCATTTTAGAACACTGTCATTTATTGTAGAATGTGTCTAGCAAATCATCTAAAAGTAGATATCTTGTTGAATAATCTTCTACAATAAAATGATGCCATATTAGTTTTGTTCCCTCCACCTCATCGCTACATCAGCTAGATATTCAAAATAGAAGCTAGCATTGGAGATGCTCCAAAAAGTTCTAGTTGAACTTTTACGGGAAGTTATAATTACATTTAATGAAGTTAAAAATTAACAAAAATATCATTAATACATCAAATCTGATTATGCTATCAAAACTTGTGAACAATCAATTTCTGTTCAGCCAAATTCCAATACAATTAGATTATTTTCAAGAGATGCTATTCTTCGTCATAGACAAGAATACAAATACTATTAATTCAAATTGCTGTCAAACCCCTTTTTAGGCTTGGTTTAGACATCCCTATTTGTTTGACTCTTAGAGATAAGAGATGGGAAAAATTTGAGAAATCTTTATTATCAATAATCGATTCAAATCTTGAAAGTGGTCCTGATATTGCAATTGCTTTCCCAATTTTACTTTAGATCTTTCGATGAATCAATAATGAAATGTTTATGTCTTGATCTCCAAACAAAAATCTTGATATGGATGCTAGATCCAAAGCAATCAGATCATCTATCGTATTTATTACAAAGTCATGAGTACCAATATGAGCCCTAAAGCTCTTAGGTCCTCTCCCAAAATGAAACTCTCCTTATCGAGGTCAATCCTTTACATTCAAATGTTACTATTTCAAGTAGACTTGTTTGGAATGAAGTAACAAGAAATCCCCTTTGGACCTTTGAAAATGAACAGGCTCCAATTAGGGAAATTCCTAGAACAAAACTCAAGGAAATCAATGAGCTACCAGATGGGAGTGTGCAAATTCAATTTGCCCATTCATCTTCCACAGCTCATTCTTCATTTTGTTCTTTTCATTATGAACCTTTTCAAACCTTCAGACAAGCTGAAAAACAACCATCAAATGAGAGATTCAAAGGTGTAGATTTTACACACAACATTCCCAAAACTCATTATTCTGAGGAAGAAGAAGATTCGACCCGTCGTGGTTCTGAATCCCCTACCTTCTCAGATATGAGATTTGAAAGGAATCAGTTAAATGTCATTTCTTCCACAATTGACAGAAAAAGAGAATTCAAAAATGACAAATCACCTCAAGTTACAGCCTTTAGAAGAGAATTTAGAAAGTCTTTTTCAAAAAAGGAAATTAATAAATACTGGGAAGATTTTTATTCTTATCCAGAAGATATTAGTTTCTATGAATGGAGTTACTTCAAAACCTTTGGTGAAAAACCAAAGAAGACCAAACCTTTCGTCAATAATGCCCATGACAAAACTAAAGTTTGGAAAACTCCCTCTTGGAATACTTTTCAATCTGTTCATCCCCCTTTTGAGGAAATTGTTGTCCCAAAAAGAGACGTCAAAGTTGTTGCATCTCCTCTCAAACAAATTTCTGATAAAAATGAACATGAAAACCCAACCATCAAAGACATTAAAAATCTTCAACAACAGAATAATTATACCAACATTCTCCTTCATTTTGTTGCAACTCATTTCAATCAGATTGATCAGCCTATCAAAATAGAAACTCCTTCCAAAAGTGATAAAGGAAAGGAGAAAATTCAGACTCCAAAACCCGAACCTAACCCTACTACAAAAACCCTTCCCAAACCAATTGAAAATAAAGTTCAATTCGGTTTCAATTCAGCTTCCTCTGAAATTTTAAGCGAAATCATTAAACATCTTCAGAATAAAGAATCATCGAGCAAAATCAATGTTATTGACTCTATTCAAGAAATCCAAGAACAGTTTGAAGATTTACAAATCAATAAACTTAAAAATGTTAATCAAAATCTTCCTCATTACTACCCTCGCCCAACCTTTCCAGATATGCTTCATGAGGAACCTAGGCAACCTAGGACTACCTTTTCTAGCAATGGGGTTATTGCTTAGGATATTGATGGATTAACTGAACATCAAATCCTTCATCTTGTTGGAGAAATGACCATGGCAGCTGCTGCCTATGGTGGAAGAGGAAATTCTGACAAAGATGCGGCAACTAACATCGCTAATGGCTTCGTTTGTCAATTAAAAAATTGGTGGTTTAACTACCTCTCCCTTGCCGATCGAACCAATATTCTTTAATCTGTCAAACCGAAGGAGACAATCGTCTTGATCCTTCTAAACAAGATGCGGTGAATACTTTACTCTTCACCATACTCAAACATTTCATCGGAGAACCTTCCATCTTTATGGAAAGAGCCTTTGATATCCTTATGAATCTTTCCTGTCCAAAACTTCAAGATTTCAGATGGTACAAAGATATCTTCCTTCAAAAGGTCATGCTTCATGATGAGCGCACTGCGCTTTTGGAAAGAAAGGTTTATTGTTGGTCTTCCAAAATTCTTCGCGGAGAAAGTTAGAGAAGCAATCAAAGATGAGTACACTACTACTCGCCATACGACTACCTCACATATGGTCAACTCATTGGTTTTATAAACAAAGAAGGCTTATCCTCGCAATGATCTCAAACTCGAGCAAAACTCAAATTTGAAAGAGTTGAAGGTCGAAGGAACTTGGTTCCTTCATGAGTAATATGGATACGAACGTATCCATCCTCCACCTTCAAAGGTCTTCAAAAAACAGAAAAAACCTTTCAAAAATAAAAAATTCCATAAAAATCCCTCTCCTGATTATTACAAGAAAAACAAAAATCCTAACAGGTTTTACAAGTATAACAAATACAAAAGAAAACGCGACGACTCCAAAAACAAAGGAAAATCCCCAAAAAAGCCTCGCGATCCCAAAGATGTTACCTGTTGGAAATGTCAAAAGAAAGGTCATTATGCAAATAATTGCCCTTTGAAAGAAAAGATCAATAATTTACAAATTGACAAAGAACTTAAAGATCAATTACTTCATCTCATCAATTCTTCCAGCTCTTCTGATTTCGATGATGTTATTTATAATATTCAAGAAGATTCTGATTATTATGACTCATCATCTTCCTCCCAATCTTCCGACTCAAAAGAAATATGCAATTGCAAAGACAATTGTTCTTGTGATTCAAACACAATCAATGTTCTTTCCTCTGAAAAAGAATTAATTCAAGAAATTATTAATCAAATTGATGACTTTGATCTTAAACAAAAATTTCAAAATCTTATCAATCAGGAAGAATCTAAACCTCCTCCTCGGACTTATAATCTCAATGATGTTATGAATAAATTCAAAAAATCTAGCAAAGCATCTTCCAGCCAAGATCTTCGATTTGAAGTTAACCAAATGAAAAGTCAAATCTCCAATCTCGAACAAGAACTTTCTCAACTAAAATTTGATGTCACGATCCTTAAATCAAACGGGAAAGAAAAAGGAAAAGAAAAAATCCAATCCTCTCCTTCAAATTCTCCTTCAAGCTCCGAATCTTCTTCCGAAAATGAAGCTTTCAAATTCTCATCCCCCATTAATATTCGAAGCCCTTCTTGTGACGATCAATCGATGAATATCATTAGTCAAATTCGTTTACAAAAATGGTATACCAATGCTACAATTATTATTAACAAAAAATTCAAGCTTCATTCCAAGGTTCTCTTTGATTCTGGAGCTGATCAAAATTGCATTAGAGAAGGTTTTGTCCCTACCAAATATTTCGAAAAAACCATTGAAAATATTTATGGTACTAGTGATAAAAGTCTCAATATCAACTACAAGCTAATATATATATATATATATATATATATATATATATATATATATATATATATATATATATATATATATATATATATATATTAAAATAATTTGTTATTATAAGTAATATATAATTTTATTATTTATTTAAAAATATCATTTATTTTAAAAATAATAATATGAGATATATAATAATTAATTACTATTTAGTCAAACATACTAAAATAATTGTATAATTATAATTAAATTAATATATTATTTTAAAAGTTATTATAGGATATAAAATAATAATATTTTAAAAAATAATATGAGATATATAATAATTAATTATTGTTTAGTCAAATAAATATAAAATTAATACAAAAGTACTTTTATAGTTATGTAATCAAACACTCAATTTAATATTCACAACACTTTTTGAATTCATGTTCAAACAGTCAACAATTTTTTAACAAAAGCTGTAGTACCAAAAGTTCTGCTGCTAAAAACTTTACTCACAATAGTTGTGCCAAATGGACTCTAATAGTCACTAAATTTTCTAACGGTTACAATAAAGGTTATTCGGTTAAAAACATTAACGGTATACCTTATTTTCTCCACAATTTCTTCTACACTTAATTGATTACCCTAATTCACCAAGTTCGTTCTCAATTTCTCCAATTAATTTTGACTATGGTTCTCCCATAAACAATATATTAGATATTGTCATACAATTTTGTTTCCTCATATCATTCTTCTTGAAAATACCCAAATTCTTCTAATTTAAGCTTCAACAACCCTAAAAAAATGTGAATAGACCCAAGCCTTTGTTGTTTCCAAATGCCACTAGGGGATAATTTGTATGCTAAAAGACTTCGTGGACTAACGCTTATTCGAGTCGTAGATTTTTGGGATGTACAAACTTCGAGATAAGATCTACATTAATAGAGTTCATGGTATTGGCAAAGTTCAAGTTTTTCAGAGGTGCATTAAGTTTTAAATTATATTTAGAAGTGAATTAAATTTTGTGTATTTTTTTTTTATTAAGAGTAGAGTTATATGCTTTATCATTTCGAGATCAATAGTTAAGATCGCATTCGACTTTGCTTTTAATTACTATTGTGTAATTTATATATTTAAGTTAATATCTAGTTTGCTTAGAAAGAATGAGCGAGTTGAAAATGGACGACAGAGAAAACAAATGGCATATGGTTGAAAACAAATGATAGAGGCTTGAAGAAACTTTTGAGATAGAACGAAATTTTAAATTTGTAGTACTTGTGTTGATCACAATTGTCAACTATCTGGTTGTAATCATCTGCAACTGGGGGCTATTTTTAATTTCTTGCTTTTCTATAGTACTTGTTTTGGGTAGAAAACTCTTATGTAATCTTAACTAATTAATTTTTATGTTAGTATTTTTAACCGAGTGACTATTAATATAATCCTTAAAAACTTCAATGACTATTTTGAAATTTACTTCAAACTTTAGCGACCATTGGCATAATTAACTCGATTGGTGTGGCATAGTATATAACGACATTTGTGTCTTCGTTATCATTTAACGACACCAAATATGATTTAACATTAATATTTTTAACCGAGTGATCATTAGTATAATCGTTAGAAATATGGAATATAGTGACTATTACTGTAATAAGAAAACACTTCAATGATCATTTTCAAATTCTTTCAAACTTCGGTGACCATTGACCTAATTAACTTTAATAGATGGATATATTACTTATTAATTGAGTTTTTTAAGTTTATACAATTTGAGTAGTTAGTCATTTATTTAGGCGTTAACTCGTCACGTAATTCTTGAATGAAACTTGCTTTTTGAAGAGTACAATAGATGTATATTTAATTTTAATAAAAAATAAAAGATAAATGAAAAAGAAAAAATAAAAATAATCCCACCTCGACCGCTCTACCCGCCTATAGTTAGTAGTCTCAGGGTATTGCCGTGCTTTTAAAAAAAATCAGCTTTTGCTGTATTGTAGAAAGAATCAATTGTGGAAAGAATCAAATAAGTGTTTGATAAACTCTTATTTTAAAATTGTTGTATGTTTCAAAAGCAGCATTTGAGCGTTTGGTAAACAAAAATAATTTATTACTGTAATGGTATTAAATTACTAAAAATAATATTGATTATAATAATATTATTTTGTATTATTATTATTATTATCACGAGTGATAAATTCATTTTTTTATTTTATTTTATAAAGAACATACCAACTAAACTCTTAAAGAGTCAAAAAAATAAAAACTAAGAACACAAATTCAAACCTTAGAATAAAAACAAGAAGAAGTACTAAATTTAATATTAAACCACAAAAACCAAGAGAGAATACAAGCGGTCAGATACACCGGCATGTGAGGAAAGGGTGAATGCACCTCAAATAAACCCTAGGGAGATGAAAAGGGTGCGTGGGGATACGCGCCTCGTAAATAACACAGTCACCACGGCATGGTGACGCCACCAACACGTATCCCACGTGGTAGCGTAAAGTATGAGAGCCTCGCAAGGTTCGCAAGGGCGTCTCGTCCCATGAGCTTCGTAATTGTGCGAAAGCAGAGGCGGGGCCGAACGCCAAAACTCTGGAAAAGCACGCCGGCGGAGGCCGTTCTTCACCAACCACCGAAGTCGCCCAGTCCGAAGACCACAAGTGATCCACACAGACGAGATAACCATAGAAATCTTGGTATAATCGTATTTTATTCAACGTAATTCAGAATACAAGGTAGAAACGAATAAGCACGGTCATTAACCTACTACCCCACCGCCTCTTTGGGTCGGTACATGTTGGGATATTGGATCTACTGAGTCTATTCACTGGTCTTCGTCACCCCGAACTTCTCCAAGAGATGGGGATCTGGTTCCACCATTATCGAGAGTCTCTCAAAATCAATATGAGTTGATTTTGTGACTAATTAGGCCACACTGCTCAAAAAATACCGTTGACACCTTTTGGCACATGGCTCCCAGCCCCATCTCCCGAATCAGGGACGTGCCGTTCGGGGCATGGTCGGGCTAAGGCTACTAGGTCCAACCCCCTCGTACGTTTGGTCCTCTGAACATTGATTAGCTGGGCATTTGGTCCCCTAAATGTTGATTCTCCAATTGGTGGGCATTCTGGACGCCGTTTCTTTATTCGTACCTCCATAGCTATGGTCACACGACTCAAAAAAAATTTTATGACGCTGGAAGCTAATTCATGTAACTTACTGGAGTTGCGCATACATGAGGAGCACATGAAGGGCCCTCAGTTTTATTTTTTTATGTATATAGAGGCTGCATGGGAACTTGACACAAGGAAATAAATGCAACTGCCCCGGGGGTATTTGGAAAGCCACACGACTGTGATGTCCTCCTACTTACCGGGATATTAAAGACGCTAACTTTTTAGATTCTGCAAAAAGATAGCGCTGTTAATGCCCAAAGGAGTGATTCTTAGATTTCAGGAGCTACTCCCCATGCACAATCATTCATAAAATTAAATGCAGAAACAGAGATACGCTTGGAAAACAAATTTGACAGTTAATTCTGGAACATACGCAAAAGAGAATGACAAGATTCTAAGTTCAGATGCTCGCCGCCTCTCTAAGGATCGGTACATTGCGGGCCTTCCTCCACAACAGGTGGGGAGATTTGATCGTCGGCCTTTTCTAGAAGGATGTCTATCACCGGAGCCTCGGTAGGAGCCTACCGAAGGAACGAAATATCCCACTTTGGATGGGTTTCCATGATCCGCTCTACCAACTGCTCATCCCCAATGGTCATCAAGCAATGGGTGAGGTCCTGATACTCGGAAGTGTCCACGAACGTGTCCTGATATGCCTCCACCGCCTTGGCTTCGGCATCCATGCGTTCGGTCCCGACTTTCCAACTCCGCCTCGCCCGCCTGCCGTGGGCGGTGAGTTTCTCCTTTTCCACCGCGATGACCTCTAGACTACTGTTTGCGGTGGCCAACGCAGTCTCGGATGCGAGGGTACGATCTTCGGCTAACTTCTGAGCCTCCTCGGCACGCTTAAGTGAAGCCTCGGCAATGTCCCACAATAAGTACGAGGCCACCATCTGCCCCCAACCATTCGGTGTTATATGGCAAGGGGCCAAATTCCAAATTTTTAGAACCTCGTGGAAGAAATGAAGCATGGGCAGGCGAAGGCCCTGCTGCATCGCAGGTTCGTAAATCGTGATGAACCCTTCGGGTGGGTCGTCGGTGCGTTTCTCTAGGCCCGGAGCCCTGAGTGTTAGAGACGTGCGAATGTCATAGGATAACCGCATGTCCTCCAACTCTCTCAACGATCCTCGAGCGAGCCATGGACGCTTCAGTGGCCGACCGCTTGAGCTCCTCGTCAAGCGCCTTGGCTGCCGGGGCATCTCTCTTATCGAGCGACCCCCTCATCTCAGGTACCCGGCATCTGGCACCTCTTTCTTTGCGGTCTCTTTCGACGGTGCAGTTGGGCAAGCCCCCCTTTCACTAGTGGACGAGGTCGACGGGCGTGCGACTGAAGGAGCTTGAGTCACTTCTCCTACTACCTCAGATGATGAAGATGATGAGGTGGATGATGATGACTCATCTTGAATACTGGGGTTTGTCCGAACGTCCGGTTGATTCTGCGAGTCGTTGTTTCCAGACGACATTATAACCCCTCTCGACCTCGGATGTTGATACTTCTGTTGTCGTCGGAACGTGTGGCAAGGTATAATCTCCAAATTATGGAGTCAAGAAATAACCACGAAAGAAAACAACGAAACAAATCATAGCAACTCTCGACGCGCGTACCTCAGAAATGCAGTTAGAACAATGCACACACTTGGAATTTCTTGATTATGAGCAGAGCATTCACAATACTCACAACAAGCACAGAAGCAAGAAGAACTGGTAATGAAGGAGGGCGCCTAGCTTTATAGATTGAGACATTCCAACGCGTTACATCTGAACTGTTGGCCAGTGGACGCGTGTTTAGAATAGAGCAACAGGCAAGAAACGGAACCCTAAGCGTTTATTGAAACAAGAACGCACGCGCCTCACGCGCGCCTCCATTATCCGCCATGCGTCATTGGCATTAAATGCACATGTCCTCTTACTCATGATTTCTGGCCACAGATTGACAACGTTGATTGACAGAATCACACCAACCGCGGACACGTCACCAAATGTCTAATCGCTTGAAGCCCTCACCCATTATAAATGTTCGACTTCCGACTTGGAAGACTATACTGGGTAAGTTCAATTCATAATTCAATATGCGAAGACCACACTCCACGGAATCCGCTGAAATTCAAAAAATTTTGTCCAAAATTTCTTCTATTACCCTCAAAGTCCCACGCCTATTATAAATAATAGGCTTGGACTTGGGGGACAATTGTTACCACCCAATTTTGATAGGGCTTCCACGTCAGCAAAGGCCCAACGAGAGCCCCATATCAGCCCAGCGAGGGCCTCATAAATCCTAAGAAGGCCTAGGAGGCCCATCAGACATCTTAGTATTCTTGAACTAGAATATCGCGAGGCCCATGGAGGGCCTCGACATTCACGACCGACCCATAGGGCCTCACCGGGCTTCTTATCAACTATAACTAGTAGGCAACACGATACTCTGGAATGACCAGAGTGATAATTGAAGACAGATTGCGTTGGATTGAGCGCATGGATCCTCACAAAGAAACCGAATCATAATCTCCTAAAAATTAGGCAACGTGGTAAACTCAAATAAGGTAGATAATTTTGGAGATTGCTTTGACAATGAATGATCCCTATCCCATAAGGAAAGAGGATCCGATTGGGTATCTGATTGATTTGTTCCCTAAATCAATCAAAACTCTGGCGCTATAAATACAATATCTCCGGTTGTTCCAAGGTACGCTCTTTTTGCACTTAAAATTTCACCATAAACTCTGCTCAAATCTCTGCCTACTTATCCCTCCCACACCTAATTACTTTCGCCCCCGTGTATTATTCTTATACCGGCAGTTGACTTGATTGTCGACGTACCAACGATCACCAGACCCTTTTTCTCAGGAGATGTTGGTACCTAACGATTGTCCGAGTGTACAGGTAACATACAAGTTGGCAGAAGAGTGACTGGAGATCTGTTGACACGTGAACGTTGAAGGTTCCGACGTCAACACAACCTTATATTTATTTCTTAACACCCTTCAAACTCACGATGTGGCAATTACACGCATCAAGAGTTTGCCAACTAGAAAATGAAAACGTGTAACAGAATGCGACTTAGTACAATCTGCGAAGAAGAAGGAACAAAAGGTAAAGTAATAGTGTTATGCTTGAGGTGATGACGAGTAAGATAACAATCAATCTCGATGTACTTAGTTCGTTCATGAAAAAATGAGTTGTGAGCAATTTGAATAGAACTCTAGTTTTCATAACACATAGGACTGGGATAAGAAAGAGAAACTCTCATATCTGCAAGTAACCAACGTAATGAAACAATCTATTTAGGAGTAGATGCCATAGCACGATACTTTGCTTCGGTAGAAGAGTGTGAAACAACAGATTTGTTTTTTGCTCTTTCAAAAAATAAGAAAATCACCTACAAAGATATAGAAACCAGTAACAGATTTGCGATTTATGGGATCACTACCATAGTTAGCATCAGAGTATGCAAACAGTTCCAAGAAAGAGGTGGATGGAAGTAAAAGGCTTTGAAAGACTGTATCCTGAAGATAATGCAATTACCAATGAATAGTAGTAGGAGAAGCAACCAATTGACTAACGACATAAACTGCATGGGCAATATCTGGACGTGTAATAATGAGATAGACCAAGTTGTCAACAATAGTACAATATAAAGTAGGATGTGACAAGGACATACCATCAGAAGGTGAATACTTTGTATTAAGCTCAATGGAAGTATGAACAGTCTTATTGTCAGTAATTCTAGCCCACTCAAAAATGTTTGCAGCATATTTTGACTAAGAAAAAGGATAACTTTTGGGCGAGTAGGCTACCTCAATACCTAAAAAATAACGTAGAGAACCTAAATCTTTCATTTCAAATGGTCTAGCTAATCTTGTCTTAAAAAATGTAATACCATAAATATCATCACGAGTAATAATCATGTCATCAACATACAGAGAAAGAATGATAGGACCCGCATTAGTGTACTTAATAAAGAGAGTAGCATCATGACTACTAGAGGTAAATCCAAGTGAAGGTATCACAACAAAAAACTTCTCAAACTAAGCTCAGGGTGCTTGCTTGAAACTGTATAAAGCTTTCTTAAGATTTCAAAAAAATTCATAATCATGTGAAACACTATGAAGGGGCACCATATAAACTTCTTCTTGAATATATCCATTCAAGAATGCATTTTTAACATCCAATTGAGAGATATGTCATTGTCGAATTTAAGCTGCTACTATAAGAATACAAATAGTAGTCATTTTCGTAACTAGAGCAAAAGTCTCTTCATAATCCATACCATACTATTGAAAATACTATTTTACATCAAACCTAGCTTTGTATCTTTCAATAGACCCATAAGAGTTAGATTTTATTTTATACACCCAATGATAACCAACCACTCTCTTTCCAGAAGGTAGAGGAACAAAATCTCAAGTATATGTCTTATGTAAAGTAGAAAGTTTCTTATCCATAACTTACTACCAAAGTGGATCAAGAATTGCCTTATGATAGGAAGAGGGCTCATAGAGACAATGAACAGAAGCTAAAAAGGAAGTAAAAGGCGAAGAATAACAAGAATAATCAAAATTTAGTAACTTTGTATACTTACGAGTGCTTGTGGATTGACGTAGAGGTGGATCCACAATCTCAGACGATGCTTGGGAGACCATAAGAAAAGTGGGAGTTTCAAATTTGCCAGAGAACAAATTGTCAATACCTGCACAACTATTAGAAACTTCTGAAAATGGATATGTACGAATAAGATGAGAGTTGGTCAAGTCATGAGTAGTGGACGGAATAGAAAAGAAAGGTATATGCTTAAGGATTACAACATGACGAGACACATAAAGTTTTTGAGTAACTAGATCAAAACAATGATACTCCTTTTTACCTTTACCATAACCAAGAAAGACACAAATAGCAGTACTTGTTGCGTTCTGAATGAGAGGGAATAATGAAACAAGTGCAACCAAAACTTGAAAGAAAGTATAATCAGGAGCGGACCCATACAACTTTTCAAAAGGTGATTGATCGAAAATATGAGAAGATAGAATTGTATTAATCAAACTAGTAGGAGTAAGAACGGCTTCACCCTAAAACTCACTAGGAATTGAAGCAAGCAACAAAAGAGAACGAGCAATTTTAATAATGTGACTATGTTTTCTTTCAGCAACACTATTTTGTTCAAGAGTATCTGTACACAAAGTTGGTGAACAGTGTCATCTAAAGCAATTAGCTCACAAAATTTGTTAGAAGTATATTTTCTACCCAAATCACACCTAAAACATTTGATAATAGCAGAATGTTAAGTTTTGACAAGAGTACAAAAGACTTTATATATTTTAAAAAATTCAAAATGACGTTTCATTAGATAAACCCAACAATAACAATTATAATCATCAATAAACAAAATATAATATCGAGACCCTCATTTTGTAGCAACATGAGAAGGTCTCCATACATCAGAATGAATCAAATTAAATGGAGAAGAAGAAACAGAAATACTTCGATTAAAAGGTAAATCATAAACGAAACTTCTCTCTCTAATAAATACTTATTCATAACTTCCTCTCTGGTAACATATGCAACTTATGATGCACCTTAATTCTTAAATTTATACACAATGGGAAGTAGCATGAGGAAGAGAAAATCATCAATTATAAAGCATGTGAAAATTTGGAAGAAAACTTTTATCTTCTACTTTTCAGATTAATAGAAAAGATGACAAATTTGAAAATCTATAAAATAGTGATAAATATTATACAAATCGCTTCGCTTTCTTTTTCTGCGCTATCACGTTTTAGAGTTGGATTGACCGAGGGCCACTTTTAAGTTGGATCAAAGCATGACACAACTGTTCGTGCCCAATTCAAATATGGTGTGAGTGGAGCCCAAACGCTAGAATTTCATCTGGTAAATAGTACTAGAGATTTCGAACATTTAAACTTTGTGGTAATAAGATCGATCTTAAACCTTTCTAACATCTGTGTTTGAGGTGATTTGTGATGAAAAACGTTAATTTGACCATTAAATGGTCAATTTTTTTTTTTTTAAATGATAGTTCTACTATTACTTTAACTTAGGGTAAATAGCATTTTGAGTCCTTACCATTAAACTTTGTGACAATAAGGTCCTAAATCTTTGATTTATAGCATCTAGGATTCCAAGCATTTCAAACGTTTGCGCCCAAGGTCCTTTTGTAATGGAAAACGTCAGTTTGGCCGTTAAAATGTTAAAATTTAAACAAAACAATTAGTGTACCCATATTTAATTTTGAATTAAATAAAATAAAAAGAAATGAAAAAACAAATCCAATTTCAAACCACTCACCCTAACCCCAATGGCAGTGGCAGTACTACTACCACCACCGACCGAAAAATAAACTAACTATTATTTGCTGCATCTAATTAGAACCCATCTACCCTCAATCCCTCCATCTCCGTCGATCACCACCTATCTCCAAACTCCTGAAGTTTTCAAGAAAAAACAAATCGTAGCCAAAATATGCTCTCAAATTCAAACTCAAAATTCCAAATCTACTCCTAGCCGACAGCAAGCTCAGGAACAGAAAAATAATTTTCGATGGTGCGTGGTAGCTGATTGATTTTTAGTTTTGAGGTTGAAAAATAGATGTATTGTTTTTGTGATGTCATGATTATTAGGTTGTATTTTCAAATTGTTAATCAAATTATTGGTTTAAAAGAGAGGGGTGATTCTTTTATTTTATTTTATTTTTTCTTTTAACGACCAAATTGACGTTTTCCATCACAACGACGTCGTTTACGGACGCGTCAGACTTGTCAAAACGACATTGTTTTGGCAGGTTGGTGGAAAAAGGGGCATCCAAAACCGACGTTGTATTGGACGAATGGTGAACATTATGCCAATTTCCTTTAAAATGATTTTTCCAGAATTTTCCATGTATGTATATATCAAGAAAAATCTAGAATAACTACAGAGAATTAGTACTAGAATTTTTTAACCTTCATTAATAGAACTTTCTAAAAATGTAATAACTAAGTATAAATAGGGTGTTAGTGTAATGGTGAGTAGTAGTGAGTGATGAGTGAGATCAACTAAAGTGAGGTGCTGTAAAATATTTAGTAGTGTGTCCAAATTGTGTAAGTGTTTATATAATAAAACAAGTTCCTTTTTTGTTCCAAATCCAACACCGATTTCTAGAACATTGTTGCTGTAGTATTTTGATGTAGATTGATGGTTGTATTGTTAGACTTCGAGTTCTCGAGGTTCCTCTTGTAGTCCTTGTGATGTGCAATTAAAGTTGGAGTTTCTAATTGGACCTTTGTGACCTATGATGATGAGAGAAATGCGCCTATATTCTCATTCTACAATCCAGCCATTGATTGCCAACAAGTGATCATGGTCGTTGGAAGGGCAGTATATAAAGTGGTGCATCTCTTATTTTAGGGTTAATTCTAGGGGTGCCGACGAGACGAGGAGGGGCGGGGCGGGGAGTCCATTATCATCCCCGCCCCGTCGGGGATTTTTGGGAGGCGGAGCAGAGTCGGGGCGGGTATAGAAAAATACAAATTTATCATCCCGTTTAATTAATTAATAATTAATTTTGAATATATATTTTTATTTTTTTTATATACAATTTAAATTTTAAAACAAAAAAATAAAATAAAATAAAAATATTCGAGACAGGTTCGGAGAATTCGGGACGAGGACCATGATCCCCGTCCCCACTCTGTTTAGTAATCGAAGCGGGGATTCCCCTCCCCATTAGAGACGGGACGGGTCTGAGGCCGATTTTTTTGCCATGTTTAGTTAATTCCCTTTGCACAGCTTTCTCTCTCTTGTTCATCTTCCATCTTCTTCTGCTCTCTGAATTTTTGAGTGTTAAAGGGATGGTTCTATGAATCGATTTCCAGAACTTTTGTTGCTACAGTCATTGTTGTAGATTGACCGTTGTATTGTTGGGCTTTGAGTTCTTGAGTTCCTGTTTTGTGGTCGTCTGTGATGTACGGTTATGGTTTGATGTTTTTGTCATTTTTGGATAGTCTCTAGGTGGGATTGGTCTGTAAATTTTATTTTTTAACCACGGTTGACTATTTTTAGTACAAGAGGCTGATCTACTTTTGGTAGAGCCTCAAAGAATACGTAGTCAAATGATGACGGATTGTCTATCCTTAGGAACAAACAAATAGTGCGTTCTTGCCAATTTTTCTATTTTGTTTTAATTTTTGGAGTGCTTGGTCTGTTTAAGATTATGCTCGTAGTAACATTTGTAATAGTTTAATCTTTAAAACGAGACACTATCAACAATAATTATTTTAATGCATATCCAAAAGAAGTGCACTTTGTGAGACTTCCCGGCAATATATATTCATGAAAACAAACATCTCTACTTTAATTTTAAATACAAAATCATGATAGAATTCTTGATTTCTCACTTAACACAAGATTTATTTTTTCATTTGCAACTAACTTTCTGCTTCTGTCTCCTTTGAGAGCCCAATGACATTTATTTGTCGTGCTAACACAGCATTCTACCTGTCAAAAAAGTAAACCCGAATTCAGAATTCACTAAAAAATTCGTATTCTCTACAACACAAATATACATATATACACTCATATAAATGACCTATAAAAGTGAATTATATCATCGAGGCGTATGACAATAAAAAGAAAAAGGAAGAAAATGATAACTCATTCTCTACAACACACATATAAATACCTATACAAGTAATGATATCATCGAGGCATATGATAATAAAAATAAAAATAAAGAAAATGAGAACCTTGATGTTCAAAGAAATTGTTCACTTCTTAGTATCAGCATCAATATGGGAATGTTGTCTCTGTTTCTCATCTTGTTTCTGTTTCTCATCATCTAATTTTTCAATCTGTTGCTTTGATTTCTCATAACTCCCTTCCAAATCCCATTTTTGAGGTTCTTCTTCTAAAATTCCATTTTTCTTATACTTGCAATACAACAAAAGCTGGAGGATGCCTAGTGGGGTACCTACCAGGTTAGGAGACTGCAAAAAAAAAAAAAAAAAAAAAGCACACATCAAAATCAGTATGCACCATCAGATCTCATATTTTTTTTAAAAATATATTATTTTATATTGTACTAACCGCGAGAAAAAGATCGCGACTAAGTAGCCCATAAGCCATCCAAAGTGAACTCGCAAGGAATGAGAAAAACGACAAGTAGAATGGCATAAATTCTACGCTCTTGGTCTGTATCACTTGTTTCTGTAATAAATATGTACAATTAATAAATATATTATCATCGACCAGTAGGAATTTTCTCCATTCTGAGGAAGAAAAAAAAAAGAATATATCGTCGTCCAGTTAATCTACATTTTCAATCTCCTTCAAATGAAACTCTCATTGCTCTCCTCACTGCCTCAATCCTAAAACCATAAATACAGAACTCAAATCGTCATCATCGCCAATCAAGACTCCATCAGGAACAAAACAGTGACCCATTCTTACATATCCTATGGTCGGATTCTACCGCAATGAAGCGATATACTAGTGTTAAAACCTTTTTGGCATGAAAATTAATGACTCACCATGACGACTAGAGGAGATCCGTACATTGCTACAGATGCAACAAGTCCGATACTTCCTACAAATGCCTTGCGATGGGGGTGATCATGAAATACAAAAGCCGATAAAATTGCAGTGATGCAGAACACGACGATTACAGGTATTGTCAATATAGCAACCTTCTTCTGCACATTCATTACATGTAGATGTTAGTGATATCTATTTATTTCTATCTAGCGCGACCACAATTTATTGAGAATAAGACTTAGTTTGTTATTGATGTATCTTGCCTTTCCATTAGACGAAGCAAAGTAGAAATATAACCCTATGAATGAGAGCTCCAAAAGAATCCCTAATCCATTAATGGTGACGACTGGAAAGTTTTCCCACTGATAACTCACAATTGGTAAACCATACCAAGTGTAGAGGAAACAATTCGATAGTGCAAGGATGTATGGCACACACGAAAACTCTTCGGTGCTTTTGTTTCGTATCACCCTTGAGAAAGTCAATCTGCAAGAAGTATTGAAAAACATACAATACCTAATTAGATTAGTGTTCATTCTATGCTACTCACCATGCATGGAATTATCAAAGAAAGAAATAGATTAAAGAATATTATTGTATTTGATACATTGGGGCAGCATACAGCAATAGAGAGGCTGCATTCCCTGCAAGAAACACCATGCAAAGTTGGCTTTAACGTTTAAAGCTATCTAAAAAAAAACCAGAAAATCAATGGTGGAGATGAACATGTACCAAAAATTCCTACTGCCAAACGAATTTTCTCTGCCATGTTTTTTGATACTTAACTGTTTAGCATATTTCATGGTATATATAAAAAAAAAAAAAAAATGACAGGACAAAAAAAAAAGAATAAAAAAGAAGAAAATTGGACGAATAAGGGAAAGTGCTGTCTTGATCATCTGATCAATGTGTGTGGAGGTGAATATATATCAGAATAAATGGAAAGAAGAAAATTTGTGGATGAAAAACTGTTGGAGCTGCTGGTGATGTATTTTTTTCTGCAAATTGTTTAATGCAAATGTTCTTAGACCGTATTAGCTTTTTGATAATAAGATTAAATGGAATAACATAATGGGAATGATTTTGCCATTTTGTTCTCTTATGAGTGGAAGATGTCACTAGACTTCCACTCTCCACTCGATACAAATTGAGTTATTCTCTGGTATTTCTCTGGTCTAATAATACTAGCAAGCAGAGAAACCACTTGATCTTTTTGACGAAAGGGTTGGATGTCATAATAAGTAAAAAGTCTTTGTTCGAGTCTTGTAACCGATTATTTATGACTTTTTGATGTAAAGTCGTGAATCTAGTCTGAAATGGCGTGGACAAAATAAATTTTAGGGTTAATTACACTAATGGTCCCCATTCTTTCGTGTTTGTAAAGATTTCATCCCCATTATTTTTTTTTTTTTAGCAGATATCATCCATATTCTTTCATTTATCTTTCATGAGATGGTCCCAAATCACTATTTTTCAATATTCTAACATTTCTTGGACAATTTTGCCCTTGACTTAAATAAATCAAAAAATAGGAAAAAAATACAATAAAAGCATTGCAATTGGGCCCTTAGCCTTTTCAAAACTACAACTAAAATCCTACCCCAATAAGTGTTGTTCTCAGTATCATTTGAGTCGAATAGTCTATCGACGTAAAATTATTAGTCAATCAAGTTACGCTATGTGTGCTTAGAATTGATCGTGCCGTTGATTATAGACAACCTTGTCATGGGAAAAGCGGCGCCTCGTAAAGGGAAACTCCTGCAGTCGTCGTCGGCAAGCGGGCCGTTGCTCGAGACATTGCTCGTGGGGTGGATCGCTTCCTAGGTGGGGTAATCCTCCTCGACTTCAACCTTTCCAAATTCCACCCGTTTCGATCAAAGGCCACAAACCGGGGTTTTGCTCAAAAGCGGAATCAAATTTAAACCAGTGGCTTTCGAGTAATGAATTCACAACCTTATGCTCACGATGTCTTGTGGATCTTCCCAAATTCATCACCACACGTGTTAAATTTGGCTAATATACCTTCCGGATCATGTCTCGGACACTGCGAGGACAACCACTAACAGTTCTATCACTCTAGTCAAGAGATAAAGGTTGTATTGAAAATTTATTACAGCCAATCTTTCCAATTTTTTGTATAAATAGGAAGCAGGGAGTGGTGGTGTAAATGGCAGCATCGATTTTAGTGAAATTGTTTCTTGATTTTGTCATTTTGAATTCCTTCGAATATGGAGAGTAGGGAGTAGGGAGTAGGGAGTGGAGGCCCAATACACTGTTCCTGCTCCTGCACCTCCACCTGCACCGCCTTATGGGGTGCATCTTTAAGCAATCTGCGAGAATAAACACTTAATCTTTAAAGCATTACGGGTGGGGGGGGGGGGTGGGGTGGGGGTGGGGTGGGGGCTTTTTAGTAGGGGAAGAACACTTATATAAATAAAATAAAATAGTTTAGGATTTATTTATACTTTTGAAAAGGTTAAGAGTCCAATTGCAATACTTTTATTGTATTTTTTTTCCTATTATTTTGATTTATTTAAATCAAGGGGCAAAATTGTCCAAGAAATGTTAGAATAGTGAAAAATAGTGATTTGAGGACCATCTGTGAGTATAAATAGAAGAATATAGATGATATCTGCTAAAAAAAAAAGAATGTGGATGAAATTGTTACAAACATGAAAGAATGGGGACCATTAGTATAATTAACCCTAAATTTTATTCACTCTCAACTTAAACTTTTTCAGGTGGTTCGACAATTATTGTTCCCTTTTTTTTAAAAAAAAAAAGTTAAAGGTCAAGTTGGTTTATAGTTTCTGCTCGAGACGGTTCCAATGCTCGTTACATAAACTATATCAAATTTAAATATTATTTACAATACTATCCAATCAAATATTAGATATGCTTAACATGAAACAAGTGACTGTAATAATGCAAAATACACATACAGTATTTACAATACTGTATGTGTTTTTCAAATTAGAAACCATGGGAAGATCCCAGAAGTGAAAAGTGAAAACCATTGAGGAGCACTTACATTTAATAATTCATTAATTTTGTTGATTATTGGTGAAAGCATGTTTTACAATTTTAAACCCACAGAGTAGTGAGTCCAGATCTGCTGTCTCAAAAACATGTCTTTTTATCTGTCTCTCCAATGCAAATTTTACACATCATCAATAAAAATAAGTGTGAATGCATTAAATGTTATCCATTTAATCCTCTCATATATTTATTTGATGATGTGTAAAATTTTTATTGGGAGGATAGCTAAGAATACGTGTTTTTGGGACAGCACATCTGGACTCCACGGTAGAAGTCTAAAAGATGCAAAAATGATTGGGGAAAAGATGAAAACAATGTTAAAAGGGAAATATCTATGTCATAATTAAGCAGCAAATTTGATTGATTGATTGATTCACAAATGTAAGGGTGTGTTTGATTGACCAATTTTCTATGGAAAATAATGTCACATAATAAGAAAATGTTTTCCAACTTTGATTGTTTGATTGAATGTAGAAAATGAAAATGAATTCCAAAGTACAATCACTTAAAACATGCATTTGACCAAAATGCTGGATAATGTTTTCTCACCAATTTGGTGGATTTTTTTTTTCCTTCTTGCATGGATTTTTTTTTTCATGGAATCCAATCAAACACACCCTAAGTGCACATCCGAACACTCTATTGTAAGACTAAAGAAAGAATTTGACAACTTTCAGAAGAATCAGCTTATGGTGTCAATTGGTTTTGAGATTAGTGGCTGAGTGTTGTGTTCTTGTAAACTTTTTACAAGCCAGTTTAATGTAATATCACATCACAAAATGTTCTTCATCAGGGGCAACTCAAGTAAGTTGTAAACTTTAAGTAAAATTGCCGAGAATAATAATAATAATAATAAATAAATAATATTGTAAATGAACACTAACAAAAATTTTAACAGTAATGGCCAACGATATTATCGTCGGTGATTTTAATGGAAATCAATATGTTGATGATTAAGACAAAATTACCAACAACAATATCTTCGGTGATCACCGATGTACCTTCGTCAACAATGTCGTCGGTAATGTTAGTGACTACCGACAATATGCTTCAGTCATTAGCAAAAGTCGTCGGTATCATTGATGGAATTTTCTTTATATATTTTTTGAAATTTTAATTAGTTATCGACAGTTAAGTTCAAATATCTTTTTATTTTTTCTTTAAAATAAAATAATTGCTATTTTATTCGAGACAGAAATTTCCACTAATATTTTATTTTTATTACTTCTTGACTAAATTTTTGTGTTAATTAACTTTATTAAACTATTTATATTTTCAATATTATTAAAAGTCGTTCGTAATCTTAAATTATTTTCTAATTGATATTTAATTACCAACATAATTTTCTTGAACTAATATTTAATTTTTTTATTTTATTACTTGGAAATTCTACCAGTATATTAAATATATTAAGACAATTTTTTTTAAAAAATGATCACCAACGAAAAATTTCATTATTAATCTTAAATTATTGTTTTTAAATGTAATTTTGTTACATACGGATTATTTTATTTTTATTAATTTATCTAGTGATAGAATTTTTGGCTATAAATTAGTTTTTTTAATAATTATCGACAGAAAAGTCCAACTAGGAGATGCAGTCACTAAAATTATTTGAATTGAAAATTTGTAAATTTGGAAGCCACTACCTAATTTGCGTGGAGGTTGAGCAGGCTCTATCCTTAATACTTAAAAGTGGGTTAAAAGATAATTTTCTAAAAAAGTAAGTTTACTTTATCCATGAACTTTCTCGAGGCCAAGACCCCCTTCCTCTTTTGGAAGCTAAACTACATCTCGAGCCACCTAGAAAGCATTAGATATTCCAGTCCCACCATGACAGATGAAAAATTTGAAGCTCTGGTCAATGCGTTCGATGGTCGGGGTCGAGCCAGCTGCGGGGAGCAGAGTCGAGGAGCGAATCTCATGAGTGAGGAACCTCTGCGAGGACGCATATAGAGGCCGGACAAGCACCGGGGAACGAATAAGTTCTATCGTAGGTAACGATAGTTACCAGAGATAAACTTACGAGAGACCCCGGGGGTTGTCATCCCGATTGCTTGCTATTGTAGCGGAAGGAGAGGAAAGCAACGGAGGAGCTTTCCGGAGGAGAGTAGCGTCTATATCGTGGGCCTATGCGCGTACACACGAGTATATACACACGCGCATGGAGCTAGTAAAGAAGCTAGAAATACCCGAAACGTTAGAGTTAGGAGTATTGCTTGTTGCTACCGACCCCGCAACATGACGAATCGAAGGAAGGAATGGAGCAAGGGACGACCGCTATTGGTACTAGTGGAGCGTGCTCCCCCCAAGTTTTTGATAGCTGAAATCGTGTAGCGAATGATTGGTTATCCGAAGAAGCGAAGGACCAACGAAGGGAGCGATCCTCATGTAGAACCCCCCAACTAACAAATTAACTCCTAACCTAGAGATAATCAGCTAAGGATGCTTGTTGTTTGAGCTACTCCTCCCACGAATAATGTGTTCGAAGAACACTTCCTTCAAAATAATAAAAATGTTTTGTGATAGGAGGGGCTTGTCCATCTACCTACTTTGACATGAGGTAGCACGAGCGCAATAATCCAAACCTACTTAAGCAACTTAAATGCTTGACTTAACAAGTTTAACTTACTTTCAAACACAACGTATTTGCTTAAAACATGAGTCTTACTTGCTAGTGAATGGATCTATTAAAAAAAAAAATTGTTATACTTTTTTAGTTTAAAATTTTAGACGACGTGATTTAAATTTATTATATTTTTTGCAACATTAGAAAAAGTAGCCCCTGGTGAACAACACCATTTCTATGATTGTGATCTCAGAAATATTTCTTTTTAGTTGTCTTCCATTTCATTGTTAGGTCGAACATCTAATAAAATTCTATATCCTCAACTAAGGATTAATGCTTTATTCTGTAGTAACTTGTGTGTACAGTACCAGAATGTTCTTCCAACTCAAGAGTTCATTTTTTTCCTGATATTCTTAATTAATTACAACACATGATGAGTATGGTCTTAAGACTGTTCTTGTTGGATGCTTAGAATCTCACTTTTTACTTCGACTACAAAGTTTTAATATCATAAGACTATATTAGATAGTCGTACATGTATTAAATTGTTTTAACATTTCTTCCTTGTACAATTTTTATATGCTCGATTGAGTGGTTGATTTGCTTATAATATTTTGATGGTCTCAAAGAAATTGAAGTCAAGAATTTATATATTATCATTGCATCAAACATACATAGAATTAGTTAAAAGGGTCGAATTTTTATGTAGAAATCATTAAGTTGAAAGGAAAAAGGACTTGTATTTGAAAAATGGAGATGGTTCTTTGAACTAAAGAATTCTAAATATATTCTGATTCTCCTAAAATATCTGTCATGTGTGGTTGGTTGGCTATGTTAAGAGCATCTCCAATTTGCTCCTGTTGAGAAGTCTGCCTCAGAATGGGCTTATATGCTGGACCACTGTTTCATTCCCTTAATGGATTCTATTGGTGATTGCGGCCCAATTAACATTCTCTGATAAGCCTCTTATTCAAGTGGGCTTCCTAATTCAGATGGTGACAAGTGGCTAGTTGATTGCCGTTGGATCAAGGGTTAGTGGTTGGCTCTTTATATTCCATTCTTTCTTCTTCTTCGGGAAGTATCAGAGAGAGAGAGAAAACCGAGAAAAGCGATTTGTTTTCCTTTTGAATTCTTGAGTTTTTACGTAGATAGAACTTCATCTCCTTCTTATTTTCGTTCACTTTGTGTGTACAAAATCGAGTGATTTTGTGAGGTTTATTGAGGAGGTTTGTTCACAAGTGTGTGAGCGAAGAATCGTGGTGGTTTGTACGATTTACATGTAATCTGTAACCTAAGCGTGAGCTGTGGTATTCTTTAGTGCAAAGAGCCATATCTACTTTGGTAGATGCTCAACGGGTGACTAGCGTTTAGAACACGTGAACATCAGGACCCCGCTTAGTGGGTGAAAAAGTCTTACGTGTTCTTTCTTGTTTATGCCATATTTTGTGTTTACAATTTCGGTTGGGACCTTTTCGATTGGTATCGAGCCTTGTTAAACCATAGATCTTGAAAGTTTCTTTAAGTTTTGGAAACGTTTTTTTGTAAAAATATAAAGATCTGTTATGGTTTGTCAAGATTCAGAAAAAATTATCTTATTTCCTGAATCTTTATGTTCTAACCTCTCTTCGATCTTGATCTTGTAGCGATCTTTGTGAAATCACTACACCTGGTGACTCAGTTTTGCTTTCTGGTGATACTTGGTTCTTCGCCTAAAGTCTCTCTTAATTCCTTCATATATTACTTCACTATCAGAAACCTAGGGTTTCTATCTGGTAACCTCTGTTTTCTCTAAAACCTAGCTCTTATTGTATGCGTGTGATTGGGAGGTTATTAAGGTAATAAAACCCTGTCAAAGTTTACCTTTGTCCAAGATCTCCTGCGAGGATCTGGGAATCTGAGGGAACTTTGGCCCAACGTGGGTTTTTCAGCCCTTAGACCTCATCTACTGTGTGGTGTGATCTTATCTGAAATTATTGTGAAATAAATTTGTTCTTTGCTTTAGTTTGGTTTTGTGTTCTTCTTTAAGCTACTTTGTAAACTGATTATAATCTTGTTGTAAATTTTGTTTTCAAAATGACTACCTCTCAAAAATTTGAAGTTGAGTTATGGAATGGAACTGGAGATTTTAGTCTCTGGCGCCAGAAAATGAGAGCCCTTCTTTTACAACAAAGATGTGCTGCTGCTCTTGATTGCTCTTGGGCAGCAGAAATCAGTCCTTATAGAAGAAAAGAACTTGATGAAATTGCTTGGAGTTCAATTTTTCTGCACTTATCTGATAGTGTGATTAGAAAGGTGGGTGAAACAATCTCTGCCGATTCTTTATGGAAAAAGTTGGAAGAATTATATCTGATAAAAACAATGCCAAACAAATGCTATCTGTTAAGACTGTTTTATAATTTCAGATTTGATACTTCCTCATCTTTAGAGGAAAATGTTGATAAATTTACTAAACTGATTCAAGATTTGGCAAATTGTGATGAAGTGTTGTCTGATGATCAGCAAGTTGTTGCCCTTCTTAACTCTCTAGGTGATAAATATAGAGATATTAGAAATGCCTTAGAATATGGGAGGGGAGACTTGACTGTGGATATAGTTATTTCTGCTTTAAGAAATAAAGATCTTGAGTTGAGAGAAGATCTGAGAGAAAATAAGAGTGGTGAGGGGTTGTTTGTGAGAGAAAGACCGGAAGTAAGAATCATAGCACTCCTACCTCAAATTTTCGGAAAAAGGGTAAAACTCTTCCGATAAATCTAGAGATAAGAATAAGATGAAGAATAGGAATAAGGGAAAAGGAAAGAAGTGCTATTACTGTGGGAAAACTGGCCATATGATCAAAGATTGTTTTAAAAAGATGTCAGATATGAAAGAAAAGCCTTCTCCAAATGGGTGCATTGCCTTAGCTTTGTGATAACAATGGTGAAATGAATGGGGTAGTCTTGGTTGCTTCAACCAGTAAGGGTTTAGATGATTGGATTCTTGATTCGGGGTGTACCTTCCATATGTGTCCAATTAAAGAATGGTTTCTCGACTTTGTTGAAATCGGTGAAGGTCAGTCCAAATGGGAAATGATATGAAATTTGTAAGATCAAAGGATTGGTAAAATTACTTTGCTTCTCAATAATGATTATATTACGATTTTAAATAGGATCGAGTTGTCCACGACACGAAAAGGAATCTAATCTCCACAGGAGAATTAGATCTTCGATTATGATATTAGGATACACAATGGGCTCATTAAGTTTTCTTTAATACCATAGAAATCCTATCTTCACCCAAGACTAATGGTATCTATGTTATACAGGCCAAGCCCCAAATAGCTACTGACACATCATCAATTACGAAACCAAGAAGTCTCTTGTGTGGCATGAGAAGATTAGGACACACAGGCATGATAAAGGTCTTCAAATTCTAAGGAATGAAGGAGCCTTTGGGAAAGATAGTATAGAAAACCGGACTTCGTGATGAATGTGTGTTAGGTAAACAATGTAAATTACCTTTCATGATTGGAACTCACAAGTCTACTTCTATTTTAGAATATCGCATCATTTGATCTTTGGGGCCATCTTACGTAAATACTCTTAGTGGGTATAGATTCTATCTTTTGATAATAGATGATTTTTCAAGGAAATTGTGGACTTTTCTTTTAAAATCAAAATCTGATACTTTTCAAAATTTCAAAACCTGGAAAACTTTAATTGAAAATCAGACAAGTAAGAAGATTAAAGTTCTCAGAACTGACAATGGTTTGGAATTTTGCAATTATGACTTTGATCTTTTCTGTAAAGATTGTGGTATTCTCAGGCACAGAACAGTGACATATACTCCTCAGCAAAATGGAGTGGCAGAAAGAATGAATAGAACCTTGCTAAACAAGGTCAGATGCATGCTTTTAAGCTCAGGTTTGTCTAAATCCTTTTGGGGGGAAGCCTTAAAAACTGCCACCTATTTGATAAATAGAAGTCCCTCTAGTGCCATTGGTTTTAAAACTCCTGAAATAGTCTGGTCCAATAGTCCCACTGATTACTCAAGGCTTAAGACCTTTGGGTGTGCTGCCTTCTCTCATCAAAATGAGGGTAAGCTAGAACCTAGATCCATTAAATGTGTTTTTCTGGGATATGGGGAAGAAACAAAAGGGTACAGATTGTGGGTTAAAGATAAAGGGGGTTATAAAGTCATAATTAGTAGAAATGTGATCTTTAATGAGAATGAAATGCCCTGTTTGAACAAAGGGAATTCTCATATACCTGAAAAGGATAGTATCATCAAACAAATAGATTTGAATCCTCAAAATTACGATGAGACTATTCACGAACCTCATCTTCGAGGTGGAGACCTCTCGGCACCGATTTAAATCGACTGAAGATGATACAAATGACAATCGGGATCAAGTACAAGAATCGACCTAAATGATTATCAACTTGTAAGAGATAGAGAAAGAAGGGTGAGATTTCCTTCATCTAGAGTGAGTAATGAGGATTTTGTAACCTTCTTTATCGCTTTAGATATGATTAGTTCGAACCAAATTCTTATGAAGAAGCGTTGATGGGAAAGAATTCAAAGTTTACGGCTTGATGCAATGCAAGATGAAATGAATTCTTTATTAAAGAACAATACTTGGACCTTAGTCGATAAACCAAAGGACCAAAAGGTTATAGATTGTAAATGGGTCTATAAGATTAAAGAAGGAGAGTATGCCGAGATAGAGTAAGGTATAAAGCAAGATTAGTGGCTAAAGGGTTCACCCAAAGGGAAGGATTGATTTTAATGAAATTTTTTTCTCCTGTTGCTAAATATACTTCTATCGAAATTCTTCTTGCTTTAAGCGCTCAATTTAATTGGGATTTGGATCGGTTAGATGTTAAAGCGCTTTCTTGAATGGTGATCTTGATGAAGTCATTTACATGTCTCAACCAAAAGGTTTTGAGTTGAAGTCTAAAATTGAGAAAGTCATCATTAAAAAAAATCCTTGTATGGCCTTAAGCGAGGCTCCTAGGCGAGTGGTATATAAAGTTCAATTCTTATATTCAAACTACGGGCTTTAATAAGAGTAATTTTGATCCATGTTTCTTTTATAAAAGCCTTCATGATAATAACTTTGTGTTTCGCTTTTATATGTGGATGATATCTTTGTTAGCTTTGTCATGATAGGAAAGAAATTAACCTTATTAAAGAAAAGCTGAAAGCTGAGTTTGAAATGAAAGATCTAGGAGAAGCTAAAAGGATTTTAGGAATGGAAATTAAAAGAGATAGAGAAAACAATACTCTTTATCTGTTTCAGACCTCTTATGTTTCGAAAATTTTAGAAAAGTTTTCTATGAATGATGCTAAACCTGTTTCATTACCTTTAGCAAATCATTTTAAACTTTCAAATGAGCAATCACCCAAAACAGAAGAAGAAATTGATAGAATGAGCTTAGTACCTTATGCTAATACAGTTGGCTCTATCATGTATCTCATGGTTTGTACCAGGCCTGATTTGGCTCATGCTCTAAGTATCTTAAGTAAATTCATGGCTAATCCAGGTGAAACACACTGGATTGCTATGAAATGGATACTAAGATACTTAAAAGGTTCGAGTGTCTGAGTTTAAAATTCGATAAAAATGATGAAGGAGTAATTTTAAAAGGGTATCCGATTACGATTTTGCAGGAGATTTGGATAAAAGAAGATCCACTTCCTCTTATGTGTTTACTCTTTGTGATGGTTGTATAAGTTGGAAGTCCCAAGCTGCAAAGGTAGTAGCACTCTCTTGATGCAGGCGAGAATACATAGGCGCCTCGATCTTTGTGAAAGAAGGACTTTGGCTAAGAGGTCTTCTTAGTGAAATTGGTTTCAAAATGAAACAATCGGGTTATATTCTGATAATCAGAGTGCTATCCATCTTAGTAAGAATCCAGTATACCATGATAGAACAAAGCATGTGGACATTAAGTTCCATTTTGTAAGAGATATGGTTGAGAAGAATATAGTAGATTTGATCAAAATTCCTACTCAATTCAATCCTTCTGACATTGGTACGAAAATTCTTCCTTTGAATAAATTCAAGAATTGCTTAAATATCTTGAATATCTCTGATGTTGAGTTTTAAAGGTAATGAATTTCTTTTCTGTTTTTTTCGTTTAACTTGTTTAAATTTGGCAACTGACTTCAATTTCATTTTCAGGTACACTTGAGCAAATGAAATCAAAGCTGATAAAGCTTAATGCACTAAGGATACTACACTAATGGTTAGCCATCTCTTCAGCAAGGTGGAGTTTGTTGAGAAGTCTGCCTCAGAATGGGCTTATATGCTGGACCACTGTTTCATTCCCTTAATGGATTCTATTGGTGATTGCGGCCCAATTAACATTCTCTGATAAGCCTCTTATTCAAGTGGGCTTCCTAATTCAGATGGTGACAAGTGGCTAGTTGATTGCCGTTGGATCAAGGGTTAGTGGTTGGCTCTTTATATTCCATTCTTTCTTCTTCTTCGGGAAGCATCCGAGAGAGAGAGAAAAACCGAGAAAGGCGATTTGTTTTCCTTTTGAATTCTTGAGTTTTTCTGTAGATAGAACTTCATCTCCTTCTTATTTTCGTTCACTTTGTGTGTACAAAATCTGAGTGATTTTGTGAGGTTTACTGAGGGAGGTTTGTTCACAAGTGTGTGAGCGATGGCTGCAAGTGGTGGTTTGTACGATTTACATGTAATCAGTAACCTAAGCGTGAACTGTAGTATTCTTTAGTGCAAAGAGCCATATCTACTTTGGTAGATGCTCAACGGGTGACTAGCGTTTAGAACACGTGAACATCCGGACCCCTTAGTGGGTGAAAAAGTCTTCTGTGTTCTTTACTGTTTATGCCATATTTTGTGTTTACAATTTCGGTTGGGACCTTTCAGCTCCGTCTATTATAGTCTACGTGACACGTAAAATAGACGATTTTCAGTCTATGTAACACTTCGTCTATTGAATAGACAGTCCAATTAAAAATTTATCTTCAATAAGTTCTATCTAAACTGATAATACCGCTTATGTGACATTAATTTTTTTAAACATTGATAGGTCTTCAATTTTTATTTCTCTCGTCCGACTTTTTTGTTTTTAATAAAATATTGAGTTTGATTTAAATTTGTTGAATCATTTTGTCTAAACGGAGTCTTCAACAACATGTATTGGAGATGATTTTTTATAACTCCATCTATCTATACTTATGTTGCACGTCTAAAAAATAATAGACGGGGTGCATTCGAGATGCTCTTACAATTCCTTGATAAGGATGTTTTGGATTGGCCTTTTGTTATGTTGCCTAAATTTTTTTAACTCTCCTCTAGCTCCGCCCCTTATAGAGTATATATTGTTCTAATAACGTACGTGAATAATGTCATTTTACAGAGTCGACATATCTTAAGAAATTATGATAAATGTTTCAGACAATATTTGTTTTCATTGTTTAAGGAAGAACATCTCCAAAAGCTTATCCAAATCTACACTTTTGATTTGTATTGCACAAGAAAATGTTGATAAGACATGGTGAAATCCATTATTCTTGGATTACCTAGTCAATGGAACATGTCATTCAACATTATACATTATCTTGCTATAATACTTAGAAAAGTATAATTAAAAATTAATGGTGCTTCATCCTCCCAATTAACAAATCCACATTTGAGAAACTCAATCTGCCATCTGTGTTAAACACTTTATTGATTGTCTTATTAAACGTATTGCTCCATAAAAAACAATATTAGAAAAAAAAATTAAAATTTTATTTATTATATTGTTCACTACAGTATATCACATGTTAAGAGATTTCTCATATAGAAACAAACGGTTCCATGTACAGTGATGGAACGGAACGGAACGGAACCGAACCGCACAAGAATCATAGCTTCCAATTAGTTCTGCGCTTAATTGTATAGTGTAAATTGTTGTATAAATTTGTTGTTTCCCCTTCATGTGTGCCTTGTGTTAGTATTTAGAAGTGAGAAAAAAAATAAGAATATTAGGCTAAACACTTCTTTAAATTTCGTGCATGTCATAATAATTTATGTTATTCTTTTTAATTTACAAAATAAGACCTTTAATCATTAATTGCTAATATCATATTTCTCATCATATCAGAGTGTGTGTTTCTTCTCTCTTCAATCTATCCTATAAATTACTACCACACAATCTTATCAATTAAAAACTTCCAAAGCACAAAAAATTCTATGAAATCCCTTAATATAATCTGACTTCTACATCTGTAGAAAACATCCAGAATAAAAAAAAAATCCCAAAGATGATTGTTGTTGCTGCTTTTATTCCATAAGTGTATCAATCAAACAAGTAATATAATTAGTTTAAGTCCGAATGTCATACCCACATGATAGCTAGAACAAAGTAAACTAGTTTTAACTGAAATGATTGAACTTTGAATGTTAGTGCCTAATAACTAACTAACGTATTGTGCTAGAAAGAATTAACTAATGATAATTTAAAACTAGAATGGATGCAAGTTTCATGCAAAATTACTTTAAATATAGGAAAGAAAAAGCACTAAAACCCCGAATCACTAGTAGTAATTGATTCATGGGATAATTGCATCAAAGGTCTCCAACATTTTAAAATCATTGAAAATATACTCCTAACTAAAAAAAATAGCACCACACATCCCAAACGTATGAAAAACTTGACATAATAGGTCTTTTATGACCAATTGCCCTTTCTTTTAAATAAAAAAAAAAAAAAAAAAACAAGAAAAAGGAAAAACACAATTGAGAACTAACCATATGTACTCCCAAAAATAAAAAGTAAAAAAGGTACTCCAAAAAAATAAAAAGTAACAAATAAGTCATCTTCTTAAAAAAGTCCTAAAATTTTATTTGTACCAGATTCACTGGAAAACACCACAAACTCACCAAAAAAACCACAACACACTTTCACGGCATAGGGAAGCGGACCTCTTTCCGATTTTCCAACTAGCGACGGATCCTCTCCCACGGTGGTGCCTTCTTCCCGCACGACATCGATCTTTGCTTCAATCCCACGAGGACGAAAACCTCTTGAACCCTTCTCTCGAATCCGTTCTACTGGTTACTACCTGTTCGTCATTCGCATAATTCACATTAACATTTACATTCTCTTTCGGAGCACTCACTTGCTCGCTAACATTACTCCCCTTTCCATCAACAACACTACTTATTGAGCCCGAATCCGCCATTTTCTTTCCGGTTCTCGACAAATAAGCTCCAATGGGATCTCGAGAGAATCGATACGTCTGGTGAATAACAAACCCATTTGTGGAAGGTGAAATCTGGGAAATTAAGGTAGTGTTCTCTTTGCGTTTGTGTTTTGTGTTTTATGTTTTGAATTCATTTTGTGTTTTGTGTTTTGAGTGTTTGTTTAGAGATTTTTGAAAATGCGTTCTTTTTGGAATTTTTAAAAATTGTTTCTGAAAACAGAAAACTCGAAAACGCGTTTCCTTGAATTTTTTTAGAAATTTGGACTTATTTGGAATTAAAATAATTATTAATTAAAAATAATTATTGTTGGAATTAAAAGCAATTAAAAAAAATTAATTATTTGGAATTAAAAATATTTATTAATTAAGAACAAGTAACAACATTTAATAACAATGAAAAATAATTTAAACTTGGAATTAAAAACATTTAAACAAAATTAAAAACATTTAAACAAAATTAAAAACATTTAATTATAGAATTAAAAACATTTAAAAACCATTAAAAATAATTAAAAACATTTACAAACAATTAAAATCAATTAATTATGGAATTCAAAATATTTAAAAACAATTAAAAATAATTAACAACATGTAAAAACAATTAAAAACAATTTAAAACAATTTAAACTTGGAATTAAAAACATTTAAACAAAATTAAAAACATTTAAAAACAAGTAAACCATTTAATTATGGAATTAAAAATATTTAAAATCCATTAAAAATAATTAAAAACATTTACAAACAATTAAAAACAATTAATTATTTGGAATTAAAAACATTTAATAAAAATTAAAAAAATTTAAAAACCATTGAAAAAGTTTGGAAAGAAAAGGGGAATTAAACCCATAACCTTTGATATGGAAATTGTGTGACTGGCCACTTGGACTAGAAACCATATCTTTAAAAAAACGCGGACAATTATTAAATCATCACTTTGTCGCCTGCGTAAAATGAAAAAAAAAATGATGCAACAAAGAATCGAAACCTTGACCTCGACGGCCAAAATGCGCGTTTTGGCCATTTTGGCCAACTCCGCGTTTTGTACACAAAACGCCCAAAATGATGAAATACCCGTTTTTCGTTTTCTTTGCAATTTTTTTTTTGTGTTTTCAAAAATACATTTTCAAAAATGGTAAAGAGAACACGTTTTGACTATTTTCAAAAATTCAAAACAGAAAACGGGTTGAAAACAGCAAAGAGAACAACCCCTAAGGGTTCAGGGATTCCAATAAAAGGATGGCGCCCGACAATATGACGCACATTGGCGGCTATCGGAACTAGAGGAGAATCGAAGATAAATCGGTCAATGTGGAACAACTAGCTGAGCTGGAGCTGGTTTGTGAGTATAAGATCTATATCTCGGTCTGAGAGTGACACATAGGTGGAGTTAAGTGAGTTGGAAAGCTGCACGTAAAATTCGCAATAGGGCCAGAGCGAATCGACTGTAGAAAGGGTCGGCACGATTCTAATAACCTGGAGGAGCTGGGAACGGTGGTCGATGGTGACTTTTGTGTGGGAATTCATGGATTGAAGTTCAGTCACAAAACAGTACGTAAAGCGAAATGAAGAATTTTGGAATTGATAATGTGATTTTATGAACAAAAGCTACTGTTTGGTGAAATTGAAAGTGGGGTAGGATGATGGTGATTTTTTTGGTGAGTTTGTAGTGTTTCCTAGCGAATTTGGTACAAATAAAATTTTAGGACTTTTTGGAGAAGATAACTTATTTGTTACTTTTTATTTTTTTAGGGTACATTTTTTACTTTTTATTTTTAGGGGTACATATGGTTAGTTTTCAATTATGTTTTTCTTTTTTTTTTTTTTTTTTTTTGTTTATTTAAAGGGAATGACAATTTGGTCATAAAAGACCTACCACGCCAAGTTTTTCATACGTTGGAGATGTGTTATGCTATTTTTTAGGTTATGGGTATATCCCAACGATTTTGAAACATTGAGGACCTTTGATGCAATTATTCCTTAATTTATTTACCCGGATTATTGAATAACTTCTGATAAGGAGAAATTTCGCTCCCCACCTGTGTTAGAGGCCCCTTGACTAGACGGTTTATAAATTGATGGATGTGCACGAGTGGTAGGGACCTGAGGAAGAGAGCCAACATGCCAACCCTCACAATATTGCAGTGAAAATCTGCCCCACGCGGGAATCGAAACTGCATTGCCGGAAGATTTCTCTCAACGTCACCTCATGCCTTACCAACTCGCCTATGCCCCTGGGTGCAGATTATTGAATAACTTTATTGAGTTCATAATGTTCCTTTCTTTTTGGTTATTTCTCTCAAAGGAAATTAATTCCTATTGTGATTAATAGCCACAATCCATGTATGAGAGCCATGGTTCATGAACTCCTAAAGTAGGATTTAAGGTTTAAATCTTGTTAAAAATGCATTTTAGTTAGAGTGGTGTTGGAGCTTATTTGATATTTGACATGTTGCTTAAAATAATTACTTAATTGCTTATGGCCTTATATTCTTCATCTTACTCTCGTAATTTGTTTGGAACAGATTTTAGTTTGTACATGGCTGATCTACTACCCAAAGTGGGGAGTAGATATGAAGCCCACAGCCTACGTGGCGGGTGATTTGGAAAAATGAAATGCCAACTGGATCTGTATCATTTAATCCCCCAAACATTTACCTAACAACAAAGACCTACACACCCATCCTCCCCCCTCATAACATCCATTTCTCTCTCCCCGATTATCTTTCCCAAATCGGAGCCCTAGCCTTGAACCGCTGCATAGCCGCCTTGGCCTGAAGTTGAACAACAAAGATTCGCTTCTTCAACAACGAACGCCGGTCTAGTCCTATTGCCTTCAGCACCGGTCTGGTCCTCCTGCTTGCCGCGAACGCCAGTGGTCTGGTGCTCTTGCCGTGGGACCGTCGATCCACTGTCGAACATAAACTTCTCTGTGCCATGACCAACCACCGTTTATGGACAGCTCTCTGCGCCGTGACTCGGTAACTTATTTTCTAAACTTGTTCTGAGGATTGATAGAGATTGAGGAACAATTAATTTGATGCCAATCGTCATCGTACCTAATGATGTGCCAAATGTTAGGATTTTTTATAAAATGTTGGAATATGAAATTGGTTGCGTAAATTGGGACATATGATCTTGATTGTTCAATGATTTGTGATCGTTTTTTTTGCTGAAGCTTTGTCTGAGTTGTGACAATTTATCTGAATGCTATTTTTCCCCATCTCGATTGTACCCAATGATTTGTGATTTATGTATGAGGGGAGAGGTAGATACGGTATGTGTTGATAATGTGGGCAAGATAAGTGGAATATAATTCCATAACGGGTTGTGATGATAAAATTTTGTGATTTGTTATGATTGTTGGAATTCGGCAACTACACAATTAGTCTCGGTATCTTGGCTTGGCAGCCCGGATGGCATGAGAATGGGGTTGCAACCCGTAGTTCATGCAACCGGTGTTTTGCAGCCATGGCAGTGCTAATCAATGTACTCTGAAACATGATCTAAGCCTCCAATGTATTTGTCAATTCATAATACATTGAATGTCGCATGGAATTAATTGGTAATTATGTGATATTGGTGTAACATTTGAATAACAAATAGGTAAGGATCAATGTCTTCTTCTAGTGGAACTGTTTCCCAATTACGACTTAGATGTAGATGTGGGGAGTATATGAAGATTCATACCTCGCACTCTGAAAGGAATTCACATCGTCGATATTGGAGATGTCATAGTGTGAAGGTAAGTGACTTTTCATATTGTAGTTTTGTGATTGTAAAATTTCATTGACTTAAATTAGATGATGCTATTGCAGGGCGATGTCCTATGCGGAGCTTCTATTGGGATGACGAGCTGGAATCTAATTTTGGATCGCAGTCAGAAGTACGTGAACATACAAGTACAGATTTGGATAAATTGAAGTGCACTGTGCAGAGCTTAATGGAGAGGGTAGACAAGCTAGAAGACACGGATCATTCACTTCGGCATCGTAATAGTGGAGAAAACAATTGCTCGGATATTTTCATGATTTCTTATATCGTTGTGTTTGTGTTTTTTGTAATGAATTTTTATGTTTCAGTTTTGTAAAATGCTAACACTCAACTTTGGGCAACAATTTGTGTTTTTAAATTTTAATAGAATTGAGTCATGTGTGTACCAGGCAAGTTGTTATCATGTTCACATTAATGGAATTGTTGTAAAATGCTCAAATTAATGGACATGTTATAAGCTCGCGGGGCCGATCAAAATTTTGTCCAGATTCAAATCTTTGCACACTGTATGTTTTCCCACCTACGAAGTTTGATCTCTTGGAACAAATGTATACATTACTCTTATCAACTTCTGTCTGAAACAACAGAAACACCTTCTTCGTGTAGATTTGAACCATTTGACCTTCCATCAAACGACTGGACATCAAGCGTGGTTGTTCATTTAGATCAACATGGTTAGTTACTAATTCCTCGTGGCGTTGATAACTCAATGCCCTATTAAACCTAGTAATGAATCCCATCGTGAGTTCTTTCTATTCACGTACTTCTTCAGAAATGAGTGTCCACTCTCGGATCGTTATCTGCTAGACATTCCTACACTGAATATGTGTTTAACATATGCTGGAACCCACCGACCCCGAATATGAAACATCGAATTTAGCCATTCATTACATTATAGATTTGTACTGACCATTGCACCATTCCAACGCTCCTCAAATTCAGTAGGGGTCTCTGAATTTTTAATAATATTCACTAACCTATGATTCTGCTCATTGTACACCATAGTGTTAATTTTTTCAGAAAACTTATTTAAAATGTGCCAGATACAATACATGTGGAATGTCGATGGCATGACTATTGATATGGCCTTCGCAATTGCAGCGTCTTGATCAGTTATAACCAATGGTGGAGCATGATTGGAGATCGATTCCATGAACTTTGACAACAACCACACAAATGACTCTGTCGTTTCGTCGCTCAAAAATCCGCACCCAAACAAAATAGTCTGACCATGGTGATTTATGCCTACGAAAGGGGCGAATATCATTAAGTACCTATTCGTGTTATAGGTTGTGTCGAATACCACGGCATCGCCAAAACAACGATAAGACCGTATAGATTCAACATCAGCCCAATAACAGCGAATCAACTTATTTACCTCGTCTACCTCGTAATCAAAGTAGAAGTTCGGATTTTTCTCTTTCTCAAATGTCAAATGCTCTATTAGAGTTTCAGCGTCATGAACCCTTTGCTCTTCTCGAATATTTCATTCATGGTTCCTAATATCTCTTTCCACGCACCTAATCGATGATGGACCACCTGAATCTATCTCCATAAGCATTAATTGCTGGCACGTTGGTATATTAGCGTCGGTAATTATCGAGTCGATGTTTTTCTTTGTAGTCGACACAATCTGGTGAGATCTTAACAAATGCACTCGGCTGAGAGTAGTAAGAGCGTGATTGTGTTCTTCGACAAAGTTGTTCACTACTCACATTGGTTTCGTTTGTTGCTTCACCACTATTAATCTAGCACAACATCCAACTTGTGTATGCTCACGCTTTCTTTCCCCGGTACGCGGCACAAATTCTTTATATTTTCTCTGATATGCATCATCTATCTTCTCTTATTTTGAACATACAAACATTTTTCAGTACGTCTCTCCAGTAACTTTATTCTTTTTACTGTTTTCAATTCATGCACTAAATCCAGCATCCCAAGCATATTTATTGTCAAAAAGGTAAGCCGCCTCATGTGATTCAAATTCTTGTCCAGTGGCAGGAAGATTGTGCTCAGAAACTTGAGGAACAAACACATTGTTTGCACTATGTGATTCCATTCCTATCAAACAAAAAACCAAAAAACCAACAATATCAATACAAATTTATCGATTCCATACTAACTTTGACATTGAATTACAGTAATTTGGAGGATTTGGAGGAACAAGTTCTTATATACAGCTACTACAACACTTTTAATATTTCCATAAACTTCAACTAACCCAAATGAATCAAAGTAACAAAATTACTTCAACGGTAGTTCACTGTTCAATCAAATAGAGGTCATCAATTCGTCAATGTTCAGTGTTGAAGCGGAGCTGTTCATTGCGAGAGTTCGAGATAGGTGCTCGTAAACGGTGGTGGGTCACGCGCAGAGGAGTTTCTGTTCGATAGTGGACCGACGGTTCGCGACAATCAGAAGGACCAGACCACCGGTGTTCGCGGCAATCAGGAGGACCAGACTGCCGGCGTTCACGGCAATCAGGAGGACCAGATCGCCAGCGTTCGCGGCAAGCGAGGAGGACCAGACCGGCGTTGAAGGCAATAGGACGGATCGGCGTCATTTGTTGAAGAAGCGAACGCTGTTCAAGAAGAGGACCAAACCGGCGTCCAATCCGTTGTTTGGTCGTGAAAATTGTGAATTAAAAGAAGCTTCCCCGTTGTTGTTCAACGGAGGCGGGACTGATTTTCATCGAAGGCAGTGGCGCAGTTCAGGGCTAGGGCTCCGATTTAGGAAAGATAATGGGAGAGAAAAATGGATGTTATGAGAGGGATGGGGATGGGGATGGAGATGGGGATGGGGATGGGGATGGGGGTGTGTAATTGATCTGAGATCCGGTTGGCATTTCATTTTTCCAAATCACCCGCCACGTAGGTTGTGGGCTTCATATCTACTCTCCACCGTGGAGAGTAGAATGGGGTTGGAGCTTATTTGATATTTGACATATTGCTTAAAATAATTACTTAATTGCTTATAGCCTTAGATTCTTCATCTTCCTCTCGTAATTTGTTTGGAGCAGATTTTAGTTTGTAATAATATGTCGAATCACCACATCGATCGTAGGAGAAATAGAGGGAATAATCGAACTAAGAGAGGAGGAAGACGAAGATCAACACCGGCGATTAACTCGAAATTTGAAAGGGAAGAAGACGGCATCGTTTCACAACCAATTGCTGCGACATCGTTTTATTTAATTCAATTAAGTGCGTAAGTAGTTTACGTTTTTGTTTAATTGTATTTTTGAAAACACGTTTACATGTAAAGCGCTTATAAAAGCGTTTGGAAATGGAGGAATCTGTAATTTTGTCAAACAAACTTTCTTTGAATCCGAAATTCTCTTCTTTCTATCAATCTTATTTCTTAAATTCTCAATTCCATTCAAATTCGATTATCGGTTGGTGAAATTGATTTGGAAATCACATTCCCAGCTCCATTATATTCATTCTAGTAGTGGTTGAACTTAAATTCCGTCTAAATTGAGTTCTACCATTACAATTGGTATCGAGCAGCTTTCCGGTTGAACAAAATGGATACACGGCAAAAGACCAACGAGGATCATCGGAAAAGGTTGGATAAGGATGTGGGTGACTTGGGTACGCTATTACACTCTTATCGTGTAAGGTAGAATCATCGACAAAACTCTTAAGATATTGTGTGGGAAACAAGAAAAGATTGAAAGCTATATGTACGAAATGAATGATAAGTATGACTCTATTGTAGCCATGTTGGCTAAGTTGAGTGTAGCTTGAGAGATAAACAACCCAAGTCACTAGTAGTGGAGGTAGTCGGGAAGGAAATGACTCGGTTGTGAAATTTGGAGGAGAAGGGATGATGAATAGACCCTATGATGTGAGGATGAATACTAAACTCCCTAAGATAGATTTTCTACAGTTTGGGGAGAAAATCCCGAGAGAGTGGGTTAGAAAAGCTAATAAGTATTTCCAAATACACCAAATACCTGAGGCAATGAAGCTGGAGATTGCTGAGATGTACTTGAAGGGAAGAGCTGATATTTGGTTCCATGGGGTCTTGTCTAGTTATCCTAATGCTAGCTGGGGCTTAATGACTACTGAACTATGTAGAAGATTTGCTGAAAACACAAGGGAAGAGGTGGTGGAGACGTCAAAGAAAATCGCATGCAGTTTGGGAGAGTTTCAGAATATATGGAGAAATTTGAGGATCTCAAGTCCCAAGCAATGTTAGCCTTACCAAATTTACCACATTCCTATTACATTAGCATCTTCACCAGTGGATTGAAAGGAGAGATCAAATCCATGGTAAAGATCATTAAACCCACAACCTTGACACAAGCTTTTGAAATAGCCCTCCTTCAAGAAACTACTATTGCTGCCTTAAACAAAACCAGTAAGACCTTTAAACATTTTAACACCAATCAGAAAACCCATGAAACTTCTAACCAAAACTCCAAACCCAGCCCCTTGAGTTCTACCCAATCAAATAACAAATACCAAACCATCACCCCCACTGATATACAAAACAAAAGAGCCCTAGGCCTCTGCTTTAGGTGTGATGAGAAGTACACCTTTGGGCACATATGCAAGAATAGGATGCTTAACTTCATGGTAGTTGAGGAAGAAGAGGAAGGGAATTTGGAGGAAGGTGGTGGAAAGGGAGATGAAGAAATAGCTGAGGAAGAAGGAGAAGAAATTATGCAAATATCAATTAGTGCACTGATGGGTAATCTGAGACATAGAACTATTAGAATTCCTGGAAGGATCAAACAAAGGAGGGTATCTATATTGATAGATAGTGGAAGCACCCATAGCTTTATTGATGAAAAGTTGCTGCAGGATTTGGGGATTCCAACAGACCCTTACAAGAGGTTGACAGTGACTGTAGCTAATGGACAGCAGCTGGAAAGCAGAGCTGTGTGTAAACCACTGGTTTGGCAAATGGAGGGACTAGAGTTTCAATATGGACTCAAATCACTCAAGTTAAGGGAAGTGACATGGTTCTTGGGGTTAATTGGCTCAGCCAATTTAGCCCTGTCACTTTTGACTTCACCAGAGGTTATATCAAGTTTTTGATTGATGGAAATGAAGTAATACTTACCAGTGAGAAAGCTGAGGGCAGACTGGAAATGATTAGTGTGGAAGGTTTGCATAAATTTTTGAACACACAAGAATTTGGAGTTATGGGGCAGCTGTATGCTATTACAGAAGATGAATTAACAGAAGTTCCTAGGCAAATTAGACCTATTTTGGAATCATTTAGGGACGTTTTTGAAGATCCAAAAGGATTACTCCCTATTAGGTGCCATGAACACCATATTATTCTGAAGGAGGGTGCTCAACCTTTCAAGCTTAGACCCTATCGATGCCCTTTTATTCAGAAAACTAAGGTAGAGAGATTGGTTAAAGAAATGCTAGACATTGGCATAATTCATTTGAGTTCGATCCCTTTGCCTCAATTTAAGGTCTTTGTTGGTCAAGAAGAAGGATGGAAGTTGGAGATTTTGTGTGGATTATAGGCAACTCAACTGCCTAACAGTGAAAGATAAATTTCCCATGCCACTGATAGATGAATTGATAGATGAGCTATATGGAGCAAAATATTTTTCCAAGATTGACTTAAGGGCTGGATATCATCAGATTAGAGTGATTCTGAAGACATTTACAAGACTGCATTTAGGACTCACCAAGGTCTATATGAATTCAAGGTGATGCCATTTGGACTTACTAATGCTCCTGCTACCTTCCAAAGTCTAATGAACAAGGTTTTTCAAGACCAGCTGAGGAAGTTTGTACTGGTTTTCTTTGATGATATATTGATTTACAAAGATGGATATTATGAGCTATTTGTAAGCATATTGAGATTATCCTAAAAATTTTAAGGGATAACCACTCTTTGCTAAATGGAGTAAATGTACTTTTGGACAAACCAAGGTGGAATACCTTGGTCATATAATCACACAAGATGGAGTTGCGGTGACCACTAGAAAGATTGAAGCTATGCAAGTATGGCCCAAACCAGTCAATGTCAAACAGATGAGGGGAATTTTGGGATTAACTGGATATTACAGAAAGTTTGTCAATGGATATGGAACCTTAGCTAGGCCACTCATTGATTTACTGAAGAAGAACAGCTTTGCATGGAATGAAAATGCTGAAGCAGCTTTCAACAATCTCAGAATAGCTATGAGTTCCACCCCTGTATTAGCATTACCTGATTTTGATCAGCCCTTTTTAATAGAAACTGATGCATGCTATGGGGGTCTTGGAGCAGTTTTGATGCAGAAGGGAAGACCCTTAGCCTATATCAGTAAAGCCATTAATTCCAAGAATTTGGGGTTATCCATTTATGAAAAAGAATTACTAGCCTTGGTGACTGCAATAGTTAAATGGAGACACTACCGGAAGGGCATCATTTCATTGTCAAAACAGATCACCAATCCCTCAAATTTTTACTGGAGCAGAAAATAACCACCCCTTTACAGCAGAAATGGTTGACAAAGTTACTTGGACTTGATTATGAGATACAATACAAGAAGGGAGTGGAGAATGTAGTGGCTGATGCACTTTCCAGGAAGGGAAATGAGGAAGTAGAGTGTGCTGCAATGACTCAACTCATTCCAGTTTGGGTGCAAGAGGTGGTAGAGAGTTATGAAGGAGATACAATAGCTGAAGAGAAAATTCAAGCTTCAAGATTTAGTCACCGATTCCGATTCACGGCGGTAACAATGAGTATCAATATAGAAATGGACTTCTTAAATTCAAAGGAAGTTATACATTGGAAAAGGAGGAGGATTAGGCGTAAACTAATCGGGAGCATACATGATTCAGGGGAGGGTGGACACTGGGGTGCAAGCTAGCATATTTAGAGTCAAGCTTCATTTCTATTGGCCCTGGTATGACTCGGGAGATTAAGAAGGAGGTTCTACAAGTGATGTGAGATTTGTCAAAAGTGCAAGGATGAGCATGTACCTTATCCAGGATTACTTCACCATTACCGTAACCCCAACATTCCCGGAGCCATATATCAATGGACTTCATAGAGGATTACCTAAATCCAAAGGCAAGGATACAATCCTAGTGGTGGTAGACAAGTTTACCAAGTATGGTCATTTTCTTACTTTATCTCATCCTTTCTCGGTAGAAGTGTGTGGCTCGAAGTTTTTAAATCATATCTATAAGCTCCATGGACTACCACGAGCATTGTCTCGATAGAGATAAAGTTTTCACCATCCATTTTCGCAAGAGTTGTTTAAGTTAATGGGCACTACCTTACATCTCATTTCAAAGATATCACCCATGCATTGATGGGCAAACGATGATAGATTAAATCGGTGTTTGAAAATGTATCTCGTGTGTATGACACACCATAAACCGAGGGCATGGAATTTGGATGGATTGCAATGGCGAGAATGGTGGTATAATTCTTCAGTATCACATCGCTATAAAAATGACACCCTTTGAAGCTTTATATGGAATTTCTCCCCTCGGTTAGCCATAGGCCCTTACCAAACACACTAATGTGGCCTCGGTGAGAAGAAATTTTACAAGAAAGGTACAAGATGGATCAGACATTAAAGAAAAATTTGGCATGTGCAAGAGCTAGGATGAAGTTGTATACGATAAGAAAAGAACGAGAGAGGCGTTCCGTGAAGGGATTGGGTTTATCTAAAACTACATCCTTATCAGCAACAATCACTGGTTACGAGGATCAATCATAAATTGAGTCCTAGGTATTATGGGCCTTACCAGGTTGAGAAAAGAGTTGGAGCAGTAGCATACAAGTTGAAGTTACCACCTTATTCAAAAATCCATCATGTCTTTCATGTTTCACTGTTAAAAAAGAAGGTGGGAGTTAAGGTAGTAGTAGTAGAACAGCTACCAGTACAACTGTCAGCTGAAGAGGAAAAGCAACCAGAATTAATTGTGCAAGCTAAGATATTTCAGAAGAACAATCAGGCAGGAACACATTGGTTGATTAAATGGACTGGACAGACATCAGAGGAAGCTACATGGGAAGATTCAGAACAGATTATGAAGGACTATCCAAATTTTAAACCTTGGGGACAAGGTTTAGCTAAGCAAGGGGGTTGTCAGAATCAGCCACATCGATCTGTAGGAGAAATGGAGGGAATAACTGAACTAAGAGAGGAGGAAGGCGAAGATCAACACCAACAAAGATTAATCGAAATTTGAAAGGGAAGAAGACGGCATCGTTTCACAACCAATTGTCATGCGACATCGTTTTATTTAATTCAATTAAGTGCGTAAGTAGTTTACGCTTTTGTTTAATTGCATTTTGGAAAACACGTTTATATGTAATCGCTTATAAAAGCAGCTGGAAATGGAGGAATCTGTAATTTTTGTCAAACAAACTTTGCTGAATTCGAAATTCTCTTCTTTTCTATCAATCTTATTTCTTAAATTCTCAATCCCATTCAAATTCTGATTATCAGTTGGTGAAATTGAGCTGGAAATCACATTCCCAGCTCCATTATATTCATTCTAGTAGTGGTTGAACTTAAATTCCGTCTAAATTGAGTTCTACCATTACATAATAATCTTTAGTTTTTATTTTCTTTGCAAAATAGAGAGTTGTGAGTCATAATTAGGTTTTTTTTATACTTACTTTCATTATTGTAAATCTTGGCTTATTGGACAAATGTGTTGAAGAAGATGGAGTTTGGTAGCCGGAAACAATGGATGAAGAGGCGGGTCATGAAGGACCCGCCATATTTATTGAGATAACGCCGCTGCCGGTGGCAGCAGCCTGTTCCTGTCACGACCACCGCTACAGGCCAAGGGCCGTCGCTGCTGGCGGTGGCGGTGTCTTAGAGACACCGCTGTGGGTCTCATGGACAGTCAGCTGCGTCGACTGCCCTTTTATGGGGTTGTCGCCGCTGATGTGGTTCCGACACCTCCTTTGGCCGCTCCGGCAGAGGTGGTGCAGTGCCGGACATTATTGGTGGTGACCCTGGGGTTTTTTCAATTGGGCCATTTTTTGAATTTTTTGGGCTTATTCTTATAAGTTGGGCATTTTAGTTTAAGATTGTTAGCCCAAAATTTCTTTTATTGGCCACTTGAACCTACCAAGCAAAGGACTGAAGGAGCAACAAATGCAACTGGAGTATTGGGCTGTTTTGTGGACCAGTGTTTATTTAATTATTGTTGTAATTTTATTTTATTGGATGGGACATAAGTAATTATTTATTTATTTATTGCTTTGATCGTTTTTTTATGAATGGTGATTGAATGAATGTTGATCATATCAGGCAAATTAAATAATATCACCACCCGATTTACTAAAGTCATATGAATTGGTATCCTATAATTTTTCCTCTGTTCTAAATTAATTGAGAATAGTAGAAAAATTAACTTTAATAATTTTGTAAAAGAAAAAAATTAAACATGTACTATTTCTTAAAACGCCACATGAAAGATAGGTACACGCCATTTTTCGTAAAATGAAGTTTAAGCAAGTCAAATGTAATACACCAATTCGTTTAGTGTGGCTTAAATGCAAAGTTTGAGAATTTGAGGAACAAATTGAAATTATTTCAATTCTTGAGGGACCAAATTGAATATTTTAAAAATAAAATGTAATCACAGGAATGATGAACTTGGGTTTTATTGGTGACATTATGAGTCGTTTGAGGATCGTAAAACAATTTGGGACTTAATTCCAATATTTTAAAGGTTAGGGACTAAATTACAATTTAGAAAGAGTTACGTTTTATGATCTTTAGACTTGAGGTATCATTTTGGGGATTATCATAAGAAAATATTTGAGTTTTAGAGGTATTGATGCAAATTTGGCAAATGTGAAGACCAATTTGCAACTTTGCAAACTTCAAGGACTAAAGTGAAAATATGGGAAATATTATGAATCGAGATTTTCTCTTCCAAAAATTATTTTTGAAGTTCAAATTATGAGAAAGAACGTATTTGGTTTAATTTGAGAATTTTTGTGGACTGTTTAGAATTTTAGATTATGTTTGAACAGTTCGGGTCAATTAAAGTTTTCGTACATTAATTTATTCAATTTGGTGTAGGAAAATTCAAAAATTTCAACTGTACCAATTTTTGTAATTTTTTTTATTTCCAATGTTTATTTTTTTTAGTTTAACAAATACTTTTCAACGTAACTGGATTGTATATACACATAAATTAATCGTGTATTGGGTTTAATTAAGAATAATTAAAGGTGGTTATGACCACTAATTACCATTTACTCTAATGATTACATCAAATTTATTTCTTCCATTAAAAAAGGTTAGAAGTCTATTCCCTTTGCTTATACACCATCCATTTGCTTATGTTTTGCTTGAGAAGTGTGTCATTCGCTAACAATTAAAAGATTCGAGACGACGCCAGAAGTGACGCTAAACCTCTTGAGTATAAAAAGTCCCAACAAGGGTGTTTGATTTACGAATGTTACAATAGTGACAAAGGATGAAAGAGCAAAACAAAAAGCCTCTAAGGGACACACAAGACACTAAAATTCATCAGAAAGAAATATTTAAGACTAAAATGGAATGAAATTACATTTCTACGCTTTTTGAGAGTTGTCTTCTTTTTTTCTTTTCATTCAATCTTCTTTCTTTTATACTTTACCAAACGGTTTTACCACACATTTTCCTTCAATCTTGCGTAAAACTTCTCGTCGCCCAGTAACTACCTCATCGCCCAATAACTACTTCGTCGCCCAATAACTACCCATTTCCTCCATAATGATTCAACTGTTTATAACTCCCCCATGATGATTCAACTGTTTGTAACTCCTCCATGATGATTCAACTGTTTGTAACTCCTGAAACGTGGAAGAAATGATAAGAGAAGATGGAAAATTGTTTAAGAACGGTTACTCTTATGCAGTGATTGACCGTTCTAATCGCCCAACGCCCTGAGCGTTTCTGATCTGGGCGATATCTATTTTGGGCTCTATCTGGCTTGGATAATTTCCATTGGGCCTATATACAAATTTACCCGGGCATCCATTGGGCCTGGACGACATATACTTCTAGGCCTACATGCTTGGGTACTTTTTATGGGCCTATATGTACAATTTTTCTTAAGTCTCTTTTTAGGCCCTTGTTATTTCGTATGTCAGCATTACCCTCCAATATGGCTTAATTAATATAATCACTTATTAATTAGCCATATTCACTGTGGCGTTCCATCTTCTAAAAAGTAAGTTTGGCGCTTTAGTTTAGAAATCCTAAGGGCACGATTTATATAAACCCAAAAAGGCGCCATTACCAATAACCACGTCCGCCCCCATCACGTTGCCGCCTTTTCCTCCTCTATAAAAAGGACACTATTCATCTTTTCCTTAACTTCTCACTTACCTTCTTATCTCTTTTGCAATCCTCTTATCCATTCTTTGAAAACAATGTCTACGTCTAAAGCTTCTTCAAACAATAGTATTACTTTCAAGATTTAGGGACCTCCTAACTAAACCCTATGTAAACCCATCGAATCTTCTACCCTCAGGCTCGATATGAATGAGTTCTATTTGGGCCCGCTCGTTCGTGGACGATACTCCATTGGACGACCGGCTACAACCCAATTTTTTCCTTGCACCCAAGAACCTCCTTTCTTGGACCCTTTCTCTTTGAAGCCGGTCATGCGAGAAGAGCATTCGCATAAATGGCCTAAATCGATACCACTTTCTTCCGCTACGCATGCGCAGTATGATGAAGCATGGCCCCATCAGGCGCTTTTTGATCATGCCGGGATCTCTCGATCTTCGGAAATTGCCACACTTCCCCCGCTCTATGACTGTTCTTTTCCCAATCGCAACACCTACAACACCTTCATTTTCCTCTTCGCCCAATGCTCGGTTACTCTAAGGGACGTTGGTGCTTTGGTCAATCTTCCTCCTCCGGGCGATACCATTTCTCCCGCCATGCCGATATCTTCCCTTGCTCCAAAATTTGATAAGAAGTATACGGATTCCTATTCAAGCATGCGGGGAGTTTTATGACAACACCGGCAAAGACCCTACTCATGCAGCGCGTAGTAGCCTTCCTCCAGTTTGGTTGTGTAGGTATATTCTTTCAATGCTCCTAGTCTTAAACCTTCTATGGCCTATTTGCCCATCGCCCACGAGTTGGCCCTGGTAGGTCTTTAAATCTCGCTCTGCTTTTAGCGACCTTCTATAGAGGTATGGCCTACCTTCAACATCAACTTAGGACCAATGCTTCTCCCACTTTGGAAGTGGGCCTCTTTCGCTCGCTCAATTGTGGTTGAGAGCATATTTTCCTGACTTGGTGTTTCTTCAATACCTCCTAGGCCGGTGAGTTGTTACGGGCTAGTTATCAACCAATTAGCTCCCGTTGATATGTCTAACCGGGATGTCTTCACATTCTTTTATAACTTAAACTCAATTCTCTCTTTCTTTCCTTTCTCTGTTCATCAAGTCCCGCCTATGTCCAACCCCTCTTACTCGAACGAGGTGAGTAATGTCTTGCCCGTTTGGGTCCAATACTTATTTGGCGAGAATTATTTCATGACATTCTCACGCACACCAATGCCAAGGTGGGGTTGAGGTTTATGCTCCCAGTTCTTTGCCCGACAACTTGGTTTTGGCCAAACTTGGCTCCTCCTCCTTGTTACTCAAAAGTTTTCTAGAACGCTTCCATACCATCACCAAAGTAGAAGCACAGGCTATAGATGAGCGTAATGCTTCTCTGATGAATGGGTTCTCTTTGGCTCCTTTCAATCCCACTTTGGCCGTTCATCCTCTTTTTGAACAATTTTGGCCTTCGGTGAAACGTAGATTCTTCACTACTAACGTTAACCATGCATTCCATATACCGAGGATCGTGGTCTTCCGAACTTCCATTTCTTCTACTCCGATTCCTATCCCGCCGTGCCCATATCCGTTAAACATCCCGCTCCTTCGTCTTCTCCTTCAAAATCTCCGGCGGTGCGTACTAGGCGTTCGCCGCAATTTCCACTCAATCGGTTCTCCTCCCCAAACCGGAGTTGCGAGAGGTGTATCCAACCGTAAGCGGCCAACATTGGACCCATCGGATGAACCCGATGATGGCGGTGATGACGATGATGGTGCTCCTCCTCCGAGCGAGGAGAAAGGTAATATGATTTCCCTTTAGTTAAAGAACATTTTAATGCCAATATTGATATTCTTTTTGTACTCTAAAACGTAAAGAGGTCACTTCTCCTTGAACGATTCTACGCCGCCCGACCCTTCAATTCTTCGATCTTCCGAGCCATCCGTCAAGTGGATTTGCACGAAAAGAGATTTGGGGACCCGGTGTTTGATCGCTTGACCGGTTGAAGAATCTCCGTCATTTCAGGGCGTTTCCCCTCCAGGTGTTGAACCGGACGGTAATATGTATACATAGTTATTACATTTTCCTAATTTCACCATTTGTCATGGCGTTACTCTTGAAGCACTTATCATCATTTGTCCCTTTGCAGAAAGACCAATTGATTTGCCGGTTGTACCAGAGCCAGCACGCCCGGATAAGGGTGAATCTTCGCAGGCAGTCAAATCGCCCAGTGGCACACTTCTCCCTTCTTCCTCCAAAACTACTAATGAGTCAACCCATGAGGTAATTTTCTTTCGATTTACTTTATATTGCTTATTGCCATAAAGACACTAAGTAATCATTTTTACCTTTACAGGACGCTGATACCATCTTGCGCTCTATTCAGGACTTGTTTACGTCATGGGAACAAGTGAAGGCTAGTCAGACCGCTCGTTCATCTTCGGCCGATCGTCCTTCTTACGCCTCTAGTGCTTTTTCTCAGAAAACATGAACATTCTTAAACAAAAGATGCTTGAATACACTTCTTTCATGGACATGGATATCTCACACGCCGGTCTTGCTACCAACCACCGAGATAAATTTGAGCGTTTAAAGCGCTAAATGGCCCAAGCACTTGAGCTTCCTTCACTCAAACTCTCCACGAATCTCAAGTTATCTTTGAAAATCATCCATCGGGAGATAAGCGTCATTGGCCAAAATGTGGAACTTAAAGCCAAGAAAACTCAATACGTCAATGCTGTGACCGAAAAGGAATCTCTTCACCAGGAAATCGATCAAGCTAAAAACAATCTGAACGAGATTTCTTCCGAGGTCATGGTTGAGGATTCTTTGATGATGAGTTTGGCTGCTCAGATGAAAGAAATTCAAGAAAAGATGGACGACTGTAAGGCCAGGCTGGCCGCCAAGAAGCGCAATGCTTCTCAGGAAGTTGAACGGGCTAGATCCTTGCTTGAGCGTTATTCAGGTCTAGAAATGCGCGATGAGTGGGAGAAACTTAGAGAGCAGATGCGCTCTATTTGGGGAAGGCTGTAATTAAGATTCTATCGTTTGAAGGACAACTTTTCTTTTGTTTTATTCAATTTCCCTTTTGTAATGGTAGCCAATCATGGCAACCAAATCATCCAATGAAATGAATAGTTTTATTCGTTTATATAATTGTGTCCTTTAATGTTAAACCTCTAATCGTTCAAAATCCCAAACTGACGGAACGTACTTCTTTAAATATTTGCCATTAATAGATCTCATGTGCCTCATACCATCTAAATTTTCTAAATGATATGCCCCATTTGGTAACACCTCTTTAACTCTCAGTATGGTCTTTCCCAATTTGGCGACCATTTTCCAAACTTTGGATTACTACTATCCAATGGGAGTATTGTTTTCCGCATCAAATCCTTCGTGCTAAAACATTTGGCTATAACCCTTTTATTATAATATGAAGCCACTTGTCTTTTTTGAATTTGAAATCTATCTAAGACGCTCAACTTTAATTCGTCTAATTTTAATAAATTCTGAACGAGTAACTCAGTATGCTCATTTTCATCTATACTATTTTGCAAACATACTCTGATCGATTGCACATTAATTTCCATAAGCAGCACCGCTTATTGCCCATAAGTTAACTGGAAAGGAGTTACTTTAGTACTAGATCGCGGAGAAGTTCTATAAGCCAATAACGCTCTATTCAAACATTCATGCCAACTTTTGACATTTTCGCCTATCATTTTCCTTATGATACTCTTTAAAACCTTATTTGACGATTCCGCCTGGCCGTTGGATTGGGCGTAATAAGGTGTAGAGTTTGCCAACTTAATTCCAAACTCACTCAGAAATTCTTTCACTTGGCTCCCATTTAAAGAAGTTCCATGATCCATCACTACAGTTTGAGGTATCCCAAATCTATATACGATGTGATCACGAATGAACTCTACGACACTGCCTTGGGAGATTTCTTTTAAAGGTATCGCTTCTACCCATTTAGTGAAGAAATCCGTAGTGACTATTACAAAGGTGTGCTGTTTGGACGATGGTGGGTAAATCTTTCCTATCAGGTCTATCGCCCAACACTTGAATGGCCATGGTTTAATAATAGGTACCATTTTCCTTGTTGGCACTCTTTGGATTGGGCCATGTTTTGACACTCCAAACAACTTTTAGCATCTTGAACGCATAACTCGCCCATTTTAGGCCAATAATACCCACTCTCGATGATCAACCACCTCATCTTTTGGCCGACTTGATGTGCTCCACACACTCCTTCATGCGCTCGCCATAACCACTTTAGCTTCTTGCAAATTTATGCATTTCAAAAGTACACCATTTGAGCATTTCTTATATAATTCTTCCTCAACGAAGAAATAGTTCAAATGAGCGTAATTTTACCTTCCTATCGCTCTTCTTATCGGGCTCTTCCAAGAATTTTGTATTTCTTCTCTCCAATCCATTGTGTCTCTATTTTGTATACAATGCACATTAAACTCCTTCGCCCTTCGTTGAACTACAGTGCAATATCATTCCATACTCACAAGCGTAATCGTTATTTAACATTTTTGAATAACCCGATGCCATTTGGGGCAGCTCATTTGCCAAATCGTTATACATCCTATTAACGTGATGAAGCTCCACTTGGTCGAATTCGTCCAAGAGCTCTTGAGCGATGCCATATCGACTTATGATGTAATCACTTTGGCATTTGAAATCGCCATTCAATTGATAAATTACTAATTGAGAATCACCTCTAATAAGCACATTTTTCGTCCCTAAATCTAATAATAGCTCTAAACCGACAATCAATGCTTCAGATTCGGCTTGATTATTAGTACACATTTCGGTCGTATGAAAGCAAACTTGTAACAAACCCCAGTGGGTTTATTACTACTACTCCTACTCTTGCACCCCAAAGCAATCTTTGAGTAGTCAAAGTATAAAATCCAAGGTTTTCACTCGAGTTTAATTGACTTCTAATTCAATTTCTTTAGCACGTCTAAGCATGGATGGTCGGCCAAAAAGTTAGCCAACGCTTTGATTTTTTGACCTTTTGGGTATGAACTGTATTTCAAATTCGATAGTGCTAAAGTCCAAAGACCAATCCTTTGATGCAAAAAGGACGAGAGAACATGTACTTGACTAAATTTACTTTAGAAATTAAGTAAATAGTTACAGCCATAAGTATGCCCTTAATTTAGTACATGTAAAATATAAAGCAAGGCATAATTTTTCAATAGCGAGAATAATTACATTCACATGTAGTTAATCGTCTACTAAGGTAATATATCGCCCTTTCTTCTCCAAACCGATCGTCTTGGGCGACTAGTCCAAACTATTGATTCTGCTTTCGCCGATATGTAAACTTTCATTGGCCGTCCTTGGATAGGTGAAACTAACATCATGGCGGATTTGACAGATATGTCTTCGTGCTATGAAAAGCCTCTTGATTCTCTTCCTTCCGCATTTAAGTCGTCCCGATTTTTCAACTTCAAAAGAGGTGAAAAAGCTTTCTTCGCCTCGCACAATTAGAGATGAAACGTCGAAGAAATTCACTTGTCCTGTGAATCTTTGCAATTCCTTTTTGTTCTTAGGTGGTTTAGCCTCTAAAATGACTTTTGCTTTGTTTTTATCAAGTTCAATTCCTCTTTCATGTACTAGGAACCCTAGGAAATTTCTGTGATTAACACCAAATGCACACTTCAACGGGTTCAATTTCAATTTATACTGTCTCATCCGTTCAAATGAACGTTTCAATTGTTGGAAATGGTCTTCTTCTTTCATCGATTTAACCACTATATCATCAACATAAACTTCAACGAATTCTCCTATCATATCATGAAAAATTAAATTCATTGCCCCTTGATAAGTGGCTCCCGCATTTTTAAACAAAAGGCATGACCACCCATTCAAAACATCCTAGAGCACCCGGGCATCTGAATGCAGTTTTATGTACATCTTCTTCAGCTATATAATTTGGTTGTATCCTGAATATCCATCCATAAAGGAGTACATCGCATGTCCGGTAGTTGAATCTACCAAGGAATCTACCGTCGGCATTGGATACTCATCTTTGGGCGTTGCTAAATTCAAATTTCTGAAATCTATGCAAACCCTAATACTACCATTTTTCTTTGATACAGGCACAATATTGGATAACCATTCAACATATCTGGCCGTCCTAATAAAACCCGCCTTTAACAATCGTTCTATTTCTTTCTTTACTTCGGGCAATACATTGAGAGCAAAGCGTCTGGGGGGCTGTTTATGCGGTTTAAAATGTGGCTTGGTTGGCAGCCTATGTTCTACCAAATCTTTATCTAACCTCGGCATGTGTTCATATTCCCAAGCAAAACAATCCTTGTATTCCCAAAGCGATTAAATGGTTACTTAAAATCACTTTTAACATTGAAATTTTTGTCGAAAAGTCATTTTAGGTTGTTTTTCGAAAAACAAGTCGCTTCGAGAGACTTTAAAGACCAAAATTTTCGTTGTTAAAAGTGAATTTTCTTGTATAACCTCTTTGCTAAGCATCCGATCGACAAACGTTGGACAATCTTCTCGTTCATCCCCAATATTCACTTTTACCAAAGGATCTTGTGCTTGAGCGTGCCCGGTCTTCATAACTCCTATCACATCATCGTTTAGGTTCCTTGTGGTGATGTCTTCTGCATCCAAACAATCTACCTTATAAACTTCTCGGCCAATATTCTGTTCTAATTCGAACACTGCTAACTTGTTCTTTAAAATTTTTAAAGCCGTTTCCTTTTTTATTTCTTCTTCGCACCTCTTCCTGAAAGCCACTGACTTGGCTTTGACATCCTGAAAGCTAAACACCTTCTTCAACATTTATTGAATATCTTTTTTGCCAATCATTGGCTCTTCAAGGGCCACTATGTTTGGCCTCATTTGATCAAACATTTCAGTAAATGCATCTACTGATAATGACTCCTCGCTCTGCGCGATGATTCGAGTTTCTTCGCCATCTTGGACCACTCTCACAGGTCCATAATTCCCCTCATACATGAACTTCTCGATCGAGTTCGCCTCTGTAATAAAAGGCCTGTGATCTGCTTGCACCACCTCTGCCTCATTTTCATCGTTCCAAAAAACTAGACATTGATGGAGCGACGAAGGTATACAACGATTTCCATGAATCCAATCTCTTCCTAACAACACATTGTAGCTAGTCGGCCCGTCTATTACAAAGAATACTGTGGTTTTGGTGATAGTTCCTACCGTCACGTCTAACGGTATTACTCCTTTGGCCGAAGTCGTCCATCTATTGAAGCTCGTAAGAATAACTTCAGTAGGGATCAAATCGCTCTCCGTCTTTACAAATTTCTTTATCATTCTGGATGGAATGGTATTAATAGCGGCCCCATTGTCGATGAGAACTTTGACTATTGGGATGCCATTGACTAAAGCCTTTACATATAATGGTATCAAATGTTTGGTTAAATTGGCCGTTGGCTTCTTAAAGATGACCTTTTCAGTTGCCTCTATCTCTACCTCTTGTCTCCCATCATCTTTTGGATCAAATTGCTGCTTCCCATCATCTTTTGGATCAAATTGCTGTGTCAAGTTCACGTGCAACATTTCGAACTGATCTTCTACGCCAGGCTTCTGAGTTATTATGTCGCTCACTTGTTGCCAACATGTAGGAGGTGGCAATATCATTGGAGGTGGTCCATACTTTTCAGAGCGTGGTACCCTCATTTTTCTCTTAGGCGTTCCGTATAATACGTAATAATCAAAAGATCGCCCAAATGGTTCGCCCAACAAATCTACTTCTCGGACGCCTTCATGATATAGCTGCTTTAGAAAATTGTTATATGAAACTCCTCTTTTTCTTTTTTCTGATTCTAGGTCAATCTCTTCTTCAACATCGGTCAAGCCATCATCATCTTCTTCTTCTTCTTCACATATACCTCCAGAGTTTTGCCCGATTTCTCCCTCACATTCCAACGTGCATGTTTCCTCCCCTCCGCCTTCTTGTGTCTCATCATCCCCTTTACTTTTAAATTCATTGGCAAGCAGATAATTATTAGCCAAGACTGGGGGCAAAGAACCAAATTAAATAGTGATGGATCATCCTGGGTCATCTTCATCTTCGTCTTTGCTTCGTCTTTCAAATCTCGACCTACCAGAAGAATCTTCCGGTAATTCTTCTGTGGAATCGTTCACATTATGTTCCTTCTCATCCTCTAGATTTTCCTTAGCAACGGCATTGGAGAAATTGGGCAATTTGGGACGTATCGTTTCCTGTTGCTGTCTCATCATTCGTCCATAATTTCTCTGATGACGTCTTTGATGTGTCCTGGTCATTTGATCAAATGGTATCACCCTTCCCGCACTGTATTGGAATGAGTGACATACATTCGATCGATGGGGCTGTCGCCTGAATGTTCTGTTGTTGAGCATCGGCCTGCTATTGTACATTGGCCTACCATCATGCATCGGCCTAACCTGTCTTTCAAAAGGAGACCTTGATACCTTTCGCTCTTGAATAGGCTGGAAATTTGGAGTCACGTTTAGATGATTGTGACGCCCCCATACTTCTATTTTCTCCTCATCTTCATTTATTTCTCTACTACATCTGGCATACAACATTTTTTTGTTCCTTTCGACTTCTTTACCTTTGAGACGTTCGAACACACTAGGATGCTGTTCATCTTCGTCTCAGTTATCAACTACCAATTTGAATTTAGGTAAACCACTTTTGAAATCTGCTGATAATATATTCACTCCTAGTGGCTGCGGAAAAGGATTCTCATCCACCGCCATCTTCTTTTTGGCTTCAAAAGTGATTCGCCCTGATTCAATGGCATCCTGTCCCACGACATCTTGTATGAGTTCGCCAAGTAACGCGCGCATGGTGCGTGGACTCAATTCCGTTATTGGTTCATAACGGCTTTGATTTTGTCCCTCCGTTGCGGGTGTATTTTGCTGTTCTTCATAACGCTCGATCACGGATTGAATTCGCTGGCTTGCTGGTTCCTTATCTGAGTTCTTATGAGGCATATTGTTCCACTTTCTTGTATCTTCTAACACCAAAAGGGTCCCACTGGGCGTGCCAAATTGTTTTTGAAGATTTTCTCTTCCAAAAAATTATTTTGAAGTTCAAATTATGAGAAAGAACGTATTTGGTTTAATTTGAGAATTTTTGTGGACTGTTTAGAATTTTAGATTATGTTTGAACAGTTCGGGTCAATTAATTTCGTGACATTAATTTATTCAATTTGGTGTAGGAAAATTCAAAAATTTCAACTGTACCAATTTTTGTAATTTTTTTTATTTCCAATGTTTATTTTTTTTAGTTTAACAAATACTTTTCAACGTAACTGGATTGTATATACACATAAATTAATCATGTATTGGGTTTAATTAAGAATAATTAAAGGTGGTTATGACCACTAATTACCATTTACTCTAATGATTACATCAAATTTATTTCTTCCATTAAAAAAAGGTTAGAAGTCTATTCCCTTTTGCTTATACACCATCCATTTGCTTATGTTTCGCGCAGAAAGTGTGTCCTTCGCTAACAATTAAAAGATTCAGACGATGTGTAAGGGACGCCAAACCTCTTGAAACAAAGTCCCAACAAGGGTGTTTGATTTACTGAAGGTTACAATAGTGACAAAGGATGAAAGAGCAAAACAAAAGCCTCTAAAGGGCACAAGCACACTAGAATTCACTGTAAAGAAATATTTAAGACTAAAATGGAATGAAATTACATTTCTCTGTTTTTTGAGAGTTGTCTTCTTTTTTATTTTTCATTCAATCTTCTTTCTTTTATACTTTACCAAACGGTTTTACCACACGTTTTCCTTCAATCTCGCGTAAAACTTCTCGTCGCACAGTAATTACCTCATCGCCCAATAACTACTTCGTCGCCCAATAACTACCCATTTCCTCCATAATGATTCAACTGCTTATAACTCCCCCATGATGATTCAACTGTTTGTAACTCCTCCATGATGATTCAACTGTTTGTAACTCCTGAAACGTGGAAGAAATGATAAGAGAAGATGGAAAAGCTGTTTAAGAACGGTTACTTTTATGCGATGATTGACCGTTTAATCGCCCAACGCATACAGGCGCTTCGATTTAAGGCGATATCCATTTTGGGCCCTATCGCCCGGATAATTTCCATTGGGCCTATATACAAATTTACCGGGCATCCATTGGGCCTGGACAACATATACTTCTAGGCCTACATGCTTGGGTACTTTTTATGGGCCTATATGTACAATTTTTCTTAAGTCTCTTTTTAGGCCCTTGTTATTTCGTATGTCAACAACTTATTTTCATTTTTCAAAAATACAAGACTTCTGATTTTCTATAATTGAAGAAAACAAGTTTAAGGAATTTTTTCAAGATGAAGTTGTTCTTCAAGTTTTCAATGTTACACAAGTCAAGCAATTCTAAAAAAAGTTATGGTAAGACACATTTATGAGTTCTTTTAAAGGTGATTTCATGTTTTAATTTCAATATGATGTGACTATTGACACTAAATTTGAGATTGGGATGGATCACGTGCTCTAAATTTGAGATTGAGACGAGTTTAGAATTCTAAATTGAAGATTATGACAATCGATGGATAATTAATGATTCATGTTTTATATGCAAGTTCAAAGTATGAAATATTATTTTGTACTCACTCAAGTTAATTTTAAAACTTTTCAAGTACGTGATAGTTGTGAGATGATATTGGTAGAGCCGTTCGGAGATAGTGACCATATTTTGTCATATCAACATGTTTACATTATAAATTTCTATAACTATTTTAAAAAATAAGATTCTTCTTGATTTATGTTGCAACGTGATGTTCTAAGATTGTGCAGTTTGTGTGAAAATGAAGTAATTCACGTTACAACATTCTAGTCACAACATGGAATTGATAGGATCCGAATATGTTAATCCTACGTTTAAATTTCTGTTGCAACTTTCTAACTTAGAACTCATTATGGTTTACAAATATAATGTTTATGTAACTCGATATGTACAGATGTATTGTTCCATGCCATATCTTTTTGTTACAACAGAATGCGTAGATTGTTGGAAATTGAGACCAATTCCTTTATTGCTCACAAAATCCTTGTTCAGAGAAATATAATGAAACAGAAAAATATAAAGATAGAGAAAGATTTACGGACTGTCAAAGCTTTCACTATATGAAAAATTGTTACAATCATATAGATTTCACTTACCAAAATTTTCAAATATCTCAACAAAAATAATATCCTAAGATTTACCGCACCCACCAATTTCTACTCTTAGTACAACCCACAAAGAGAACAAGAAAAACAAATAGGATGCTATGCTTACAATTTTTTCTCAGAAAACCCTCAAGTCACACATCTACAAAAGAGAATAAACCACGCTAATATATAGTTAATGAATGACCTAATTTTCTTACAATTTTAAACTGTCAAAGAGTCCAAGATTTAGAAACTTATTCTAATTTAGTCGACCTGGATGTCTTCCAAATTTCGACTACCAAAGTGTCTAATATTAGGAAACTTGTAATTTTAATCGACTTAGATGTCTTCCAAGTTTTGACTACCAAATTTTGAGAAAATATTCCAACATAGATTTCACAATATATTAATGTTGCAACTCTATTACAAAATGCTTATTAGTTATAGATTTTGTTACAACATTAAACATTTTGTTACTACCTCATGTTAACTATTATACTTGAATTTTTACATAACACAATATATGTATTGTAACTTTATGATAAAAAATAAAAAATAAAAAAATTCTACACACTACACTTTTTGTTGTGTTGAAAGAATAATTTTTCGAGGAGCAAACTTTTAACGTGTTGTATTTTGGTCCCCCAATCCCAACTCACTCCCCTTGTCTAAATAACCTCAATTTCCCTCCCCCATCTCACCACCGTCTGTGCCTAACACCATCTGCCTGCACCAAAATGATAATTGATAAAGATCATTTTTGTTCTTTTCCTAATTTGTTTTTTGTTTCTTCTTTGTTTCAACTTCTTTAATTTTTTGTAAAATTAAAGGGAAGGGTAAATTTGGTTTATAAAAAAATATTGTCTTGTTAAATAAGAAAAGGTAACATCGTCCATCTAAGACATGAGTGCTACCAAAATAAAAGGTTGATGATGTAAATGCTACTTTTTAAAGGTTGAGGACTAAAGTGCAATACAAGTAAAAGGTCGGAATCTCCGCTCTTATATTCCCAAAGTTAAAACTAGTGTTCTAAAAGGTCCGCCTAGGCTCGCCTAGGTGCGCCTAAGCTCAATGCATTTGCAAAACGCATCGCATTGAGGGTATGCGCGTTAAAATGCGATAACTCTTTTTTGTTGACCGCCTAGACACGAATAGACGAGAATATGCGAGAATAAACATGATTAAGTGAGAATAAGCACGAATAATCACGCATAACACACATTAGAGCAAGCAATCTTCTTTTTAAATTTATTTTCAGATTGGGCCAAAATAAATATTTTTTTAAATCTATAAGAGATACTATAAACACTCAAGATAAAATAAGAGAACCCGACAAAAATGATTTTGTATTGGATGGCATGGAAGATGAGTTAGATAAAGAAGAAGAGCTTGACTTAGAATTCGATAAAGAGTTAGACAAAATTTAAGTTATGTTAGTATGTAATAAATTTTAGAAAATTATTGAGTAATTTGTGTTTATGTTTGTGGTAGTTAAAATTTACTAACTTTTGAAAACTATTATGTTGAGCTTTTATTTTGTAATATAATTGTAGACTATAATATTAAAATTAGTCCTGCAATTTTGATTTTGAACCACGTTGAATGTGATATGTTCAACCATGATATGTACCTTAATATAAATCTAATTTTTCTTCATTGTTACAGCGTGCATCTAATTTTGAGAACTCATGTATTTTTTATGTGTTTTTTGAAAACTAGGCATGTAATTTTGTAATCTAAATCAGTATATTCTATGCTATGTTATTAAAATTTAAAATTTGAGCATTAAAAAAAAAAAAAAAACACATTTTGACGCCTAGGCTTTGCATAAGCGCATTTAGGCCTATAATTCTTGATACTTCACCTTGCCGCGTCGTCACGCATTACGCATTTTAGAATCTTGGTTAAAACTACGCCATTTTGGTAGGTATCGTGTAAATATGAACAATTTCTTTTAACGGTAATTTTGCACATTTCACCCCTAACCTTTTAACAAAGCAGCAGACATACCTCTATCTAATTTTTTTGGTGCACTTCATTCCCAACTATCACAAAGTAGCACAGTTCCTCCCTCTTAACAGATTCTGTGAGATTTTGTCATTACCTCTGCTCTGTACAGACCATTCAATTTTTTAATTCACTCAATGAGATTGAGAAGTGAAAGGTAACACGATCAATCCACTTAAACCTTCCCCTTTTCAATTTGAAACTCTAGACTTAATTTGTGTATTCAAATTATCCATTAGACACTAATGTTCATTTCTTCCAAAGGACATTTTATATTCCTGTAGATGAAAACCGCCATTGACGATCTTTGATAACCCTACCTTGCTTTGATTCATCTTGTCTATTGATGTTAAGAGAAAAAGTTACGGATTATTTGAATAGGCTATTTCAATAATTGTGAGGGTTTGAACCACAATGAGGTTTTGTTGGCATTTATGCAGAGAGATGGAAGACTGCACAATACAGTATGTTTCTAACTTACTGAAAGTAGTATCAAACCCATTATTTCAAACATTTAGCCATTTTTGTAGTTCTTTCGTTATTGAAGATTAAGGTTCTGTTTTCTTTGCGTTTCAGTTTTGAGTTTTGAGTTTTGAGTCTTGAATTCATTTTCAGTTTTCTATTTTGAAAGTCTATTTTAAGATTGCTGAAAACGCATTTGATTTCTCATTCTGAAAAACGATTTCTCAAAACAAAAAACTAGAAAACACATTTGATTTGCAATTTTGAAAAAATTATTTTATAACATTTTATTCAATGAATTTGATTATTCAGTAAAATAGATAGTTTTATGCTAATATATTATCAAGTAATATATACATTTTAAAGTTGATGAATCTTACAATATTTTTTTTCTGCTACAAAAATAAAATACAAATAAATAATAAATTGACTTGACAAAATGAAGTATAAAAATACAAATTAAAGACGTGGAATGATAATTACATAATGTAATTGTGAATGATAAGATTGCATCAAACATTTCAATAGCAAGTGAACTACGATTACATGCTTAAATACCAATGGCAAAAATAAACACAATTGGGAAATTAAAATAATAAAATAAATATACAAAATCATGTATGAGTCGTAGAGTAGTCATTAAACATTTGTGTAGTAATTTGTTCTCCTGACTTGTCCCATTTGAACAGTTTGACTAGCATCAAATTGTATGACTTCTTCATCTTGACTTGACTCCGGCAAATTTTGAAATACTATATTCTCTAATGAATATTGGGTGAAAAGACTATCTAAAGCGTGCTACTGGCAAATGAAGTTATGTAATATGCAACATGCAGTAGGGATTTATTTTTGTCTGCTAAGTGGATAATTGGTAATTAATTTCAAAATGGAAAATCTTGTCTTTAGTGTCTATAGTTGAACATCTCTTCCTTTCCATGAGGTTTTTCTCATCTAATATAATCATGCAAATGATATCTTCAACCTCGATAAGAGACAAGAAATCCATGCATTTTTGGATAGCCAAAATCACAAGGTAAAATTGATCTGCAAAAGAACAATGATTTAAGACTGTGATAGTATAAATATTTGACAAATCTTTTAAAGTATTATAATATACTTCTCCGTGGCATTGGAAAGTTATTTGAGGTTATTGTAACTGTTTCAATGAACATTCTCGAATCATTAGCAGTACCTTTCTATCCAGCACACACAAATGTGAATTTCATATCAAAATGACACGCCAACATCACATTTTGTGTTATATTAGTTTTCCTTCCACTAAAAGATGTTTGTCTCGATGCAGGTAGGAATGGCAAAAATATTCGATCCACCTCAAACCCGATGGATACCTGATCCGAGTGGAGTGAAAAATTCTCGATTTGTGGGTCGGCGGGACGGATCGAGACATATATTTTTGATCCGTCATGGATCTTAGGACTAATCGCCCGCTCCGTTTGAAAAATAAATATTGGGATTAAATAATAATAAGATCAAATATTTGAGGCAAGGGCTGAAATTACAATTCAAAATTTTGTAATTCCTATATACCTAATATTGTTTCACTTCCACTTCCAGAAAGGTAGAAACCAAATTCCAGATCCAGACTTCCACTGCTTTGCCGCTTCGCCACTCGCTCACTATTCATCCCACAAAAACCGCCGACCACCTAGAAAACAGCCGCCTACCACCACCGTCCAGCCCTTGTAAGAAACTTGTTTTTTTTTTGTTTAATTTTTTAGAAAATTAACTGTAAAAAAGTTGTTTGCTGTGGATTTTGACGGGAGGATTGAATGTGGCATATTTTTTGGCAGATGATTTTTGGAGAAGATTTAGGGAAAAATTTAGTCAAGATTTTTTGGAGATTAGTGCTACCAATTTCATACGTGAAAAAAATAAGCTTTTTTGAATCAGTCCTTTTTGGGTTCATATTCGAATTTATTTATCACATAAGCTGAGAAATGCAACGCTGCCGCTCAAACTTGTGAGTCGGACAGAGAAAGAGCGCATGCTTTGCTCACTAAGGAAAAGAAGATAACTTTATTGTGGGAACGAAGAGCAGTAGAAAACTAACTGTGGGTAGGGAAGTGAAAGGTTTGTAAATTTCTATAAAAAAATAGTTACTGAATGTCATTAATAAAAAATGTTTATGAGGGGTACGACAGAAGAGAAAATCAATATAGAATTAGTTTGTTTTGGACGTTTAATTAAGTAATTGATGTATCTTAGAATGTTGTCTAAAATCTATAGTAAAGTAGTAAATCTTGTTTTAATATTTTTAAAATTTTTTGAATGGCAATTGACCAAAAAAAGAAAACGGATGAGTGTGCGGATCAATGCACCGATCCGTCTTGATCAAATACAGATCAATTTGTGAATTTGGAAATCTTACAATTATTGTGGAGCGGATACAGATCAGGCCGATCTGATCTAAATCCGCCTCGTTGCCATCACTAGATGCGGTGCCCAAGATGAAACATGTGTTTCATCTATTGCACCTATGTATTCTTTAAAGTAAGAATATTTGCACAAGAGACGCTCATATACAACATTTCGGTTTGTAAGGCAGATTATCTCTATGTCCAATGAACAAACAACCCGTAAAACTCGCTTAAACCATTTTGATATTGTTTTGTTGAAATGCTAAAATCTTTCATCAATAATATTGTATCGTGTAGTGTGCCCTATAATTATCAAAATCATAGTAACACCCTCATCAACGCTAACTTTTTTACCATTTGTCAACAGCGCCCACTCCTCTTTCAAAGTATCACAAAAAATCATAAAAACATGTTTCTACATACGAAAGTTAAGATGACAAACGGTTGGATGTCCATTCAAAATTTCAAGCATGTACATATTTCCAGTAAGCAATGATGATCTACAAGGTGTCCTCTTGATAATACTTATTTGGCAACAACATAACTAAGCATCAGTATATCGCCAAGAGTCGCATCGAAATCATCACCACTCAAATCTTCATCAGTCGAATAAGCATTACTCACATTATGAACCCAACTTGATTCAGCAGAGATTCCTTTGCACAACTATATTCATAACAATCATTATTATCCACATTAATCATCATTCATTATAATTCTCAAACAAAAACAATTATCATATTTAGAAAAGTACAACCATTATCAAATTTCAACACATCGATTAAAATGAAACAAGTAAGTAATTGTTGAGAATTACAACATCAACATATTAATAGAACAATATTTTAAGCTAGTAAAAAATACGCAACCCGACCAAACTATCAAGCAAATCAAAGAAGTTCCAAGATAGATCATCTCCTAATTTCTAGCATCATCACAAATGTCATCTTGAAATATGTATCGTTAAAAGCTTTTATTGCTTTCATATAAACCTCATTAGATATCCATTCTATCTTGTTTAAGATGTTCGTGCACATCATATTTAAAAAGGATCCAGACTAGTAACTTTATATGATTTTCCTTGGATGTGTGCAAGCTTTTCTTTTAGGTAAAGCATCATATGTTTAGTTTCATCATTCCTCATACTAATTGTAGATTACCAATGCGCTATACAAGCCTCAATTTTTTCACCTTTACTGATCTTAGGTTCCTTATGTCGACGTTTGTTAGATGTAGCATCATCACGCCGACGAGTATTTGTAACTTCATCATCTTCATCATCATTTTCCATAATGCACTCCCATGTTCAAAAAATTATCTTTTGGTCACACTTCACGTATATGATGAAGTTCGACTTTTTAGTAAACAATCTATGTGAGCCTTTCAACGTTGCAATCATGTAAGCAAGAGCCAAACTAGTTATATGCTTGCTAGAAAGTTATGGTTTTATTTTCTAAAACTAATGGTGATGAAGAGGAAATCTTACAGAAATGGCAGCAGATTTATCACATGAATTCTCAAGATTATTGAGAAGAACATGCACTAATACAAGCCTACATGGGCAGAGAAGTTAGAGTTTGAGGTTGAGCATGCCTTTGTCAAAATATATGTTGTTGACTTCGGTAAAAATTCAAGCACGTACAGAAGGTTTCAATTGAGTGGCGTTATGTGCAGCCTTGCCATTAGTTGCATACAGAAGAGACTTATGATTTTTGAAGATTAGGTGGATGAGTGCTACAACAAGGCAATGTTCATGAAGACATACAGTCTAGTGATCCATCCAATAGAGGGGCCATAATATTGGGCAAGTAATATTGGATGGGCCAGAATATTGGGCAAGTAAAGGTAAGAATCATATTGTTCCACTCATTGAACACAACTTGGTAGGTGAAAGAAACTTAGAAGGGAACTAGATGAGGCTCCAAAGTCAACCATCAAAACAGGCAGACATAGGATAGAGATTGTGCAAGGACAAATCAACTAGCATCAACAAGAAAAAGGTAGATAGAAGAAGCAAGAAACCTCCAGAAAGAAAAAAAAAACTTAAGCAATGTTTATTTATGGTTTTTTGACGTCTATAATGAATCTAATTATGGATGTTTTTGTGAACTCTATAACGAAAAAGATGTGGGTGTTATGTGGTTTTGCTTTTTAGATATTTTTTTAGCAAGCTATGTAACAAATGATCTGGTGTTGCTTTTTAGATATTTTTTTAGCAAGCTATGTAACAAATGATCTTTATGTTTTGTCAATGTTTTAGGAAGAAATAAAACAAATGATCTTTATGTTTAGCTAAAGTTATTGTGTTATTAAGGAACAAAATATCTTTGAGTTTTTTCAATAACATGGTGTTATTATGTTGTTTATGCTCTTGTCACTTTTGCAGCGATATAAATTGTATATACTTCTATGGGTTTTAGCTTGGGCTACATGACATTTAGCTACTTTAAGCGTGGATAAGTATTGTGTGTAGAGGAGCATCTTCAAAAATTTGTTCTTCAAATTATTGGTATAACAGGTCCCTTACCTTTACACAGGGTTGCAGAAAACATCCCAACCTATACTTTCATTTGAAACATAGGTCCCTAACCTTTACTATAGAAAACATCAAGGGTAAATAGCAAAAAACGTCCCTACCTATTGAAGTTATTGTGCAAAAAATCCATACCTTCTAAATTTTGACATTTTCACCCTCACCTACTCAATTTTTTGTGCAAAACGTCTTTGTCCAAAAAATTACCATTATCTCACTTGACCAACACGATTCATGATACAACTTAAGAGTAAATTAGTCCAACAACATTTTTTCACTTGTGACAAGCCCATGATTGTTGTTCAATACAAGGTGAGGAGAAACAATTTGCGGCGAATGAGATTTCTTCAATGGTTTTGACAAAAATGAAGGAAAATTCTGAGGCTTTCTTGGGGGCGAACTATAAAAAATGTTGTGGTTACTGTTTCTACTTAGTTCAATGATTTGTAGAAGCATGCTACAAAGGATGCTGGTTCCATTGCTGGGCTAAATGTCATACGAAATATAAACGAACTAATCGTCGCTGCTATTGCATATGGTTTGGACAAGAAAACTTCAAGAACTGGTGAAAAGAATGTGTTCATCTTTGATCTTGGTGGAGCGACTTTTGATGTTTCATTGTTGACTATTGAAGAAGGGATTTTTGAGGTGAAAAGCCCACCGCTGGCAACACTTATTTGGGCGGAGAAGATTTTGACAATAGGCTTGTGAACCATTTTGTGATGGAGTTCAAGAAGAAGTACAAGAAGGATATCAATGGCAATGATAGAGCCTTGAGGAGGCTGAGGACGGCATGCGAAAGGGCAAAGAGGACGCTTTCTTCAACTACTCATACTACGATTGAGATTGATTCATTGTACGAGGGTATTGATTTCTATGCAACAATTACAAGGGCTAGATTTGAGGAGCTGAACATGGATTTGTTCAAGAAATGTAGGAACCTGTGGAAAAATGCTTGAGGGATTCCAAGATTGACAAGAGGTAGAAAATATTACTGGACTAATTTACCCTAAAGTTGTATCAATAATCGTGTTGGTCGGATGAGATAACGGCAGCTTTTTATACGGAAGGACGTTTTGCGTAAGAAGTTGAGTAGGTGATGGTGAAAATGCCAAAATTTAGAATGTATGGACATTTTGCATAATAACTTCAATAGGTAGGGACGTTTTGTGCTAATTACCCAAAATATCAATTATCCTAACATATTACTTGAAGTAGCCGAACACGTCCCCAACCTTTATTTTCTTTTGCAAAGATTGTTACCAATATTTTACTTTATTTTTGACATACATATAACTGGCACAAAACCATAGTAATCAAAAGAACAAACGATTTTACAATTTTGATCTTAGCTGAAACCAAAATTAACCTAAAACCATAAATTACACACTAGAATCAACCCAATTTCAAATTACCAAAACCAAACAAAACTCCTCCGAGATTTTTCATTTTTAGCTTGCATTTTCTCGACTACTGCTTCTAGTCCCTTCTTCTGTATATCTAGCCCTTAATATCTGCTTGTAGCTTGTTGATCTCTGCTTTGAGGCTCTTGACATACACTTCTAATTCATTTATCTTTCTTTCCTATCTACGCTTTGAATTCAGCAAAACTTTAAAAACTTGCTCCGCCCAACCAAAAATTGGTGGGTCAAACCACACAAAGCAACCACATCTAGTATTCCTGAAAAAAAATTAGGGTTCCAAGTAATAAAATCATCTCTTAAAAGTAGCACGGTATAAAGCACTAAAATCACCTCACAAATTAAAAAATCTTCTCGTTGGGTTCACAGTAGTTCATGAAAACTTCAGATACATGCAATTTTCACATGGGCATACCTACCAATCCATATTTTGTTGTAAGTGGAGGAGGAAAACAATGCCCGGGAGATAGAAAAAAAGAAGAAGAAGAAAAATGAATGACATTATTAATACACAAAAAACAAAGGAAGAAAAAAATGAGAGAAGATTTAAGTGGACTTGCCTTTTTACCTTTACTTCTCAATCTTGTTGAGTGAATTAAAAAGTATTGTGGACTTTATGCGTCATAGGTAATGGAAAAATCTCACAGAATTTGTCAAGAGAGACAAACTTTTCTAATTTCCAAAGGTTGGGAATGAATTACGTTAAAAAAATTTGGATAAGGGTATGCCTCCTACTTTGTTGAAAGGTTAGGGTGAAATGTGCAAAAAAAATCTTCTTTTAAAGTAATTTTTAAGAATAAATTTTGTGAATCCACCTACACGTTCCTTAATCAATTATTCGTTAATCTCTTTAGTTTATAATTACCCTATACTGAAAATCGGTGATCATATAATAATAAAAAACCTCTCTCAATTGTCAATTAATTATATATCGATATGCGAACCTAATTATCTTTAATTAAGTTTCGAACATAAAATATGCATTTAAATTACAAGAACACCCTAACAAATTTCATAAGGCATAATAATAATTTCTATCTATTATTAGATCCTATGTTATTCAATACCAAGTTCTCTAGATTGAATCTCTCGACTTCAATAAAGATCACAAAACATTGCAATGATGATCAAGAATTAAAATGTTAGAAAGAAGGAATAAAGAATAATCAACCTAAAAGCAATTAGTTACTAAAATAGAAAAACTTCTAATTAATTAAAAACGTGAAGTTCCATTGTTCATCATAGCGATAAGTAATTTAGTCGGATATGATTTCTTAAAATATTACAAGATTTGAAATAATGATATTCTGGAGGGAAAAAAGAAAAAAGAAATACAACCGGTGATTTTGGCCAAAGAATCTTCAATCCGTTCTTTGATCTTCGATTATTCTCTTATATTTTTCTTCCTAAAATTCACCTCATGCAATTTGGCTATTCTCTGCCTTTTTTGTATCTCTTTCCAAACTCTCCAAAATATGTTTTAAGCAGTTGTTTTATCCTAGATTGAATAGAGTCCTGTTTCCATTAGGAAACAACAAAATAATAGATGCTATAACCATGCAATCGCATGGTTTAAGACCTTGCGATCGATTGTTGTGTCCAATTACTTTCTGCAGCACAAATTCATTTCTTGCGATCGTCCTGAATTGTTCTTTTTGGTATTTGCTTGACAAGCCCCTCAATTTTTTTTTATCTATTCAATTGAGTCCTTTTTTCTTCTATCTGCTTTCTTTTCGTTTGATCGACACTTGAAATTGGTTATTTTACTATAATGATAAAAAAATAATACGTTATTATACTGAAAACATGTAAGAAATACTCATAATTGTCTTTTTTTGTGGGTCCCGGTCAGTACAAAATTGTACTTATCAAATACTAAAAAACTTGAACCTTTATTCGTCCTCAAATTACTAACTAGCGACAATCATGCACAGAACGATATAAATAGTAACAAATTTCTCAACATAAATAGCTTTCTATTCTTGCTTCAACTTTTGTAATAACTTATAATTCATGACAAGTAACCAGATATTACTATTCACGTTATTCTACTTAAACCATACTTGATATGTGTGTATGAACAGTTAATCCGATGTATTTAATTTCTATGGTGGTGATAGTTCAACCATTTGGTCAAATTCTCATTTCCCTCTCATAAGGTACACTTTCTTTCAAATTGATGTTTTTTTTTCAATTCTTGAGATTTTGGATCTAACGTTATGCTTTACTCATTTTTTTCCTCGAAACTGGTTGAGAAAGCTAATAATTGTGAGAAACTAGGTTTGCGACGAGTCTCTTATTTTTTAGTGCTCTCGACCAGGAAGTTTTCACTAAGCAGCCAAACACATTAGATGACTCATGTAATGAGCTTTAGATTGAAGGCTCCTAGATTTTGCATACCTTAGGGCATTGAGTTTTGAGAAGTCCTACGGACTTTATCATTCGAGTCAAAAAGGCTACGTAAAGAGTCATAAGATATTAATAGTGTACAAAACTCAGTCCATTAAGCTTTTTAGATGACTCGTATAACGAGCTTTAGGCCGATGAGCTTTATCACTCGAGTCAAAAAGGATACGAAAAAGTCATATAATAATAATAGCCTAGTTCCTTGTGTGCAATAAGTTCAAATGCAGTGATTAGATTTCTAACATTCGGTCATTAACTAGCTTCCTTTAACTGGCCTAAAGTGCTCTACACAAATTTTCAACACACATGGAATCAATCACAAACTTAGATAGCCACCATTACTGCTTAACTACTACCACACTTAATCACTCTTGATTTTAAGTTTATAGTTCTAGTCTAAAAAAAGTATCATATTGTTCTCGACAAACGTGCACCAACATAGCTAAATCGTCTTAACTAACCGACACAACACGGTATCAAACATGGGCTACTAACTTTATATTTAACCAAGAGTAATATTTCTGTCTACATGTCATGAATTTAAATAAAACTGAAAAGAAACAGTTTCATCATTAGCCAGCAAGGCTATTTATGACACATAAGCATGCAAAAAACACAAATAATAATAATTTTTTTTTCAAAAACGAAACAATCAATTTTAACGATCAAAATCAAGCATAACAATCGAATCAAACATTTTTATTCACCACCATCAAACTTGAAAGAAACATTGTCCCCAATGTAAAGTTAAAAATCAAAAGAAATTTATACAAAGATCAGGACTTCTCGGAGGTGGATCGGATGGTGCTACAAGAAGTGTGGTAGGATCCACTGGTAGAAGAACCTATCTAGGTACAGGTCAGCAAATCTTCGCTTGAATGTCATCCAGCTGGTCCACATAGTGTAACTAAAAAAAAGAATACTAATAATAAATTTTTTTTTGAAAAAAAATTCTAATTATTGTCCTTGTGATCGCAAGGACATTAAATTCTGGGCATAAACTTTTCTGCCCAGGCTAAGCAATCGCAGATGGATGTACCATGCGATTGCAGAAGTTAAATTTTTTTTTTCAATCTAAACATAACTTAAATAATGAAGCTTGTGCCCATACAAAATGACGATAACCAATGTTCCTCGTTACCTAAGAATTGCTAATGTCTACTTTAAGTCATAAACAACTAAAATGAAATCCTAAAACTAAAATAATACGGGAATTGAAATAAAATGGTAGAAAAATGGGTTGCCTCCCATTAAGCGCTTCTTTAAAGCCATTAGCTTGACTTTATGCAACAATCATTTCATGGCACTTTGAATATGTCTTTGGAGGATTTGATTTGCTTGCATTGATTGACTTCGCACCATTTTTTGTTTATCTTCCAAAATTTGATTTTTTCTTTATCATATTGATATGATTTTATTTTATCATCCCGCTCGAACTCAACTATGAAAATTTCAACTTCTTCATCGGCTTTGATCACAGAATCAATTTTAGAAGATAGATAGAAGTCAGAGAAATGATTGACCGGTGCAACATTATTAAATGTCACTCTTTCAATTTGCTCATTTAGGGACAACTCATCTTTCATCACATACTCTTCTTCTCTAGTTGGTATTTCTTCATGTTATTCGTCACTCCTTGTTTTAATGATTGGCTTGTGTTCCATCGGGTCTAATTGGTTTTCCAATGTGAAAGTGTTGGTTATCTCTTGGTTAATGACATCAATTTGGAAACATGAATTTGAAGAGCTCAGAAATTTAGTTGCTTTGAACACATTGAATGTAATATGTTCATCATTTAACCTTAGCATTAGTTGCCATTTTTACACATCAATCAATGCTCGACCAGTAGCCAAGAAGGATCGACCCAAAATAAGTGGTACATCTCCAGTCTATGCACATATCCAAAATAATAAAATCAGCAAGGAATATGAACTTGTCCACTTTCACTAATATGTCTTCAATGATCTCCCGTGGATGCTTGATGGACCTATTTGCAAGCTGCAATGATATTGTTGTTGGCTTTGCTTCTCCCAAACCGAGCTACTTAAAAATAGAATAAGACATTAAGTTAACACTAGCACCCAAATCATATAGAGCTTTGTCAAAAAATAAACTACAAATAGTGCAGGGAATAGTGAAACTCCCTAGATCTTTTAGTTTTGGTGGTAACTTGTTTTACTCCACGGATCTTTTATGGTTTAACTTTCTTTTATTTGAAAGGATCTCCTTCATGAATTTAGCATAGCTAGGCATTTGAGTTAAGGCATCGGCTAACATGATGTTTATGTGAAGCTTCTTAAATACATCTAAGAACTTTTCAAACTGCTTGTCCATCTTATGTTTGCGCAACCACTGAGGAAATAGAATTGGAGGACCGTAAGCCAGTGATGGAATATAATTTGGGGAAAAATTCCATTTTCCTTGTTCAACCGCTTCTTTAATTTATCGGATTTTTTCTCTCTCTTCTTTGGACACGGTTTTTTTTTCTACACCTAGTCTATTTACATGAATCTCTGGCAACTCAACTTTACTTCTCGTATTGGATTGATCTCGGTATTGCTTGGCCATGTACCTAGTTGTCGCTCGATCAATAGTTTAGCTAACTGCCCAATCTGATTTTCTCTATTTTTTATCACGACATCTAGTCTTTTCTGCACTTCTTTGAATCCAATCTCCATCCGTTCTGAAAATTTAGCGACCGCTTCTTCCCATCCTCATTCCTTTTCCTGGGGTCTTCTCTGATTTGACAGATTTTAAATATTTTGGATATTGCCATAGGAGAAGTTTGGATGATTTCTCTACCCCAGATTATGATGACATATCAGCGGTGGTTAATTGGCACTTTGATGATTGATGGTTTGTCCCACAAGTTGCACATATTGGTAGGGACATCTGAACCATATAGGCTGACTGAGAGTGTTTCAGTGTTTTCATCTGCTTTTCTAATGAATCAATTTTCGCCAGTAGGAGCGAATTGATTTCCACCTCGTGCATTCCTGTTGCGTTCTTTTGCGACCCTTTGTCTGGCCACATAACGAGCTATCTACTCATCATCTCATACGAGTCATGAAGTTCGCCGGTGGATCTATTTTGGATAGAGCCACCTGCTGCAGAATCTACTGAAGAAAAATTTTTGGAGCTAATCCAGAATAAAAATATTGATTCTGAGCCGCTAAAGAAAAACCATGACTTGGACACTTTCGGTGCAATTCCTTGTATCTTTCTCATGCCTCATGAAAATTTTCCAAGTCAAACTATTGAAAATTGGATATTTCATGCTTCAGTCTGTTCACTCTGGCCGGAGGAAAGTATTTCAGTGTGAATTTTTGGATCAAATCTATCCAAGTAGTGATGCTCCTAGATGGTAGAGAATCTAACCATTCTCTAACTTTATCCTTCAGCGTGTATGGGAAGAGTCTTATCCTGAGTGCCTCCTTATTAAAACCATGGTATTTGAAATTTCTACAGTATTCTATGAAGCGAGAAAGATGATAATGACGAATTTTTGTCTGTTCTCCCATAGAATGGCAGATTGTTTGAGAACAAATTAATCACATCCGGTCTCAACTGGAAGTTATCGTGTCCATAAGGCAGATATATTATGCTGGACCGATTCTCAACAATCGGTGGCATCATATACTCACACATAAGAATTTCTCGTTCATTAACTTCAACTGGTCGAGCCATAGGTGCAAGATTATTTTTCACATCTGCAGATGGTGGATCACGGACTCGGTTGTTGTCGTCCATTGTGTCTTTTTGCTTCTTTTTTTTTCTTATTGTTCACGTTGTCGTTGGTGAAAACTCTGTTCGATTTTTGGGTCGAAATCAAATAGATCTTTATCTTTTGCACGGTGCGTATACAATTGACACCTGAAACTTTAGAAAATAGTTGAAATTCAGCTACACAAAGAATTGAGAAGGAGAATAAAAAAAAAATTCGTTAAAACTAAATTATCAATGAACTTAGTAATTAATAAAACTAGTCATTGGCAACGGTGCCAAAAACTTGTTGTCGATTTTAATTCCGCAAGTAGACGAATTGTTAACGAGTAATATAATTATGTGAAAAGTGTCGAACCCACAAGAACTAGCTACCAATTAACTAATTAATGTATATTTCAAGTTTTAACAAGATAAGAACACATATTCTTTTATAAATTCAAGACTAAAGTTATTCTACTTGAGTTTAATTAAATCTAAATTATCGGTCAATCAAAAGTAATTTTTAAGAATAAATTAGAGATTTATTTGTACTAGGATTCACGAATTCACATACACATTCCTTAATCAATTATTCATTAATCGCTTTAGTTTTATAATTACCCTAGATGGAAAATCCGCGATCTTATAATAATCAAAAGTCTCTCTCAATAGTCAATTAATTCTATATCAATATACGAACCTAATTATCTCTAATTATGTTTCGAACATAAAAATATGTATTTAAATCAAAAGAATACCCTAAACAGATTTCATAAGGTATACTAATAATTTCTATCTATTATTAGACTCAATGTTATTCGATACCAAGTGCTTATCTAGATTGAATCTCTCGACTTCAATAAAGATCACAAAACATTCCAATGATAATTAAGCATTAAAACATTAGAAATAAGGAATAAAAATTAATCAACCCAAAATCAATTAATTACTAAAACGGAAAAATATCTAATTAATTAAAAACGAGAGGTTTTATCGTTGATCCTAGCAATAAGTAATTTAAGCTGGACATGATTTCGCAAAATATTACAAGATTTGAATTAATCATGTTCCGGAGGAAAAATAAGAAAAAAGAAATACAACCCATGATTTCGGCCAAAGAATATTCAATCCGTTCTTTGATGTTTGATTCTTCTCATGTATTTTTCTTCCCAAAATTCGCCTCCCGCGATTTGGCTATTCTCTCCCTTTTTATATCCATCTTTGAACTCTCCAAAACGTGTTTTAAGTTGTTGTTTTATCACGATGAATAAATTCCTGATTCCATCAGGAAACAACAAAATAATACACACTATAACCATGCGATCGCATGGTTCTGTCCAATTACTTTCTTCAGCACAATTCACTTCTTGCGATCGCATAAATTCCTAACCAAGTGGTCGTTGGTCTTTGCTTGACAAACTCCTCAATGTTCTTTATCTGTTCAATTGAATCCATTTTTCTTTTGTTTGTTTTCTTTTCGTTTGATCGACACTTGAAATTTGTTATTTTCCTATAATGATGAAAAACAATACGTTATTATGCTAAAAACATGTAAGCGCACTCATAATTATCTCCTTTTGTAAGCTTCGATTAGTAAAAATTGTACTTATCTATAACTAAACAAATTATTAATTAAATTAGAAATAATTAATGCACCTTTTTAAAAATTCCAGTCAAAGTAGTGGAATTTGATTTGGTCTACTAAGACTATCAACGTCGACGTTCGTTGAGGGCCAGGTTGTTGCCAACGTCAACCTGAAGTCATCAGGAAAATTGTAGTTTGGATTTAGTAAAGTCGACCGAGGTTTGAAAATTCTTTGGTCTTCGTCACTACTTTAATCAAACGAATAAATCAACTTTCTATGTCCCGTTATTTATACTTCATATTCCTCAAACATGATTTATGTAACAAGAAGGACGATTAAAAATTATTTTTGTAAATTTTGTCGTTGTTTGTAAAAATTGTTTTCGTGAGAGCTCGTTTGTCGTGGATTATAAATCAAGAATTAGTTTTTTTGAACTACTATTTTTTACTTTTCAAATCAAATAGATCGTGAAATGGTAAAATTATCTTTAATTAACAAAATGCTATTTCAAATGATTAAGGACAATTTTATCATTTCACATTCTATTTAATTTGAAAAGTAAAAAAAAAAAAAAATTAATTTTAATTTATAATTCACGCCAAACGATATCTTATTCTGTTTGATTTATTATTATACTTATTGAAAGATTAAAATCAAATAGAATGATGAAAACAATTCTTACAACGACAACAAAATTTACAAAAATAATTTTCAGTTGATGTACCTTTTTAAACTTTAAAAATGTCAATGTTAGCATATATGCTTATGTGATGTAACTGTGACATTAATTGTCTAACTCAATGATTTTTTTTTTTTTAATGAAAAAGTTGTTTTGGCTAATAATATTTATGTTGTGTTGTTTTGTCATATTCATTCTGGTTGGCAACATGTTATCTATAGGAGTTTTTTTTTTGGGCGAACAATTAAGTGGATAGAGTAGTGATCTAATGTTGTTGGTGTGGGCGTTGTTATAACGCTTCACTCCGAACAAATATAAATATATGTCCGGTGGGTGGGTATTGTCGGTGGGCGTTATAACAATGCCCACCTGAGGCATTAGATAACTACTCAAAGTGGATGAGTAGTGGTCTAATGTCTCCGGTGGGCATTGTTATAAATGGGCACTAGATCACTCATCTGTTTATTGGATGAGTGTAAAGTGGGACATTAGATCACTACTCTAAGTGGATATTATACTCTCTACTTACCAATATTAAAATAATTCTAAATCTAATAACTTAATTTATTTATTTCAAAAATACTACATAATTAATATTATATTATTTAATAAAATAATGAATTAAAATCAAATCAACCAAGACAACGTGAATTCTCAAATTTGTTGATTGAGTTATTGATTATTTGCACAATAAGTCTTTCATCTTTATAATATCTTGATTTTAGTCCCCATACTTTCTCTTTCATTTCAATTTCATCCTTTTTATTTGCAACTCAAGTCCTTCAACTTTTGAATTTTTGCTAGTTGGTCTTCATATTTATACTTTTATATCAATTTAGTTATTTGTATCACTATTTGATACAGATGTTACAAATAATAGTGTATCAATATTTGATACAGATGTTACAAATGATATTTTCTATCATTGAATATGTTACTGAATATGTTACAGATTATATTATGTTATTTTACACATCACATATTACATGAATTGATATTATGTATCACTGATGTTACGTATGTTACAAATGATAAAACCATGAGTTTTATTTGTCAAATTTGACATTGTGTTACATATCTATATCATACTGATGTTACACAATATCAATAGATTTTTAGAATCCAATGTGTATATTAATACAAACTTGTTGAAATTTAGAGTTGGTTCTGCAGTTGTAACAGTTGTAATAGTTTTTGTTCAGTATCACGATCTGATTCAAATGTTGCAAATGATATTGTGTATCACTGTTTGATACAGATGTTACAAATGATATTTTGTATCACTGAATATATTACAAATTATATTATTTTATTTTACATAGCAGATGTTATATGAATTGATATTTTGTATCATTGATGTTTTACATCTCAATTTGTAACACAGATTGTTACAAAATATTATTTGTAATATTGTATCAAACATTGATGCACAATATTATTTGTAATATATGTATCAAATAGTGATACTATAAATGATTAAATTGATATAAAAGTATAAATATGGGGATCAATTTGTAAAAATCTAAAAATTGAAGAACTTGTGTTGTAAATAAAAGAGGACAAAATTGAGATAGAAGATGAAGTATAGGGACTAAAGTAGATATATTATAAAGATGAAGACTTGTCGTGCAAATAATCAATAACTTAAGAAATAAATTTGGGTCAAATTCTTTAGAATTCACGTGATGGTATATATTTGATTTTAATTTATTATTTTATTAATTAATATAATTTTAAGAATCTAGTATTTTTATAATAAATTTATCAAGTGGTTAGATTAAAATTATTTTTTAAAAATAGCTTATTTATAAAAAAATCCCAACAATTAAAGCCCACAGTAAAGCCATAAAAGTGTGCCTATAAATTTAAGAACGAAACAAAGTTTTAATTTAACCCTATGAAAACTATACAATAAAAAGAAAATCCTACAATAATTACATAATCTCTAATTTTAAAAGAGTGTCACTGATTATATGACAAGTAGCAGAATATTGAAATTTCAAGAATCAGTTATAAAATATTAAAGGTTAATTATACTAATGATCCACATTCTTTCAGTTTGTAACGATTTCATCTTTATTTTTTTTTAGCAGATATCATCCTCATTCTTTCATTTATTCTCACAGAGAGGTCCCCAAATCACTATTTTTCACTATTCTAAAAATTCTATAACAATTTTATCCTTTGACTTAAATAAATTAAAATAATAAGAAAAAAAATACAATAAAAACATTGCAATTGAGCCGTTAACCTTTTTAAAAGTACAAATAAATCCTAAACAATTTTATTTTATTCAAATAAGTGTTCTTCCCAACTCACCACCACCACCACCCCCCCTTCTTCTTTGCAAGCACTTAGGTGAAAGAAGCACAGGAGCTACCATGCAGTGGATGCAATGCTCCTTTCACACCACACGCCATATACAACTTAGAATTTCATTCTTACCATTTCCTTTTATTGGTGGAATACTATACATGTGTAAGAGGACCTACTTATAAGGCAAAGAGAAAATTTGTTTAGTTAATTTTTATATATGACTTAAAAGCTAAAATTATGTGAAAATGTAAACTCAAAGGAAGTTGTCTTCTAAAATGAAATTATCCAAATTTGATATTATGTAGTTCTCTCGGATCTTCATTTCATCATGTTTTTGGCATGATTTTGTGTTTGTTTTAGCTTGATGAAAGTTTATCCGTCCACTCTTCTAAATGACTTACCCATTCGATCTTGGACTTAAACTTCTTATGGGTTATACACTCTTCTAATAATGCCCCATTTTGAAGGGAGCTTTTTGGCTAAAACCTTGGCATCTGACTAATAGCGGAGTTAATAGTCAATGTAGAAAAACGTTTGGATCATGACGGGCATCTTCTTGCTATCATCCTCTTGCTATCACTGCAGTTGATGCTGTTGGAGCAAGTGGAGATTCTCCATGGAACTGGAGAGAAACTTCTGGAAATGGCTAGTCTTCAAATCTGGTCGGCGTCTCTATCTCTCCGACGAAGGTGTCTGTAAGTTTTGGCAAGAAAGAGGTGAGAAACCTAGTTGAGCCAGATCGCTCCTTATGGGTCTGCCAGATCGCTAAATTTTGGAGAAACCTAGTTGAGCCAGATTTATATTTCACATAGAGAGATGTGAAATAAAGATATGGTGGTGTATGTATATGTAGGGTGAGACTGAAAGTAGTAAAGCATCGGAGATGAAAAGGGAGGGTGGGGTGGGGTGGGGTGGTGGGGTGGGGAAGAATACTAATTTGAATAAAATAAAATTGTTTAGGATTTATTTGTACTTTTGTAAAGGTTAAGGGCCCAATTTCATTGTATTTTTTTCTTATTATTTTAATTTATTTAAGTCAAAGGGTAAAATTATTATAAAATTTTCAGAATAGTGAAAAATAGTGATTTGTGGACCCTTTGTGAGAATAAATGAAAAAATAAAAATGATATCTACTAAAAAAAAAAAGAATGGAGATGAAATCGTTACAAATCTGAAAGAATGGAGACCATTAGTGTAATTAACCCAAATATTAAATATCACCATTTGATATTCATTGTCAAATGAGCTCGACACGTCCTGTGTAGAGCCAACCCTGACTCGGCTCATGATCCACAAAGGAGTTCAGTTTCGTCCATCGTTTGTGGAACGAGCAGCCCAGGAACCGATTCGTATTTTTTAATAGCAAAATTTGTGAGCAATTTGAAAATTTTCGCCCCATGAGCCGATTCGTTTTTTTAATAGCAAAAATTGTAAGCAACATGAAAATAAAAAAAAAAAAAAAAAATCCAAAACACAAGTCGACTCGTGATTTTTACAATCAAACAAGCTCGAGTCCTATAAAAATTTAGGGTTTGACCTGGTTCTGGACTCGTCCTTAAACGAGCTCGAGCTAGTGAGCCCATGGATTACTTGGCCATTTGCCACCCATTGTTGTCCTTGTATCACTTGTATCACTTTTCTTTATTTTCTTTTTTTTTTATTTTTGGGGGGGGGTGTGGGTGGGGATCAAGTTGTTGAACAAGTCAACATATGGAGTTTCTTTCATTTCACCTATGACCAAAGACTGGTCTTGCATAAAGAATAAAGGGAAAATATCACTCGGTTATTTTTGAATTTTCTCAGTCAAACTTCTTTACTCGTATCTTTCCATCGAATTTCACCGTTGAAACAAAAGACTTCCTCGTATATATAACTAACTACCTTAACAAGCCCATAACAATGTACAACACACTCAAAAGCATGTAGTCTTCTCATTCTATGAAATGGAGAATTTCTCAGATTTAGACATGAAAAATCTGTTCAATGGTCTAACAGAAGGGAGGGAGTTGGCAAAACAGCTGCAAATCCATCTTAACGCCTCATCTTCTTCCCATAAAACTCGCGAAGTTTTAGTTGAAAAGATTCTTAATTCCTATGATCAAGCATTATCTATCTTGAATTATGGCGTCGCGTGTGGAGAGACACAACAGGGAGGATTAAGGATTGGAACCTCAGACTCTCCGAGGTCAAACAGTGGAAGTCCTCGTAGCGATGGTTCTGATCACGAGTTTAAGGATCAAGACACCAAAGAGGGTTCTAAGAAAAGGTTAGATATATAATATAGTTCTAGGATTACTGTTTAATGTTACGATGATACAAGGACGCGTATTTTTTAATTAATCTGATCATATTGGTGAACATACGGGCCGGTGATTAATTTTAACCATCTCTAAATTGATGTTCATGTTGCAACCTTGCAGAAAGGCCATGCCAAGGTGGACACAGAAAGTTCAAGTAGAGCCAGGGGCTGGAGTAGAAGCACATGTTGATGGCTACAGTTGGAGGAAGTACGGACAGAAAGACATCCTAGGAGCCACTTATCCGAGGTATGAGATTTTCTAGAGCACTTTTCGTGAAAGTACATGTTTATTTATTTAAATTTAGTAAGTCCGTCATTTTTAGCCCCGACACTTGTACTATATTCATAAATTGGCGACTATACAAGAGGTCGGATTCATGGAAAGTTCTGAAGGACAGTTGACCAAACTGCAAGACTTGATCAAATAAAGGTCAACTGTCCCCATTTCCCTTCTAAATGATCGGTGGACTAGTCAAATTAAAGAGATTTGGACCAACTTAGAATTTACTTTAAAGAAGTTTCCCTTAACTACCCAAAAATTGTCCCCTCGGATGTCATTTTCCTATTTATTTATGTATTCAAAATATAGAGTATTATTAAATTAGACATGTTTAAGAATTAATAATTGTCACATTCAAGAATATGTGAATATGTTGCATTGTACTAAATCTAATCATGCTAATATATGTAGTTCTCTCACAATGTAACTCACTTTTTCTATTATTGGCAGAGGCTATTACAGATGCACGCATCGACGCTCCCAGGGCTGTTTGGCTACAAAGCAAGTCCAGAGATCCGACGAGGATCCAACAATCTTGGAAGTAGCATACAAAGGGATGCACACCTGCAGCCTAGGTGCAAAAAAAGATCCAAAAACAGCAATGGATCAAGAACCAAACATAGCAGAAAAACCTCAGCAAATACTCCCCCAACCCCATCCAAACCAGCCAGAAATCCTCTTGGATTTCCAAACAAAAGGTTTAGACGCTAAAAATGAAACATTGCAGCCACTGAACAACAACCCTTCATCATCATCTTCAAGAATTAATTCTGAAAACGACGTTTTTTCAGCTGAAATGATGGATTCTAACATATATACTCCGTCGTTTATGTCATCTGAGCCGAACTATTTGACGTTTTTGCCTTTACTTATGAACGGGGATTATGGAAGTAGCTCGAATATTGTGCACACCTCAGAATCCAATGCTCCAACTGTTGGCATAGACTTCCCATTTGGTCAGCTGGATCTAGACTCAAACTTTCCCTTTGATAATCCTAGATATTTTCCTTAATCTTCAGTTATTTCTAGTGAGAGAAAATTAATGTGAGCTATATCAAGCAATCATCATTAATTTTGTTGAGTTGTATGTCTAAATAGTATAATTTTGTTGTGATGAAATGACAATTTTATATTGAATAAAACTTTGGTTTGTATTCATTTATTATTATTGCATTTGTTTAATATTGAGTATGTAAATAAAGTGTCAATGATCATTTGTGATAATATAAGTTGGATGCTTGCGTTGAGAATTATAGTGTGACACAACTTATATTTTGATCATCAATAAAATTGTTCACAACTAATGTATAAGGGTTGGCGCTTTGTACCGGAAGGTTGTAGTGTTGACTATTTAATCATTCGGGTTTGTGATTTGTCCTTATTGCAGAAATGGATTAATGGTGACACTAGTACACTTGTAGTGTATTGAACGGACAACATGTCGAATTCAATTATATAGCATGACCGTGCGAATAAATAAATTCCACTTGATCACCAGGTATTTCATCTAAATCCTTGCGATTGTGTATATCTTTTCGTTAGTTTGATGGTTCTTTGATTCACCAATGAGTGAGATCATTTTAGTTGATCAAATATCTCGATGAGTTGGGAGCTTGAGAATGAGCAAAGTAGAGAACATTTAATTCATGTCGGGGCGTAGCTCCGAAAAATGGGTCGAGTGACAACTTAAGTATTTTCTCGTTGAGCAGTTATAAATCGAGCTCGGTGCTTAGTGACAACTAAACTCGACATCTCTGTGAATTAGTTCACGGGACCGTTGAAGAAAATGTAACTTAAAGTTAGTGAGAATAATTAGAAGGGTAAACGGTCATTTATACTCATACCTAATTATCGGATCTCGAGACGAGGATGAATTATATATACTGTGAGGGTTAGTTAGAAAAGTATTACGACAGCACGTAATTTTATATATTCGAGAGTGCAGTCTCTTGCTTTAGTGGAAAAAAGCAAAGACTAATAATTAGATCGACGGTCTAAGGTCGACTAGACAGTCTAATTATTGAAGTTTCGAAAATATATGTCCGCATGTGTTCTGTGGTAGCTCTATGAAAGTTTTGGACATAATTGTAATTGTGATATAAGTTCGGGGATTACATATGTAATTAAATCAATCATAAACTAATTGGACTTGGATGCAATCGAGAACTCTTGTCGTTGTTTGCAATCGGATCACTTGCCGTGACATAAATTCCAATTCGGATCAATTAAGAAAAGAGAAGAAATTTAGCTTCTTGGTTTTCTAGATCTGACTAGTTCAGAAATTAGTTTTGATTTAATTAAAAGATGCTCACTGCCGTGGTAATGTGTCTGAGACTTGGGAGAATACCATAGAAGGCTTGAACGTTGGGAGCACCAAGTTCGTGAATCAAAAGCAGCAAGCTCGTGAATCACATCCAGACTAATATCGTTTATCGATTCAGATATAATACTAATCCATTAGTATTTTAATTATAATAAATACGTGAACACCTAGCAAAGATCCTAGTTTTATTGAATTAAAGAAATTTTTTATTTTCTGACTAATTTTTGTACAAGTTTCCAACAAATTTTAGCTTTGAAAATTTTATTTTGTTTTAGAGAGAGCTTGGTCGATGCATAATCGAAGGTTTGTACACCTTCTCAAGGGCGTAAAATTGTTATTGGGGAACTGTTTCTAGCAAATGTTTAGGCATTAATATTGTGAGTTCTTTTGAACTCATCTTAGATCTGTATGAGTAGAAATTAGGAGCATGTATTGCCTATTTTTCATTTTCAAACTCATGTATTGCCTAGTTTCTAAGTTTTTTTTTTTTTTCAAACTCATTTTCAATCACATATTTTATGTGACCCACAATTTTTATCATTTTTCTAATCACATATTTCACCAAATTTTTTTCAAAATCTCCTAAAAAACTACTTTTAAACTCTATTAAACTGGCAAGAAGCCTGCGATTTCTCTTATAGTGGGAGCACGTGCTTTGTACGTGTTTTGACTATAATTGTTACAAAATAGTGTCCAAAATGTCACATGTTTGTATACAACGTATTCAATTCTTTGGTTTAAATAGTCACTATATATTGCGTTGATTAAAAGAATAACAAAGCACATGGCATTCTATTTTGTACCATAAAAGAAACTACAATTGTAAATATATTAACGAAACTCTTTGAACTTCACATCGTCAATTAAACATGATTATCAATAGATTAAATCCGATAGCAGAGCATTCAATCGTATATCCTAAAATTCTTTAAAAATTCAAATTTGAAATGCAAACGATGAATGTATGGACAGGAGTGTTGAGTACTTCAAAGACAAATGTCTCTCCGTTTGGTTATTTTTGTCTTGGTAAAATATTCCTCATTTTTGTCTTCTAAGATTATTCATTATTATTTACTTTTTTTTAAAAAAAATTAACAACTATTCAATCACAAAATTTTAAAAATTACAAAATAAAAGTATAATCCATATAGTAAAAAAATGTATTAATTTAATTAATTAAGGTTAAAATTGATATTTAAATTATAGATAATTTGAGAAGTTAAAAGTAGAATGTGAAAAACTATCATTTTAATTTTTTTCAATATAGTGGAGATAATACAGATTTTTCTATAATTAGTTTTTATTAAATGTACAAATCAACTAATTAAACAACATCTGATTATTTGACATACAAATTTAAAATCTAAAAGACCTATTTGATTCAACTGAATATAAATTTTTTAGTAAAATTGATAATTTCAACTGGTCGGCATTCACATTGTTGATAGCTGTTGAACCCTTTTCACTCTGCAATCATCGTTCTCCGAAGAATAGAAAAGATGGTCAACGTAAGTTTGGAATAAGGAATCCTGAACCGAAAGTTTTTTTTTCTAAGCTTTTGAAACAATTCAATTCAAAGAAATAAAATAAAGCTTAGGATGATAAAGAGAAAATAAAAGAGGATAATTAAATTGAAAAACCAACAGAAGACAGAGCACACATCAGCAATAGCACGTGAGACATAGTTCAAGTGTATACGGGAAATATCATATCAGAATGTATAGCACCTTTGTATTTATAGGTTTGTTAGCTTTGCACATGATCTAGATTATTCTATAGTCTTGAATATATATCACTCATCTTAGTGATGATAATGTGTGGAATAAAATTCTTCCTTTTTCTCCTTCAATTCTAAAACATCTAACTGGTATTAGAGCTTTTAGTGCTCCACTTTCTTCAAAATGCAAATTTGTCATATCATTCCCAACTTCAATGGTGTGTTGAGATTGATTAAAATAATAATCATTACAAACTTATTCGAATGTAAAAAATGAAAAAAAAAAAAACTCCGTTATTGTTCTTTTGTTTTGGTTGAAGTTGTGGACTCAGATTTTTACCACAATGAACACTACAATGCAACCCAAAAGAACGACAATCGGATTTGTTCACCAAACAACCAACTGGAGATGACCAAGACTTTTAATTACTTAGTCCAACCTCACTTTGAGAAAAAAATAAAGACTTTCTCACTCCTCACTTTTATAACCTAGATGAAGAAGACAAACATAGTATATATATATATATATATATATATATATATATATATATATATAAGTCTTAGTAAGATCTCATTCATCTATTATATCTAACGATCCAAACTTTATCCACACAAAACACAATCCATGACAAACCATCTTGTCCAATAGATTTGTGCCAAGTGGATTTAGTCACCAACATTCTCACAAACTTCACATTGGATCACAAATCCACTACCAAGTTCCCTAGCTATATGTGTTATCCTTTTGTGGTCTTATTTTATCATCATCACCCACTCCAGCTCGGTACCTATTTCACAAATCTCCCACTGCAGCGAGTACATGTCACACAAGTTAACCTGTATCAATATTCAAAATTGATATGCACTTATAAAACTTACCAACAACAAGTACTTTGGTTCCATCATCTGTAGGGTTATCATTAGTTGCAATTTTAATCAATTTAAAATCACCAGAAGCTAATTTCTCCCTAATGAAATGGTATTTTACCTCAATATGCTTAGATATTTCATGATACATAAGATTTTTACATAACATTAAAGCACTTTGACTATCGGTAAAGATCATGACATTTTCATTCAAGAAGTTCAATTCACATAAAAGGCCTTTCAACCACATGCATTCTTTAAAAGCTTCAGTTAGTATAGCATATTCAACTTTAGTGCTGGAGAGTGCAACTAAAGGTTGCAACTGTGATTTCCAAGTTATACAATTATCACCTAACGTGAAGAAGTGAGAAGTGGTAGATTTTCTCTGATCTTTATCCCCTACAAAGTCAGAATTTACATAACTCTTAAGCTAAAGCTTATCACTCATCTTTTCGAACACTAACCCTCTTTTAACAGTCTCAGCTAGGTATCTCAACAATCATTTAGAAGCAATCCAATGATGTTTTCCTGGGTTAGACATAAACCTACTCAAGAAACTAATTGCATAAGCTAGGTCAGGTCTAATGGTAATCATAGAATACATTATAGAACTAATGACATTAGCATAGGGAACATTACTCATTTCGTGTTTTTATTCTTCAGGTTTGGGGCATTGAGTAGATGATAAAACCATGTGTGCAGCTAATGGTACATTGACAGACTTTGCAAATTTCATACCAAATTTAGTTTTTACATTTTTCAAATAAGACTCTTGATTAATAGTCAATCTATTTTCAGCCCTATTCCTTTTAATAACCACACCAATAATTTTTCTTATACATCCTAAGTCTTTTATGTCAAATTCAGATTTCAAAAATTTTTATTTTTATGATATCAGCTTTACTACTACTAGCAAGCAACATATCATCAACATATAACAACAAATAAACTTCATAACCTATCTTAGTGTTATTATAATATAAGCATGCATCAAATTCACTTCTTTTGAAACCAATTTTAAGCACATAAGCATCAAAACGTTTATACCATTGCCTAGGATTTTGCTTAAGACCATACAATGATTTGTTAAGCAAGCACCCAAGCTCAGACTTCCCTTTCACCTCAAAGCCTTGAAGTTGAGACATGTAAATGACCTCATCTAACTCTCTGTGAAGAAAAGCAGTCTTAACATATATTAGCTCTAATTTCCAATTGAATTGGACAACTAAGACCAATACTAACCCGATAGTCTTATACTTAATCACCGAGAAAAAACACCTCATTACAATCAATCCCCTATCTCTGAGTAAATCCCTTATCTACCAACCTAGCTTTATATCTTAAAGGGTCTTTAGGTTCTACTCCTTCCTTCAACTAGAAGATCTATTTACAATGGACTACCTATTGATTCATTGGTCTCTCAACCAACTTCCAAGTATTATTCTTGCCTAAGGAATAGATCTCCTCTCTCATAGCCTTTTGCCAATTTTCATAATTTTTACAGTTAACAGCTTTTTCATAAGAAAAAGGTTCAACTGACTCCAAGGCTTTACCTGAAACTAGGACAAACTCCATCAAATTTGAAGAAATGTACTTCAAATTTGGTCTTACCTGTCTTTTAGAGGTGTCAACCCGGGTTAGGTGGGAAGGGTCGACCCGCCTCCAATGAAGCCCGATGACAGTTCGCATTAGAAAAAGTCTGTTCTACGGTGGGCTACGGACTAGGTCAACCCAGATTACGAAAATTGAATACGAGCCCGGCCCACTCGTTGGCCCATTCGGGTCGAGCCCATGTGGGCTGCGGTTCGACCCGGTTCGGTCCGTATGAAGAAAAATTTAATTTTTTTTAAATTACTAAAAAGATTTAGTAACTTATTGTAATTGTACTTTTAAAAAAAATGTTTACACTTACACACTCATTTTTTATTCATTATTTTAATTAATTTTTTTTTTTTTTAAAAAAAAGACAACTGCCTTTTTAGGCTCAAAGTAGCCCAAATAGGGTTGCTTTGGGCTGCTTTAGGCTTGAGTGAATGATAGTCGTTGAGCAACGACTGTCATTTTGTTGCATGTGGCAGAGCGAGCCGTTGTTAGCCGTTCAACGGCTCTCTGCCATATAGATTTTTTTTATTTTTGTTTTAATTATCAAACGACCTCTGGCTCGTTGGACGCTGAACCGCTCGGGCCGGTGATTCAGCGTCCTCGGCCTATGAATTGCCCGCTTTGATTAACGAATGTTGCCGATTACGGATCGAAGCAAGTGGACCGACGCGAGTTTGACCGGCCATCCGTCTTGACACCTCCATTATCTTCTCTCTATGTCTCTCACTAATTGGTAATCTCTCAAATTAGTATTTTCAAGTGGTTCTTGGTTAGGGACCACAGTTTCAGGAAATTTTAATTCAAGTTGTTCTAAGACTTCTTCTTGTTCAGTCTCAACTTGAGGATCAATTTGTTGAGGTTCTCTAACCCTTTGATTTGCATCTAATCTCTTCACCTCAGTCTGAATCTTCTTCCCAGTAGAAGATTCTCCTTCTCCACTTTGTTTAACCTGATTGTCTAGAGTTTTTAGGCAAGGCATATCAAGCTCATTACATTTCACATCTCTACTGTTAATTATCTTAATACCCTTAACACCTAAAACATACAATCTATATCCCTTAACTCCCTCCGGTATCCTAACATGACACACTTAGTAGCCATAGGGTCTAACTTACTCTCAACCTGATGTGCATAAGCAGTATACCCAAACACTCTAATGTGTGACAAATCTGGAGATTTTTCAGACCACAACTCTTGGGGTGTTTTGAAGTTAACAAAACTAGAAGGAGACCTATTTATCAAATAAGCCACAGTACATAAGGCTTCAACCCAAAAACCTTTGGCCAATCCTGAACTAATCAACATACATCTGACTTTATTCATTAAAGTCTGATTCATCTTCTCAGTTACTCCATTTTGTTGGAGAGTATTTCTCATAGTCCTATGCCTCATAATACCCATCTCTTTGCAAAAGTTATCAAATTCAAAGTTGCAAAACTCTAAACCATTGTCTGTCCTAAGAGTTTTTACACTTTTTCCAATTTGATTTTCAACTAAGGTATGCTAGGACTTAAACTCGCTAAAAGTTTCAGATTTTTTTGACTTAAGTGAGAAAATCCAAACCTTCTTAGAGTAGTCATCAACAATGGACAGAAAAAACTTGTTCCCACTATGTGTGGGGTGTTTTTCTAGACCTCATAAATATGCATGAATGTAATCTATCAGTATTGATTGAAATCAATCTTGAATCTTTGGCATGTAAGGCTTCACCTTAAAAGTAATACAACCCATTGTTCTTGGGACCTTTCATAACTACTAAAGAACCTTTGAGAATCTTTAAAGTATCAAAATCAGATTTGAACATGTAGCCCTCATCTTCAAGAACTCCTAAATAAAAAAGATTTCTCTTAAGGTTTGGGACAAACCTAACACCAAGAAAGGGTCGGATAATGCCATCATGCATCCTAATAGCAATGTCACCTATTCCTTCAACTGTTTGTGAATTGTTATCCCTCATATATACTTTCCTAGATTCAATTTCTCTATGGTTATAAAACCAAGACCTCACAAGACACAAATGAAAGGTGGCACCTGAGTCTAATATCCACTCATGGTCAATCTCACCATCAGACACGGTTATAACATGTAAACTATCTAGGGCATCCCCAAACAAGCAGCAACATTTTGATCTTCATTCTGCTGTTGTTTAGTTTTTTTCTTAAGCTCATAGCAATCTTTCTTGAAATGTCCTAACTTTCCACAATGGTAACATTTCTTATTGTCTTTATCCCTAGACTTAGACATACCCTTAGATTTTTCTCGCCATTCTTTCTCTGGTAATTGTTCTCTCTCATTTCATTTCTCACTCTAATGAACAAACTATCCTCTCTAGTGTTTTTCCTAGACTTTTTCTTGACTTCTAAATCCTTTGATCTCAAGGCATCTATCACAATAGCTTGAGTCAAAACATCTCTAACATACTTAATCGCATTCTTAACATCTCTATAAGAATCATGAAGAGAATTCAAAAGTATAATAGCTAGATCCCCATCATCAAATTTCTTATCATTGTGGGCCAAACTTTTGACAATTTTGCTAAAATCGCTCATATTGGATTCAAGATCCTTCCTCGAGTCCATTTTAAAATTGAAATTTTTTTCTAGCAGATAAATCTTATTTGGCAAAATTTTATCAAAAACAACTTGTCAAGAGCTTCTCACAGTTCTCTAGTAGTCTTAGTAGCATCAACTTGTCTAACATTATTATCAACTAGGTGCAATATTATAGAACTGTATGCAATTTCATTCATCTCCTCAATTTGGTCAGGTTTAGCTTTTAATGCATCAGAAAAATTTTTTGGATCATCAAGGGCTTTAGAAACCCTTTGTTGAATCCAGAATAACTCTCATTATTTGTTTCCAAATTGAATAATCACCATTTCCATCGAATTGTGATAATTCAACACTCGAACCCATGAATAGAAAATCATCCATGAATGAGAATGATTTTGAAAAATTTTATAAAATTTTACTCACACAAATGCAAACACAAAACCAATATATTTGCCAATTACTATCCAAGATGACACGCAAACACAGTTTATCAATACACAAGATAATAAAGTCACAAATTATACTAAGGGGTTGTACACACTAACCACCTAGTTTGTTTTTACCTCAAATAATATTAACGAAATGTAAAATTAAATAAGAGGGTTCAAAAAAATGCAAACTCAACAGAAAAATCCTCTATCCGTATGTATAGGAGAGATGGAAGAAATTTTCACGCGTTCCAAAGCCATTGCTACTCTCTTAGAACAATCAATATAGCTGCACCGTTGCTCCGCCAACAAAGTAACACCATCAGAAGGTCAGAAATAAGCAACAAGTAACCTGCTTCAAAAACCATCCACCAAAAAAAGCTAGACACGCGTGCTCATGTGCCACCATCGGACTACTAGGTTGTGCATCATAGCCAGATGAGTTTTTGCTACAAACCACGTGCTAGAAAAGAGTTCTCACGCCTCCACATGCCTGAAGAAGAAGATTCAGGCCACTTTTTTACGTACCCCATGCGCCGTCGTCAGAGGCCGCATGCTCCGGTGGGCTTTGTTCAACTTTTCACCGTGATCCCAAATATGGTTTTAGATCTCTCGGAGATGAGTGGTTTGGCCGGAATCTTTGTTTCAAGTTTTGGGTGTTCTAAATCTTTCCGGATCGGTTCCAACTTTCAACCCACCAATTTTTTCTTACCCCTAGATCAACAATCTAGGCTCTAATATCATTTGTTGAAATTGATAACAATAATAATAATTACAGACTCATTCAAATGTGAAAATATAAAAGAAAACTCTGTTGTTGCTCCTTTGTCTTGGTTGAAGTTGTGGACTCAGATTTTTGCCACAATGAACACTGCAATGCAACCTAAGGGAACGTCAATTGGATTTATTCACCAACTAACCAACCAGAGATGACCAAGACTTTTAACCACTTTGTCCAACCTCACTTTAAGAAAAGAATAAAGACTTTTTCACTCCTCACTTTGCTAACCTAGATGAAGAAGACAAACACAATATATCTATACTATAATATAAGTGTCTATGGCATGTTTACTATTCACCCTTCAACCAACGCGACGTCATTTTGATGTTGTATTAGTCTTAATTTTGTCCAAATCTCACCATTTTGTCCTAATCTTTTGACACTTTTTGTATATTAAATTAATATCTTTGGCTGCATTTTTTGACTTCTTCATCTTTTCTTTTCTTTTATTTGTTTTAATATACATATATTAGTGTCTTTTAGCTGCAATTATTGACTTCTTATATATTATAGTCAATATATATTCATTTTTCCCTTAATAAGTCATCAAATTTGGTGCTTTTTATCCCCGATTCTGTGGAGAACAAATGACGAAATACAATCGATTCTTAAAGGTTTTGCTAAATTTCATTTTCTCTAAACTGCAGCCTTTTTTTTTGTCCAACATAAATATTTGCTGCACTTTATACATTAAGTATTTTGATATAATTCCAGTTGGAGACGATATCCCTATGGGTTACCTAACCATTGGATTTGGTTTCACATAATTTCATGTTGTATAACTCAAGGTATGGATATTTTTGTAAAAGCATGACAAGTATGAATCGAGAAACCGACTTAGATGTTTTGGTGATCATTTTAGTATGCGAAACATGCCGTCGAACTATAAAATTTTTATATGTGGTAGCTACATGGGTATTCTACGTTCCTTGAAAATTTCATATTATTCGGTGATCGTTTTCTATGTCAAATAAATTTTTTTTACTCAATGACCGGGTGAATTGTTTCTCTAAATTGTCTTTCTATTCACCAACTCAAAATATGTTGCACCTTATATATTAAGTATTTTTACATAATTCCAGTTGGAGACGATAGCTCTATGGGTTACCTAACCATTGGCTTTGGTTTCACATGATTTCATGTTATATAACTCAAGTTATGGACAATTTTGTAAATTGCAATAGCATAAATCCGAGAAACTGCCTGTGATGTTTGGTGAGCATTTTAGTGTGTCAAAACATGCCGTCGGATTATCAAATTTTTATATGTGTTAGCTACATGGGTATTCTACGTTCCGTGAAAATTTTATATTGTTCGGTAATCGTTTTCTATGTCAAATAAATATTTTTTGCTCCATGACTGGGTGAATTGTTTCTCGAAACTGCACTTTCTGTTGACCAACTCAAAAATATGCTGCACCTTATATATTAAGTATTTTTACATAATTCCAGTTGGAGACGATAGCTCTATGGGTTACCTAACCATTGGCTTTGATTTCACATAATTTCATGGTATAGAACTCAAGTTATGGACAAGTTTGTAAACTGCGACCGCATAAATCCGAGAAACTGCCTAGGGTGTTTCGGTGAGCATTTTAGTAAGTCGAAACATGCCGTCGGACTATCAAATTTTGATATGTGGTAGCTAAATGAGTATTCTATGTTTCCTGAAAATTTCATATTTTTCGGTTATCGTTTTCTATGTCAAACAAATTTTTGTTACTCCATGACCGGGTGAAGAAATTTTTGTAACAATGCCCTTATTTTGAAATTTTTATTCACCTTGTCATGGAGTAACAAAAAATTCTTTGACATAGAAAACGATCACCGAACAATACAAAATTTTCAAGGAACATAGAATACTTAGGTAGCTACCACATACCAAAAATTAGTAGTCCGACGGCATATTTAGGCATACTAAAATACTTATCGAAACCTCCTAGGCTGTTTTTCGATTTATGCCGTCGGCGTCTCGGATTCGCTATTATAAACCAATTAAAAAACTTTAAGTAGTGTAAATATCTTCTTAAAATTTTTGGACATTGGTTTTGTGGTAGTTTTAGTGGATTCCCATGTTTTGGTTACACGTTAATGATGTGAACTTGAAAAGTTTTGCTAAACTTCATGTTTTTCTAAGATCTGAGTTTCTGTTGTCCAACTCAAACATTTACTGCACCTTATATATTAAGTATTTTTACATAATTCCAGTTGGAGACGATAGCCCTATGGGTTACCTAACCATTGGCATTGATTTTACATAATTTCATGTTATATAACTCAATTTATGGACAATTTTGTAAACTGTGACATAAATCTGAAAAACTAACTAGGATGTTTCGGTTAGCATTTTAGTAAGTTCGAAATATGTCCGGTTATCAAATTTTGATATGTGGTAGCTACATGAGTCTTCTATGCTTCCTGAAAATTTCATATTTTTCGATGATCGTTTTCTATGTGAAATGAATTTTGTTAATCCATGACTAAATGAAGTTTTGAAATTTTTTCCCACGCACGCAATGGAAAAGTATTGTTTAAGAATTTTTATTTTATTTTTATTTTTGTTGTAGGTGGACTTTTCATGACAAATATCAAAAAAAATAAAAATAAAAATATTTCCCCACTTTGCTGAGTAGGCAAAGTGGGGGAAATTTTTTTTATTTTATTCACTTTGTCGATGAGTTACTCGGCAAAGTAGGAAAATTAAAAACATTTTAATTTTCCTACTTTGCCGAGTAACTCGACAAAGTGGGAAACATTAATTTTTTTTTTTTTTTGTAATTTGCACTTTTAGTCCACAATCTTTTCATTTTATAACAAATTTACCCATAACTTTTTTTTTTCCTTTGGCCATCCCCGACTTTTAAATTTCATTACAAATTTTATTTTGTCCACCTCTTTAAATAATAATAAAAAAAACAAATAACAACAAAATAAAATAAAAATGTATATGAAGTCCTACAACTTTTAAAAAGTAGCCTAATTTTATTTTGACATTTTTTAAAATTTTGTCGAGTTACTCGATGTTAAAATATATATATATATATATTTTAAATTTGTTGAGTTACTAATAAAAATAATAAAAATATTTTTTTAAAATTTTGTAGAGTTACTCGAATTTTAAAAAAAAAATTTATTTTAAATCTTGTCAAGTTACTCAATTTAAAAAAAAAAAATTTTTTTTTTTTTAAAATTTTTGTCGAGTTACTCAAATTTAAAAAAATTTAAAATTTTTATTGAGTTACTAGAATTAAAAAAAAAAAATTTTTTTAAAAAATTTTGTCGAGTTACTCGAATTTAAATTTAAAAAAAAAAAAATTTTTAAATGTTGTCGAGTTACTCAAGTTTTTTAAAAAAAAAAAAAAAAATTTAACTTTTGTCGAGTTACTCGAATTAAAAAAAAAATATATATATTTTTAACTTTTGTCGAGTTAATCGAATTTAAAAAAAAAAAAAAATTTTAACTTTGTCGAGTTACTCGAATTTTTAAAAATTTTTTTTTTTTTTTACTTTGTCGAGTTACTAAATTTGAAAAAAAAAAAAAAAATATTTAAACTTTTGTCGAGTCACTCGATTAAAAAAAAAAAAAATTTTGAAACTTTTGTCGAGTTCCTCGAATTTAAAAAAAAAAAAAAAAATAAAAATTTAACTTTTGTCGAGTTACTCGATTTTTAAAAAAAAAAAAAATTTAAAATTTAGTAACTCGACAAATTTTAAATTTTTTCGAAAAAAAAAAAAAGTTTGTCGAGTTACTATTCAACTCGACAAACTTTTTCGAGGTGAATATAACTCGAAAAAGTTTTTGTTCATTAAAATTTTTTTTTTTAATTCAAAAATGTTTGTCGAGTTACTATTCAACTCGACAAACTTTTTCGAGGTGGATTGTAACTCAAAAAGTTCTTTGTTCTTGAAATTTTTTTTTTTTTAAATTGTAAAAGTTTGTCGAGTTACTATTTAACTCGACAAACTTTTCGAGGTGAATTGTAACTCGAGAAAAAGTTCTTGTTTATTAAAAAAAATTTTTTTTTAAAAATTCGAAAAAGTTTGTCGAGTTACTATTCAACTCGACAAACTTTTTCGAGATGAATAGTAACTTTCGAAAAAGTTATTGTTCATGAATTTTTTTTTTTTTTTTTAATGGTGAGTTTTACATTTCTAATTTTTTTTCAATAAAAAATCAACAACATATTTTATTTTTATAACTATTAATTATAACATTCTTACTAATAATGTTATAAATTAAAATTTGATTAGAGTAGGTGTAAACAAAATTAATTATATTATGACCCTCTTTCTCTCAGATATTTTTTCACTTTTTAATATTTAAAATTATTCACAAGGAAAAAGGTAGGATTTTTGTGCACTTTGAGAGTTCATGCGTGCATATCTAAGATGATTTTCGAAAATGCTAAGAGTTGTATTATTTTTTGTCCTATACTCAAGAACTCGATTATTAAGCTTATTAGATTATTAAACAAAGAGTTAGAATTTTTAACTTAGCAAAGGTATGGGACAATTAGAAATAAAATCCCACCATTGGAACAACATATATCACGAGGTTCTTTTTGTTAATAGAATTTTAACATTTTGCTTAATTAATTGTATTAAATGGTATGTTCAAATTATTGAATAGTGAATAGTTTTTATTCAATATTGAATTTTATTAAATATGTTTTTAAAGTTTGAAAACTTAGTGTGCAATTTTAAAATTATACAATCGACCTTAAAATTCTAAAACAATGGATCTTTTAATACAATTTTTAAAATTGCATGAAGACCCCTTTTATTTTTAAAACAGTAAGCCTTCTCATGCAATTTCAAAAATTTCACAAGAGGCTCTTCTATCTTTATTTTAAATTTAAGGGACTTACTATACAATTTTTAAATTACATGGAAAACCCTCTTTCCAAAATGAAAACACCCAAAAGGGTTTGAGTTGCTCGACAACATTAGTCCGTTGATGTCAAAGAGTCGCTCTTAAATGCAACGGAAAGCGGTGCATTATATTGAAATTTTGCACTTCTTCACCGGAACAATTGCTTTTCTTTCAATTTACTGAGTGGTGTTAATTCCCAACAATCTTAGAATTCAATAGTGGGTTTACAAAGGGAATTATTAGAAGAAAAAATAAGATAGAAAAGAATATATATATATATATATATATATATATATATATATATATATATATATATATATATATATATATATATACTTTTATTTATTTTTGGAAGTCGAAAAAAATTGATACGGAATCCCATGTTGTCGAGCTCCTCATGGACTCCCATTTTGTCATTGCTCGACTCACATTTTTTCGAGCTACTCGACAAAATTGGAGCCTTTAATATATATCTTTACTATATATTCGTAAGTTGTGGAAATCAAGCTTTATGACATAGAATACGAAGGCATCAAAGACATTCTCTCAATGAAGCTCAAGATAACTCAAGCATGTCAACATTTTTTAGACACAAGCTCCACAGTTGCGTGAAGCATGTTTGTATCTTGAATTTTATGCTATTACATTATCATTTCTCTAATACTCATAACCTCCACTCTCACGTGCGAGGATGAAATTAACATAATATATATATATATATATATATATATATATATATATATATATATATTCTTTTCTATATTGTTTTTTCTTCTAATAATTCTCCTTTGTAATGATATGTTTTCTTCTTCTAATAATTCTCATTTTCTCGATTTTGCTCGACAAAGGGACTTCCCAGAGGTCTCTTTGATTTGGTTCTCATTATTCTTCAATGGGAATGGGAGGGAAAAAAAGCATTCAAGATCAGTTAAAAAAATGTTAGATTTGACATGAATGGAATATAATTAAATATCTTACAATGCAAAAAAAAAAAAAAAAAATACACAAATATAACAAACTAAGCTTATTCTTAATAATTTCGGATTATTCTTGGTTGCCATGTTTAATACCAAATGACATCCTTGAACATGTGAAATGTTTTAGTAATGCTTTGTAATGTGTTTCTTTAGCAACTAAATGTGATGAAATATTTTTATTATGTCTTCATATATATCTACAAAAATCATGTACTAAACTACTAATTATAGAATTTCTCATAACGATAATATCAAAAGCGGTACAAAACACAAGATTACAATACGTCACGCAAACGACGGGCCAAAAACTATATATATATATATATATATATATATATATATATATATATAAGTCCTATTAAAATCTCATCCATCCATTATATCTAACACCCACACTTTATCCACACAAAACACAATCCATGACAAACCATCTTGTCCAATAAATTTGTGCCAAGTGGATTTAGTGATCCACATTCTCACAAATGGGTCTCTTGGAGATTCATCCACCAATCAAAATCATCAATTTCAACCACCTCTTGCACAACAAAATGAATAAACGTATCCCTTTAATGTGCAACATTCTCTTTCTAATCTCAGCCAACCATTAACTGTTAAATTGGATTCAACCAATTACTTACTCTAGAAAAAATCAGCTCTACAATGTCATAATAGCAAATGGACTTGAACAATTTATTAATGAAAGCTTTCCTTGCCATCCAAAATTCCTTGATCTCCAACAACAACAACTTAATCCCCATTATACACTTTGGCAAAGGTGTAATAGATTACTTATGAGTTGGTTCTATGCATCCTTGACTGAGAACAAAATGGACCAGATTGTTCGCTTCAACTTTGCATCTCAAATCAGAAACCTGAAAAATGATGGTAAGTGAATTGATGAACTGCATTGAAGATGATAGTTGATAAATTGGCTGCAATAAGTCAAACTGTCACAAATAGAGATCAGATTTCTTACATATTTTATGGACTTGGTCCGAATACAATGCATTTGTTATTTCAATTAAGAATAGACCAGATGACCCCTCTATTGAAGAAGTCCATAGTCTACTAACGAGTCATGAATTGATGTTACAAAAGCAAAACTCCATTGGCCAACTCAATCTTCCTTATGCAAATTTTGTTGCTGCACAACAAAAGAACAAAGGGCATTATAATCAAAGCTCAACAAAGTTTTTCAATGCCACGAAAAATTATCAGTTTGGAAATTGTAAGCAAAGATATCAAAACAGCAGTCAACCTGGTATACTCGAATGCCACAAGGACCATCTCGGAACATAAAAATGGCAAGGAAAAGAAGGCTCTAGACCACAATGCCAGATCTGTAAGAAGTTGGACATATTGCAGATATTTGCCAGTACATAATCAATCTGGATTATAAGCCTCAAGAATAGCAGAACTACAATCCAATGCAGGCTCTAATGGCACACTCACCCACTGTAAACACAATCCATGATGAAAATTGGTACATAGATACTGGGGCAACACATCATATTACTCCAACTGCAGTAGTTATGAACGAGCTTATCCTTTATCAAGATCATGAACAGGTTATGGTAGGCAATGGTATGGGTATAAACATTTCACATATTGGTAGTGTCTCTATTTCTTTTTCCTTCAAATATCTCAAACCCAAACATGTCTTGCATGTTCTTGAAATTTCAAATAAACTTAGTAGTGTAACAAAATTGTGCAATGATAATAATACTTATGTTGAATTCTACCTTAATATATTTCTAGTAAAGGATCTTCACTCGAAGAAGATCATTCTTCAGGGAAAACTTGAGAAGGGTCTCTACAAACTCACTCTTTCACCATCAAGCTATCCAAGTCAATCACTTGTTTTTCCATCAGTGCTTATCTTGCTCAAAATAAGGAATCACCCTTTAACACAAAAGGCTTGGCCATCCAGCCTCTAAAGTTTTGTCTCAAGTTCTTTCGAAATGTAAAATCCAAGTAAGAAAGAGTAGTTGTGTAGATTTTTGTTCTACTTGTCAACTTGCTAAAAGCCATAGGCTTCTTTTTGTAAACTCCAATGCTAAATCAATGGACCATTTGATCTAGTTCATTCGGATTTATGGAGACCTTTCCTAGTTTTTTCAATTATTGGAGCAAAGTATTTTCTATTATTCATTGATGATAACACCATATTCTCATGGATCTACATCTTCAAAATGAAAGATGAGACGCTTCCGACCTTTCTAAAATTTAAACAAATGATCGAGACACAATTCGAACCTAAAATAAAATACTTTCAAAGTGGCTGGGGTGGGAGTATAGGACTATCTCTAAAGTACTAGATTCTCAAGGTAGCCAACATCAAATCTTTTGTCCTTATACACTACAACAAATGGTAGGGAGGAGAAAAATAATATGCATGTGTTAGAAATGGGATTAAGTCTTCTAGCTCATTGTTATATATCTCTTTCATTTTGGTCTTATGCTTTTCAAACAAGCATATATCGCATAAATAGATTACCTACTATAGTCCTGAACAAAACATCACCATATGAAGCCTTATATGAAAAACCCCAAATTATACCTTTCTTGAGAGTGTTTGGATGTGCTTGTTACCCCTTTTTAAGGCCATACAACAATCATAAGTTGGAGTTTAGTTATGTCGATTTTACATTTATTGGATACATCTCCTCTGATCATGTTTGACTAAAAAATCTTGCATTCATACCTAACGTGTGTCAAACTGACCTTCAGCATAGCTCAAAGAACACACTCAATAATTTATCTCACACTCTACCACATCATAGTTCTCTATCTCTTTCAACACCTAATACTGGAAATAATTCCACAACACATCCATCCTCAACTACTCCAAGAGACATTACGAAAATGCCTAGTGTTACTAATCATGTAACTGTTGATTTGCTGCAAAATGAAAAGTCTCTTAATGTACACCCCATGATTACTATGCATGCATTTTCAAGCCTAAAGTTCTACTTGCCTCCAATGATTCTCAATTCAGTCCTACAACAGAACCAACCCCAGTCAAAGCAGCACTTATGATCCTAGAATGGTAAAAGGCTATGCAATTAGAGTATGATGCATTGACTAATACAAATACTTGAACATTAGTTCTGTGAAAGTTCTAACAATAATATGAATTGAACTAAGAAGAGAAGAACAAAGAGGGAGAAAGAATAACCAATATTATTAAACAAACTACATTATGAAAAATACAGATACAACTAGTTTATATAATAAGGTAAACCATAATCTATATTAAATAAACCAATCAACTAATATATTCTAATATATTAGGACAATCTTCTAATATATATGATAATCCTCTAATATATATTCTAACATCCCTCCTCAGATTCACGATGCTACAAAAATAAGTAGCGAGAGTTTGTCAAACAAGAAACGAAAACAGTCGACCGGACATGACTTTGAGAAAAAGTCAGTAAGCTGCAACGATGGATAAACAAATGGTAAGGAAATAATGACATGCTGAAGATGGTGGCGGATAAGTAACAGTCAATCTCAATATGCTTCATGTGCTAATGGAATACGAAGTTAATGGAAAATCTTAATAGTACTCTTATTATCACAATACACAGGGGTTGAAGAGAAAAGAAAAACACCAATGTCGGTAAGTAACCAACGCAACCACACAATCTCAGTAGAAAGGAAATGAGAAGAGAAAAAGGAGATAGGAAGGGGAAGAAGAGAATGTGAGACCAAATTCCAGATTAACCAGAAACAAAACCAACCAAATTCTAGGTTACTGGACCAAATTTCAAATCCAAATTAATGGATGCAAATACCAAATTGCAAATCTAGATTATTTGGAATCAAATTTCAAATCCAAATCACTATATGCAAATATCAAATATTGAATCTCCAGATCAACAAAATCAAACAAATTCTATATTATCACATGGATGCAAAACCAACCAAATTCTAGAACAAAACAACATGACAAATTCCAAATTCAAATCACAGATCAACAAAACCAAACAAATTCCATATTATCAAATGGATGGAAAACCAACAAAATTTCAGAACAGAACAACTGGACAAATTCTAAATTCTAAACTGACTTGGACATACTGGATGCAAAACCAACTAAATTTCAAATTCTAAAATGACTTGGACATAAATACTCTAAACAAGCCAAATGGTCTAAGTAATCTAATCAGTCAAAACCAAAACAACCCAACGAACCTATAAGAAGACTTTAAAAAATAAAACTTAGTCAAATGACAATATCTAAAAGAAATAAAAAAAGACTTGATCGGATGAGTGGCACAAGGCCACTCGCCGGAGAACGAAAGCGATTTCAAGTTTAAACTAAGTTGGATCAAACATGATCTGTTACCATGTGAAAGTTCTAACAATAATATGAATTGAACTAAGAAGAGAAGAACAAATAGGAAAAAAGAAAAACCAATATTATTTAGCAAACTGCATTATGAAAAATACTGATACATTTGGTTTAGATAATAAAGTAAACCGTAATCTATATTAAGTAAACTAATCAACTAATATATTCTAATATATTAGGACAATCTTTTAATATATATGAAAATCCTCTAACATATATTCTAACATCTCTCCTCAAATTTACGATGCTACAGAAATAAGCAACGAGCGAGAGTTTGTCAAGCAAGAAACGAAAATGGTGGACTGGACTTGACTTTGTAAAAAAGTCAGCAAGATGCAACGATGGAGAAACAAATGGTAAGGAAATAATGTCATGCTGAAGATTGTGGTGGATAAGATAACAGTTAATCTCAATATGCTTCTAGCGCTCATGGAACACAGAGTTTTGAGAAATCTGAATAGCACTCTTATTATCACAATACATATGGGTTGAAGAGGAAAGAAAACACCCATGTAGTCAAGTAACCAACGCAACCGCACAATCTCAGTAGAAAAGAAATGAGAACAGAAGAAGATGGAAGACATACCATGAGACCAAATTCCAGATTAACCAGAAATAAAACCAACCAAATTCTAGGTTACTGGACCAAATTCTAAATCCAAATTAATAGATGCAAATACCAAATTGCAAATCTAGATTATTTGGAATCAAATTTCAAATCCAAATCACTAGATTCAAATATCAAATACTGAATCCTAGATCAACAAACCAAACAAATTCTATATTATTACATAGATGCAAAACCAACCAAATTCCAGAACAGAACAACTAGACAAATTCCAAATTCCAATCCCAGATCAACAAAACCAAACAAATTCCTATTATCAAATGAATGCAAAACTAATCAAATTCCAGAATAGAACAACTAGATAAATTCTAAATTCCAAACTGACTTGAACATAAATACCCCAAACAAGCCAAATGGTCTAATTAATCTAATCAATCAAGACCAAAACAACCCAACGAACATACAAGAAGACTCTAAAAAACAAAACTTAGTCAAATGACAGTATCTAAGAGAAATAAAAAAAGACTTGGCCGGACGAGTGGTACAAGGCCACTCATCGGAGAACGAAAGCGATTTCAAGTTTAAACCAAGTCAGATGAAATTTGTTCTGATACCATGTGAAAGTTCTAACAATAATATGAATTGAACTAAGAAGAGAAGAACAAAGAGGAGAAAGAAAAATCAATATTATTAAGCAAACTGCATTGTGAAAAATAATGATGCAACTAGTTTATATGATAAGGTAAACTCTAATCTATATTAAGTAAACTAATCAACTAATATATTCTAATATATTATGACAATATTCTAATATATATTCTAACAGGTTCCTCCATCTCTAAGAATTTTATGTTCTTAGATCACGTTTTTCTTGTTATAAAAATACTTTTTCTAAATCCAACTTGAGATCAAAAAGATATTAATCTCAAGTAAAATTTGTCTTTCAAATAGTTGAGACTACCATTTTTTGGCGCGGATACAAGGGACTCCTCTTTGTTGGAGTCACCCCATTGGCTAAAAAAAAAAAAAAAAATCTAGTGTAAGAAAAATTTATGTATAAATTTTATTTTTTTCATATGTTAGCTCAATTGAAAAAAAAATTTAGTCTCCATCTAATTCTGCCCCTAAATTCATATATGATATTTGTTTTATGGTTTGTAGTTGACTCTTCCTATTTAAGAGGTTTGGATGTATTTAAATTTCTTCAATCTTGATCTTTATCCGAAAATTTAATCCCACACTACAGATGCTGCCTAGACTGATTTACATGATCCATAAAACACGGTACAACATGCAATAATCATATTACAACTCAATATTGGATTGCCTTGACCTTTACATTCAATTTGACCTTGACATTGACGCAACACTGTTTACTTGAGGGGGGTTTTACAATTTTTATTTTTTAAATTTTTAACTTTTGCCCTTTTATAATACAAAATTTTTTTTTCTTCTATATCTTTTATTATTTTATGGTTTAATTTAATTTATATTTCTTTTCATTTTATTATTATTTTTATTAACATAATAAATTGCAATCAAGTTTTGCCATGAAAATTCTTTTCGTTATTATTCACTTTTGCAATACAAAATATTTTGCAATGAAACAAGAAAGCTGTAGAAAAGATGTATAATGAGCATTTGGCATTCTACAATCAAAGTTTGCCATAGTCACATGGCCGGCACATTTTTGGCAAAAATGTGTATTACATGATATAATGACTTTTTGCATTATTATGCACAACATGATTATCGAAAATGAACATAATGCTGATGCCAATTCTAAATTGGATGGATGAGCCAACTCTAGAAGTTGAAATAGTTTTAGATGAAAATACTCGATTTCAAAAATTTCATGCTCGACATCGACAAATCAAGGATAAAGAGACTCACATTGCGCTTCGAAATGTATTGATTGGTCATTTGTGGGATGAATATACCGAATCTGAGAATTCATTGACAAAATTAGTATATATATATTATGTTTGTTTTTTTGAACGTTTTTATGTTGTATGTATTTTTTCTTTTTTATTGTGATGTTTTATTTATAATTTGTTAATTGTGACATTAATTGTAATGTATTTTTCAAAATTAAAAAAATAAGGAAAGAAAATATATACTATTCATTTGGTGTATTATTTGAAGATCTTAGTTGAAGATGACTAAAAAGATTGTGTGAAATTTGCACTTTTTTGTTGTCACGTTGCACTAATTTGAAAATTGTAGTGGAAGATGCTATGAAGTCCATACCCTAAAATGAACTCTCAAATTTGACACCAGTTGAAAGTAAAATTCGAATATCAAGTAAAACCACTTTTTATCTCTCTATTGATAAGGGGTCGAGTTGAAAAAGAAAAATAAAAAATTATCCAAAGTCAGTTCTATTGAGTCAACGAAAATTATTCATATATATTCACATATAAATTTACATATTAATCACTCGATTCAATATATTTGACATCGCCCAGTTCACATGTGAAGTCAAGATATCGTCGTTAATTAATCACCATGGCCTATCGACTATTGAGTACTTCATTCTTATTACATGGGTTCTCTTTAATTTCAACGTCTGGCTTGAGCGTCCGAGGTCTACACCACATGAAACAAGAAATTGAGTGGCAGCTTCTTCATCTTAACCGCGGGAGAGGTTGTCATGATGCCAAAGAAAAGCGCCAATGACGAACTTCCTCTTCTGTTCGACACTGCCCATTATTGGAAGCCCATATTCCAACAGAAGCCCATCAATTTTCCATTCCGGCATCGACTCGTAATCAGATTCAGAGAACTTGGGATAGTGCAGTGGCATCTGAAAGCACGTTTTATCGTTACCTAGGTAGCCACCAACCATGGAATAACCACCATTAATCTTCATAAGTCGTGTTTCTCCATTTGATGCCATGCTCACCACCACTATCTCGAACTGGTTTTTATACACGACATTTCGTGCACAACATGAATTCTACTATATTGTTAAAGATTCTTATTATTTCCAAATTTTTTGTTGGCAGCTAAATAAATCTTCCACGTATAAGTGTGTTAGGTGTGACCAAAAGATAGTCAAAGTTGCAAGGATACACGTTGCTTATTAGTGTGTGGCCAAAAGGTTGTCAAATGTGAACAATAATGTCACCAACTACACCAAAAATACCATTTAACGGTTTAAAAAGTTTTCTCATAAAATAATTAATTATTTTTAAGATGTGATATTATTAGTGTATTGTTGATGACAAAAAAAAATATATAATTGTTTTATCTAGAGAGAGACTCTGTGTGTGTGTTTTTTGATGGTAAATCTGTGTGTTCTCTTTAAATTGCTAGGCTAATCCTCTTTTTATAGATGCATGCTTGATGACAGTGATGGCATTTGAGCCAGTCATTCATCGGTGTTATACACGTCAACCACTCTAGTAGATTAAACTTCGACTGTTAGTGATGACTTGTCTCTCATACACTCATACTCATAACTCTCGCCCGACAATATTTGTCACACGGTAGAGCGAGCATAATTGGTGCCACTGAAAATATTTTTTCATGATCAAAAATAAAAAGCTGTCAATATTGATTGTCATCAATTCTTTACTAAAATTCATAATATATATAAAATAAAATAAAATAAAAATTTAAGACATTTTTTCCCTCTAGTTTAAACTTTTTCCCTACTCCAGTAGTATTTTCCTTGTAATCTCTTTAAATATGTATTTTTTTTGTTTTGGATACCATTTTATACCTTTCAGTGTTATTGTATGTGGCCTCACCATGTTTGCACGCACCATGTATAATCGTATTCTCACCTGAAGACACGTACGCAACCATTTATTTAATACAGTCAATCAGAACCGAAGCATTTGGACTTTGGAAAAGTGATTAAAAAAAAAAAAAAAAATTACTTGGCTAGTCAAGTTAGCAATTAGAACCGAAGTATATATTTCGACTTAGACATTAAAACAAATTAACATATTTGCAACATGTAATATTATAATGATTCAATTCCCATTGGTTTGATATTTTAAGGAGTTTAGATAAATCCAGAGTTAAGTTGTATATGCCCAATTTTAAGACTCGAGAGTCACTATAATATCATCAACATAGAATAATAGAAAATTAAATCCAAATGTGTTATGTATGCAAGATAAAGCTAGTGCAAAACAGAGTGAGCCTAGGCGGAGCGGAAAGGCTTCGACAAGGCTAAATTTCTTCTTGATCAAGACTATCATCCAAGTTATTTGACAGACAAGGTGACAATCAACTGACACATCTACCTATCACCAAAAAGAGAGACACTCAAATTAAGAGCCAAATGATTGAAAAGTTAGAAGATTATGGGCTCTGCGTCAGATGTCGATTGACATGATGCGTCGATTGACCCTCCTGCATGAGCTTGATTGACCAGTGTGAAAATAAGTGATCCTCCACGTGCGTGTTATTAGACGGTTACAACAGAAAGATAGATGTTTTTGCTCCATACATGCCACATTTTAGGAATGGAGACAAGTGTATCTTTGATCTGCCGGAATTTGTGCCACGTGGGCTAGGAAAATTGCCTATATATATCAATCTATTCCATTTCAAGTAATCTCTAAGAAGAACTTTTGAATACACACTCTATACATAAAATTTCCAATACATTCTCTTCTCCTACTGATTCTTTCACCAGAATGGTCTTGTGAGAAAAGAGTTCCGCCACTTTTTTCAGATTTTAGACCGTGTGTGCCTCCACGGATGGAAGAAAAAATTGGTCTTAAACGTCACTAGTAATGCTACGTATTGGAGTTCAAGTTGTATCTAATGTGGGATATCTATGAATTTGGATTGAATTGGACTATCGCATGGCCATTCAAATGGTTACATCCGATGTCAAGTGATCGTGTGGAAGATATTAAACGAACCATGATATCACTACAAGTCCAGATATGAAATGTGTTTAGAAAAGGCAATATAGTCACCGACTACCTAGCCATTGAATGAATTAATTCTACCCAACAAGAGGTGATTTCCCGAGCAAATGTTTTGGAAAATTGAGAGGTCTTTTATGATTGGACAAAATAATGTTGCCATATATTAGAGTGAAGAAATGTTAAGATATTAGGAATTTTACAGTTTTTCAAATTGCAACGAGAATAGTAATATTCACTGTTTTTTATGTTCTGCGAATAATTGGGACATTAAAGAATATCAATGAAGGCATTTGGGTAATAAATAAGTAGTCGATATAATCAAAATATTCGTCTTAATCTCGTTATCGATTAAAGAATCTTGAACCTATTTTAACACGGACACGTTAAACATTTGATCAACCTTTTTCATTCATTTTCTTGGTGTAACTTTAGTTTAGGGTGATGAGTCAAGATTCCAAAAACATGGGTTGTAAAGTTAGAAATGAGGAATCAATGACGAGAGACACAGAGATTACAGAGAGAAGCAGCACCAGTCACTGCTGGAAATGGCCTGAAAAAAGCCAAAAATGTCCCCCGAAAGGGAAGACAAACCACATGCATGCCTTTCCTTCTCCAAGACTTTTTTCCATGGCTGGCTTCCCGTTTTCTTCTCTTCACCTCCCTAGCTACACGCTAATATATATTTTTCTCAATTCTTCCTCAGAATTCCTCACCCAAAGAAATCCCTGTTGTGCATACTTCTCTCTCTCTCTCCCCCTGGCATTCTCTCTCTGCGAACTAGACGTCGGCTATATTTCTACCGCCCTGAGTCGTCGCAGAGGGAGGAACAAAGGCGTTTTCCGATCATCTAAGAGCATAAAGGAAGTATTGGGAAGAAAATGGAGGTGATCACCAGAGCTTCAGTCGGAGTGGTTGTGGTTCTTGCTTTTATCATGGCCGCCGCTTTCCCGGCTTATGGCATGGCTGATTCTACCGCAGGACTACTTGCTCCGGCCCCTTCTCCCACCAGTGATGGTATCCATTTGAAACTCTCTCTCATCCCGGTTGCATTTCGTATAAAAACTTAAGCCGTTTGAGTAGGGGTGGATTCAAACGGAAAAAAAAAATAGACCGAACTAATATATGAGAAAAATAAAATTTCTATACGAACATTTTATTTTTTCAAAAATAAAAAAATTTATGTTTAAAAAATTTATTTTTGAACCTAATGAAGACTCTAGCAAAAGGGAGTCTCCTTAGATTTGCCCCTGCCTTCGAAGATGGACAAACTTGTTATGCCAACATTATACATAATTTTCATAAATAAGTGACTATCAGAATTGAACTAAGACCCCATTTTGAACTATTTCATGTAAAAATTAGTTGAGCAATTTTCTCGACTCTATTTTTTTTTAATATATATATCTAATATGTTGCAGGGATGGCAATAGATCAAGGAATAGCATACTTTCTAATGCTGGTGGCATTGGTGCTGACATACATCATTCACTAGATTTTTCCCTACCCATTTATCATTGGGATCACCCCCACAAAGCACCTCAGGAATTTTTAATTAAGAGCATAAAGAGAGTCAATATATTAATTAGCAAGGAGATTTCCAATTTGTTTCTTAATGATCAATTAATGTACTAGTAACTTATTTAGAGTGTTTGTGATTTTGGAAAATCTAGTTAATTAATTCTCTTATGAATATTTTTGGTACATCTTTTGTTGAAATCTATGTTGATTCTTGTGATTATTAATCCAAGTGTAGCATTGTGAGAAAAAAAAATGAAAAAAGCCTAGTATATCAATTGGGATCAAGCTCCGAGTGAGTTAAGAACAATTTTTCTAGAAAATAAAATCTTTTGTTAAGATGATATATATTAAGAGCTTGTTTGATGAAGATTAAAAATTTGTTAAAAAACCAAAGTCATTTTTAATAATTAATTTTAATCATATAATTTATGGGATCTATAATTTTTTATTAATTTTTTAACTACACATTTCATCAATTTTTTAGATCTGCTAAAAGCTCCTGCAAACATGCGCTATGTTCTCATTTTCTTTATTTCTTTCTTATTATGTTTTTATTTTTGCCAAAAGAAGAGTGGCTTAACATATTCTTTCATTGCATAGAGGAAAAATAAAATAATCATTTGTTTTATTTTTCTTAAAAATTCATTAAATAGTTAAATTAAAGTCAATAATTCATTTTAAATATACACTTTATGGGATGTACATCTTTTCAACCATTTATTTTATCAATTTTTATTAAAATATGATAAAAAAAAAACTAGTTCTTAACACAACCAAACGGACACTCAATCAAACATGTCATTTATTTCTTGTACGTAGAAATTAAGAGAATTAAAGAAGAGAATATAAATTTAAGATAGATATATGGATTTGACCAAAAATGGTTTAAATTTTTGTCAAAAATGCTATCAAGGCAAAAAATTTTGGTCAAATATTCATAAACCAGGTTTATAATTCATTGAGTATGTTTGAGCATTACATTTAAGTGAGAGGACTAATTACATTAGGTATAAATAATTTTATGGGCAAATTACACAAATACCTATAAAATTGAGGACTTTTTGAAAAATCGGATTAAAAGTTATTTACACATTAAAACTGTATTACACCAAATCAAAACCTAATCAACTCCATATTCAAACGGAAAACTTGCCCCCGCTAAAATTCAAATTAAAAACGAACAAAAATTTCATACAAATCCAAATTCATAATAAAAATGGATATCTTCTAGATTATTGTAACAAATTTCTCGATGTTTCTTCTCAAATTTATCACAAAATCAGAACTCAAAATCCAAAATTTCAAGTAATATGATAAATTTTATTTCGTCTTCATAGTTTTTATTTGAATTACATAAATTATCTCATATTCCGATTTTAATCTAGACACATCCTTCTTCATTCACTTCATTGAAGATTTGTGATTTCTTATATTTTTGTTTGTGTTATTGTATATCAAATTTCAACTTTAGATCAATAATATTGAGTAAGGTGTTCTAAACATGTGTATGAATATCAATTACTAATTACAGATATGTATACAAGGAGTTTGTAAAAATATAAATATGAATATGGTTTTTTGGTTAGAAAAGTGACATGCTCTGTCACTTTTTATTTAAAAAGTAACAGAACAATATATGCAAATTACACAAATAAATTTGGATCAAAATCATCTCTTTGGTTGATTTAATTACAAGATTTAACTTGATATTTGTTGTACATTATGGAGTGACGTGAATTATTGAACATGATCAAACATTAATATATAATTTTTTTTTTGAAAATGAATTGAGATTTAGAATAGAAAGTGAAATGCTCTGTCATTTTTTACTTAAAAAGTGACAGAACAGTGTATGCAAGTTACACAAACAAATTTGGATTAAAATCTTCTCTGTGGTTGATTTAATTACAGGATTTAACTTGATATTTGTTGTGCATTATGGAGTGACATGAATTATTGAGCATGATTAAGCATTAATGTATTTTTTTTTTTTGTCTTAAATATGAATTGAGGCTTCAGATAGAAAAGAGATATGTTGTGTCACTTTTTGCTTTAAAAGTGACAGAACAATGTATACAAGTTACGTAACAAATTTGAGTCAAAATCTTCTATGTGGTTGATTTAATTGTTGGATTTAACTTGATATTTGTTATGCATTATGGAGTGATATAAATTATGAGGATGATCAAACATTAATATATCATTTTTTATCTTGAATATGAATTGAGGTTTTGTATAGAAAAGTGACATGCTCTGTTATTTTTTGCTTAATGATACAATTATTGAGGATGATCAAACATTAATGTATCATATGTCGGTGTTTGTTTTTTTTTTCTCTGCAAATATGGATAAAATCAATGTATTCATCCATTATGGAGAGAAATTGGAACAAGGTAACCAATATATATATTTTAAAATGTCTAGAATTGTCGTGCACATACAGCGAACATGATGGCATGATATATTCAGTTACAAATATAAGTCCAGCGACACACTCAATAACAATACAATATAAGGTAAAGAAAAACTTGCATCTTATGAAGATTTTAGACAATAATTCTCTGACATTCTTTTTGGAGCTCAAAAGAAGGAGAAACATCTTGCAAGCTTTCCTTTGTGCGTAGATGTCACATCAGTTTCATTATGTCATAGAATTGAAAGTTTTGAAGACATACAACTTTCATAAGCTGCTACTGTTGAAGAAAATGACATGATGCAATTACAAGTTTTTCAAACTCATGGTTCGACGACAACATCAATTCAAAGTCTACCAACTATTGAAGACTTAGTTGTTGATGTTTCTTCATGCATACCGAAGGTTGAAGAAATGAGTAATGAAACAGATAGTGAAATTATTTCATTTGTTAGTATGAATGAAATTGCAGAGGAAAATATTTTTAAGAACAAGACATTGGTTAAGAAAAGTATTTCGGTATATGCGATACATAAAAACTTTCAGTTCAAAGTAAATAAGTCAGACAAAAAAGAATATGTGCTGAAATGCATAAATGATAATTGCAAATGGAGTTTTAGAGTTGCAAGACTTGGAGGAACATAAGTGTTTAAAATAAGATATATGAAAAATGATCACACGTGCTCAAATAACATCATCTTGGCAAATCACCGTCAAACAATAAGCTCAATAGTAGGAAAATGCATCAAGTACAAGTATGTCTCAACAAAAACAATATACACTCCGCAGACATAATAAGTGACATGATGAATACATACGGAGTGTCGATAAGTTACGAGAAAGTTTGGTGATCTAAGGAGAATGATTTGGAATTGGTGAGAGGAGATCCGACAGAGTCTTATGAAAATGTTCCAAAGTACTTGTACATGATAGAACAAACAAATTCTAGATCAATTACAAGAATTGAGACTTACGAGAACAACAAATTTAAATACATCTTCATGGCATTAGGAGCATCTATTCAGGAGTGGGAGTATTGTAGACCCATAATAGTGAATAATGGTACGTTCTTGAAGGAAAATTATGGTAGAACATTATTTACAACATGTACACAAGATGCAAACAACAACATTTTCATATAAGCATTTGGATTTGGAGTTAGTGACTTAAAAACTAATGATTTATGGGAGTGGTTCTTACTTATGTTAAAAAAAATTTTTATGGTGAGCAAAAAGGATTGTGTATAATCTCAGATGGTCATAAAAGTATAACAAGTACAATTCATAAGGTGTATAAGAATTCAATGCACAGTCTATGTTCCTACCACCTGTTACAAAATTTAAAGTCATCATTTGACAAAAAAAAAAATAGAAAGAACATTACACAACCATTCAATAGAGCTGCTAGAGCCTACATGAAAAATTATTTTGAGTTCCATATGAAACAACTCGATGAAATCCATAAAGAGATTCGATCACACCTGGTATGTTCAAAAATATTTATTTTGAATGCATAATAACATTGTATATGAGAAATGATTAATATTTTGATTGTTCTTTATGCAGGAAGATATTGGTTATCACAAGTGATCAATGGCATATATGACAAATAACAAGTTTTCTACAATGACTTCAAATATAGTTGAATCAGTAAATTCGATAACAAAAACAACAAAATGTTGTCCTATAAAATTTTTATTGGAATCCTTAAGATATTTGTTGCAAGAATGGTTTGTGAAGTACTTAAACGATGCACCGGCAACCTTCACAAAACTTGCAAACAAGCAAAAAAATTATTGAGAGAGAAATTCATGGAGTCAAAGAAATTGAAGGTAAAAGGCTATAAATTGCATGAACTAAATATCATTTATATGCAGAGTGTTATTGTAATGAAGACATGCATATACTAACAAGTGACATAGTGTGTCACTTTATGAGTAAAAAGTGACATGATTTAGATTTCATATCATCTATAGTTCTATTTATAATTACATATCAGTAGAAGGTTTATGATTTTGAAGTCTTAATATATCTTATTGTTATTGTAATGAAAACATGCTTATCTAAAAAAGTGACATAGTGTGTCACTTTCTTAGCGTGTCACTTTTTCAATAAGTTGGAGTTAAACGTCATGAAAGCATGATTTAATTGTTGTAGTTTATTAATACATTATTTTATTGCATTATTTGCACAAGCATTGACTTCAAGTTCAATAATATACCAAGTCAATGATGGTTGTACCTCATATATGATGAATATTGAAGAAAAGACATGTCCATGCAATCAATTTCAAGTGGACAAAATTTCATGTGCACACGCATTAGCGATTATTACAAAGATAAAGGAAGACTCATATTTATATTGTTCAAAATATTTCACAACAGAGATATGCATCCAAATATATAGTGGTACAATTTACCCACTTGAAGATCGCAATGATTGGAATATATCGGATGATGTAAAAGTAAGAATAGTCTTAGCTTCTGATCCAAAAAGAAAATCCGGACGACCTAAAGAGAAAAGAATACCATCAAAGGAGAAAAAAAAACAAAATACAAAATGTGGTAGATGTGAGAAGTATGACCACAATCGAAGATAGTGTCAAACTCCAGCACCTCTGAAAAAGAAGCCACAAAAGAAAAGAAAGTTGCAAGATTTATGAGTTTTTCTATTTTTTATGTGGAAAATACCACTTATTCATACATATTGGTTTTTCTATTCAAAATAGTGTTGGTATTCCCGCGCTTTGCTTTTGTATAGGTCATAACATTATAATAGAATATAAAACTTATCATTTAACACTAAATTGTATGCATGATACTTCAACCACTAAAAAATTTGATTAATATTTAAATTGTCACTTTTATAACAAAATGTGACACGCTATATCACTTTTATTACAAAATGTAACACACTATGTCACTTATATAACAAAAAGTGACACAATGTCACTTATTCATACATATTCATTTTTCTATTCAAAATAGTGTTGACATTCATGTGCTTTGCTTTTTTATAGGTCATGACATTATAATAGAATGTAAAACTTATCATTTAACAAAAAATTGTATACATGATACTTCAACTACTAAAAAATTTAATGAATATTGAAATTGACACTTTTAGAACAAAAAGTGACATAATTAGAACAAAAAGTGATACACAATATTTCTTTTATAACAAAAAGTGACACATTGTGTCACTTGTTTGTTATAAAAAAAAATCCTTAACTTGGCTGTCAAAATATATACATGATTTCCATACTTAAAGTGATATATCAATTAGATGCACTTCTACTATCTATATTAAACATTTGGGAAAAAAAAATCATCCAATATAATAATGTTTTGTCACTTTTGACATGAATAACATGTCACTTCTATACAAAAATAGTTTGTACTTACATTCTTTGCAATGAAACTTTCAAAACCCACACTGTTAATCTCATATACATGAAATTACATTCATCATATACACTACATTTACACGTAACATGTAGTCCTAGTACAAAATATTGTTTACAAAAAAATTGTAGCATTCTCTATCTTGTCAAACATCCTTTGGCACCCAATCATTATCAGAGTTGTAATTATCCATTTTCTTCTTCTTGTCATACACACACAATTGAGTGGCCAAGTATTTCCGAACCTGTCCAATGTTGAATGTCTTTTGCATCTCCTTCAACATTTCATTGATGAAATACTAGTCATATTTAATAACATAAATTTCACAATCACCATTGCAAAAAAAAAAAATAGATAGCACGTTAACAAAGAATTGAAGGCAAGCCATACATTTCAATATATCCGACATATAAAAAGTCAAATTATTAAAAAACTATCTAACTCGTTCTTGTGCTGTGGTAGTTTTGGAAACATTTTTACAATAAGTGGTTTTAGTGTCTCTTGTTCTGGAATATTTTTGCCTCAAAGAACCCAATGTTAAACAAAAGATGAGAAATCATAACTAAAAATGGTTGAACATCTTCACGTACAACAGGCTCCTTAGCTATCTTATTGTAGGAATTATATATATTCAAACACATCTCTTTGATGTCAAAATGGCATAGAATCCAATGAGCCGAGTTATACATCCTCAAAGGCATAATGACATGGTCAACATCGCGCCAACTTGTGTTGCAAGGCATGTACAATCCAATTGGATATGAGAATAGATAAGTTTTCTTGACAAGGACTAGTGGATCGTTCGAAAAATCATCATACAACCCCCTAACTTGGATGTCAAAGGCAAAGTCTGTAGTAGTAGCCTTAATTTTTATATCATGTCCATACCTTAACATCTTCCGCAGATAATAAAAATACACATCCATATGCTACAAAATAAGTGTATAAAAAGAATCAGCAATGTATTAATAAATTATATACATAAATCTTAAACTAAACAACTAACAAACAAAAACTTACTGTGTCATTCAAAGTCTCATTAGTTATCACTAATTCATACCACCACATTTTAGAAGAGATTGTAATATCACTGAAGTAGAAACAAGGGGTAATCGTAATATTTTCATCATTGAAATGCTTAACTCTGTATTACAAAAAAGAAATGACATATACAATTACACTGGTATAAAAATTGTAACATGTAGTGACACTATTTTAGTAAAAAATGACATACTTATAAAAGTGACATATTGTATCACTTTTTACTAAAAAAGTGACAAACTTATAAAACGTTATTAAAATGTGACATACTTATAAAAAGTGAGATACTTATAGTGAAAAGTGACATACTGTGTCACCTTCTTAGCAAAAAATGACATAGTAAAAAGTGTCATACTTATAACAAAAAGTGACATATTGTGTCACTTTCTTATTAAAAAGTGACATTATGTCACATATTTACTTGTTTTTCGTCATCAACCCTTCCTTGTACCAATTCTCGAATGTTTCAACATTCGGTATGTATGCAGGACACAACCCAACCTTGAACGCAAACGTACCCTTCACCACACGCTTTATAGTACCCACCGTAGAATCGTATTGATTAACCCAATGGGACTAAAGAAGTACGACAGGTTTCTTTTGCCTCTTCAAAGTGCATCCGGAGTGACTTCATCATCAGTCTAAAATATCGCAAAAATATTAAAAGGTGTCAAGTTATATTGTGCAAAAACACAAAAATAAGTCATTCAAATGAAAAATAATCAAACAAACAATGGCCTCTTCAAGTTTATGTTTAGCTAAAACAGCTGACACAATCTCATCAACTTTTTGCCAATCCTCATCTTTCAATTCAACATCATCATCATTTGCACCAATCGCACAGGTTTTAGCGATGATGCACAGACAGTCTGAATAAAAATGTACAAAAGATCGCTTTTTGCAGTATGAAAACAGATATAATAAAGTAAAAACACAAAATAAAATATAAAAAAAATACATCTTGATGCATTTCTTCGGCTAAACTATGAGCCGCAATAGAAATGACAAAAGGGTCACCCGGCCATTAAAAGTCTGGCTCATGAGTGGCCGGGCTTGTCTAAAGACGGGCCCGGACCAGGGTCGGGCCAGGAAAATGAACACGGGCTGGCCTGTGGATTGGTCTGTGAAGTTGATCCTTCAATTTTTTTTTAAACGGCTATATTTTTTTTCCTATAAATACCCTATAAACTTTCTATATTCTTAAAAAAATTCACAATTCTCTCAACCTACATTCCTACAACTATTCAAAAAAATTAAAATATTATATTATCAATATAAGCTATTTTATTGTGCAATTTATTGTTGAATTTCTACATTTCTAATCTTCTACATTCTTACATTTTTAGTTATCTACTTATCTAAATTCTACATTCTACATTCTACATTCTACATTTCTTAAAAAAAAAACCAAAATTTCTTTTTAACTTAAAAAAATAGAAGTTCACGTGGGTCTGCGGACCAGTTCGTAGCTCGGCCCGTGTGGCCCGCGGATCACGGGCCAGTTCGGGCCACAATTTCTTTGATGGGCCGAGCCCATCTCTTCAAAGGCCGAGCTCGGCCAGTGACATGGGCCGAGCCATGCCAGTCTTGGCAAGGATCGGGCCGGCCCAGCCTAGCCCATTGCCATCTCAAGCCGCAACATTATCAACAATCTTCCAGTCTTGTTTATTAAAATTTATTAAATCTTGATCAATGGACTGAATCAAAAATAAATAAGTCACATTATATAGTGTACAACAAAAAAAAAAATTAAATCTCAAATTAAAAATACATTACATTTGAAATTGAGTAATACATTTTCTACATTAGTTTCAGCTGGTCTCTCAATACTTTTTTCAGTCATATCAAACTCAATACCCAATGAAAAACTAGGACAATCAGTTACATTCTTTTTCATATCCATTGTATCATTAGCAATATTTTCCGCACCATTCTAGACATAAGAATAAATAAAAGCCTTATTCATATCTGTATAAAAAATGATATACATCTCTTAAAAAGTGACATATATTTTGAAAAAGTGACATAGATCTAAAAAGTGACATACTGTGTCACTTTCTTAGTAAAAAGTTATCTACTTATAAAAAGTGACATACTTATAGTAAAAAGTGACATACTTTGTCACTTTCTTAACAAAAAGTGACACACTTATAGCAAAAAGTGACATACTGTGTCACTTTCTTATTAAAAAGTGATATATTGTGTCACTTTCTTATTAAAAGTTATATATAGAGTTATTTTCAAATCAACTACATCAACTTTGTCATCCTCCTCATTTTTCTCAATATTTTCACAAAAATAAATAAAAGTGACAAACATCTCCAAAAAGTGACATAGATCTAAAAAAGTAACATACATCTCTTAAAAGTGACATAAATCTAAAAAAGTGACATCATCTCTTAAAAAGTGACATCATTTATTAAAAAGTGACATAGATCTAAAAAAGTGGCATACCTTCAACATTTGCAAGTCATTCACTTTGCTTTCAACATTTGCCACCCGTTCTAAAATTTCTTCATAATTTTACTTTTTCTTCAAGTTCTTTTATTTGTTTCTCAATTTGAATAATAGATTGAACTTTGATTTCAAGCTCTGGTAGTCGATTCTGAATTTTTTTCATTTGATTGTATTTTTGACTATATATATCTGTCAGGCGTTTCAAAATAATGTCATTTGATTCAACTTTAGCCTCAACTTTCACCAGATGTTTTAAAATTTCTTCATTTGATTGAAGTTTCACTTCAATCTCCACTAAACATTTCAATATTTCTTTATTCGATTTAGAATGTCTCTGAAAATACAAAAGCAGAGAAAAAAATAATCATAAGAAACAATAAACAAAAATGATGTAGAAAGCATAAAAAGATAAATAAATGCTCAGAAAACTCAATTGTCTTCTTTTCTTCAACTTTGAAGAACTGTCACACCAACTAATAGTTCTTGGGCTGTAATCATTAGCTTTGACTGATGAATAACATGATGCTCAAAGTCATCATCGTTATTAGCATCTTGCAATTCCCAAACAACTCCTCAATGTATACCACATCCTTCTCCGCGTCAGTTAGCCTAACATCATTAACTTCCAACTGCAAAATCACATATTCAAAAATTTAAAATAACAAAACAAATAACAAACAGTGATGAAAAATGTAAAGAAAAATTGCATAAATAATAAATAGAATTTACTTTAATCAAGTCAAAAACACGAGGAAGTGATGGCTTGTATTTCACACAAAACCTTTTTGCAGCTATTGCAGATATTGTTTCGTATATCCAAACTTGGAAAGTAAGAAGAAAACTATTAAACCTATACTCCAAATTTTTTTTGAATGAACTAACTTCATGATCCTCTTGGTGAATGCACATTTGAGAGACATCAAAATCAAACTATATAACTCATTTCCCCATGGAAAAGATTCTATTTCACCCGATTCAACAAGTCCAAAAATTGAATCATCAACACATTTTATGATATGATGTGGCAAATAAGAACGACGAAACAAGATAAATAATACCAACATCTACCATATCCTTGTCAACAGTATCAGATGGCAACTCTTTAATCACATTTTCAACACACTATGTTGAAATGATATCATACTTCTTGAAATATTTGTCCTTAATTGTACTATTATGTATTTGGTACTTGGTAAAATCACCATTACCCATGTACCGAAGTCCGGACATTAGACAAAATTCTTCAACAGAAAATCTGACCAGTTTGCCACAAATTTTGAACCATATTTCATTTATGTTTTGTTACTTCACATGCCTTAATAACAATTGGTGAATCAGCTGAGCCTGAATCACCGTTTCTTTTAAATCAAGATATAGTCCAAAGTATGTTTCCCTAAACATTTGTTTTTAGGCTTCAGTAAACTTGTCATTCAGGGTTTTGATCACTATATGCGGTGAGTAAAAGGTGACTTAATTTGCCAAGAAACCAATAGTTCAAGGGAATCAATAGCTCACAGCCCTAAAAAAAAAAAAATAACAAAGATGGTTAGTCAAATAATAATTTTATAGAATGAACATATATTAAATAAAAGTGACATACGTTGTCACTTTTTAAGTAAAAGTGACATACATCTCAAAAAACTGTGATCATACCATCTATTTGTTAGTTTGAATGTTCAAACTTACTACATTTAGAATATGAACTGACTTTTAATACTATATATTAAATAAAAGTGACATGATCTGTGACTTTTTAAGTAAAAGTGACATGATCTGCCACTTTTTAAGTAAAAAGTGACAAACATCTCCAAAGAGTGATATAGATCTAAAGATGTGACATACAACTCTTTAAAAGTGACATACATCTCAAAAAAAGTGATCATAACATCTATTTGTTAGCTCGCTTGTTCAAACTTATTGCATTTATATATTGAATAAAAGTGTCATGCTCATTTGTGACTTTTTAAGTAAAAGTGACATAATCTGTCACTTTTTAAGTAAAAAGTGACAAACATCTCCAAAAAGTGGCATACATATCTTCAAAATAATATAGATATAAAAATGTGACATACATCTCTTTTAAAGTGTCATGTATCTCAAAAAATAGTGATCATAACATCTATTTGTTAGTTTGCACATTCAAACTTATTGTATTTATATATTTAATAAAAGTGTCATGCTCATCTGTCACTTTTTAAGTAGAAAGTGACAAATATCTCCAAAAAGTGACTAACATCTCTTAAAAGTGACGTAGATCTCTTTAAAAGTGACATACATCTCAAAAAACAGTGATCATACAATATATTTATTAGTTTGAATGTTCATACTTATTGTATTTATATATTAAATAAAAGTGGCATGCTCTATTACTTTTTAAGTAAAAAGTGACAGACATCTCCAAAAAAGTGACATAGATCTTTTTAAAAGTAACATACATCTCAAAAAACAGTGATCATGCAATATATTTGTTAGTTTGGATGTTCAAACTTATTGCATTTATATATTAGATAAAAGTGGAATGCTCTGTCACTTTTTAAGTCAAAAGTAACAAACATTTCCAAAAATATTGATCATACCATCAATTTGTTAGTTTGCATATTCAAACTTATTGCATTTGGAATATGAATTAACATATCAAGCTAGAATGGAGATATTTTCATACAGGATATATTCAAAACACAGGTTGGTGAAGTTCAATACCATCAAATTATACTTTAATATCATTATGGTATATCATTGATTTGGCAATGGTTACAACGTGTCATTGGATTTCTAAAGGCACCATCATCAACCAGTTAATAATTGAAAATAGAAATGCAATTTCACAAAACAAAAAATCTCTCAAAATATAAAAGTTTCACACAACAACCATTGTCGCTGATTTTTCTAAAAGCAACGCCATCAATTGAATAATAATGCAAAACAAAAATTCGATTTCACAAAGCAAAAAATCTCTTAAAATGTAAAAATTAAACCAATTCGAAAAAATATAAAAATAAAGAATAAATCGTTCACTTTTGGTTGTGCAATATTTTTCATCTTCTTTGAAGATCCTTGGACTGAAATACACTTCCCCGAATATTCTGCAATGATTTTTTCGCCTTTTCCAAACATGTTTAAACTTATAGTGTTAAAACAAAGAAGAAATGGATATAAACTATGGATTAGCAAAAGAATTTGAGGAGATTTCGCCGGAATCACAGAGAGTAGACGAGAGGGTTTGGGCACTATAGAGTATGTAGTAATTAATTTTCTTTTTTACCCTTCCATATTTTGATATATAAAATAAGTCTATTTCTCAAAAAAATTTAAAACCAACCTTATTTTTCAATTTTTTTTGGAAAATGGCGTAAAGGGCCTAATTTCCACTAAATTTATCTTCCAGCTTAGATTCTTAGCCAAACTCATATTTTGGTTGAGTAGCAGTGTGAATAGACCTGGACCACCTAAATTCGGGCAAATTAGCCCATAAAAAGCTCAGGCCCATCTAAGTTGGCATGTTGTGGGGCAGCTGCATGGGAAGTGAACTGAAGTAGGCACATTTTGGCTAATATTTTGTTGAAAAAATTTAAGGCCGGTCACTGATCATGCGCTCATGACTCTGAAGTCATATGGCCTAAACTTAATTCAATTAAAATCATATTTCAGTACTAAAAGAATAACGTGCTTATGCGATTACAAAAAGCACTAAATCAAACACGATACTATTTTATTATGATACTTTTTTCTATTATATTGTTCTATTATCATATTGTTTTCTATTATAGTATTTTATTAAGATACTGTTTTATTATTATAATGTTTTAGTATTGTACACTAGTTTTCATTACATTAGAGCATATTTGGCTAATCTTATTTTAAACTATTTTTTTCTCAAACTCATTTTCAACTACATATTTTATGGGACCTACAAATTTTATCAACTTTTCAACTACACAATTCAACAACTTTTTTCAAAATTTCCAAAAAAAACTACTTTTAAACTCCAACAAACAAACACATATTCAAAATTAAATATTTTATAGTTGAAGTAATAATACTGTTTCAAAATTCTCTATTAATATAGTACAAGATCATTGATACTATTTTCATTCAAAATGATTGATATTGTTCTTATATTGAGTTGTAGTTTGTGTGTGTAATATTGTTTTATTAAGATACTATCATTTATGATCCTGATATATTAAGATACTTTTATCTATGATAATATTTTATTAAGATACTGTTTTATTTAGCACATGTTTGTCATTGCTAAAATTATAATTTCAGCTAGTCAAATTGGTCATACATACTTTTAATTCACACATTTCATAGGACCCACAATTTACAACTCACTTTTTATCCACACATTCACCCACAATTTATAATATTATTTAAAAATAATTTCAAAGACTACCAAACATGGTTTTCTCGTTAAACATAAACATAACATTTGTGCTCACATAGGCATGTACTTGATAATAATGTGATTCCAATAGTGCTATATTTGTTTAACTGTCTTTAATCATACGATAGTGTTATCTATGATACTATTATTATGATATTGATACAAATGTGATTCTGATACTGTTTTATTAAGATAATTTTATTATGATAATGTTCTTCTGTTGGATTGGAATTTTCTATTTTGAGTTTGTGTAATACTATCCTTGTTTACAAAGATACTGATATTAATATGTTCTTATATTAATATAATAATGTACTTCTGATATTGAAATATTAAGATACTTTTATCAATAAAACTATTACATTAAGATGCTGAAAATACTGTTCTTAATAATATGTTTTTTGTGATACTATATTGCGAGATACTGTTATTAATAAGATACTGTTTGTGATACTGTTTTATTAAGACACTGTTTTCTATGATATAACAAACAACACACATGAATATGTGACAATAACATCCCGAAACACATAAAATTTTTTGGTGTATATGAAATAAATATTATTTTCTTTTATTCGATCAAACAATGATTACAAAACAATTGTGTTTCTATATATAAAAAAATCTCCAAAAAAAAGAACATAATTAAAAAAAATAAGAGAAACCATTCATAAAAATTGAATATACCCATAAAATAACATTCAAGAAGAAATTGTTTCCAAAATTTTGCAATCCATGATTGATAATTTTGCAAAATTTTTCCAATATTTTTCAAAATTACAGTCATTATCTGATAACAATAGCAGGCTATTTAAGTTTAAAATTTTATCTTTTAGAACAGCTTAAAATTTTATCTTCTACATGATTGAAAAAGAACCGTGAATCCACAATTATTACTCACAAAAACATTGGGAAAGGTTTGGGTGGCCGGCGGCGAAGTGTAATAGTAGGCGGAAGGCACGGGAGAAGACGATAGGCACGTGCGTTGCTGCTGAAGTTTAAATCAGATTTAATTCTAATTAATTTGGGTCACATGGGTAATTATGGAATTAACTGAAATATGACTGAAATAATATGACTTAATTGTAATTTTAGAAAGTGTTTTGACCTAATTTGGAACAAATAAGTGACTTATAGACATTTTTCCTATTTTGTAAGAAAAATAGAGCAACGCCTCTACTTTGGACACTATGTAGGATGGCAATTGGGCTGGCGACCCTCTACCCAGGTTGCCTTGCCTTATACATTCGACGTGGGAATAGCAGTAAATGGTAGGGTGGCCCGACCAATTTATCTAAATAGCTATTGACCTATTTTACAAGAAAATTATCAAATATATCTCTGTCTTTTTCTCTCTCGCTTATTCTATTTCAAACGATTTCAAATTCATCTCTATTACATTATTGCTGGAAAAAAAAAGATGAATTCAAATTTCACTATTTTGCAAAGAAACTGACATCTCATTAGTATCAAAATAAGCTCAAATATATGAAAAAATATCTCATTTCAAGGTTAGAATCTAACCCGTCTAAATTCTTATACAATGTGTAGTTATTTTTTCTTCCTTTAATTTATAGTAGAAATTGTGGATTTTATGGCATAAATCATGACAATATGTATACATTTGAATATAAATTGTGATTTTTGCTTTAAATTTTTGTAAATTTCAATTTGTTTGTGAAAATATTGAAGTGGATTAATTGAATCAGTTTAACAGGTGTAAACTGACCTTAACAGACCATAGGCCTATCAAGATTTGGTCCATTAACATACCTTAACAGAGGTCTATTAAGACTGGAATATGTCTTAATAGACTTTTTGACTCTTGTATTTAAGTCTTATTTTTTTTTTTTTTTTTTATATAAAAGATACATTTACAACTTAAATTTTATAAATTAGGTTCTTTTCCAATTCAACATGTTTGACTCGGCCTTAGCCAAAGCAATCTACATTCGACCCTAGGGTTGGCTCGCCTACATTCCTAAAAATTTCCAATGAACATTATTTTCAGTCATTGTAAATTGTAAGGTCAATATAAATTAATTTAGGAAAATTTAGGAATGTACTTCTCAACTTTTCAACTAGCGTGGTTTTTGGTCTCTAACCTTCAAAAGTGAGTTCTGGGTCTCTAGCCTATTTAAATCTGTAAATTTAGATCTTTACGTGACGAAAACTATCAATTTAAATGTTAAAATCGCACATGACATTTCCTTGATTTAAATTTTTTTTTTTGTATAACTAACTATTTTCAAATTAGAACAGCAAAAGACCTTCTACATTGGGAAACCTAGCTTACTTTAATAATTCAAAAAATATATACGAACATAACGTGCATAAATGTGTACACAATTAGAACAGGATTCATAGTTCCTCATCCCGATTATTTCACGCAACTTAAAGATCGACGTTAAGTAGTTTGACAATTTTGTTCTCCAACTTCAAGTCGCATGCGATTTTAACGTCCACATTAATAGTTTAGGTTAGGTGGAGATCCAAATTCACATATTTTAATAGGTTGGGGATCCAAAATCTCACTTTTGAAAGTTAAGGAATTGAAACCACTCTAATTGAAAGGTTAAGGAGTGTGGCCCAAATTTTTCTATAAATTAACTTATTTTAAATCATAATTTATGGATAAATAATTATTCAGCATACAATTTTAACTTCCAATCCCAAATAAAGGAGAGAGTGATTTAATAACTTGATCTTTTTTTTTTTTTTTTCAATGACCGTAGGGGGTTTTTCACCGCTACTCACACAAAAAGGAATATACGTCTATCTTCATCAAATGTTAAATCTTCTCTCTCTCAACTCTGTCTTCTCCTCTCTTTTAAATTGGTTTCTTTGATGTGTTTGATTTGTTGGATATTTGATTTACCACCGATTGGCGTTGTTGGTGGTATTTGAAAGATGTGGTGGTGTTTGGGATCTCGATACCAAGCATGGTGGTGTTTGGGTTGTTTTCAATTTGGGTCAATCGATTTATGGAGGTGGTAACACGATAATTTACTTTCAAGTAATATGGTGTTACTGGTAGTATAGTATGTTACTTGAATGTAACAATATATTAATAGACGAATGTGCATTGTGAATGATAATAGCGGATCGTTGACTTCAGAAAATGGAGATGGTGTTGTGTTGATAATGGTGGTGGTGGATTTTTCGTTGGCCGATTGATTGTAGATTTTCGCAAATTTCATATCTAAATCAATTTAGACTTGAAATTTCATATTGAAAAGGACGACAATGGTGATGATGATGCTATTGTGTTGGTGATGGTAGTGGTGGATTTTTTGATGGTTGGTTGGTAATAGATTTTTGTAGGTTGCGTGGCGAAAAAGTAACATAATATTGTAATACAACATGTTACTCCTGTAAAACGTGAATTATACGGTAACACAACATGTTACCTATATAAAACATTGATTTTTTAGTATAAAATAACATATAGTAATACAGTATGTTACCCATGCAAAACATTGATCTTTTAATAAAGAATAATATATGGTAACGCAATTTGTTGTGCATGTAAAAATGTTATTTCCAAATGAAAAATTGAAATAGTGATTTTAAATTATGTATTTTTAAAAAAAAAATATAAAATGAGGTAAATTGTAAATTATTTATTTTTAATGTAAATGAGGTATTTTTCAAAAAATTAAAAAATATAATAATTTTCAATTTTTCAAAAGAAAAGTAACTCAAGTGTCAAAACTGCCATTGTCTCATCATCTCTCCCTCTACTATTCTTTATTATTAATATGATAATATCTCAGTATATGTTTGGTAGAGTTTAAAAGTAGATTTTTAAGAGATTTTGATAAAAGATGGTGAAATGTGTGGTTAAGAAGTTGATAAAAATGGTAGGTCCTATGAAATATATATGGTTGAAAATGACTTTGAAAAAATAAATTATTTTAAACCATACCAAACATGTTCTCAATTCAATCGTTTTATTTCAAATATCATTATATTTATTTAGTATATTTAATGCATATTATTTTAAATAAATTCAAATTTCACAAGCACACCACACATTGTTTTTGTAGAAGTTGTTTTTCTTTTAAGAAAATTTGGCACAAATGGTCCTTAACCTTGTGTTAATAATTTACTAAAATTACAAATACAATTAACTATCATATTTTATTGAAATATGACCCTATTGTTACTTTTTTTCTTGAAATTTAGATCTAGTTGAATCACATCTCTAATTGTTTTTTTTATTGCATCTACAAGTTCTGGGTTGAATTCTCGAATTGCAATAAAAAATTATAAAGGGTTGTTGATGTTTTGAGTACTTCTTTGAGCGTAATAGGCTCCAAAGGTATTGTATCATTCTCAACTTCGTGGATTAATTCATATTTAATTAATTAGATTGGTAAAATACAATAAATTTTTATTTGATTAAATATATGTTGGTTGAATTGTTAGTACAATCTATAAATTAATAAATTATAAATTTATCAATTTACTATGTCTGTTTTAATTAATAAAATTTAATGCAAAACTATTAATTTATAGAAGTTATATTGTATATAGCCGAATTGAGCCAGTAGAATTGATTTCCCATTCCAATAGAAGTTTAGCATAATTTTATATTATGTGTGGGCCCCACACAATTACACAAATCAATGCATGGGGGTGAAGTTGGGAGGTAACAATTTTTTTTTTGTTGTTCATTCTAATCCAATTATCTTCTTCACTTCAACAGATAAGAAAGGACAAGTTAGGTCCAGCACGAAAATTTTATTAAAAATTTGAAAAATAAGCTTAAAATTTTAATTAATTAAAAAATATGACATGTGACTTTTTAAGATAAAAGTGACAAATATGAGATTTTTTAATAAATGAACTTAATTGACTTTTTAATTAAAAAGTGATACAACGTTTCACTCTAGAATATACAATCTTAATTAATATCTAACCACAACAAAAAAATAAAGATAAGAGCTAAATATTATTTAAAAAGGTTCTTCTAAGCATGTTGTAAACTCAGTCAAGATCATATGGTGGAAATTCTGATAAATTTGAATTGATCAGGTGTGCTCATTCAAACAATACGTAAGAGCAAAATGTAGTGAGAGACCGAGGTTAAGAAAAAGATTCGGGTCAATTGGGTTTGATGATTGAAACAAACAAAATGAATATTCTGTTAAAAAAATTACATCATGTCACTTTCTACTATAAAACCTTAATTCACACCTAATAAAACTACTAGTTAAATACTAGTTTAAGAAATTCTTATAATCATATTGTAACATTAACCAAAGATGTTCTACTAAAAACTCAAATTACAGTGTGACTTTCTAATTAAAGAGTAATTAAGTGTGTTCACTTTCTCATCCAGAAAATTCTTATCTATGAAAATATCATCCTCTCAAGTTTTACTGGGTCAACAATTCTGGTTGTTTTAAAATTTAGGATTAATTACACTAATGGTCTCCATTCTTTCAGGTTTGTAACGATTTCATCATCATTCTTTTTTTAAGTAGATATCATCTTCATTCTTCTATTTATATTGATAGATGGTCCCCAAATCACTATTTTTCACTAGTCTGACAATTCTTGGATAATTTTGCCCTTTGACTTAAATAAATTAAAATGATAGGAAAAAAATACAATGAAAGTATTACAATTGGGCCCTTAACTTTTCAAAAGTACAAATAAATCCTCAACTATTTTATTTTATATAGATAAGTGTTCTTCCCCCATTAAAAGGGAACCCATCCCTACCCCCTTGAAAAAATGGAGATCTAAGCTGCCATTGGGCATGAATTCATACACAAGCAAAAGCTCTCTTTTTTCATGGCACCAACCAACAAGTTGGACAAGATTTATGTGTCTTAATCGACTGATAATCTTCACTTCTGATGCATACTCCCGATGACATTGTTTGGAATCCTTTGACACTCTCTTCACTGCAACATATGAATTTGAATCCTTCCATCAGTGTCTCACCGCTTACACACGACGGATCTTGGCTATATAGCCTGCGACGCCTTAACCTATCTCGAGGCCGACAAGGAAAGCTGGCTCGTCGACAATCCCGACCTCCTAATTTCTCTCGACACCCACTCTGTAGCACTCGCCAATCACTCCCTAATCCTCATCCTTCACTGGTCATCCTCCAACAATGGCGGGCCCGACCCTGACAAAAATCAGGTCGTTAAGATTAGATTCGACCTGTCCCCAATTGAATCTGAGTACATCTCCGCCGTCGAGTGGCTCATCTTCGATGATGAAGTCAGTAGAGTCCTCGCCGTGGGAACCTCACGGGCTATCTCTTGATATATTCTCTCTATGGAAGTCTCATTCACAAACAGGTTGGAAGTTTTGAATGCATATAAACTCTTTTTAATTTTTTAATCGTGTTTCTATTTTGTGTTTGGAATTGGGTAACCTTTGGATCTTTAATTTGATTATCGGTGATTATTGAGGATTGAGTGGAAGAAATTTTTTTTAGATTTATTTGTACTTTTGAAAAGGTTAAAGGCCCAATTTCAATGCTTTTATTGTATTTTTTTTTCTATCATTTTAATTTATTTAAGTCAAATGGCAAAATCATTCAAGAATTGTCAGAATAGTGAAAATAGTGATTTGGGAACCATCTATGAGTATAAATAGAAGAATGTGGATGATATCTACTAAAAAAAGAATGGAGATGAAATCGTTACAAACCTGAAAGAATGGTGACCATTAGTGTAATTAACCCTAAAATTTATATATTATTTATCTTGTCTTCATTTGTTTCCATAATAAATGAAGATGTTGATTTCATCCATATTTGCAAAAAAAAAAAAAAAAAAGCTGACATACATTATTATCAAAGTAAAACAGTTGTATAAAACATTGTGTGATCTTTTAACTAAAAAGTGATACAACATATTACTTTCAAACGCGCAACCTTAATTCATATCCAACACACACAAAAGTAGGAAGTAAGATCTAAATATCAGTTAAAAAAATTTATAAGCTTAAGCAAAATTGTTCTGTTAAAAAAATTCAAATTCCATATTGTGTAACATTTTAATTAAAAAGTGTAGAACATGTCACTTTATAATCCAGAACCTTAATTTATATTCAAGCCAAAAAAGTGTTACAACAATATGTAATTGATGATAGAAATGATTACAGTTGTTATACATTGTCTATCAATAGTGGCACATCCTTGCACGCCCGCCTTAATGATTCTTTTGCATCACTAGCTCGCCCGTCCCAATTGTTTCATAACTCGAATCGACAAGTGGACATCAATAAAACGACTGTCGTTGAACCAATCATACCCATGACCCATGGAATGACAGTTATCACTGGCATTTGGGAAGCTGTAACGTCCCTTATTAACTCTGATTAATGAGGTTGATGAAAGGGCACCTGTCATTAAAGACAAACTCCTCCAATCACCCCTATAAAAAGAGGTTGATCCCTGCAGGTAAAATGGACTCGATTATTCTCTACATTGCTATTCTGCACATTTGATTTAATCATATACTAATTATCACACCGGAATGGTCACGGAAGATAGAAGCTCAACCACTACTTTACAGGTCTCCACCACTGTCGCCACCTCGCTCGGATAAAGAAAAAAATATTTATCATCATTTGGCACCCTCTGTGCAAAATTTGCACAAAAAGTCATGGCTCGAACTAAAAGAGCGAAGAATGCAACCAACTCCTAGGCTCCATTGGGAATGTTGACACTGAGTCCAATGCCGCCACCAACTACCCACAGTAAGAATTTTTTCATGCCACTCAACTAGCGGCACTAGAAGCGCAAGTGGCGGCTTTGGCGACTTAACTCCAGGATCAAAACATTTTGGCGTCTCAACCACCCCAGGCTCTTTGTCTTCTACCGATAGGATCATCACTACCAGGGGCTCTACCCCAGGCTCCTAATCTTCCACCGATGGGACCGTCACTAATAGGTGCTCCATCCCAAGCTTATAACTTTCTAACAATGAAAACACTGCTAACAGTGGCTCCGCCACTAGCCCCATGTTTTTTGGATCCATCATTTGCACCCCACATTCATTCATTGACGTCTGACTCGGCTCCACTATAGGGGCAACCTTCATGGGTGGCTCCACCTACGCTAGGTGAAACACCAATGTTAGGCTTCGAGCAATGGTTAGAAGACATGATGGGTTAGAAAATAGTATATGCTATGTCTAAGAAAAGTAGTAAGCAACAATCTATGGTATTGGAAGAAAATCTTTTTGTCCTACAAATGATGGCTGTTCCTTTGCCACGAGACTTTGAATATCCAAAGATGGAGAAGTATTATGGCTACTCTGACCTGTTGATCACCTCAGGGCCTTTGTTGATTTGATGAGATTACGTGTCACTCCAGATGCTAATATGTGTAGGGCCTTTTCGCTAATGGCAACCCTTCTCTCAAAATTTATCCACACGTTTGATGATTTTTCTAAGCAGATTGCTGTATACTTTACCAGCAACAAGCAGGCTAAGAAGACAACTATTGAACTGATGCAATTGACCCAAGACAAAGATGAGCTGCTGAAAGATTTCATTGCCCAGTTCAATAAAGCCACCCTAGGGATCAAAGATCTCCAGATGTTTGTTGTAGTCACTGCCATGATGAGTGGAACTCGAAGTTGCCCTTTCAAGATGTCTTTCTCCAAAAACTCGTCAAATACGATACATGAGTTACTAAGGAGAGAGGATAAGTATGTGGATGCTGAGGAAGAATATTTCATTACCAAAAGCATAAAAGATCGAAAGGAACATGGGTCTAACAAAAGGAAGACTCAGAACGAGCTCGAACCTCGAGATGACAAAGGCAAGCATAAAATATAACATCTAAGGTGGATAAATGATGCGGGTACCAAAGAAGGATCATGCTAGCTAGGAAGTCCTGATGCATCTACTAGACCCGACCTGCGTAAACTTCTTATTTTTACTACATTCTTTATTAAGTATAAAACAAGGCGATGAGACTCTGTTAAAAATCAAGGTGATGAGGCCCTGCTAAAAAAAAAGGCAATGAGCCTCTGCTAAAAAACAAGGCGGTAAACCTCTATTTAAAAATTAAGGCGAAGAGCCTATGTCTGAAAAACAAGATGATGAGCCTTTGTCTAAAAATAAAGGCGATGATCCTCGTTTAAAAATCAAAACGTCAAAAACAAGGCAATAAGCCTGCAATAAAGAAAAATAAGGTGATAATCCTTTATCTAAAAATAAATGCGATGAGCCTCAGCAAGGTGATGAGCCTCTATTTAAAATCAAGACAATGAGCCTCTGTTTAAAAAATGAAGGCAATGAGCCTCTGTTTAAAAACAAGGCGATGGACTATTTAAAATCAAAGTAATGAGCCTCTGTTTAAAAATAAGGCGATGAGCCGTTTAAAAAACAAAGCGATGAGTTGTTTAAAATCAAGACAATGAGCCTCTATTTAAAAACAGGACGATGAGCCGTTTAAAAAATAAGATGATGAGCCTCAGTTTAAAAAAAAGTCTTTGAGCTTAAGTAAGGCGATGAACCTTAGTCAAAATAAGCAAAACTCCAATGGAACGAGGACACAAAATGAAAGAGAAGACCTGCGTCTAGGGGCAGACGCAAGCGCACGCCCACCCCACGACAAAGGGGCTGGCAAGGGCCAATGAGCGGGCACATGCCTGTACCTCAACAAAGAGGCGGGGTGCGAAAGGGCGGGCGTTCGCCCGACCACCAAAAGGGGCGGATGCAAGCCCGCCTCGCTTCTCATCCGCTCCTCATTCACCCTACTCGTACCTATTTTTACAAACTACTTCACTGTTTCAATATTGATTGGGGTTATACACACGTATAACACACAAAACACAAAATTTGCAGCAAAAGTTCTTAATCTTTCAAAAAGTATCGAAAAGTCCCCTAACCTTCTAATCCTAACACATATGACCAGGGACGGAGCCAGAATTTTTATTCAGTGTATGCGAAATGTTAGCACAAAAACAAAAGTTTAGGGACCAAAAGTGAAATTATGTTATTTTGTGTAGTGGCATAGTCATGCAATCATGTTATTTCTTAATTTCTCAAAGTTCAGGGACCAAAAGTGAAATTTAAAATTTAAAATACCACTTTCTCTCTTTCACTTTCACTCAAATCCTCATAAAGTTACACACACACACACACACACACACACACACACACACACACAGAGAGAGAAAGCTTTCTTATCTTACTCCTCTTTCGTTTTCCTCTATTTCTTCTTTATTTCTTCATAATTTAGTGCAGGCGAATTGTTGTTCTTCTACATATTTTTTAAAATTCAGTGTAGGCGATCGCCTGGCTTTCGACTACACATGGCTCCGTCCCTGCATATGACTCCAAACCTTTTTGACAATTTTACCCCCAACTTAATAAATTAAAAATAACTCCTAAACCTTTTCAAAAATACAAATAAGTCCTAAATCTTTTCTATTTTTTCTGATTTTTGTGGATCAATGTTTACACTCCGGTTCAACTCCTTCAACACCCATTTCATCAAAATAATTTTTAAAATTAAAAAAATTAAAAAAAAAGTATTTCGGGGCAGGGCTACTCCACCTCGAACTAGCCCCGGGGCAATTCTCCCCGTCTCAAATACCCGATTGTCTGGGGCGGGGAAATTTTAAACGGGGCGGGGCCGGGCAGGCAGGTAAATTGCCATCCCTATCAATCAATTTACGTTATGGAGATTTTCTGAAAGCCTTGCAATCGCATATATTACTAACCATGCAATCGCATGGTTAGTTTTCTTGATTTCTTGCGTATATTTCTTTAGTATTTGTATGTTAAGTCCTTCGAGTATCTTTATCTTTGCAATTACATCCCATTTTATTCTATTTGCTCTCTTTTCGTCAGATTGATAATTGAATTTGATTATTTCCTAAAATAATAAGAAAATAACACGCCATTAAACCGAAAATAAATTAAAGTACTCATAATCGTCTCTTTTTGTAAGTTCAGATAAGTACAAAATTGTACTTATTCGTAACGAAAACAAATTCAATAAGTTTTTGTATGCATTCTGATGCATAGGAAATAGAGATGAAACACCTTGATCGTTAATTTTGTTGATTCAAAGGATGAAAACCGAAAATATGATCGAAAAAATATTTGTGCTGCAAAAATTCCGTCTTTAGACGCATAGGGTTTAGTTTTTTGTCAATGCCTATTAAAAGTTGTTTTCAAACATTTTGAGGTCTTGGTTGATTTTGTTATAAACTTGATGGCTTGGAAGATTTTCCAACCTTCTTTGATCTCATTCCATTATTCAATCGAATCGACTGTTTGTGGATCGCTTGCGTTCTTGTTTGTGTTGCAGAAATTTCCATTCCGATGCACCATTATTGGTATCAGAGCATCAGCAAGGTTCCTGACAAGATGCCGGCAAGGCCGAGACTGAGGAATAACTCTGGCCGTGTGGGTGCTCGTGGAGGAGGTGATGCTACGCGAAGAGAACCTAGAAATGAGGCACCGGGTTGAAGCCCTCGCAGCCCAGATGGCAGCGATGAATCGTGGCGCCCTTATCACGGTGAAGGCTGCGAGATACCAGGCGATGGGAAAAACAGTACTTTTGCGCTGTGGATCCCTCGCAGTGGAGTTCAGGCAGCAAGGATGGGGACGGGCAATGGGAGAATAGCTCCAAGTGGAGATCTCGAGAATTTGACGGCGATCTGGATGCAGAAGAGCTTTTGGATTGGCCATGTACCGTGGAAGAAGTTTTGGCTTTTAAAGGGGTGCCAGACAGCAAATGGGTGTCGCTTGTAGTAACTCAATTTCATGGCAAAGTGGCTACTTGGTGGAAGTAAGTCAAGGCGACACAAGTGAGGGCGGCAATGACAAGATTTGGTCACGGGAGAAATTCAAGAAGCACCTCCGCAAGCCTCCCTACCTTTCAATTATGAAAGAACAGTATATCAGTGATTACGAAACCTCGGGGAAGGGACCCGTTCAATCAAAGTATACACCACCGAATTTTTTCAGCTATTGTCACAGAACAACCTTGATGAATCCGACCTTCACATTGTATCCAGGTATATTAGCAGATTATGTCTTCCGTTTCAAAATATGCTAAATATGTTTTCACCTATTTCTGTAATGAATGCAGATCAACATGTGCTGCAGTTTGGAAAAACAATTAGTTCACAGAGGGGATCAGAGTGGGGGACCTGGACAGCAAGCGTCGGGATTGGATATATTCTCGCTGCTTTCCGTTTCCAAAGTGCACCAGGACGCTGTTCAATTGGAGAGACAGTTTAGACAGCGTGGGGGTTCTTTTTTCAGCGATTGTGACAGTGGATTTGGGCAGAGCGCAGGAACAATGCCTGAAATAAACTCAAGAACTTCACTGGTTTCTCAAGCGTGAATTGCTGCTCCTTCACGGATGGTTCTTCTGCTGCAATGGCTGTCGGCCGATTTTGTGTCTTTAATAATTCCGCAAGTGCACGGATCGCTCAAGTAATAAAGTGGATTGTGAGTCCAAGTATCGTTCCCACGAAGATTTAGATAATTCAGTTCAATTACAATGACCTTAACCGAATCTATTGAACTTTTGAGGTTTGGTATTTAAGACTAATTAGAATTTGAACTAAAAACAATAAACTAATTATAAATCAAATAACTAAAAATTAGATCAATAAAGATTACTTTAAAATTGAGAAAGAAGAGTACTAGGATCCCGAATCCGTTTATAATCGTTAATTCTTCTATCTTAATTCTTGGTTTAGACAAAATACATCAGTTATGAAGATCAATATCCCTAGATTGTTTAACAGTTTCTCTCGAATAAAATTAAACCTATTCATATGCATGACTCGACTATATCTCTATGACGAATGCGAATACAAATGAAAGCATTAAATTTCTGTGGATACTTAAAGATCACCTAAAGCATAGCGGTATATTTCTATCCCCTATCGGACTTTAAGATAATTAAAATAGTGTCTAACAAGCTTTCGATCTTTCGATAGTAAAACACACCACAACGATCATACAATTATTGCGCATATAACTATAGATTCATATAAATCAAAATTAATTATTCAAAACTATAATGAAATAAATTGTCAAAAACCAAGTCTTAAGATGGAAGAATTTAGATTACAAACTTCATCGTAATCCTAGCACAAAAGAAACTAGCCTAACATACTAATAATAAGAGAAGAAAGAGGAGAAGAAAACATAGAGTTCATCACCCGGATATGAAGAAACTTGAATAAGAAGAACTCTTGATCTTGATCTTCGTTCAATTCTTCAAAGGTTAGTTCTTGATCTTCGTTTCTTGTGTCCGTCTTGTGTTTTTCTCTCCCAAAATCCTCCCCAAAAACACGACACTTGATATGAGTTAATAACTCATATATATACTTACCTAATTGTGCCCTAGAAGATCCCAAAAATTCATTAAAATCGTGTCCCAAAGGTTTCCTAAGTGTATCAGGACTCAAAAAGGAAAGAAAATTACGTTTCTGCCGAAAATACACTGGGCGATCGCCCAGTGCAAACACGGGCAATCGCCCAGGCATGATGTTTTACATTCTGCTGTTGGCTGAAGGTGTTGGGCGATCGCCCAGATTTAAGCCTGGGCGATCGCCTAGCTTACACTATTTCCTCTGCGGCGGCTGTTTTTCAAATGGCCATAACTTCTTGTAGGAAACTCCAAATTGAGATCCGTAAAAAGTGTTGGACTCGTAATTCAATTATATTTCCAATGATATATCATTTGTATTTTGGAGATTTCTATATCAAAAGTTCTGCTCGAATTTCCCCACATGTTCTTTGTAGGTAGTTTCTCAATTCGGTTCTTTAACTTTCTGGTGTTTGATCCATTGATTCAACTCTTCATTGTCACTCCAAAACACCTTAAACTTATTGATTTTATCTTCTTCCTCATGCTCCAATGTTTAGCTCTTAATATTCACTTCAAAAACTTCATTTACTTGTCGAATTCACCAAGTTGTTGCTCTTTCCGTCCATTCTTCTCCAATTGCTATTGAACATGTCCAAAACTGAAATATGAAGATTAAAACACAAAATTAAGTAATAATTCAATAAAATGACAGAATAAAAGCTTAGTTTAAAGATCCGAATAAGTGCACAAAATGCACTTATCAAACACCCAAACTAAACATTTGTTCGTTCTCGAACAAAAATAAAAATAAACTAGAACTTTAAACTAAGCTAAAAGAGTTAACAGGAATGTAGTTAGTGTTAAATTTCTTACCAAATGCCTCAAGTTTGAAAAATAAAGTAACACGTTTAGAAAGAGATCAAACAACACAAAATATTTTCACTTATCCAATGCTCGACCCTTAGTGAGTGTGTGATTAGCCAAAAGTTGAACTTACACTTGTACTAGACCACGACCAATATTGTGTTGTTGATATTTTTACAACCCCGAACCCTTTGTAGTCATTTATTCCTTACACCTCTAAGTAAATTACACACTTCTTATGCTTTTCTCTCAAATCCCGAGGTGTTCTAGCAAATTTGGTTCCTATTAATCAATACAATGTTTTTTCTTTTCAAATAAAGTGATAAAATTAAAACTTGTATTCTTAGAACTAGGATGGTGAGTGATTTCTAAATTCTCATCTTAGGTCTCTTAGGTTCTAATCTAGCAATCCTTACCGAGCACTTTAACTTCTTTTATTTTATTCAACCAATATATATGATCTTACATCTTGTGCAATACTTCTCTCTTACTAGCTTTCTATGTGACCCTTGTAGCGAGCTTTGGGCGATGACTCCCAAGTCGATGACCATAGGGCACCGTGTTTTGAAATATCCTAATGAGGCTTAATTGCTCGAGTCCCACAAGCTATAAGAGAAGTGAAGATGTAATTTTCTTTTTTTTTTTTTTTTTTTTTTTGACTCATGTAACGAGCTTTGGGCGATGACTCCCAAGTCGGATGACTTTAGGGCATCGGGGTTTTAAAATACCCTAACAGGCTTAATTGCTCGAGTCAGATATTTTATTTTATTTTTTTATTTTATTTTATTTTTCAAAGTGAGTAGTGCTCGATTCAGATTCCTTGACTACAACCTATTCAACCAAAGATGAGATCCAAAAAACCCAAACCATCAAAATTCCACGAAAACATGTACTAACTTTAACACTCCCAGACTGTTCTCAAACAGTTTGGTTACTAGTCTAAAGATTTAGGAACGAGAATTTTTTTTATAATGATCTAAGTCAATAATATCAACACATACACTCAAGTCATGTTTCCAATAAGTGATAAGTCAACAGTGGCCACGTGCTTCAAATCTAGTCTAGCATGGATAAGTATTGAGGATAAAAGCATGTGTTCAAGTGTTGTCCAATATTCTACTAAAAATGTACTCAACTTCAAACAAATCTCATCATTGGCAAAGCAAGATATTCAACAATAACTATGATTTTTTTTTTTTTTAATAATAATAAAAAACGATTTTTTTTTTTAAGATTATCTAGACCCGAGAAAAAATAGGCAAATTCAAAATACTTAAGTATCCCGATACTTAACCCATTTCAATTAAAATATTACATTGTCCACAATGTAATAACGAAATAAAGTACATAGATGAGGGAAAAGATCAGTTACTCCCCAGAGATAGATGTGGAGAAGATGGATCTGGCTGGTTGGAGGTCCGGTTGAAGTGGATTGAAGTGGGATAGGACTCATGTGCCTTGCAAAGAGGGACATCCTGCGATTGACATAGGGAGGCTTTATAAGGGGATTAAATAATAAATAGAAACTAATAAATTATTTAAACTAATTAAAATTACTATATAGAAAGCAAGTAAATAAAAGGGTTAGAAAATGGGTTGCCTCCCATTAAGCGCTTATTTATAGTCATTAGCTTGACTTATTGTCTTATTGTCCTTCCTCTTCCATTTAACAGCTCCAACCTGTACTTCAGGGATGATCTCTTCAACTTCAACCTTATGTTCACCAACGGCAGACCGTGCATCCGAGCAGATCTGTTTACCTTTGTCTTTCACCTTTTCTGGTGGCTTTGTGTCCCAAAATTTTTGAAGAAGTTGTTCTTGAATTTCTTTAAAGTCTCCACTTGATAACCTGTCCAATAAGAAAGAGGTGGTGGAGGTGTTGAATCTCTACCCAACATATAAAATACTTCCCATTCATGCTGAACTCTCAATGTCAATATGCCCCGTGAAACATCAATGAGAGCATCTGAAGTAGCTAAGAAGGGACGTCCCAAGATGATAGGGATTTCAGCATCCTCAGGCATATCAAGAACAACAAAATCAATGGGAAATAATAACTTTCCCACTCTCATTACCACATCTTCCACTATTCCAAACGGTTTTTTAACAGATCGGTCTGCCAACTGAAGATTAAATTTTGCAGGTTTAACTTCTCCAATTCCTAATCGCCTGAAAATAGAGAGGGGCATTAAATTGATACTTGCACCAAGATCACATAATGCCTTGTCAATCACGAGGTTACCGATGGTAATTGGAATTGTGAAGCTGCCTAGATCATGTCTTTTGTCCGGTAGTTGCCTCTCTATTATAGCATTTACTTCCCCTGTAAGTTGTACTATATCCCATTCTGCCAATTTTTTCTTATTTGAAAGCAGCTGTCTCATATACTTAGCATAGTTGGGCATTTGAGTCAGGGCCTCCACAAATGGTATGTTGATATGAAGCTTCCTTAGATGATCTAGAAATTCTGCACATTGCTGATCCTGCTTCTTCTTCTTTGGATTTAACCTTTGTGGATAAGGAATGGGAGGTTCATATGGTTTGATAGGAACATTTGCCTTAGCCTTTGTGGTGTAATGGACTTTCTTCAATATCTCATCGCTTGCTTTCGGTCACATTCCACGTGCTCCTCGTCGCTGGAAGATACCGTTCTTTTTCTCGCAATCGGTCTTTTTATATGGATTGTAACTGAACCCCACTTCGGTAGTTATTGCATGTACTTGCTCTCTAGGATTGACTTGGTGTTGTTGGCAAGGTACCCGTGGTCTCTCGGATATAGCAAGCGCCATCCGACCCATCCGTGTTTCTAAATTTTTAATTGAAGCGCCTTGATTACGAAGGTTAATTTTGGTCATCTCATGAGGCGATCGCTTTTTTCTATGAATTTATCAGTCCTCTCGATGAATTTACCGAGTGCATCTTCTAATGAAACTCTCTTTTCGGGTCTTTGAAACTAAGAATATTGTGGTCTCATTGTTATTCGATTATCCCTCCGGAAAAATTTGGATGATTACGCCATCCCGGATTAAATGAATTGGAGAATGGATTATTTTGTAGGTATTGACCACCTTGAACATACTCGACTTGCTCGGTTCTGTGAGAGAATAGGACATTCGATGTCTTTGTGATTTGCCCCACTCTTCACATGTTGATTTCTTCGTTTGCATCACATATCTTTGATTGTGACATGCTCTCCACTTTGTGTGCCAAAGAGTCTATTTTTGCGAGATAACGCCGAGACAATGTCTATTTCATGTACCCTGCGCGGGTTTCTTGTGTATGACTCTATCCGATGCCCACATAGCGTTGATGGTAGCTACTCTTTCAAACAACTCTAGAGCTTCAACAACAGTTTTGGTAGATAAGGGCCGTTAGAGGAAGAGTCGATCATACTTTTACATGAAGGAGTAGTCCAAACATAAAAGTCTTGAATTTGTTGGCCCTTGCCAATGCCATGATGAGGACACTTCCTTAGCATGTTTTTGAACTGTTCCACGCTTCATCAAAGGGTTCTGCATTTACGATCGTTGAAATATAGAAATGTCATGCTTGACTTGAAACCTTTGTTTGGTGGAAGAATTTTGTGCAGAATTTTGGGTTAGATCATTCGGTGGTTATGCTATCAATTGGTAGTGAGTCCAGCCACTCAAGAGCTTTGTCCCTAAGAGTATGTGGGAACAAACGTAGCTGGATGGCGTCGTCTGAGATTCCCTGATATTTGAAGTGTTGACATATTTCCAAGAATCTTGAAACATGTGTATGTGGATTCTCTTCAGCCCTGCCATAAAATTGATGACCATTCTGGAATAGATGAATGACGTTAGTCTTCAACTGAAAATTCGGCTGCCCAAAAGGTGGGTAGACAATGCTAGATTGGTTCTGGATAATCTGTGGAGTCAGAAAGTCTCCAACTAGCATATTGTCTTCATCAATCTCCTGTCTCGCCTGAGCAATTTCGTTGTTATTCATCTTGCCTTGCTGTTTTTTGTCTTTTTGGTGTGTCTTTCTTGTCTCTCTCTGCCTACGATGAAAAGTGCGTTCAATCTCTGGATCAATTGGAATTAGAGACCCGTGTCTCACACTTCGCATGCAATGGCCTGAAAAGAAACAAAGTGATAATCTTGAAATAACTAAAAAAAAAAAATAATAATAATAAAAACAATTAAAGCAATTAAATAAGTTCGAATTAGTGTCAAAATAATTGAAAAGAACTAAAACTAAATCTCCGGCAACGGCGCCAAAAACTTGTCAGCGATTTTGTGTCTTTAATAATTCCGCAAGTGCACGGATCGCTCAAGTAATAAAGTGGATTGTGAGTCCAAGTATCGTTCCCACGAAGATTTAGATAATTCAGTTCAATTACAATGACCTTAACCGAATCTATTGAACTTTTGAGGTTTGGTATTTAAGACTAATTAGAATTTGAACTAAAAACAATAAACTAATTATAAATCAAATAACTAAAAATTAGATCAATAAAGATTACTTTAAAATTGAGAAAGAAGAGTACTAGGATCCCGAATCCGTTTATAATCGTTAATTCTTCTATCTTAATTCTTGGTTTTGACAAAATACATCAGTTATGAAGATCAATATCCCTAGATTGTTTAACAGTTTCTCTCGAATAAAATTAAACCTATTCATATGCATGACTCGACTATATCTCTATGAATGAATGCGAATACAAATGAAAGCATTAAATTTATGTGGATACTTAAAGATCACCTAAAGCATAGCGGTATATTTCTATCCCCTATCGGACTTTAAGATAATTAAAATAGTGTCTAGCATGCTTTCGATCTTTCGATAGTAAAACACACCACAACGATCATACAATTATTGCGCATATAATTATAGATTCATATAAATCAAAATTAATTATTCAAAACTATAATGAAATAAATTGTCAAAAACCAAGTCTTAAGATGGAAGAATTTAGATTACAAACTTCATCGTAATCCTAGCACAAAAGAAACTAGCCTAACATACTAATAATAAGAGAAGAAAGAGGAGAAGAAAACATAGAGTTCATCACCCGGATATGAAGAAACTTGAATAAGAAGAACTCTTGATCTTGATCTTCGTTCAATTCTTCAAAGGTTAGTTCTTGATCTTCGTTTCTTGTGTCCGTCTTGTGTTTTTCTCTCCCAAAATCCTCCCCAAAAACACGACACTTGATATGAGGTAATAACTCATATATATACTTACCTAATTGTGCCCTAGAAGATCCCAAAATTCATTAAAATCGTGTCCCAAAGGTTTCCTAAGTGTATCGGGACTCAAAAGGAAAGAAAATTACGTTTCTGCCGAAAATACAGCGGGCGATCGCCCAGTGCAAACACGGGCGATCGCCTGGGCATGATGTTTTACATTCTGCTGTTGGCTGAAGGTGTTGGGCGATCGCCCAGCTTACACTATTTTTTCTGCGGCGGCTGTTTTTCAAATGGCCATAACTTCTTGTAGGAAACTTCAAATTGAGATCCGTAAAAAGTGTTGGACTCGTAATTCAATTATATTTCCAATGATATATCATTTGTATTTTGGAGATTTCTATATCAAAAGTTGTGCTCGAATTTCCCCACATGTTGCTGTAGGTAGTTTCTCAATTCGGTTCTTTAACTTTCTGGTGTTTAATCCATTGATTCAACTCTTCATTGTCACTCCAAAACACCTTAAACTTATTGATTTTATCTTCTTCCTCATGCTCCAATGTTTAGCTCTTAATATTCACTTCAAAAACTTCATTTACTTGTCGAATTCACCAAGTTGTTGCTCTTTCCGTCCATCTTTTCCAATTGTTATTAAACATGTCCAAAACTGAAATATGAAGATTAAAACACAAAATTAAGTAATAATTCAATAAAATGACGGAATAAAAGCTTAGTTTAAAGGTCGAATAAGTGCACAAAATGCACTTATCACGAACCAAAGCAATCCAATTGCACTACAGGAGGGTCAATCCAGGGGTGTTCTGCGGTGCTTTTCTTGCGGCAAGCCAGGACGTCAACAAGCAAACTGCAATAAAACACCTGTTCATAAGGGGCAGCTAACAGAAGAAATGGGGGATGAGGATTACAAAGGCCCAATTTTTGACAAAGAGGTTGAAGAGATTTTAGATTTGGACAAGGACGCTTACGACAGTGCCCCAATATTTTATGAAGAGCCCGGTGTTCAGTTTCGTGAGGAGTGGGCCGAGTCAACAACATCGTAATCTGTTGAATTGTTAATGAAGGCAGCTGGGCAGGAAGAAGGGTTATCACTTAACAAGTTACCAGTATTTAGTGGACCCAAGATACGACATCAAGATTTCAAGCCAAGGCAAAGAAGATGGAAATATTTATTTCACGGAAGACATGTTTGTTTCTGTAGACAATGCAAATCTTGTTTTGGGATGTGTAGTTCTTGACTTTTTCTCTCTGATCTTTGGTCCAGGTGAAGATCAACCTTTAGATATCAATGCAATGAGAGATGAATTTGAGAAACTTGCAAAACAAATCAATTCTTACAAGAAGCACCAGGATCTATTAGGAAAATATATGACAGTGGAAGAGATTGCACATGGATTTTTAAACGTTACCAAAGAAATTGTGTGTTGTCCTGTAAGACAATTGACAGAGATAAGGGTCATGGGACAAGGACCTCAACATGCTCGTGCAATTGCAAGAGCACTGGGTATGAAGGAGGTACTCTTTCACAGGTCATGTGGCATATTAAGTACATACGGGATGGGAATGGTGGATGTTGTGGTTGTGTGCACAGTAGCCATTCCTTCAGTTATGGTTGAACACTTATCTTCAGCTGTAATGCACGGCGATTTTAATTGGTTCTATTTAGTGACATAAGTTGTGAATTTTTAAAGTATATTTTCCCTGTTGGCTTACCAATTAAATTGTCCTTACGAGTCATCGGATGAAGATACAGCACAAGGTTCAAGGACGAATCTTCTCCAACCTGAGGAGAATGAAGAGGTAGCAAAGGCGCTCAATTACACGTCGAAAAAAGACCACCCAGAGCTGGTTAGCTAGGCGCACACGAAGGGATTCTGGTTGCTGGTTCTGATTGCTGTTTTGCTGATTTTATTAATTGCTGATTTATTTTATTTCCCCAGCGTTTTATATCATTCAGGCAATTTTAATTAGTTAGGAATAAGTGTCTAAGTGAGGGTTAAATTTATCTTTAGAGACAGGGTTTAATTTATTGTCAATGCCTATTAAACGTTGTTTTCAAGCATTGTGAGGTCTTGGTTGATTTGCGTTGCAAAAAATTCCCATTCCTCTGCACCACATTCAAAACCAGATATTCCGAGTACAGAGCTCAAAATTAGTCTACCTCCCATACCTTTTACAATGAACGAATCAATGAAAGTTTACTTACTACAGGAAGGTGGAGTTTCATTTATTTGAATCTATCACAAAAAGATTCCAAGAACAAAAAAAAAAGCAATTTTTCTGTGGTAAACTGAAAGCAACTGATATATAACTTCTGAGGAGTAGAAGGTCCGGTAACCATTTTTAAATACGATCATATCTCTTGGTGCCTGATGTGTGAACCAAATTATGTAACTTCTGAAGTGTAGAAAGATAAAACTTTTCACGTAAATGAAGAAATCAACTTACAACTGTTATTGAGGTTGGTTTTGTTCTTGACCTGGGCCATTAAAATCTTCCAAACTCCAGGAGGCTTCTCACTACTGTAGGCGTGCTTAAATGCCTGTAAAGTACACGACGAACAGACGATAGTTACATTGTTAGAAAAGAAGAAAGGAAGGACAACGGGATGTGCAGATAACAAATTAGATACCTGCATACGTGTTTTAGCAAGTTCAATGGGATAGCAACTTGTGCAAGCTAAAGAACGCGCCAGTAATCCAGCCGCTGAAGGTGCATATGGTGTTAAGCTTGGTGCATTTTGTGCAGTAAATTCCTCTAATTGGCTGCGAAATATGTCATAGCATGGTAAGTAGATGCCCACGGCCGCCCACCTATTTGGAAAACACAAAGCTGTCATTTGTTTTACAGCCTAGGAAATTATCAAATCAAAATAATTGACATGCAGTAAATAATGAATTTGCTATATGAAACTATTGGTAATAGACAAACTTACAGTGGGTACAGCAAGTGCTAAGCCAGCATTTGTGCCTCTCCAAAGCTTAGAAAATCCTTCCTGTAAAATATATGCGCATTAAATGTCTAAGAACAATTATAAATCATACTTCAACGTCAAAATGGGTGGTCAAGAAACCTATAGCTTAAGAATGAACATTAAGAGTAGATAAAAGACTTGAAAATACACACTTTGTAAGAATTAATGTTCAAGATCCAATTAGTTGGGTCGGACTTAATTACTCATTATGCCAAATTAATTAATAAGATTATTTAATCGAGCCTAATTGTTGATGAGTTCTAGTTGGACTAGAACTATGGCTACAGTTAGCCCCGCCTATAAATACAAAGGCGCAACATATTAGGGTTAAGAGTTGATCTTTAATTACTTGTTAGCACTTAGTAAAAGACAACCAAAATACAATTACTCCAAAAGGTTCCGCTTTCATCTGTTCTTGATCGTGGAAGTCCAGATCTGTTTTCTTTGTATGGATCATCATTGGAAGCTGGACAATTGGACAGCTGTAGTATTGAAGATCGCACCTCCAACCAATCAGATAATCAGATTTCACGGTGTTCATCAAGGTAAACTTCTATCACCAATTCTATCTAAGTACAAGGTTGATCCAAGCTTATAGGAATTGAACATTTAATTTTCCGTTGTGCATGTATACCTAAATTTCTCACAGTGGTATCAGAGATTACCTTGTTACTTGTTAGAGTTCGTTAGATTATTTTGATAAATTAAATAATAATTGTTATTGATGTATATTAATTTAATTTGAATTTTGACACTAATAATAAAATTTGTGAATTTTATATTTGAAAAACTGAATCTGAAGTTGGTTTTGGGTGTTCGGAACGAGACAACAATGGGCTGGCAGTTGAAGGTGGAGGGTCCGTTGCTTTTGGAAAGCATTGGACGCCGCCGCGAGAATTGATTCTCTTGGCGGCGACCATCGACAAACCACCTTGTTATTAGCAGTGGCAGCTGCTTGCCGCGTCTTGACGCAGTCAAACACGAACAACGCCATTGCTCGACGCTAGCAGTGATGGGCAATGTCTGTGCCGGTGTCAAACATCTTGGAGTGCCACCTACAAATGTTTCGAGGCGTGGTTTGTCTTTGTGGGCCGCCTTGAAGAAAGCGGTGCGAAACCCTAAACTAGTTTCTGCATTTTTGGATATTGGGGGTGGGGGCCTCCCATGCAATTTCCAAAATTGCATGGGAAGGCCCCTAATTTCAAAAGGAGTTCAAATGGTCTCTTATAATTTTAAAAATTTCATAAGAAGGACTTATTCTTTTAAAATAAGAAAGAGGTCCTCTGTGCAATTTTGGAAATTGCATTGAATGACCTCTGTTTTTAAAAATTAAAAGGGACTACTATGTAATTTCAAAAATTGCACAATAGGTCCTTAAGTTTTAAAAGGGAATTAAGATCTTAAATGCAATTTTAAATTTTTTGGAAAATTGTAATTAGTAAATTTTTAATGCTGGTCAAATATTCAAAATTGACTAAAATCGTTTTTAAACCATATTTTGAATTTCTAACCAGATTAAACTTTAACTTATTATTTTATAAAATTGTAATTCTGACCCTATTCAAATTTTATTTTCAATTAGAATATGACTTTAAATTGGAAGATAAAATATATGTTGAAGATCCCCTTTATGAATAAAATTAATTGATTAATTGGATTAATTGATTAATTTTATTATTGAAAAATTAAGTAATTAATTAGATTAATTATTTAATTCCGTCTAGTCCGTTCCAAAGTGTCTAAAAGTTTAAATCTATCTACGTTAAAAGCGCAAATTTAGAAATTAATATATTTTAATATTAGATATTAAAATAGATGTTTAGTGGATGATTATGTACTCGACCCATGTAATTTGTTGTATGGTTAATTATTCTGTTAATTATTGGTTTAGCTGCATGAGCCTATTATTTAATTAATTAAGTTTTCGAGCAATTTATTTATAGAGATTGGCAAAAATATCCGATAGAAATGAATACCCGATCCGAATGGAGCGAAAAATACCGATTGCGGATATTATCGAAATGGATGTTTAGTGGATGATCTCGGGCGGATCGGATCGGGTGCCCGATCCGCCGATCCGATCCGCCCCACCCCACACCCCGAATTTAAAAAAAAAAGATTAAAATATTGAATTTATATTTTGTTTTATATGTGATTTGATAATTAAAATATTTTTTGAATAAAAAATTTATCACCTTCGACATATTGTGGACCTTGCACAAGGTTTAGTGAGGAGGATGATGTTGTTTAAACTCTTATAGTATAGTAGTAAAGCTTGTTTCAATATATTTTAAATTTTTTGAATGCCAAAAAAAAAATATGGATCAATAGATGGATCAGGGCTCTGATCCGCCCCGATCCGTCCCGAAAAATGGCGGATCGCGGGGCGGATTTGGATCTCCTACAATTATTGCAGGCGGATTAATCGTCGATCGCCTGGTTGCCATCACTATTTATTTATTATGGGCTGCATGTCCATCAATCTAGGCATGCGTGCCAACTAGTATAGGATACATGGTGCAGTTGGGCCACAAAGAAACAACTAGTATATGATACAAGTTGCAAAGCAAGAAATGGAGATGATTGCATCTAACATTCGATGAAAGAATGCAACGTCCTTTAGGAATTGACCGACTAATCTTCCTTTTGGCTCAGGAAGATTAGATAGATAAAGTCCATAATCATCCATAGTTGTTATTATTATGTATGATTAATTGCATGTTAGATGTTAATTAATACATATATATATAAATGATGAGACAAACCCCTCTTTATCAAAATATTAAATTCGTATTAAATGGTTAATACAACTTGCCTTCTATTGTTATAGTGAAAAACCAGAGTCCATTATCGATGTCAGTTTGTTGAGTCACTCAAGGCTGCTCGCTCGTGGATATGTTTATCACTATGAAACATTTGATGTTTCTGAACAATTGGTCGAATTTAACTAAAATTTTATTTTTTGTTGAGTCATTCAAGGAAATAGAATTTTAGGAGCACAATCAAGTAAACACATAAGATGTGTGCGAAAATAAGTTGTCTACTTGATGATCTAGGAGTCACATAGAGATGTGATTGATAGAAGTATCTATCTAGATGTTTTATTAAGATTTGTTGAGTTACTCAAAGTTCTAATAAAACAAAAGGGATCCTAGCCCACTGGGAATCTAATCGGTTATATTGATTAATGTTTGAGGGTCATTAATTCAATTTAAACAGTGGGAGTATAATTAATTTAATATAAGTCCATGTTAAATTAATTTTATGCATTTAATTAATTGTTCTATCTTATTATTTAATTGTTGAATCATGAGTAACCATATGAGTTTGAGAGGCATATTGGATGCCAACAAACATATTGGACCAAATTTTCTGGACTGACACCTCATTCTGAGAATTGTTCTCAAGCATGAAAAAGAAAAATTGGATATGTCAATAAGCAGCCAATGCCGGAAGCTCCTATTGAGGAGGCTACGCGGGAACGTGCAGGCTTACAAAAACACAGTGATAATAGTAACACTGCAACATGTGATGCTTGCAGTATGTCACTTGAGTTAGAAAAGCAGCACGAGGGTATGGATGCCTATACCAAAATATATCATTTCAAGGAGTTGAATGATGTACAGTCATGGACTAACCAGTATGAGACATCCAAAAGGTTATGAAGAGGTATGATGGTAAAAAGATCTTCAGTCAATGCTCATGTATTGAAGATGATTGATTATATTTAAAAATTAAATCAATTAAGTTTTACCATGGACCACGAGTTAAGTGTTAACTTAGTTATGCAGTCCCCCCATCTAATAAATTTTCCCAGTTCATTATGAACTTCAACGTGAATAAAATTCAGTGTATCCTACTCGAGCTGCTAAACATGCTGAAAATTGTTAAGCCCAAAGGAATGGGTAAACTTTGGCCATTGATACATCTAATAGCACTAAGAGAAAATCTAAAGGGACCTTTTTGAAAGGATCCAAGAAGGCCAAATTTGTTGGAAAACATTTAAGCAAAGACAAATCCAAGTCTGATGATCCGTGTTTTCACTGTGAAAATAAAAAGACATTAGAAGAAGAATTGCAAGGCATAAAAGAGATAAAACTAAAAGACTCATATCTTTGGCATTGCATACTCGGTCATATAAATAAAAACGCATAACCAAGTTACATAAAGATGAATACTTGGGTTCAAATGATTATGAATCATTTGATAAGTGTGGATCATGCCCGTTGGGCTAAATGACCTAGACACTCTTTTTGGAAAAGTGAGTCAAAGTTGAAGACATTTTTAGTCTTATACATATTGATGTATATGGACAAATGTCTACAGATGCTATAGGTGGCTTTTCTTACTTCATCACATTTATAGATGACCATTCTAGATATGGTTTTATATGCTTGATGGAATTCAAGAGTGAAGCCCTTGAAAAGTTTAAAGAATTCAAGCAAGAAGTAGAAAGGCAAACTGAGAAAAATATTCTAACACTTAGATTTGATCGAGGTGGAGAATATTTGAAGAGTGAGTTTTTAGACTATCTAAAAGAGAATGAGATTCTCTCGCAGTGGACTCTACCTTATACATCAATACAAAATAGTATATCTGAAAGACGAAACCGTACCTTATTTGATATGGTGCAATCAATGGTGAGTCGCGTAGTTATTCCAAAATCGTTTTGGAGATATGCGCTTAACACTGCATGTTATACACTAAACCATGTCCTATCTAAATCGGTCAATAAAACTCCATACGAGTTATGAAAGGGAAAAATACCTAATCTTTCATATGAAGGTTTAGGGATGCGACGCTTATGTGAAGCGTTGAATCAGATAAGCTATGAGCTAAATCTAATAATTGTTTATATGTGGGTATCCAAAAGAAAGTGTTGGATATTATTTCTACAATTCTATCGAGATGAAAGTCATCATATCGAGACTTGTTGTATTCTTAGAGAAGACAATGGGAGCAATGTAGATCTTGAAGAGGTTCAAGAAACCACAAATAAAAGTGACCAATTAAATATTCCAATGGCTGAGCTTGCATCTGATGAAGCACAGATTGAGAAAGTGGGAACTACTAGTTCCCAAGGACACACCAGCTCCGCGTAAGTCGAGCAGAGTCATTCATTTTTCTCTGAGATACAATCTCCTGGTTACTAGTAATGTATTACTAATTGAGGAAGATGAACCTACTACTTACGCAGAATCGAAGTCAAGTGTTGACTAACAGAGATGGCAGGAAGCCATGGAATCCGAAATGAACTTCATGTACGAAAACAAGGTTTGGACCTTGCTTGACCCGCCTGAAGGGGTACAACCTATAGGCTGTAAATTGTTTTACATTTAAAAGGTTGACATGGATGACAATGTTCATACTTTCAAGGCAAGATTGGTTGCTAAAGGGTTTCAAGTAAAGACAATGGATTGACTTTGACGAAACCTTCTCACCAGTAGTCTTTTCTAAGTTAATTCGGATTCCGCTTGCGATAGTAGCATACCATAACTATGAGATATGGCAAATGGATGTCAAGATTGCATTCCTTAACGAGAATCTTAGCGAGGATGTGTACATGACACAACTTGAAGGCTTTGAATCCATATAGCCAAACAAGGTATACAAACTACAAAAATCCAAATATGGATTAAAGCAAGTCTTTCGGAGCTGGAATCTTTGTTTTGATAAGACATTTAAAATGTTTGATTTTATCAAGAATGAATATGAATTATATGTGTATAAAAGGTTAGTGAGAGCAAAGTCGTGTTTCTAATTTTGTGTGTAGATGACATACTTTAGGAAACGATGTCTCCGAAGCCAAAAATCACTAAAATTGTGGTTATCCAAAATTTCTCCATGAAGGATATGGGAGAGGTAATGTACATTCTCGGTATAAAGATCTATAGAGATAGATCTAAGAGAATGCTAGGCCTATCTCAAGATATGTACATAAATAAAATTTTGAGAAGATTTAGTATGGAAAAGTCCAAGAGAGGACTTTGTCCCATTGGGTATGGGATCTATCTCTCAAAAGAGTGTTCAAAACACAGATTGTAAGAGATTTCATGGATATGATTCCTTATGCATCAGTAATAGGATCTATCATGTATGCCATGCTATGTACTCGACAGGATGTTTCATATGCTTTGAGTGTCACAAGCAGGTTCCAAGCGAACCCTGGCGAGAAACATTGGATCGCAGTCAAGAACATCCTTAAGTACTTAAGAAGGACTAAAGACATGTTCTTGATTTATGGAGGAAATGAACTTAGAGTTCAAGGTTATACCGATGCCGACTTTACATCGATAAAGGCGATAGTAAATCTCAATCTGGATATGTATTTACTCAAAATGGTGGTGCAGTCAGTTGGAAAAGTTCCAAACAAGAAACGACTGCTGATTCAACTAAAGAAGTCGAATATATAGTTGCTTCAGAAGTAGGAAAGAAAATGATCTGGATCAAGAAGTTCATTACTGAACTTGGAATAGTTTCTAGCATTGTTGATCCAATAACATGTATTGTGATAACAATGGAGCCATCGCACAAGCGAAGGAACTCAGGTCTCATCAATGATCCATATATATATTGTGGCAGTATCATCTCATCAGGGATATAATCTTAAGAAATTATATAAAGATAGAACTTGTCCTAACATATGATAATGTAGCAGATCCTTTGACAAAGTTGTTGTCCAAGACAAGCATGATGGTCATGCTAAATTTGATGGTATTAAGATACCTAAGTGATTGAATTTAGTTTGTATGGGACATTTTGTGACATACTCTTTGTTAGACATTGAAGTATATGAACAAATTGATTAGTTAAATGCTTGTCTACATTATAATGGTAGATCTATTATTTTTAAATTTTATTATTTAAAATAATAGAGTTCGAAGAAAAGTTCATAGTAACTTATTAATTACAAGGTGTTGTGATTGTGAGATACAATTTATAAATGATTTATTCTTGAAATATCCCTAGTCATAGTAATAATGAGATACATATATCATTATTGTGGATAGACTAGCATGTGTTGCATTTCTTTTAAAGAAAGTAGGCGATCTCACGGGCTAAGATGTAGAGGGACATCCGAATGAACACATGAATGCATTGTTATGAGAACATGACATTGGATGATCCGCCTAGAGATTCCACAAGGATAACTATCCAGCGTCGGTGGTAAATCTCTAATGTGCGGTTGTGGATTTGGTCCTTTGACTTGAGGACATCATAGAATCTTATGTGAAGACCACTATACTTTGGCAAGCGTTTGATGGGGCTTGAAGATTTGAGTCACCCAGAAGACGTCGTACGGGTATAGTGAGAATCATATGAAGGTTGTGAATGTCCAATATGAGGATTCGTCACTTCTGGAAAGTAGGAGATTATAACATGCATTTTGCCTACTTAAGTTGATATAAATTTCCTCTGCCGGGGTGGAGTTATAAGTTGAAAATATTTCAATCATAACTAGATTAGATCAACAAAGAGTTGGGGTGAATAATATGATTGGTTGAAATGAGATTGACGCTGATCCATATCTCTTAACCAATTGGGTTATATTGATGAAGGGATTATATTTCCACGATAACCGCACATATATTAGTTCTTTCATACCACATGACATTTTCCTTCACATGGATTGCCTTGACACATTGCTAGATGTCAATCTTGGACGGCGATGTGAATTGATCGATCTCGATGAATCGATGAGAATATCACTACGTTTGCCATCGTGAATGGAAACCTAATGGTCACACACATAAGGCGAGAATTGAGCATCTGGAGTTGGACCTTGTCCAAGTGGGAGATTGTAAGAATTAATGTCCAATGTCCAATTAGTTGGATCGGACTTAATTACTCATTGGGCCAAATTAATTAATAAGATTATTTAATCGGGCCTGATTGTTGATGAGTTCTAGTTGGACTAGAACTAGGGCTTAGGTTAGCCCCGCCTATAAATACAAAGGCGCAACATATTAGGAGTTAATAATTGATCTTTAATTACTTGCTAGCACTTGTAAAAGACAACCAAAATACAATTACTCCAAAAGGTTCCGCTTTCATCTGTTCTTGATCGTGGAAGTCCAGATCTGTTCTTGCTATGTGGATCACCATTGGAAGCTGGACAATTGGACAACTGTGGTATTGAATATCGCACCTCCAGCCAATCAGATAATCAGATTTCACGGTGTTCATCAACATAAACTTCTATCACGAATTCTATTTAAATACAAGGTTGATCCGGACTTATAGAAATTGAACATTTAATTTCCGCTATGCATGTATATCTAAATTCCTTACACACTTCCCATTATATGTATATGTGCATTTATATATACACACTGACCTGTCGAATAACTTTGTAAAAGACATCCAGTGTTCCTTTGTAATGGAAACAATCAGGCGGACAAATTGCTACTGTACCATGAACACCAGCACGGGTGCACGAGGGTGAACACCTTAGATCAGCAAACATCTGGCAAAGATATTGGAATACAGTAAATGGAACAGCAAGTAAACTCTTTACACAATACAAATATTATGCATCAAGATATCTTGTTAATTTAAGGACTTAAAAATTCATCAATTCTGAAAGAATAGATCTATACATAATTATTAAACTATTAAATTATAGAAGAAAAAGAAAACTATGTCCATGGAAATCAGTTAAACAAAGAGGGCCTGATGCTCTAATCTTCTGAATCATTATAAAGAATGTAGGATTAATAAATAGAGAAGACACTAACACTTGCCACAGAAGTATACAGCGACTGCAGGATACTAAAACATTGAAAAAACAATTAAGATAAGAGCATCTCCAATGTATTCTATGGATTCCTATCTTGGTGGACGAATGTTGAAAGACTTCTGGTCTGCGTGGCATTGATGTCTAATGAATACATACTCAATCTCAAAATTGGTCTCCAATGCATTGTGTGGGTTGCTATCTACGTGTCTTTTTCTTTTCCCTTAAAATAAAAAAAAAAAACCAGATTTAAGTCTGTATAGGAAATATAAATCTACATAGGAAAGTTAAATTTGCTAAGTCAAGCTAGGTATGAACTTTAGACAATCAATTTTGAATCTAGACGGAACTTTAGACAATCAATTTTTTTTTTCTGCCACGTCAAGCTAGATGAAGTCATTGTTAGCTTGCATTGAAGATTAAATTTTTTAAACACCGTATGTTTTGATTATGTGGCACAATATTTTAAGCAATCTATAGTTGCATTGAGGATGCTTTAAAAAAATACATACCATGTTTGGTCCAAAAACAGCCAAGCGACTTGTAATATTACTTAAGGGATGCGAGTAAGGAACTCCAGCAGCCTGTGCCTGAAATCTCGTCTGAGAAAAATTATCAAATGTAAATTATCGAATAACAATTGGATTTTTCAAATCTACAAAAGATATTCAGATATATGATTTCCTTTCGGCACTCAATAAAACAAAAAGTAAAATAAGCCTATTTCACAAGAAAGTAAAAAAATGTTACTCAACAAAATCATAATTTTAGCCAGATACACAAGTAAGGAGAAATTAAAAGTAGAAAACCATCTGTTACAATTGAGTAGAGATTAATAAAAGAAAGTTTGCTCATGAGTCGTGGGAGAAAAGGTGTATTGTGATAAGTGTATAAAGACTGGATGGAATCAAAGACTTATAGATGATGTATTCGGGAGTTTAGTTCCTGCGATGACCCGTAGCCCTTCTATTTCTAGATTCAAGGTCCCTGCAAAAGGTTTGGCAAAGCCCAATCAAAGAGAAAATAAAAAGCAATGACCAGACCGGCAGAAGTTGACCTTTAAGCCAAACAAAAGAAAATGGGTAATCTAGTGTCTATTTATTATACAATTGCTAGTGAATTTCTCGAGAATTTATTGATTTTTACCATGTTTTAATGTCTTACGAACAACTCTGAGCTTAGAAAACACATTAGCGAAGAACATAGTAAAAACGGGTATTAAACAACAAAAGGAGTGAACTTTTTAGAGCACCACGAGAAAATTTATGGATTTCCACCAAACATAAAATATAACATCAAAAAAGTTCAACACAACTTACGAATCGCAAATCGGAGTTGTATATCAAAAGTTATGTACATTTGAAGTTGGGTGGACAGGCTAACAGAGCCAGCCAGCGCTGGTTCCATAACTTTAACGGCCTCACAGCACATGCACTCGCCGGGAGGCACGCGCACGCCGCCGGTCGCAGAGTTCAACCTGAAATCTGTTAGCTGATATTTCAGGGGTACTTTTGGCATCTTGGATGGATGAAATTTGAAGGGTCTTGAGACTCCATATATACCTAAAGTTGGGGGCATCAAATTTATGCAATCTTAGAGATAAACAACACTATATAAAAAAAATTTAGCGTTTCGGGCCAAGAATTAATTGATTCAAGGTTGAAGTGGGAGATTTCAAGTTGATGATTGGGTTCTTGCTTCAAGATTCAACGTGGGATTTTCATCAATTCAATATTTCCACCATTAATTCCCGGTGATGTTCTTATTTCCAATTCAATTTCATGAAATAATGTAATGGATGATGAGTGGCTAGGGGACAGTGGATATAACCTTGTTTAATTTTAATTTTCGAGTTTTGACTCTAATTATGATTTTGCGTTGAAGTTTTATCTAGGATTTAATTGCTTTTCATGAATTTGGTCAGTTTATGAATTGTTTGTGAATTTTGTCAAAAGCAAGAGGTAAACACCAATTTAACACTAACTCTAAAAATCGTGAACTTACATAAGAGATAGAGATATACTTTCATGATTTGTGTAGTCTTTGATTGAGTTTCTTGCGATTGAATGCACTTGGATAGTAGAGATACAGTAGATTTACTTGTTTGAATAGATTTGATACTACTCATAGTGAGATTGTCAAATATTTTAAATAAATTCGATTGTCAACACGGATGAAATAATTGTCATAGCTCAGTAGGAGAAATGAAACATGATAACTACGGTGAAATCGTGAGTCCGAATACTTTCAAAATCATCAAGTTTTCTCAATCTCTGATTATTGATCACTTCAGTTAATTATCAATTTAGATATTAGTTTAGTAAAAAACTAAAAACCAATTTCCCTTTTAGATTTTTGCACGATTCAAGTAACAAATAGAATTAATTAGCTTAATAGATGTCATGGAAACGATACTTGGTTCACTTTTATGCTACTTGTCACGATATCTTGCACTTTATCTTTTTGATCAGATGTTCATCTTAAAATCAATTATCATTTTCATTCAGAAGTAGCATAATTCAACTTGACTAGTAAGACGAGGAAACTCTAAAATGCAACTTGGCGACAATTGAACCTACGGAGAAGAATACTAGTAAATTCATGGCTTTTATATGTCGCATAACGAGACTGACATTCAACATAAAGCATGAACAAACCTTGGCAACGTCAAGAGGGTTGACCAGAATGACAGAGAAAAATGCTGCCCCAGCAGCAGAAAATGCACGGCCGGGAAAACCCAATTTGCCATCCAAGGTTGTGTTCGAACGGTAAGTATGAGGCTGCAGGGTATCAGAGGCTTCAATTCCATTGGCAGACATCATCAGTTAAGAAATCAAAGATACGTAGTAATCAATTTCAACAATTTTGCAGGACTGCTCGGCTGCTTTTAGCCACAGGTTCTCCGTCTGCTTGGATTCTTCTAACATCCTGGATTTTAATCTCTCTGTTTAATTAACTTCAGAATCAAAGATGGATCAACCTGAAATAGAAGCAAATCATCACAATATACACACATTTTCAGGAAATTTTTCATAAAATACACTAGTACGGCTTACTTACTTACGGTAGAATCCGACCGTACAAACTTGTTTGTTGAAGAAGGTAAAAGATTGTAAAGAGAAGTTTGAAGAATGATGAAGAGAACAATTGAGAATGAGAAATTTGAGGAGAAGGTGAGAAGGTTGAATGGAATGAATTTTTTGAAAGACAAGTGTATATGCTATTTTTGTGAGTGGGTGGATGGTGATTATCATCAAACATGTAAACAAAATTTTGGTTATTTTCAACTTTTTAGGAAACAAAATCAGCAAAATATGATGGGAAAAAAGACCAGTAACGGAAACAATTTTGAACACAACAATAAAAATAAAATCCAAACACCCAAAGCACACAAATGACAAAACAGAGCATCAAAATTTATTGAATTATGTGCTACGCACTTTCAATCCTTTAGGAACTTTCATGTATATGTCACTATCAAGTGAACCATACAAATAGACAATTATTACATTCATGAGGCGCATATCAAGCCTTTGCGATACAACTAAACCGATTAAAAATATAAATGTTATTGTGTCCATTACGGGAGAATATGTTTCATCGTAATCGATTCTAGGTCTTTGTGAGAAACCTTGTGCTACAAGTCGGGCTTTGTACCGAGTAATTTCATTGTTTTCATTTCGCTTTCTTAGAAATATCCACTTGTATCCTCTGTGGATAACATTTCAAGGGTTCGGACTACAGGTCCAAATACTTTGCGTTTCTCCAAAGAATTTAATTTCACTGTATGACTTCTTTCCATTTTTGCCAATCATTTGTACGGACTGTGGTTCAGGCTCTTCACTTTGAACAATATCAAGAGCTATGTTAGAAGCAAAAATATTGTCTATAACAATATCCTTTCGTTCCCATAATTTATGAGATAACACATAATTTATTGAAATCTCATGATTTTCGGACACTTGTGGTTCTTGAGGAACCATATTTTCAGGATTTGATTGACCAACCTCTTTAAGTTGGTTTTTCTCTTGTACCTTTCTTTTTCGAGGTACCAAGTCTTTAGCACCAACAGGTCGGCCACGTTTTTGGCGTATTTGTGGGTCACTTGCTATCACAGATTGTCCTACAGGAACACCTATTTTTGCTAGAGTATTTGCTGCTGGGATATATGACTTTGTTACTTTTCTTGTATCAACAAATGCATCAGGCAATTGATTTGCAACATTTTGCAGATGAATGATCTTTTCAACTTCTTGCTCACATTGATTACTTTTCTTTGAGATAATGTTGGTTCATTCCAACAAATTTTACATTGTTCTTGAGAATGTAGCTTTGCTACTCCCAAAGTTGAAAATTTTGTTTCATCAAAATGACAATCTGCAAATCGTACAGTAAATAGATCACATGTTAAAAGTTCAAGATACCGACGATAAAGGGTGAGTCAAATCCCACATAAATTCCAAGTTTTCGTTAGGGACCCATTTTAGTAGTCTGTGGTGGTGAGATTGGTACTTGGACCGCATAACCGAATACTCGTAAATGAGAAATATTAGGTTTCTTGACCAAGTACAAGTTGTAAAGGTGAATATCGATGATAAGCGCTGGTCTTATACGAACCAATGATGCAACATGTAATATAGCATGACCCCAAACGAAGTGGGAGTTTTGTCCTCATAAGTAATGGCACGGCAATAAATTGCGACGCTTGATAAATGATTACGCTAAGCCATTTTGTGTATGTACATGCGAATCGAGTGTTCAATGTCAATTTCAATTGACATACAAGAATCATCAAATGCTTGGGATCTAAATTCACCAAAGATTATCAAGCAATTTTCTTGATTGAGTATTCGTGAAATTGAGTTCGCAATTTTATGATTTGAGCAAGTAGTCTAGAAAAGTGGCATTTCTTGTTGAAAGCAAACAAACATGGGACCATCTTGTTGATGCATCGATCAAAATCATAAAATATCGAAATGGTCCACATGGTAGGTGTATCGACCTACATATATCTCCATGAATTCTTTCCAAGAAAGTGGGAGATTCAAAATTAACCTTTATAGATGAAGGTCTAATGACTAACTTGCTCTTGTAACAAGCAACACATGGATAATTATCGTAAAAAGAATCTTCTAGTTCTTTAAAGGATGTCCATGTGAATCGTTAATTATTTCGTCGCATCATTGTAGCTCCCCGGATGTCCAAGTCTATCATGCCAAAATATTAAACTTTTGGGATCAATGAACTTCTGGTTCACAATATTATTTATTTCAATCGTTTTCATAACTGTATAATATATCCCGGAATGTAGTGCTAGAAGTTTTTCATGTATCCGCTTCTGGCCAGATACAAAAGAAGTTATGCAAAGATATTCAACACCGTTTTCTTCCATTGTCTCAATATGGTATCCATTGCAGCAGATATCTCTGAAACAGATCAAATTTCTTTGAGATTGACTAGAATAAAGTGTATCATCAATATATAATTTTGTATTATTTGATAAAATAATACAAGCTCTTCCAGAGCCTTCAATGATATTCGATTCACCTGCTATCAGGATAACTTTATTTTCTACGAGCATTAAGTCTAGAAAATACTTTTTGTCCTGAAGAATGGTATGCGAAGCTGCACTATCGGCTAAACAAATATCTCGGTAATTCATCCTGAATTTATAATCAAATAGATCATTTTAGAAATGAAGTTTACAACGGAAAGAATTTAAACATAAAGAAATACTTTGATTAACCACGAAATAGATCACTAAAACAAGTATCAAAATTTAAACAAAACAACAAAATAAATTGTAACATAAATTTGCCAAAACAAGACTGTGTGATAAACTAATCAATATTATTCTCAACATGATCAGTAATGCCATTAGTGACAAAATCAGAGACATCTAAGTGAGTTACATCTGTTGAATAATCAACAAAATTTGTCTCAATTGAGCCTTTTCCTTTGATTGATTGTTGGTAAAGATCCACAAGATGTTTTGCCGCACGGATTGTACAGTGCACGAGACCAATGCCCTTTCATTCCACATCTATAGTAACTTTCTTCGTGCTTCTTTTGAATGTGATAGGTTTCTAAAGTTGCTATTTTGTTGCCGATAGTGTTGCTTATCACCTTGTCCACGATAGTGACCACGCCCATTTCCACGCCCGTAACCATATCCACGCCCACGCCCACGCCCACGTCTATCCGCGCAAGCGTCCATGTTCATGATATAATATTGCATTTGCTTCGTGCAATGTTTGTGGAACCGCTTGGGCGTAGCCCGTGATTTTTCATTAGCAATTCATTGTTTTGTTCAAAGAACTAAAAGGCAAGATATCGATCGTAGTACTTTTTAAAACCACGCCACGATATTGTCAGCTCAGTAGAGCACATTTGAGGCATGAAAAGTAGAAAATGTCTTTTCTAACATATCCTCTTCAATGAGATTTTCTCCACATAGTTTTAATGTTAAAGATATCCTAATAGTTCGTAATTGTACTCATTGATAGTTTTAAAATCTTGCAGACGAAGATGTATCCATTCATAATCTGGCCGTGGAAGGACAATGGTCCTTTGATGATCAAATCTCTCTTTGATATTTGTCCAAAGAGTTTGTGGATCTTTCACAGTGAGGTACTCAATTTTCAATCTATCATGGAGATGGTGACGGAGGAAAATAAGTGCTTTTGCACGATCCTACAGAGATTCTTTATTTCTTTCGTTTATCGTTTTACCCAATCCTTTTGAGATAAGGTGGATGTCAGCGTCAAGTGTCTATGATAGATAATTCTTTCCTGATATGTCGAGGGCAACAAACTCAAATTTTGTGATGTTGACTACAGCTATATAATGAAAAAGAGAAAAATTAATTTTTAAAATAAGATGTATAAATGATAGTCAAATTGATCAATATAAATGACAATAAAATTAAATGTCATTTATAAGCAAATAATATTAATATAATGATCATTATTGAATTATATAAATTTGCTCTTTTAAATTACATAATTAGTTATAAAGAGAATTTCATTACACCACTTTATATTTATTAAATTAGCACAACTTAATTGTACATAAAACAAGAGTTACAATTTTCATAGAATAAAAACAATAGAATTGGCGGTGCCTAAATTTATTATCATAATGGAAATGTAAATGGAAATGATATATACGTCTATTTGTCCAAGGCGGTTATGGAAATGAAGCAATAATTTAATCCCTACATTATCAAACTTGTAATCATGATAAGCCTGCAACTGTGTTTAATTTGGAAAATTTTCTTGACGCTAGCCGCAATTTCAATTTCCAAGGAGTTTGAAAAAAAAAAAAAATCTGACATAATTAATCACTTGGCAAAAGTGATATTGCAGTACTATTCCAGTTTTCAAGAAAGCAAACATTTGCCTTGCCTTGTGTACGTCTACATATCCCATAATCAAATAACACACACATACTATACCCATACTTATTAAAATAGTAGATTCAAATGGATTCTTTATACAATATTTAATTATATTTAATTATACATAAGCACATTTAGAGATAAATTAACGTGTACAAAGCAACATAATTATATTTTGCTAGAGTAATTTAATTATTTAGATGGTAAACATTATATAAGATAGTATATAATTAGAACCATTTCAAATAAATTAACGTGTACAAAGCAACATAATTATATTTTGCTAGAGTAATTTAATTATTTAGATGGTAAACATTATATAAGATAGTATATAATTAGAACCATTCTTTGAAACGATAGAATCACTTAAGAGGTACAACAACATATATGAATATGATAAATTTAAAAAAAAACCATCCTAATGGCTGAGCCATGGAGGCAAGAAAAAACAATATATGTAATAATTAGATCTATCCTAATGGCAGAACCATGAAGGAAAGAAAAAACAGTATATGGAATAATTAGGTCCATCCTAATGACAATGCCATAGAGGACAAACATGAAATATTTAGAACTATCCAAATGATAAAATCATGGAGGTATATGAAATATTTAAAACTAGTAGAACCAGCCTAAAACCATGCATTTAGGTGGTAGGACCAGTTTTTAGATAGTAGAATAAGATATACTTAGAACTCACATTTGTCAATTCAAAGCTAAAGAATATTTCTTGCTTTATTTGGCTAGAGTCTTCGTGTTGATAACGTGTTATAAATCTAAAAAGAAATAGAAGATAACTAGAGAGAGAACAGTTCCCAAATTATTAGTACTTTTTAATTCACTGCTAAAACAATCAAAAATATCGAAAAACTGCTAAAATTTCAAAACCCTTTTCTTCCTTTCCCAAGTAAACAATATATTTTAAGGTAATTATATTCAATTTTTATTATTTACGCCATGTTTTAATTGCAATAAAAATCTCTCATCCTTCTGATATTTTGGCACTTATATCCTCAACTTATTTTCGTCACAATTTTATCACTAGCTTTTAATTTAATTTCAAATCTTGTATAACAATTTTTGTCCAAATATTCTATTAATATATATTGCATATTAAAATAAGAGCAAATATTTTATCGAAATTTTATATTTATTATTTATTTTGCTTATTTAAAAATATGAAAGGCAAAAAATCTTTCTATACCATCTTAATTAACTTTTTTTACAGAAATCATCGTCAAAGACAAAAATAAAATGTGCAAATTAATAGGTTTACAATAAGAATATGATAAAAAATAGCTGATGAGATAAATGCAAAAATAAGTAATAATTAGAGATTTTTTTTGCAATTAAAATATAGTGTGGTTAAAAAAAATGTAATGATATTTTAATTCACTGCTAAACCAATCAAAAAATAGAAAAATGATAAAATTCGATCAGCACTTAATGCCTGGCCACTCTCTGATTGGATATAATTGTATTAATGTTTGTTTGGTGGAGTTTAAAAAGTAAATATTTAGGGGATTTTGAAAAAAAAATAATTGTGATGCTATGAAATATGCGGTTGAAAATGAGTTTGAAAAAAAAGAGAGAGAGAGAAATTTCCCAACATGCTCTTATTTGGGAAGAAAAGAGCAGAATTTGTAACTTTTTTCTTGCATTTATGAGGCTGTACATGTTAGAGATACTCTCAAGGCGCCCAACACGAAGATCAACTTCCCCAACTGGTTATGTTTGCAAACTCAATAAAAGCTATTTATGGTCTAAAACAAGTTCCACGAGCTTGGTTCACTAGATTGTCCACAGCTTTACTTGTTAGAGATACTCTAAAAGATCGCCCAACACGAAGATCAACTTCCCAAAGATCTGCAACTGATTCACTCTCCTAAAGATCAGTTGTTACGTCCATTTGTATAATCTGTCATGTGTAATCCTTATCCTCATTTGAATTTTGAATATTTTGTAATCCTTCACAAGCAACAAACTGATGTTGTTGCTATACGTCTGTACTGTATATATAGTTGATCAATCAAGCTGTTTTGACAAGTTGCCAAAACTCATTTCTCTCTAAAATCTTTCAGTACAATGATGAAACGGAAACCATAACGCACAAACAAAATTAAAATTAAGGTAATAAATAGCATGAAAAATGAATAAGAAAAGGACCTTGTGATCTCAGCTTTGATTCACAGGCACCTGAATTGGGCTCAAAGGCTTTTTTTTTTTTTTTTACGTTTTTCTTTTTCTGGAGGAAGAAGAGAACCAGTATTTTTCCAAGTTTCTTGGAGAAGAGGAAACCCAGTGGAGAGAAAAATAAACTCGTCCCACCACATAATGTGTGTGTGTGTGTGTGTGTGGTGGGGAGTGGGAATATCCATTTGGAGTGCGTTTGGCCTGCCATTGAAATATTCGTGCCCAAAATGAAAACGTCCTTGGTATAATTAATAGTTTGTTGGTTAACTTAGGTCCGTTTCATAGAGATTATTAACCAGTTTATGAATTAATATTAATTTATTTGAGTCAAAATTATTAAAATTTTAAATTATTTTAATGTAAAATAATAAATTTATCTTTTTATTTTGAAATGACATTTTGTTGATTAAGAGTAATATGTTCATTTCATGTTAAAAGTAATTTGAAATGTTAAAAATTTTGGCTGAAATAAACCAATTTTGGTTATAATCTCTATCAAACGGGAGCTTAAATTATAAATTGATATATCACTTCTTTACAGTAGGATCTCGATCGCGTGCTCTATTATGATGATGGGCGATGAGCAGATTTTGTAAATGATCGATAGAGGAGAATGAGGAGATGGAGGAGATTATCAGATTTTGGAGATAATCGGTAGAGGAGAATGATCGGTTGAGGAGATAGAGGAGATGAGCAGATTTTGGAAATGAACAGTTGAGGTAGATAATCGAATCAGGGAGATGGATTAAAGTAGTCAGCAAATTTTGGAGAAATGAATTTATGAGGGGAGAAATTGAAGAACGTAGTGAAACACGGATATTTAAGTATTTTTTTTCTTCCTGTAGCGAAAAATACTTCATGTGATCGTGATTAAACTAATTTATAAAATAAATTAAATTATAATTTAAGTTAGTTATATTGGTCAAATAATTTTTTATCTATATATTTCTTAAAACTCACAACTAATAAAAAATAATTTCAGTAATGTCGAATATGCACTAAGGTGTACAAAGAAGATTGTAGTATTAGTCTTCAATTTATTGACTTAGTAGCATTTTAAACCTATATTTTTACCGTTGTCTCGAAATTAAAAGACCGTTAAGCAATTAATTTTTGGAAAAATTCAGTGTCAGTCACTGTTGTTACACTTATGGGCTCTAAAATCATATGGCCAAAACTTAATTCAATTAAAATCACATTTTAGCGCTAAAAAACCAACATGCCCATGCAATTACAAAAAACTTTAATTCAATGATACTGTTTTTTATTATACTGTTTTATTATGATGCTGTTTTTTGTGATACGGTTTTATCTATGATACAATTTAATTTAGATTATGTACATTGGTATATTTATACCATACTTTTATCTTTGATAATGTTTCAACATATGATACTGTTATTGAATGCAAACAGTATCAATGATCTGTACCACTAATAGAGCATTTTAAGAACAGTATCATTACTTCAACCATTAAAATATTTTGTACTTAGTTTTATATATGATACTATTTTATCTATGATACTGTTTTATTTAGATAATGTGCTATGATATACTTATACCATGCTTTTATCTTTGATAATGTTTCAACATATAATACTATTTCAATCTATGATATTGTTACTGAATACAAAAAGTGTCACTAATCTTGTAATACTAATGGAGCATTTTAAGAACAATATCATTACTTTAACCAGTAAAACATCTCTACTTATTTTTATCTATGATATTACTTTATTTAGATAAAGTGATATGTTATACTTATACCATGCTTTTATCTTTGATACTGTTTTATTACAATAACGTTTCAACCTATGGTATTGTTATTGAAGTATCATTACTTCAACATTTAAAACATCTTGTACTTAGTTTTATCTATAATACTGTTTTTATTCAAAATGCCGTCGTAGATACTGTTATTTTATTGGATTGTAGTTTGTGTATGTGATACTGTTTTATTAAGATACTTTCATTTATAATACTGGTATATTAAGATACATTTATATATGATACTATTTTAGTGTGATACTGTTAAGACATGACAAACTAAATATTACTGTTTTAAGCTAGAGAGACGACTTCAAATTACTAAAATCCATCGTCAGCAGTGGCAAAGCGGCTGTTCATGACCGGCTCGTCGAGACAATTTTGAAAACTTATTATAATAGAAATTATGAGTACGTATACGAATTCTATGTCCGTGTTTGTTATGAGACAATTTTGAAAACAAATTATAATAGAAATTATGAGCACGTATACGAATTCTATGTCCGTGTTTGTTATGATATGTTTTCAATAATACAGTATCAAACAACACACATGACTAACAACACAAAGACTAATCTAATGGTCAATTTTCTTCAGAGCATGTCCACGTCAAACTTTTTCAACAGCAAATCATGGCCATTTACAACAATTCAAGCTGCTATTTACAGCAACAAATCATGGTCATTCTACAGAAATTCATCAAACAAATCATCCTTATTATTTTCTATAATACATTATCATCCCTACAGAATTTCAAGTTGCTATTTACAGCAACAAATCATGGCCACTCTATAGAAATTCATCAAACAAATCATCCCTACAGAAATTCAAGCTGTTATTTACAGTAACAAATCATGGTCACTCTTCTTCACTTATCATTACTTTACAATCTACTCATAGACATCACTCCACTCCACTTCTCTTCTTCAGTGCCGATGCAGCTATTACTTCTTCTTCTTATTTTTTCATATTATGCCATTTTACCTTCTCTAAATTTTGCATTTACAGTTGCAAAATGCTATTGTCAAATTTTTTGTTACTCACTTGCAGTCTTATTATTCCCAAATCGGGTGTCTTCGTTTGGTATCAACTATGGTCAAATTTCTAACAATCTCCCAACCCCGGACGCCAGACAAGCCCGAGAGTAATCCACCTCCACCGTAGAAGAAGCACTCTCTGTAAGCTGCTCAGTCACGGCGAAGGAGGTTGTGGAGGTGGAAAAAGCTGCCACCGCACAGTAGAAGAAGTACTCGCCGTAAGTGGAGGAGATTTGTGGAGGTGGAAAAAGTCGATGGAAAATATGGATCACATGGATAATTTTGGGATTATTTTTTAATATTGCTCAAGAATAAGACTTAAATCACAATTTTGTGAAATATTTTGACATAATTTGAAAAAAGTCACCTATAGATGACTTATATGCAATTTTTCCTTAATTTTGTACTAAAAATAGAGCACGCTCATTAGCCCAAATCTTCAATTTCAGGCTCCACTTTCCTCTTTCTCATATATAATCACTGCATTTGAAATTTCAACTAAAGTTTTGTAACTCGTGGCCCATACGGACGTGATTTTAGGGGCGTATGGCGAATTCTATAAATTTGGCCTCCAATAAACTCTTCAAAATATGCAAGTTTTTTTACCAAACTAATTGTTAACTTAAAACTTAAAAAAAAAAGTATTATACAAAATATTTACATTATAATCAATTAACAAAGCCGAAAATATTCTAAATTATCACTATCTCTTCTTTTGTTGAGATTAAAGTATTTATCAATATCTCCAACTTGACTTTGAACTAATGCAATTCCCTTCCTTTGTTTTTTTTTTTTTTTTTTTTTTTTTTGGATCTAAGCCTCGTCTTTATGAGGCATGGCTAGCTTAAAAAATTAATAGTAAAATATTTCAACAACTCACAATTAAAGTCGACAAGACGACAATCATATAAGCCGACAAAACTTCTACTATTTCTAATAAATCAATAAATAAGACCAGAAAAATTCATTGCTTACCTAAGAGTGGGACTTGAGCGACAATTATAAAATTACATAGTATGATACTTTGAGAACTCCATCGTCACAACTCACAATTCTGAAATCAAACCAGAGCGTGATTGTTAATCAGCAAATAGATTCAAACTATATAGTGGTTAATCATCAAATCAAATCACTAGTTGCTGATCTAAGACCATCTTCAACCCATAAAAGTGGTGCAACTTTCACACCAAATATATATGTCATCTTTGCACCAAATGAACATTGTACATTCTCTTTCCTTTTTTTTTAATTCTCAACAATTAATTTATTTCAAAAATTATTTAATTATATAGTTTATTTATATTAAATGTATAAATTAAAAATTACATTTATTTACCTAAATTATTGCATTTATTAAAAAAAATAAAAAATAAAAGGCACAATACTCAATATCACAATTTAGAAAAAAAAAAATATTTAACATAACAAAAAAATTTCATAACAGATACAAATATCCAAATAACAAACATAAAATATAATTAATTTTATCATTTTATTCTCAGAATTAGTATATTTATCCCACAAATGATTAATCAATGCATTTGAAATACAATGTGGGCCTATTTATTTTTTATTTACTGATGTCGAGCAAAGAATTCTTGAAATCGGGTATCTTCATCTACAATCACCTCAACTTCTAAAGTTGGCATTTCCACCCAATCTCCAATTGACGCTTCAACACCACATTCATATTCGATAATCATGTAGTGCATAATAATGCACACAGTCATTATATCATGTAATACATGTTTATTCCAAACCATGGTGGTCTTGTGATTATTACAAATCTTAATTGCAGAACTTCAAATGCTCATTCTATGTCTTTTCTACAACTTTGTTGTTTCATCGCAATTTTTTTAATACGTAGATTATGAACTGTTTGTACAAGAGTAGAGTACTCGAGTATATACTATCAGCTAAATAATAGCCGGTATTATATTCTTGTTCTTGTATGACATAGTTAGCCAGATGAGCAATACTTTGAGCGAGGTTGGAAAACATATGGGATGCCTACCAAAATGTGCGTGCTATAACCAAAGATCATAATCAGCTACAACCTCGAGGATAGCTGTTGGAGATCCACTATGGCCTATATGTTGTCCTGCCCAAGCTGTTGGACAATTTTTCCACTTCCAGTGCATACAATCGAGACAACCCAACATTCTTGGAAACCTACGTTGTTTACCAATATGGAGTATCCTCGCAACGTCACCAGGGTTTGGTGACCTCAAATACTGCACCGCAAACACCCCACAAGCTTTCACAGGCACAATGGTTACTTTGCATCATCACAACCAAAGTCTCCCACTTAGGGTCTCCCACATCAGAATATCCTAGATTATCTTCATTTTCTCCTGATATAATTGAAGAAGATATTGGTGATACTTCGAATCAACAACCTATTGGGGTAAAAAAAAAAGCAAAAGGAAAAAAGAAAAATGATGAAGAAAATACTAATATGATTGTAGAACTGAGAGAAGAAAATCGTCAAGCTGGTTCAAATTGTCAAACAAGGCCACGAGGATAGGCAATAGAATTTCTATATCAAAATGCTTCGAGCTCAAACCGAGGCAAAAAAGTGAACGTGGTAGAATATCGAGAAGAGAACAAAATCTTATTTAAATATTTGAGTTTCATACTAGATCCAATTCTGCATAAGTCTGTTTGAAATTATCAAACAAGAATTATCCGAAAAATAGCTCAACAACAAGCCAGCGAATCTCAAAATAGCTCAGACCCATTTGGTCAATATTTTGATAGTCTTGGAGGATTTGGAAATGATTTACCAAACTATTAAACTATAGTCTTTTAGTTGATGTTGTATTTTACTTTTATTTTTCCTTTTCAATGTCTACCTAATCGTAGTACTAAATTTTCGTCCTCGTTTCCAATAATCAAATTTGTAACTTCTCAATTTTAATGGGTAATTTTATTTTCATATATTTAGTAGTTGTTATTTATTACTCGTAATACAATTTATTATGTTAATAAAAATAATAATCAAATTAAAAGAAACATAAATCACTTGATATCACTAAAATAATAAAATGATAATAAACAAGGATATATGGGGAAAATTTTGTATTGTAATATGAAGGCAAAATCGAAATAAAAATTTCCACCTTTTTCATCTATGTATCAACAGTGCTTCATCCTAACTCTAATATGGTGCAGCATTTTGAAGCTGGATTGGAGCATTTTCATACTCTATGTTGGCATAAAACGCCAAAATAGAATATGGATTAGAGATACCCTTAAAAAAAAATAGACTAAGCATATGCGTCAATATATGTCATTCGCTTCATACCTAAGGAAATTTAAATTCTAGAAGTTTAACATGGGTTACAATATAACTTTCTTTTAAAATCGCATTATTTACCCAACTATTTTACTTCAATTGTGCAAAAGAATCCACAATTAATCTGTTCAATTGACTAAATTTTATAATTAACTCTATTTCACACTAAAAGAACCAACAATTTTCATTTTATAATGTAGAATAACATCTTAATACTTGAAAATTACTGTATGTTATTTGGTTATGGTGGCACGCCCGCCTCAACGATTCATCTGCCTCACCAGCTTGCCCGCCTTGTTGGTCTCATGAGTACGCTTCTGACAAATAGACTACAACAACCCAACTGTCGTTAGGTTAGCTAGGCAGGCAACCCATGTAATGACAGTTACTACCAATTATCTGGAAGATGAAACATCTCTCATTAACTACTAATAATGAGGAGGTAAAAGGACACCCGTTATCAAATAAAGGAGATGAAGGGACATCAGTCATCAATGATGCAGCCATCCCTATAAATATAGGCCAACCCCGGGTAAAAACAAGACACAACTCTTATACACTCCATATTGCTATTCAAAGACAAATATTATAATTATATCTCGATTATCACACCGGAGTGGCCACGGGGAAAAAGCCCCACCACTTTTTGCGGTCTCCACCATCTTTGTTGCCTTGAGTGCTCGGAGGAAGAGAAAAATCAACTATCATCATTTGGCGCCATCTGTGGAAAACCGCACAAGAAGTTATGGCTCGAACCAGAAGAGCTAGGAATGTAACCACCCCACCAGCCCCTATCGGGGATGTAGGCACTGAGTCCAACGCCGCCACTAATCACCCACAACCAAAAATTGCCTCTGCCTCTCAACTTGCGACTGCGCAAGCTCGGTGGTGGCCTTAACGGCTCTACTCCAAGATCGAGCAGCTGCGGTTTCTCAGCTACCACATGTGGTCTTAACCTCTGCCGGTAGGATCTTCACTACTGGGGCTCTGTCCCGTGGTCTAAGCCCTCCACCGATAAGGCCATCACCACTAGGGGCACTTTCCCAAACTCTTAACTTTCCAACAATAGAAACACCGCCAACGGCAGCTCCACTGCAGGCTCTAGTTTCTTTAGCTCTACCTTCCGCACCCTATTTCTATTCATTGACATCTGGCCCAAATCCATACAGGGGGCAACCATCATGGATGCCCACACCTGCGCTGGTTGAGACATCAGTATTAAGCCTGGAACAGAGATTAGACGAAATGATGGGGTCGCAAAATAGCTGAGGCTATGTCCAATAAAAGTAATAGGCAACAATCCATGGTGTTAGAAGAAGACCCATTTTCCCTAGAAATAATGGCAGTCCCCTTGCCACGAGACTTCAAACAGCCAAAAATGGAGAAGTACGACGGATTTTCTGATCTTGTCGATCACCTCAGGTCTTTTGTTGACTTGATGAGGTTACAAGCCACCCTTGATGCAATTATGTGCAGGGCTTTCTCGCCAACGCTTAGGCAAGAGGCCAGGGACTGGGTAGCTGCCCTTCCCCTAAAATTGATCCATACATTTGACGAGTTTTCCAAGAGTTTTGCTTCCCACTTTGCCAACAGCAAACGTGTTAAAAAAACTGCTATCAGTCTGATACAATTGACACAAGACAAGGACGACGCTAAAAGATTTTATTGCGCGGTTCAATAGAGCAACGCTTGGAATCAAAGATCTACAGATGTCAGATGTAGTTACTGCCATGATGAGTGGAACTAGAAATCGACCTTTCAAGATGTCACTCTCCAAAAACTCGTCGAATACGATGCATGAGTTACTCAATAGAGGAGATAAGTATGTGGACGCTGAAGAAGCGTATCTCATTACCAAAAGTATGAAAGATCGAAATGAACCTGAGTCTAATAAAAGGAAGATTCAGGACGAGCCTGGTGAAATAATAGAGGCATGCTCACCCAAGCGAGGCGACCTCGCCCAAGCTAAGGTGAGCTCACTCAAAGAGCTAAGCTAAAAAAAAAAAAAAAAAAAAAAAAAAAAATAGGCGAGATCACTTGAGGCGGGCGACCAGACGAGGCGAGCTCACCTCTAGGCGGGTGACCTCACAAAAAAAAAAAAAATTAGGCGAGGTCACTCGGTGTGCGGCCTCCTCAAAAAAAAAAAATTAGGCGAGGTCACCCGGTGGGCGACCTCACTCCAAGAGAGAGGTGACCTAGGCCAAAAAAATTAGGCTAGGTCACTCAAGGCGAGCGACCTCACTCCAAGCAAGGTGACCTCGGCAAAAAATAAAAATAAAAAATTGAGATAAGCAGGTGCATTAGATTACTTCTACTTTTCATAGTACTTTTCATTAACAATAGTCTCTGAAAAGTAGATGGGCTTATAAGGCCAGTTGCCCAAAAATAATGATGACTACTACTATCGTAACAAGACCCGGTGCCTTCAATCGAAAAACAAGGATAGCTGCCCAAAAATAATGCAAGTCACACTCTTTGTAACAAGACCCGGGGCGCCATTGTTCGAAAAACAAGGCCAATGAGCCTCTATCCCAAAATCAAGGTAATGAGCCTATATTTAAAAATCAAGGTGATAGCCACCATTTTTAAATCAAGGTGATAGCCACCATTGAAAAATCAAGGCGATGAGCCTATATTTAAAAATCAAGGCAGTAGCCACTATTTAAAAATCAAGGTGATAGCCACATTGAAAAATCAAGGTGATGAGCCTATATTTAAAAATCAAGGCAGTAGCCACTATTTAAAAATCAAGGTGATAGTCACCATTGAAAAATCAAGGCGATAGTCACCATTGAAAAATCAAGGCGATGAGCCTATATTTAAAAATCAAAGCAAAGTAGCCACTATTTAAAAATCAAGGTGATAGCCACCATTGAAAAATCAAGGCGATGAGCCTATATTTAAAAATCAAGACAAGAGCACTATTTAAAAATCAAGATGATAGCCACCATTGAAAAATCAAGGCGATGAGCCTATATTTAAAAATCAAGGCAAGTAGCCACTATTTAAAAATCAAGACGATGAGCCTCTGTCTGAAAATCAAGACGATGAGCCTTTGTCTGAAAATCAAGGCTATGACCCTATGTTTAAAAATCAAGGCGGTGAGCCTCTGTCTGAAAATCAAGGCAATGAGCCTCTGTCAGAAAAATAAAGGGATGAACCTATGTTTAAAAATCAAGACGATGAGCCTCTATTTGAAAAACAAGGCGATGAGACTCTGTCAGAAAAACAAGGCGATGAGCCTATGTTTAAAAATCAAGACGATGAATATCTGTCAGAAAACGAGGCGATAAGCTTCTGTCTGAAAAAGTTAGAGAATAGCAGGTGCAATAGATTATTTCTACTTCTCATTGACAACAGTCTATAAATATTGGTCTATGGGAAGTAGAGGGGCTTATGATGATATAAATAATGAAAATTAATGTATGTTATTTGGTTATGGTGGCAGGCCCGCCTCAACGATTCATCTGCCTCACCAGCTTGCCCGTCTTGTTGGTCTTATGAGTACGCTCGGCGGATAGATCGCAACAACCCAATTGTCGTCAGGTTAGCTAGGCAGGCGACCCATGTAATGACAGTTACTACCAATTATCTGGAAGATAAAACATCCCTCATTAACTACTAATTATGAGGGAGATGAAAGGACACTCGTTATCAAATGAAGGAGATGAAGGGACACCCGTCATCAATGATTGCAGGCCATCCCTATAAATATAGGCCAACCCCCTAGGTAAAAACAAGACACAACTCTTATACACTCCATATTGCTATTCAGCACAAATATTATAATCATATACTGATTATCACACCGGAGTGGCCACGGGGGAAAAAGCCCAGCCATCTTTTGCAGGTCTCCACTACTGTCGCCGCCGTGATCGGAGGAGGAGAAAAATCAACTATCATCACTTACTTTATTTACTTGTGAGTTTATACTCATTGCACATCTCCAAAAGAATGCTCTTCACTTTATTTTAATTCTAAAATACTGTCACTAATAACTATTCAAAATACTTCGGGGATTCATCAAGTTCAAATAAAAGTAGCCCTTTTCACTTAATTAAATAAATTTTCAATTTAACATAATCAAATAAATAAGTAGAAAAAAGAGTTAGATAAGAAGAAAAATATATGTACAATTAAACACTTGTTTTTGTTTAATTTCTCTTATGACTCTGAATCCTCTAACATCCACGGACCGGATTTTACATGGATATTTTAAAAATATATGGGTAATGCCGTAACGGGTGTCAAAGAATTTTCGGGCCTGCTAGTGGTGCGTTGCTAGAGTGCCGCCTTCTCGCTTCTCTTCTATATTTTCACAAAACGGGAATGGAAATTCTTGTTCCTTTGCGTCTGATTGTGATATATATATATATATACACACTAGTATTTGATACGTGCGTTACACGTAGGCTATCTGAAAACATTGTTTGAATATATATAGATAAAAAAATTTAGTATAAAAAATATTAAATGTAGAAAACGTAAATAATAAATATGAAAAACATATTTTTGAACATATTTGTATAATATATACTTTAATCGACAATCTACATTTGGATCTTATTAACATGAAGCAATGGTATTCGGTGGGTTTTAAATTGGACAAAGTGAAAAAAAAAAATTATATATATATAATCGGTTGAACATACCATTTAATACAATTAATTAAGTGAAATGTTAAAATTCTATTAAGCAAAGCAGAACGAAAGGTTTGCACGTAGGCATTATGTGAATATATATGTATAAAATATTTTATTATAAAAAATATTAAATGTATAATATGTAAATAATAATATATGAAAACATATTTTTGAACATACCATTTAATACAATTAATTTAGTAAAATGTTGAAATTCTATTAAAAAAGCATAACCAAATAAACACATAATTCGTATAAAAAAATTTAGTAACTCGTACAAATAAAAATTAAATAACTAAGATTTGTAAACGATATTTAGATGTTGGTAAAGTGATGTGATAAAGTGACCATTTTTATATTTTTATTCAATTGCACCATTTCAAGAATTTAAATAGGACCAAACTCTCATTATTCAAACTCGGCTCCAAATTTTTCAACTTTTGTACTAATGACACAAAAGCCAAATATTAAAGAATTGTGTACAATTTGCTTATAATATTAAATAAAAAAATTGGTAAAAAATTGAATAAAAATCTGGACAAATATGTGAATAGTATAAGAACAAAATTAAGGAACAAAATAATAGCATTTTTTTAGAATAATATGAAATATTATAAGATAAAAAAAATAAAAAGATTAGTAAAAAATTGAATGAAAATGTGTAAAATAAAAACAAATAAGGAAAAAAATTAAAGAAAAAAAAAATTGTGATTGGCACACACCACAATAATTTGGCCTGTCTCTCACTTATCTTAGTAATGTAATCCTGCTGAAAATAAAAAATAAAAAGGGGTGGGGCGGGATGGATTTTTGAGGAAGGTGAAATTATTTTGTACTTTTTAAAAGTTGTAGGACTTCATTTACAATTTTATTTTATTTTCTTGTTATTAGCGTTTTTTTTTATTTATTTAAAGAGAATGACAAAACAAAATTTACAACAAAATTCAAAGGCCGGGGATGGTCAATTCTAAAAAAATGTTAAAGGTAAATTTATTATAAATTGAAAAGATTGTGGACCAAAAGTACAAATTACCAAAAAGAAAAAAAAATGAGCTAAAAGCCCACACAACTTTAAAAAAAAAAAAAAATTTAATCAAAAGACTTTGTCGAGTAACTCGACAAAGTCAAACAAAAATCAATGGGCTAAAACCCACACACCAAAAAAAAAAAAAAAAATTCAATCAAAAGACTTTGTGGAGTAACTCGACATAGTCAAATAAAAAAAAAATCAATGGGCTAAAAGCCCACACAACAACAACAAAATAAAATAAAATTCAATCAAAAGACTAATTTGACAAAGTCTTGATTTTATTTTTTATTTTTTAATTGTAACTCGACAAATCATTGTCGAGTTACTCATTAAAGATTTAATTTTTTTTTTTTGGTAACTCGACAAAATCTTAATTGTTTTTCTAACCAAAAAAAAAAAAAATCAAATGGCCAAAGCCCAACACTTGTCAACAAAAAAAAAAAAAAAAAAATCAAAATCAAATCTTGTTAGTAACTCGACAACACTAAAAAAAAAATATCAAATGTTGTCGAGTTGCTCGACAACAATATAAAAAAAAAAAATCAAATGTTGTCGAGTAACTTGATAACATTAAAAAAAAAAATTCAAAATCAAATCTTATCGAGTAACTCGTCAACATATTAAAAAAAAATCAAAATCAAAATCAAAATGTTGTCAAGTTACTCAATAACAGTTTTAAAAAAATTCAAATGTTATCAGCTCGACAAACACCAAAAATCAAAAAAATCAAAATCAAAATGTTGTTGAGTTTCTCGACAAACATATAGAAAAAAAAATCAAATGTTATCAGCTCGATAAACATTAAAAAAAAAAATCCAACCAGTCTCTAAGGAAGCCAGTAAGACGGGCAAGAAAAGATTTGATGACAGAAGCATGTGTCATGAGGGGTTTTTGGAGCTCGGCGGAACACCAGGCTTGCATTTCTTGGAACCTGGTTTTCCATTTAAAAGGGGGAATATCATCAAGAGTAAATTTGACGGGAGAACCACTAGCAGAAGATAGGCCTGGACCCATGACATTCGGAGGGCTAGTCTGTTCGTCTTCTGAGATAGCAGTGGGTTCTACAATGATGGTTCGCTTGATCATTCTTTTCATTGTTGGTCCCTCATTAGGTTGAGCTGTAGATTCTTCTCTGCTTGTTTGAGCTTCATTTGTCATGTAAAAAGGGGGTTGACTGGATGACTCATCAGATGATGTCTCATCAAGAGGTTGGCTGGATGACTCATCAGAAGATCCATTGTGACTTGTATTAGAATCTGCAGTCATGGCTAAAACAGGAGTAGGAGTAGTCTCTTGTTTATGGGTTCTTTCCAGGAATTCGGAGATGAGATTTTTGATCATGAGCTGTGGTTGTTTTTCTGGATTTGGAGAAGGATCTCTGGGTTTTGTTTGTGTTTTGGGTGGTTTAGGCCTTTTGAGTTTCCTTTCCCATTCTTACGGTGAAAAGAGAGTTCTAAGAGAGGCTGGAGGATTCGTAATACATTGGACCATATGTTTGAGAGGTATTTTGAGGATAGGTTGGGATGAAAGGTGAGGATGGAGGTATGAAAGGGCTATTTTCTATGAAATTGAGCTGGTGTTTAAGGCTTCTGAGTTCTCTTTCTTGGTCATCAAAAGGGAGTCTTTTGGAAAGAAGATCCATGATTTCATTTGAGACCTCTTCAATCCTTTGTCTGCAGGCTTCAAGTGGAGTGAGTGAGGCTTGAGTTCTTTGTTGTAAAGCCTTTTCAATTCTTTTCTTTGGCTTTGGTCAATCTTTTGGAGAAGTTTGTTTTCTTTGTGTAGCATTTTTGATTGCCAATTCAAAACCTTTTCTGCAGGAGAAAGCTGGCTAACAGATCCTTCAGGAGATCTGGTTGTAGGATTCTTGACCTTCCAAGAATGAGTGGATAACCCCTTATCAAAGTTTGATAGAGGAGGGAAATCTTCTGGAGGAGGAGGATGAAACATGCAGATAGGGGATGGATCTGGATCCGAATCATTGTTATCAATCCAATCCCACTTTTTATGCCATCGGTAATGATCATCAAAATCGTCATCATCTGTCCATCCAGTGGGGACAATCTGATCATCAGTCATAAGAGGAGGATTATAAGTAACATAATAATCAAATTTCCCAGAAGGTTCTCCAAGGAGTCCAACATGGGGAGAATTATGTTCATACTCCTTCTGTAATTTGTGTTGACTAGACCTGGTTGTCTTTTTATCAGAATTCTCCTTCTTTGTACATTGTTTGCAGAAACAAACATCCCAATAAATGTGCCCTTCATGAGTTTGGACGTAGATGGGTTTTCCATCAGAGTCGAAAGCATAAATAGGGATATTGTCTTCAGCTTTAGTGAAAGCATTCTGAGTGGGAAAGCAGGGTGGTCTTTTATGAGTGGGTTCTCTTTTGAAGATGATTTCAACTTGGCCTTTGGAATTCCTCCTGAAATGATGAGTTGTAGATTGAATGGGTTGAGAATTTTTGGAATTCTGATGATCTTGTTCATAAGAAGTAAGCCAAGTGTCAAGAATTAACTTAAGAAGTTCATTCCTAGGAATCTGTCTGGGAACATAAGTACAACTTGGATGATCTGTTTCCATCTGCAAAAATATAGCGTCCTCAGTTGATTGAGGTGTGACAAAATCAAGTGAATGATTTTGTACCCGGTAGACCATTTGATAGTGAAGTGTTGATCCATATGTAAGTCCTGAAGGAATAGCACCAATGATTTGGACTTGGATCTTAAGAGCCGACAAGAGCTGGGGATCAACTATAGGCATGTTGAAATTAGGAAACATGGTGACGAGGACAGTTCCGGCATTTAAAGTAGTTTCAACAGTACCTATGCAAGCATGTTGATAATCAGCATATCTAGAATCAAGAAGAGCCATTCTTGCAACAGTAGGAAGTCCTTTTCTTCCATGAGCAGTAAGAGCAAAACGGACAGTGACACCAAAATGGAGATGAGTATATCCTTCTGAAAGCCGGACTTTGGGCAAGTGAAATTTGGTAACTCAAGAGTTATGAACTGCTCCTTTTCAGTTGCAGGTAAGAGATGCTGGTCAAATTTAGAAGATTGAACGTACTCTTTGATTTGAGTCTTGGATGATGAGATAAGAGTCTTAACAGATTTGGAGATGGAATGTTTAGGTTTAGCATAAGCATGGTATGGATTTAAAAGGGGTAAGCAAGTAACAAGGGTTTTATCAGTTTCTGGAAGATGAGTAATCTCATAGAGACCATCAATCTTGGATGCATTAGATTTTCGGAAGGAAGAAGATTGGAGATCTAAAGATTCGAAAGACATGATGAAAAATTCTTCTTCTAAATCTAATTCAGCACAAGATAATATGAAACTGGATTCAATAAGAGGCAACATGGCTCTGATACCATAATAACGTGAGATACCAGTTACAATGTAATACACGGTAAAAGGCCACACAATTCATCAAAGGGCCACGACTATTGGTATTACATAGAACGGATATAACACGCTATAACGGATCAATGATCCATGGAGGCATAGTTCGACATGAGAGGATCCTCCAGAGGAGGCAACTGCAGAGCATACTATATGCTGCCACTAGGGCTTATTTCTATTTCACCATTTCCATACCATCTTGCTATCCTTAGAAGTAGAAGAAGAGGGGAAGAAGTTTAGAAACACATGATATACAAACACTCCAAACGTTTATTGAGAGAACAACTGATAATTTACAATGAAAACAAGCCTCCTTATATAGATGGAGGTAACACACCAGGACAAACTGCTGGGTCCATAAAAGGACAATTATTTTATAGACACAAACGACAGAAAGCTGGACACGTATCATAAAGCTGATGCATGACAAAAGCTAAAGACCCGTAAAACTTTATTAAAGGAGAATCTGCTTTTAAAAAGAGGATCTGACTTTCTTTCTTTTCATGGTGTACCAAGATTGGCAGCTTGTGCTGGGGAGTCTGAATCGTCTGAGTCCGAAGGTAAACCTTGTTGTTTCCACCATGGTAAATTTTCCACTTTTCGTTCATTGTCCCACATTTGATCTAAAATTATTTTAATGTTGTTCGGATTACTAGGGTCAGGTTCAACTGGTCTTGGTTCTAGAACTAGGGAGATATTTGGATATTCATGCATCATGTGATCACTTGCCTCTGGTACCGGGGGGGTAATGATTCTTGAGGACTTGTGAGAGGAAACCCGGTGATATTATCGTGAAGCATCTTCCAAAGTCTTTCTCTGTGTGCTTGGCCTTCTGGAGTGTTTTCACCATACTTGGAAGTAAATCCCAAACTCGGGTAGGTCTTCCTAAATACAGTTGGGACCATGAAACATCAAAGTTATCAGAATCTGGTTGAGGAAGATGATAGTAGTTATACTTGGGATAACTTTTCTTCATGTGAGTTTCAATGTCTTCTTGGAGACGTTTTGCATATGGAATAGGTAAGGTTTCCCATGGAGCATCATCGTCAATGTTGGGCCAGATTTCTGGAGGGATAGTCTGATTGACCTCTGCCATTTTCCTTTGGAATGTCCTGAACTCTATTGGATAACCTTCCCAATCTTTGTGGAGATTATAAGGCAGGACTGTATAATCACGAACATGTGAAAAATGGGTATAATATCCTTCCTCTGTGAAATAACCCTGTCGATCGAAGATAATAATAACATGGACATTTTTAACTGAAGTCCGGATGTCTTTGAACTTTCCCATGTAAACATGAAACTTTTCCATCCAATGTTTCACTGGATGAAACCATTCGAAGAACTTCTTTGCATGACAGTTTAGTTCAGGGTAAAGTTCAGGATAAGTCTTCCACATGTCATAATCGAGTTCTGGGAGCCAGGTAGCCATGGCTTCTGCATTGAAACAGAAAGCAACTTTATGGAGCTCAAGAAGATACCATAGAAAACACAGAATTTCTTTTGAGAAAGCCCATTGAAGTCTGTCTGAATTGAAGAAAAAGAGGTTGAGAAATGGATAATCAGGATAGAATCCTAAACCTCCAAAGATGTGAATCCCGTGCTTCTGGATGACCAATGACTGGTATTTGAGCATAAGCTCTTTAGACCGGGTTTTGAGGGTTTTATCTTTTATAAGGTTGTGAATTTCTGGTGGGAAATTGTCCATATTTGGGTAGACTTCAGGTGGTCTTGAGGACGATGAAGAGGGTTTTGAAGAAGAGGGTCCCATCATACAAATAATGGGAATGGGTTTTGTGACTGAGTATTTGGGCTTGGGCCTGGATAAAAGATCTGGGAGAAGGTTGTTATGGCCTTTTATGTGTTTGACTTCAAATTCAAAATTTGTAAACCATTCGGCCCATCTCAGGAGTTGGGAGTTTGGTATCTGTTTCTGTTTGAAGCTCAGCATCTTAGGAAATGCAGACATATCCATTTCAACCGAAGCGATGCCCAATTAGATGGGCCGAAACTTTTCGATTCCTCTTTTGACCACCGGAATCTCCTTGAAGGTGGAATGATAGTGTTTTTCAGCTTCGAGAGAATGATCCGCTTTTGTACCCACATATGCTTCTTTTCTCTTCCTTCTCTTCAAGCAAAACTGTTGCCCAATATAGATCGCTAGCATCCGTTTGCAAAATTCTCTTGCCATTGGTAGGGATAGAAAATCTTTGGGAGGTCGTGGACCTTTGCTTGATTTGCTGGATAGCCTTAGTTTGTTCTTCTGACCAAGGTAGAGCATTCTTCTTTAGCATATTTTGTAAAGGTTTGATGACATTGGATAGGTGGTCAATGAAGTCAGCCATGTAGTTGACAATTTCGAGAAACTGTTGTACTTCCTTTTTTGAGAGATTTGAATCGTGGAACTTGAGTAATTCTTGTCCGACATGAGGTTGTAAAGAGAATCTTGGCCGTCTTTGATGTGCATCCCAAGGAAGTCGATCTCATTGACTCCAATCGCATCTTCTTCCGAGCAAGCATTACTCCATGGGTCTTGGTGAGATCATAGAAATCAGACAATAGTTGGGAATGTAAAGATTCATCTGGAGAGAAAAGGAGGATATCATCAATATACACCAGAGCTGATTTCATGATAGGATGGTAGATGCGAGTGATAGCCTTCTAGAAGAGAGATGCGGCTGTTTTTAATCCAAACGGCATGACGGTCCACTGAAAATGAGCATTTGGAATACAGAAACATGTTTTGTGCCTTTCTTCTGGAAGAATTCCAATTTGCCAGAAACCTGCTTTCAGATCAAATTTAGAAAAGATTTTAGCAGCAGATAGATTAACAAAAAGTGCCTTTCTGCTGGGTAGAGGAAACTTGTCATCTGCAAGAAAATAATTTAGTGGTTTATAATCCATAACAAGTCTCATTTTCCCTCGCACTTGTTCAGCTCTTTTGTTGACATAAAATGCTTGACATGCCCACTGAGAGTTTGTGGGTTCAATGAGTCCTTCAGCTTGTAGGTTTGCCAATTCTGTAGTTGCAAGTTGAAGATGTTCTGGACTCATTCCTGTGTGACTGGCTTTTGTTGGATTGATGTCTTCGTTTAACTTGAATGGAAGAGAAACAAAGAACTCCGAATTCTTCCATAAAGGATTTGTGCATTTGGTGAGAAAATCTGTATGAGATTCTGCACAACAATCTCGAATCAGTTGTTCCTTGAGAGAGTGTATAGACGTCATGGAAAAATATGTGGTTGGACGAATGTATGGGAGGAAGTGAGATTTATACTGGAGACCATTGGATTTTGGAATGACTCTTTTTTCCCAAAGTTGTTGTATGATGTCAAAACCAATAACAATGTCTTTTCCTGGGAGAGATGAACCAAGGAGCCTATGGGAAACAGTACAGTTTGGAAAAAATTGGATGTTGACAGGTTTGTTAATGATCTCAGTGGAGAAATACTCATTATTTGCTGCCTGAAAGATTTGCCTGTGAGATTTCCACATGGATGATGGAAGGATATTAGGGTTTAGGATAGAGCATGCTGCTCCTGTATCAAATAGGCCGGCAACAATTATGGGTCTGTCATATTTGCTTGGGAAGATTTTGATTTCAATCATAGGTACCGAGAGGCTCAAATTGATGACTTGTAGTCCATAGCATTCATCGGGATCACTGAAAGAATCGTCAGTATCACTTGTCTCATTTTCTTCAAGAACAAAAATAGTATCAGAAGATTGTTCATCTTGTTCTGAGAAAATAGATTCAAGATCTGCCTCGTCATCAATGTTGTAGCAGCACAGATTTGTTTGAGAATTTTGGCCTTCTTCTGCTTTGGACAATCTTTAGCAAAGTGGCCCTTTTGTCCGCATATAAAACAACGATCTCCCTTTTTCTTAGATAATTTTCGTCTGAATAACCTTCTTCTCTTAGGAAATGGTTTGGAACTTCTTTTTCTGATTTTAAATTTCCTAACATGGTGCTTCTTTTTTCCTGGACATGAACAAGATTTGTGGTCGTGACGACACTTGACTTTTAACTCTGGGCGTTCACAAGCCTTTTCGAGTTTCTTGCCTGTAGTGTGGATGTCTGTGAGGAAAGCCTTTTGGTTGCAGAGTTTCTTGAGAGTTCTAAAGACCATGTTATGAAGTTCACCAAAGGATGTAGTACCAAGAAATTGTCCTTTCATTTCAATCATCCTTAAGGTTTCTTGTCCAAGGGGTTGAGGTATGGATTCAAGATAAGCCTGCTTGATGTTTGGATCATCCACTCCTCCTATCAAATAATAACGCCTGGCAGCATTTTGGAAATGTTTGTCAAGATCCTTAGGATTGTAAGAACAACACTTGAGTTTAAAAAACTCTTCTCGGGCAATATCCTTTAAATGATCTTGTCTTCCACAGAATTCCCAATACAAGGCATTCATGAACTGTTCAACTGTGGGAGTATTGAGGTATTGCAATTGTCTGATAAAAAATAAAAGAAATGTTGTCGTAACTCGACAACATTAAAAAAAAAAATTTGTGTGTTGCTTGAATATTTATGTATAAAAAATTTTAGTATAAAAAATATTAAATGTATAATACGTAAATAATAAATAAGAAAAAATATTTTTGAACATACCATTTAATACAATTAATTAAGTAAAATGTTAAAATTCTATTAAGAAAAGCAAAACCCTGCACGTAGGCATTGCTTGAATATATATGTATAAAAAATTTTAGTATAAAAAATATTAAATGTATAATACGTAAATAATAAATATGAAAAGTATATTTTTGAACATACTATTTAATACAATTAATTAAGTAAAATGATGAAATTCTATTAAGAAAAACAGAACCAAATAAACACATAATTCAGTATAAAAAAAATTAAATAACTCGCATACAAAAAAATTAAATAACTAAGATTTGTAAATGACCTTTGGATGTTTGTAAAGTGATCATTTTTATATTTTTATTCAATTGCTCCACTTCGAGAATTTAAATAGGACCAAACCCTCATTCTTTAAACTCGCGCCAAGCTTTTCAACTTTTTACTAATGACCCAAAAGACAAATATTAAATAAATTGTGTACAATTTGCTTATAACATCAAATAAAAAAAAAAGATTGGTGAAAAATTGAATGAAAATCTGGACAAATATGTGAATAGTAAAAGAAAAAAAATAATAGCATTTTTTTAGAATAATCTGTAATATTATAATATAAAATAAAATAAAAAGATTAGTAAAAAATTGAATGAAAATATGTAAAAGAAAATAAAATTAAAGGGAAAAAAAATTTGTGATTGGCACACAACAATAATTTGGCCATCTCTCACTTATCTAAGTAATGTAATCACGAAAATAAAAATGAAAAAGGGTGGGGCGTGATAGATTTTTGAAGAAGATGAAGTTAGTTTGTACTTTTTAAAAGTTGTAGGACTTTATTTATAATTTTTTTATTTAAAGAGGAGGACAAAACAAAATTTGTAACAAAATTCAAAGGCCGGGATGGCCAATACTAAAAAAAAATGTTAGGGATAAATTTGTTATAAATTTAAAAAGTTGTGGACCAAAAGTACAAATTACCAAAAAATAAAAAGAAAGAAAGAAATAGGCTAAAAGCCCACACAACTATAATAATAAAAATAAAATCAATCAAAAGACTTTGTCGAGTAACTCGACAAAGTGAATAAAAAAAAAATCAATGGACTAAAAGCCCACACCAATTAAAAAAAAAAAAATCAATCAAAAGACTTTGTCGCGTAACTCGACAAAGTCAAATAAAAAATCAATGGGCTAAAAGCCCACACAAAAAAAAAAAAAAAAAAAACAAAAATTCAATCACAAGACTTTGTCGAGTGATTTTATTTTTATTTTTAATTGTAACTTCGACAATGCAGTTTAAGTTGTCCAATTCAAAAATTTACTACACTTTATATATTAAGTATTTTTATATAATTCTAGTTGGAGACGATAGCCTTATGGGTTATCTAACCATTGGCTTTGGTTTCACATAATTTCATGTTATATAACTTAAGTTATGGACAATTTTGTAAGCTCGCGATTGCATGAATCCGAAAACGCCCAGGATGTTTTGGTGAGCATTTTAGTAAGTCGAAACATGCCGTCGGACTATCAAATTTTGATATGTGGTAGCTACATGAGTGATTCTATGTTCCTCTCGAATATTTCATATTGTTCGATAATTGTTTTTATGTCAAAGAAATTTTGTTACTCCATGACTAGGTGAAGAAATATGATTGAGCCTACTAGAGTATTTCTTCACCCGGTCATGGAGTAACAAAAATTTTTGACATAGAAAACGATCACCAAACAATATAAAATTTTCAGGGAACATAGAATACTCATATAGCTACCACATATCAAAATTTGATAGTCCGACGGCATGTTTCGCTTACTAAAATGCTCATCGAAACATCCTAGACAGTTCTCGGATTCATGCTGTTGCAGTTTACAAAATTGTCCATAACTTGAGTTATATAACATGAAATTATGTGAAACCAAAGCCAATGGTTAGGTAACTCATAGAGATATCGTCTCCAACTAGAATTATGTAAAAATACTTAATATATAAGGTGCAGCAGATTTTTGAGTTGGACAACAGAAACTACAGTTTAGAGAAATAAGAAGTTTAGCAAAACCTTTCAAGTTCACATCATTAACGTGTAATCAAAACATGTGTGTCTGACATTTCAGTTTATATTTTCTAAATCGAACTACTTTCTTACTCTTTAGTCTTTACTAACTTTAAGTATGAGAGTACCCATTGTGCACAGTTACATGTACATACTGCTTACAAAAACTTTTATTCAACCATTGATACAATTCAGAGTCAATTTGTGCCCATTTAGTCACAACTTGTGTACCTTCCATTCTTAGCTAGATTTGAAGATGGAAATTCGTAAAGCACTGGTTGAATTCAAAATAGATGCTCCAAATGTAAGGGAGTTACAGCTTGTCAAGGGGATGTAGACTTAATCATACCTTGAAAAACACGAAAGAGTCTCCTTCCTCGAGTGCACGGCCTCAAGGAAGCTTTGTGTTGGGTTTTTCCAGGCCCAAGGAAACGTGATATAGTGTCACTTTGAAGAACATTATGAACAGAAGGAGTATTCTTCAGCTTCTTGGAGGGATTTCTGGGATTTCATTACAGGCAACAGTTAGTGGAAAGATGGATTTAGTTTCTGATGTTTTCTGACATTGCATGGTCTTGTGCCAATGAGAAAATGAATTCATTGGAGCGTATTGAAAATAAAATATAAAAACTACGTTCTTCATATGGAATTTTTAGAAGAGGTGGCTCCACATCTTATAATCTCTTTTCTTTCTCGCTATTTATCAATAAACTTATGTAATATAATGTATGTTAAAAGTCTTTCAACAAATTTCGCAGCTGATATCATCAATTTTTCTTCTGTTTTCCACCAATTTTACTTAGTTCTTCGGAAAAATTCACATGGAAATAAATTTAGTATCATAAAATTCAATATAAATTGATCTGTTCTTTAAATTCATGTCTTATATATCTGTTCATTTGTTTCAAACTAAGGTTGATGATGAAACCTAATCAAAATAGATCAGACCTCAGTGATCAACTTTCTCAATGAAACTTGTTACATACGGTAGTGATTGCATGTTTACGAGAGGGGCGATTGGATAACACTGAACAGTATTAAGGAAGAGCAAAAAGGTAAAACCGTGTTCATGAAAGTGTCAAATCATGTTCAATGCCGCATACCAAACGTGCACAGGAGGTTTTGAAAACAGAAACCAGTTTCGCTTTTATTTTATTTTTTTTGTGAATTCAGGGAGATTTTGGCTACCGCAGACAAAGAATCAAAGGAAATGTGATTGTGAATTTTTCAAATAGAAATTTGATATCATTGTCACTGGTAGAAGCCCCTTGTTACAGATTCTATGTTGCAAAATCCAGTTCTTGAAATTCAACTCCTAGAAGAGTTACTTGTAGCAAAATATTCTACTCTTCAAATTTTGCTCATATCTCTCCCAAAAGCTTCAGTATTTTTAGCTTGTTTTATTTTAAAGCATTGGTTGAGGTCAAAATAGATGCTCCAAATCTGACGTCATTACATTATTTTGGAAAAATGGTATGCCAAACTGAAATCTGATGGTCATAATTCCACACTTTGGCATGCCAAACTGAAAGACTTGTTCAAAAAATTCCAGAATTCCGAATAACTGAGCATGGCTTGTGAAGAGGATGGAGACTTAATTGTACCTTAAAAAACGCGAAAGAGTCTATTTCCTCCGGTGCATGGCCTCAAGAATCTGAAGGTCGAAATTGAAACTTCGTGAGAGAGTAATGACTGGGAGCTGGAGGAAGGACTGCTTCGGATGTTTCCAGGTCTCCGGAAACTTGATATAGTGTCTCTTGGCAGTTAGCAGTGTCAATGGCTTTGAAGAACATTATGAATATATGAGTCAATACCAAGTGCCAATAATCAAGAAACAATCAGAGCATTAAAACTGCTATAGTCGGCACTAAATCAGCAATATTTTGTATCTATCATGTCTTTGCCTACTTGAATCAAATACTCTGAATACCTCCAAATTTATCAAAATTAATGATCATTTATTTTTTTTGTCAAAGCTAGACATAGAAAATTTCTTCACCCGATCATGGAGTAACAAAAATTTCTTTGACATAGAAAACGATCACTGAACAATACGAAATTTTCAAGGGACATAGAATACTCGAGTAACTAACACATATCAAAAATTGGTAGTCCGACGGCATATTTCGACATACTAAAATGCTCACCGAAACCTCCTAGGTAGTTTTTCGGATTCAAGCCGTCGACGTGCCGGAATCGCTATTATAAACCAATCAAAAAATTTTAAGTAGTGTAAATATCTTTTTAAACTTTTGTGGACCTTGGTTTTGTGGTATTTTTGGTGGATTACCATGTTTTGGTTACACATTAATGATGTGAACTTAAAAGGTTTTGCTAAACTTCATGTTTCTCTAAACTGCATTTTCTGTTGTCCAACTCAACAATCTGTTGGACCTTATATATTAAGTATTTTTACATAATTCTAGTTGGAGACGATAGCCCTATGGATTACCTAACAATTGTCTTTGGTTTCACATAATTTCATGTTATATAACTCAAATATGAACAATTTTGTAAACTGCGACAGCATGAATCCGAGAAACTGCCTAGGATGTTTCGGTGAACACTTTAGTATGTCGAAACATGCCGTCAGATTATCAAATTTTGATATGTGGTAGTTACATGAGTATTCTATATTCCCTGAAAATTTCATATTGTTCGGTGATCATTTTCTATGTCAAAAAATTTTTTGTTACTCCATGACCGGGTGAAGAAATATGATTGAGCCTACTGGAATTAGTAAATGGAATAACAAAAATTTCTTTGTGTCTCCACTTGGTAAGGATCAAATATTATTATTTACATTGTTATTTGTCATTGTTACCATTTTGTAAACTGTAGCTTTTTCGTTTACGTGAATTCTTGGTTTCGAGTGTTTTAAAACTTCTTTAAAATATTTTGAATTTTGAATTCAATTTGGATGGTAACATTTGAATTTTGAATTCAATTTTGATAATATTCTTGGATAACAACAAATTGAAATGGCAAAGTAGATAATTTGGATAATAACATTGCTAAAATCAAGGTTTCATTAAAGATCTAATATTTATTATTTAATTCAGTTTGTTATGGGTATTTTTCTATTTTTGTAGAAATTCAATAAATTTCAATTTTCTGTTTAGTGTATATATGTAATTTTCCTAGTTAAAATATTTAAAAGATTGTTCCAAATCATTGTTTTTCTTATGTGATAATTATGCCATATACCTCATTTTCTTCTAAAAGTTAAAAAATACCCACTTTTTTAATTTTTTAATTATTACCTACATCTAATTATACCCTTTTAACAAATACCTCTTTTACATTATATATATATATATATATATATATATATATAATTCTAATTTAATTTAGTAAAAGACCCTAATCCTAATCCTCATGCACCGCAGCATCTCCATTGTCTCCGTCTCCGGCGACCACCATCCAACCACCAACACAACTACTCCTAATCCCTTCCACGACTATTACTACCTTCTTTTCCACCACCACCGTCATTCCTAGCCCTTACTGCGACTATCACCTTCTATGGAATCTCGCGGTGGCTATCTGATGCCGCCACGACAATCATCACCTCCTCTTCCACAACCACCACCACTCACCTTTACCGCTACCATTGCCACTGCGTTCTCCATCTTTTTTCCAAATCTAGTCGTGTAGATCCAGATCAGCGCAGATCTGGATCTTCACCAACGGAGTGGAGAGGCCTTGGTAATGGCAATGAAACACCCAAATCGTAACACCTCTCCGTCGTTGCCGCCTTGCACCCACCAAACGAATCTGGTGCTGTAATTCCACCTCTGCTTCTTCTACTTTTTTTTTAATTGGGTGGTAATTTTCTGTTCGCGGTTCTCTCTCCATATCAATTGACATCTAGTCTCTAACATTAATGGCTTATTGCTTGGCTATTTTGAACTGCAAACGGACATTACCCCCGAGTGTATTGTAGTTATTTGGTGAACGTTTGTTTGCTTCCTGAAGTAACTGTGGGTATCTGGTGGTTACATGCTATGTAGGATATATTTTAATTATTATGTTTGCAAATTGTCAAAATGTATTTGGACAATTTCATGTTTGATGGCAACATCAGCCAGACACCTTTTCCTCTGTAAATTTCTTAATGGGATTTGATTTATTGCTTGACATACAGAATACACGAGATAAAAGTGAAAAAACAGCGTGTTCTAACAATTTAAGTTAGTGGTGATGGTGTTGAAATAACGTGCCTATGGAGAAAGATGGTGGTAACGCATGTGTTACTTTAATTTAAATTACAGAACTTGGTTGTGGTGATGTTGGTGGAATACGATTAGTAATGGTAACACGTATATTACCCGTGTATAAATATAATTTTCAAATGAAATATTGATTTAAAATATGGTAACATTACTACTACTTGTGTTATCCTAATTCAATATATGGTAACACATATGTTACTACATTTGTAGTAGATGTGATTATAGTTGTGGATAGTGGTAGTGGATTTGAACACGATTATGGTGATGGTGTTACTGGTATAAGACGAGTAGTAGTAATGGTAGAGGCGATTGGTAATAGTAATACATACGTTATCAATATAAAAATTATTGATTTTAATGAAAATGATGAAGTAACATATATGTTACTCGTGTAAATTGTTTTCAAAAAAATTGAAATAAGAATTTTAAATGAAAATAATATATTTTTTAAAAAACTATAAAAAGAAGATAAATTATAAATTATTGATTTTAATGAAAATGAAGAAATAACATATAGTAACACATATGTTACTTGTGTAAATGGTGGTTCTAGAGCTACACAGTAGTGTGAGAAAATTGTGGTGGTTGTAACACAAGTGTTACTATAATTTTAATTATAGTAACACATGTATTACTTTAATTTAAATTAGTGGTAGTGAAGCGGTAACAGTGTTGGTTGTGGTAACACTTGTGTTATCCTAATTTAAAATATGGTAACACATGTGTTATCACATTTGTGGTGGATGTGATTATTGTTGTGGATAGTGGTAGCGAATTTGAACACGATTGTGATGGTGGTGGTGCTAGTATAAGACTAATGGTGGTAGTGGTAGAAGACGATTGGTAATAGTAATACATATGTTACCAATATAAATATTATTGATTTTAATGAAAATGATGAAGTAACATATATGTTACTCGTGTAAAAATATTGTTTTAAAAAAAATTGAAATATGAATTTTAAATGAAAATAATGTATTTTCTTAAAAAATAAAAAGAAGATAAATTATAAATTATTGATTTTAATTAAAACGAGGAAATAACATATAGTAATACATATGTTACTCGTGTAAATGGTGGTGCTAGAGCTACGCAGTAGTAGAAGAAAATTGTGGTGGTTGTAACACAAGTGTTACTATAATTTTAATTATAGTAATACATGTATTACGTTAATTTAAATTAGAAGTGGTGAAACGGTAGCAGTGTTAGTTGTGGTAACACTTGTGTTATCTAAATTTAAAATATGGTAATACATGTGTTACCATATTTGTGGTGGATATGATTATAGTTGTGGATAGTGGTAGCGGATTTGAACACGATTGTTGTGGTGGTCTTTGGTCTTTGGTAGAAGACAAGTAGTTGTAGTGGTAGAAGGCGATTGGTAACACACATTTACTGTTTAAAAATTATTGATTTTAATAAAATGATGAAGTAACATATATGTTACTCGGTGTAAAAATGTTGTTTTCAAAAAAAAAAATTTGAAATATGAATTTTAAATGAAAATAATGTATTTTCTTAAAAACTATAAAAAGAAGATAAATTATAAATTATAGATTTTAATTAAAACAAGGAAATAATATATAGTAACACATATGTTACTCGTGTAAATGGTGGTGCTAGAGCTACGCACTAGTTGGAGAAAATTGTAGTAGTTGTAACACAAAAGTTACTATAATTTTAATTATAGTAATACATGTATTACGTTAATTTAAATTAGTGGTGGGTGAAGCAGTAGCGAGTGTTGGTTGTGGTAATATTTGTGTTATCCTAATTTAAAATATGGTAACACATGTGTTACCACATTTGTGATGGATGTGATTATAGTTGTGGATAGTGGTAGCAAAATTGAACACGATTGTGGTGGTGGTATAAGACGAGTGGTAGTAGTGGTAGAAGGTGATTGATAATAATAATACGTATGTTTCCAATATAAAAATTATTGATTTTAATAAAAATGATGAATTAACATATATGTTACTCGTGTAAAAATAACATATTTTTAAATAATTATAAAGTATTTATTTTATTGCAAATGAGCAAGTAACACATAGTAACATATATGTTACTAGTATAAAAATGTTGTATAAAAAACTTATAAAAATAGAGAAATGATAAAATATTGATTTTAATGAAAAATGAGGAAGTAACATATAGTAACATATATGTTACCCGTGTAAAAATATTTTTTTGAATAAAAAAAAATTGAAAAATTAATTTTAAAGAAAAACGTATTTTTTAAATAATTATGGTATTGATTTTATTGCAAATGAGTAAATAACACATAGTAACATATATGTTGCTAGTATAAAAATATTGTTTTTAAATGAAAAATTAAAATATTGATTTTAAATGAAAATAATGTTAACAAATACGGTAACATATATGTTACCAGTGTGGTAACATATGTGTTACCCGTGTCAAATTAATTTTGATGAAATTGAGGAAGTAACATAGGTTACGGTAACATATATGTTACCCGCATAAAAGTACTGTCTTATAAAATAAAATTTGATAATATTTTATTTTAGACAAACTAATGTATTTTTTAAAAATATTTACAATGAGATAAATCATAAAATTGCAATTGTATTGAAAATAAGGAAGTAACATAGAGTAACACATGTGGTAATATATGTGTTACCTGTGTCAAATTGATTTTAATGAAATTAAGGAAGTAATATAGATTAACAAATACAATAATATATATGTTACTCATGTAAAAGTATGGTTTTCAATAATAAAATTTGGAAAATATTTGATTTTAAACCAAATAAATGTAGTTTTTAAAAAAAATTATAAAGAGATAAATTATAAAATAGTAATTGTATTGAAATGAGGAAGTAACATATGTGGTAACACATGTGTTACAGCGTGTCAAATTGATTTTAATGAAATTGAGGAAGTAGCACATATTAACAAATACGGTAATATATAAAAGTTTTGTTTTCAAAATTAAAATTTGGAAATATTTTATTTTAGACCAAACTAATGTAGTTTTTAAAAACATTTACAATGAGATAAATCATAAAATAGCAGTTGTATTGAAAATGAGGAAGTAACGTAGGGTAACACATGTGGTAACATATGTAATGTTACCCGTGTCAAATTGATTTTAATGAAATTGATAAAGTAACATATGTTAACAAATTCGAGAATATATATGTTACCGTAAAAGAATTATTTTCAAAACTAAAATTTGGAAATATTTGATTTTAGACCAAACTAGTGTAGTTTTTGAAAAATATTTACAATGAGATAGATTATAAGATAGCAATTATAAAGTATTTTTAAATAATTATAAAGTATTGATTTTATTGCAAATGAGCAAATAACACATAGTGACATAGGAATTTGATCTTCCACCCAATAGGTAGAATTATTTAGTCCATTGAACATTTGGAAGAACAAAATGTGTTTGACATTAAAGTCAAACACTCCACCAATGCCCATTGGACATTTGTCTAGTGGGCAAAATAATTCTCCCCACTAGGTGAAGGAGAACAGCCCTGAAGTAACATATATGTTACTAGTATAAAAATGTTGTTTTTAAATGAAAATTTAAAATATTGATTTTAAATGTAAAGAATATATTTTTAAAAAATTTATAAAAATAGAGAAATAGTAAAATATTGATTTTAATGAAAAATGAGGAAGTAACATATAGTAACATATATATTTACATATATGTTACCCGTGTAAAAAAGTTGTTTTAAAACAAAAAAAGAATTGAAATATTAATTTTAAAGAAAAACAATGTATTTTTTAAATAATTATAAAATATTGATTTTATTGCAAATGAGCAAGTAACACATAGTAATATATATGTTACTAGTATAAAAATATTTTTTTAAAATGAAAATTTGAAATATTGATTTTAAATGAAAAGAATGTATTTTCAAAAAAATTATAAAAATAAAGAAATGGTAAAATGTTGATTTTAATGAAAAATGAGGAAGTAACATATATGTTACTCGTGTAAAAATGTTGTTTTAAAATAAAAAAAATTAAAATTTTAATTTTAAAGAAATATAACGAATTTTTTAAATAATTATAAAATATTGATTTTATTGCAAATGAGCAAGTAACACATAGTAACATATATGTTACTAGTATAAAAATATTTTTTTTAAAATAAAAAATTGAAAACATGATTTTAAATGAAAATAATATATTTTTAAAAAATTTATAAAATTAGAGAAATGGTAAAATATTGATTTTAATGAAATATGAAGAAGTAACATATATAGTAACATATAGTAACATATATGTTACCCATGAAAAAATATTGTTTTTCAATTAAATATTAAAATATTAATTTTAAATAAAAATAATATATTTTTAAAAAAATTATAAAATGAGTAAATTATAAAGTATTAATTTCAGTGAAAATGATAAAATAACACATATGTTACTCGTGTAAAAATATTGTTTTTGAAATGAAAAAATAAAAATATTGATTTTATGAAAATACTGTATTTTTAAACAATTATCAAAGAAAATAAATTGTAAAATATGATTATAATTATTATTATATTTAAAATAGTATACAAATATGATAGTTGGTGGTAGTAATACGTGTTAATTTAATTTAAATTAAAGTAACATATGTGTTATCATATTTTAAAATAGTATACAAATATTTATTTTGTTTGTTTAGATAAAAATTCGAGTGTAAAGTAAAAAATTTAATTGAAAGTGTACTTATTTTGACCAATAAAATTACACTTATTTTGACCACTAAAATCAAAGATTTGGAGAACCAAATTTTGAGCATGTATAAAGTTGAATGACCTAAGATGCAATTTTTAGAGGACTTAACTAAAAGATAATTAAAAATTTGGGGACCAAAGTGTAAAAATATAAAAAGTTGAAGGACCTAAGATGCAATTTTGGAGGACTTAACTGAAAGATAATTAAAATTTAGAGACTAAAGTGTAAAATGTAAAAGATTAAGGACCTAAGATGTAATTATTGGATGACTTAATTGAAATATAATTAAAAATATAAAGACTAAAGTGAATATTATATAAAATACATAGACTACTATACAATAAATAAACGCCACACCATCATTCCACATTATAAAATATTGTTTTTAATAAAATAAACTATTTTTTAAATCAAACCAAGAAAATGATGTATTTTTTGAATAATAAAAAAAAGAGTTATTTTTCAACTTTTTTATAAAAAGTAGGGCTCTTGTCAACTTTGCTTTTCTTATTGTATAGCTATTTGTTTCTTTTTCATCAAATATAACTAGAGTTAGCAAGATAAAAGTCCAACTCGATGGGGATTTGGGTAGGGTTGGCCCAGAAAAAACTAGTTCAAAAAATTGGACCTACGTAGTCCAACCAAATTAGCCCGCTGAGCCAATCCAACTTGGTCCAAACTAATTTTTTTTTTTTTTTTTTTTGATAATTTTGTTACATATTTTATTTATTAAAATTTTACAATTACTTTTCAACATTTTAAATTTCAAATATAATAAATGTAACACATGTAATACACATTTTTTATAAGAAATGTAACAAACATAACAAGTGTAATAACAAGTGTTATAAAAATGAAAACAATATTTTTAGAATAAAAAGTTAAATAATATTTTCTAAATTATTTTAAATTTTATGATGTATGGTGAAACTATCTTTTTTTTTTTTTTTTTATCCACTAGAGTGACTTAGCTAAGTGTTTTTAGTTATTCATTTTTAATCTTCTTTTAATTTTTATTTTTGGCTTGGGTTTCATCTTTCTATTCTTTAGTTATTAATTTTTTCAATTTTTCACATTTGGAGTTTGTGAATATAGTTTACCTTGAAAATCCCAAATAAATGAAATAATTTCTAGTTTTATATATATCTCATTTTTATCATTCATTTCTACATCTACTTGTGCATTAAGAAAAATAAATTTGATTTATGAGACAATGGAAACTAATATTCATAGGGTTATGGACAACAAATTTTTTTGATTTAATTAGTTGTATTCATATAACGTATTTTAGAAATATAGTCAGAATTCGACTTAATTTTTAATTTTGACGATGGAACAATATCTTTTCCTAATTTTTGGAAAAAAAATGACAACATAAGTAGACAAAATTATATAGAACGGCCATATAATTGAATATCAACATGTGAAGAATTAGTTTATTCATTTATATTTATATTTATATTTAACATACTTTTCACGAATGAATTGAAACTTATTATCAATTCAGAACGCAAATACACAAAATAACAAATGATGATGAAATTTTAACTCTATCTAAAATCTTGACGTGATAAATAATAGATAAATTATTTATGTATCTTCAAGGTCAAGTCCATGTTTCAATAATAACTTGATTGCATTTGAAGTAATTAATTATTTACTTTTAGAATTATTGTAAAATTAATTAAATGAAAATGAAAACACACCATTTTGTTATTCAAATAAAAAACAAAAAACAGTGTCTTATATCACAATTACCAATCTATGTTGCATATGACATTTTAAATTCTTTTTTTTTTTAAATCTACAAATATATTGTTAAAAAAATATCTTAAAATTATGACCGAATTGACTCGCTGGCCCAAACCAAGTTGGGTCGGACAAAGAATTTCTTGGTCCATGTAAAACTAGGTCAGGCCAGGTCAGTCCGACCTAATTTCGTGTGTGGCCACTCCCAATTCGGGTCGAGTCGATTGGTCCATTTGCGAGCTCTAGATATAATAGATCTAAGGTGAAACATTTTTAGCTCATAATTGCTTTCATACTGCTTTTCCATTTTGGAATGTATCAGTACATGTTCAAAGCCAATTGCAAAGATATTTTATTCCTTGTCAAACTCTCATCCATGCACGTACACCATCTAAGCACATGTTTGGCAAAGCTTAAATTATAATTTCAACTGGTCAAACTGATCAAACATATTTTTTATCCACACATTCACCAACAATTTAAAATATAAGCACTTAAAAAATAATTTCAGCACTACCACACATACGCTAAATCTAATATCCGTGTCGCAGTTGGAATATAAGTACATCCACCTACTCTGAAAATAGATGCGGCTATCTTAACTAAAGGCGAAACATTTTTGCGATTAATTCTATAATTGATCTCAAGAACTATGCTGCTCATATCCTCCTCAATACGATCTTTGATGGTATTTCAATATACTTTAAAATGACATTTTGTTGTTTAAGGGTAATATGGGTATTTTATGTTAAAATTAGTTTGAAAAATCAAAAAATACGACTGAAATAAACCACTTTTTGGTTTATAATCCCTGTCAAACGGGACCTGATTCATCTTGACAACGTTATCACACTAGCTTCCTGAGTAATATTCACCAAACTAGTTACTTGAGGATTGAAGAGTATGATTTACTAGAACTTGACAAAAGTACTCCATAGCGCAGTGCATAAGTCACCAAACGTGGAATGGAGAGACGGGCCATCACCATTGAGATGCATAGGCCCTCTACATGATGCCCCGATGTTCGAGACCCCACGATTTAAAACTAGTCAAAATTTTGGCCCACCACTCAACCTGTTTCATTAGTTCCACATGACTTATTAGCCAATGGTCTCAACAAGGGCTAGTTTTAGATCGATGCGATTGAAGCAACCATCTCGAACTCAAAATCTAAGGGGTTCATTTTCAAAAATAAAAATTATTTGTGAATACTGAAGTTGCCCTAAAAAATAACATTTGTGCAACTGTTTGAAGCCCATCAAAGCAAAGTAAGCCACATTCCATGAGGACCATGACTATTATTAAGTAGTGGCCCAAAATTAAAATTGCCAATTTTTAAAATAAAAAGAGAGAAAATTGCATATAAGTCACATGTAGGTGACTTATTCCAAATTAGGTCAGAATATTTTTTAAAATTATTATTAAATCATACTCTTCAGAATAATTTAAATTAATCCCAGAAATACCCCCGTGATCCATATTTTCCATCTACGATTTCTTCCACCTCCGAAACTTCATCCGTCATGGGCCGAGCATATACGTTGGGCTTGTAGTCGAAAATTCTAACTTCAATTCGACGGACGACGGACACGGAGGCGGAGGCGGAGATGAGGCGGAGGCTTAGGTGGAGGTGGAGCAATAGTAGGCATGGCAATGGCGGCTTGGCTCAACCCATGGCCCATGAAATCGAGCTCGGCTCGTCCCTAAATGAGCTACTCAGTTCGGCCCACGACGGACAGAGCCGAGCTACCCACGAGCTCGGTTCGACCCTCAATTTGTTTTTATTTTTATTTTTTTTAAGTTTGAAAATGAAAATAAAGAACATATCAGGAATCCTTTATGTTAAAACCTCCTCCTTTTTCTGGGTTTGAGACCGGCTACTTTGAAAGTAGGCAGAGTTAAAATTGCACACGAACAAGATGTTACGTGTACAATTTTTTATTTAAAAAAAACAAAATAATATCAAATACTAATGCAAAATAATACTTACTACAATTCTAAATTATCTATATTCAAATCTTCAAATTCATCAGACATTATTCTGTCTACTTTGTCTTGGATTCGAAGTTCGGCGTCATCACAATCCTTTAGACACAGTAAACTTTCTAAAATGTCAGATTTGAGTCTTGACCTGAAATCAGACAGAACCCTGCCACTTGTACTAATGCAGCTTCCGATGCTACAGTTGAGACCGAAGGCGTTAGTAGACTACGTACTATTTTTAAAAGAATTGGATAACTACGTTGATATTGTCTCTACCATCGTAGTATATCAAAAAAATTTCTCTCTTCGTCATCTAAAATACTAAGCATGTCATGCGCAAAATACCTAACTAACTTCACAGGTGATTTACTAGAACGGGAAAGGGAAGAAGTAGAAGAAGAACCAACTAATTGTTGACATTGACCACTCCTATGTGTACTCACGTAACTCCATAAATCAATGTCATCAGTTGATGACGAAATACATGTTGGAACAAAAGGTCATACAACGTTCGTACCGACTTTTTTAGCATAGACCTTATACATTTGACCGGGACTAATCTACTCCCCACAATGGGGAGTAGATATAAAGGCCACATCCTATGTGGCTGTCTGATTTGGATTAAAAAAATGCCAACTCGACATTTGTTTTTTAATCACCAAACACCCACCCACTCAGCCTCACTCACTCATTTCAATTTTACACACACACACACACACACACACACACACACTCTCTCCCTGATTCATCCCCAAATCAAGATATCCACCGTCGTGAACCACCACGATCAGTATCTTGTGAACAACCACGATTCTTTGAAAAGCAGACCGCTCCACTTCAACAGACCGTAAACCACGATCCTCCCTCGCAGTGAACAACGAACATTGACGGACCTCTCTTTGATTAAACAGTGACCCACCATTGAAGGACCCAGTACTAATAATTTTTTTAACTTGTTCCTCCAAATTAGTTGAAGTTTATGGAAATATTAAAAGTGTTGAAGTAGCTATATAATAACTTATTATAACTTGTTCTTCCAAATTATTGAAATTCTATTTTAGTATGGATCGATAAATTTGTATTGATATTGTTGGTTTTTTGTTTATTGTTTCGTATTTGATAGGAATGGAATCACAAAGTGTAGACAATGTGTTTGTTCCTCAAGTTTCTATGCATAATCTTCCTGCAACTGGAGAAGAATTTGAATCACATAAGACGACTTACCTTTTTTACAATAATTATACTTTATAAGTCAATGTCATCAGTTGATGACGAAGTACATGTTGAAATAGGGGGTCGTACAACGTTCGTACCAGCTTTTTTAGTATATACCTCATACATTTGACCGAAGCTGATCTACTCCCCATTGTGGAGAGTAGATATAAAGGCCACATCATAAGTGGTCAGTCGTCGATTTGGATTAAAAAAATGCCAACTGGACATTTGTTTTTTAATCACCAAACACCACCCACCATCATTTCAATTTTACACACACACACACACACATACTCTCTCTCTCTCTCCCCGCCCCCCGATTCATTTCCAAATCGATGCCTAGCCGTAAACCACCACCGCTATGAACCAACACCGCCGTGAAGCCCCACGATCTTCTCTCGCAGTGTCTTGTAAACAACCACGATCCTCTGAAAAGCAGACCACTCCTCTTCAACAGACCGTGAACTACGATCCTCACTCACAGTGAACAGCGAACATTGACGGACGTCTATTTGATTGAACAGTGACCCACCATTGAAGGACCCGATACTAATAATTTTGTTAACTTGTTCTTCCAAATAAGTTGAAGTTTATGGAAATATTAAAAGTGTTGAAGTAGCTGTGTAATAACTTGTTATAACTTGTTCCTCCAAATTATTGAAATTCTATTTTAGTATGGAATCGATAAATTTGTATTGATATTGTTGGTTTTTTATTTATTGTTTCGTATTTGATAGGAATGGAATCACAAAGTGCAGACAATGTGTTTGTTCCTCAAGTTTATGTACATAGTCTTCCGGGAAAAATATGCTCAGGAGGCTAGATTTAGTGCATGAATTGATAACAGTAAAAAGAATAAGGTTATTAGTGAGACCTACTGGAAAATGTTTGTATGTTCTAATGAAGGAAAAATAGATGACACATATCGAGGAAATATAAAGAATCTGTGCACAGCGTCTTTGGGAAAAGAAAGAGTGGTCATACACGAGTTGGATGTTGTGCTAGATTATCCATGGTGAAGCAACAAACGGGACAAATGTGGATAGTGAACAACTTTGTTGAGGAACACAATCACGCTCTTACTATTCCTAGTCGAGTGTATTTGTTAAGATCTCACCGGACGGTGCCAACTACAGAGAAAGTACTTACTCAACAATTCGCTGACGCTAATATACCAACGTGCTAGCAATTAAGGCTTATGGAGCTAAATTCAGGTGGTCCATCATCGATTGGTGCGTAGAGAGAGATATTATGAACCATGAAAGAAATATTCGAGAAGATCAAAGGATTCATGACGTTGAAACTCTAACAGAGCATTTCACATTTGAGAAAGTGAAAAATCTGTTCTACTTTGATTACGAGGTAGACGAGGAAAATAAGTTGATTCACTGTTATTGGGCTGATGCTGAATCTATACGGTCATATCGTTTTTTTGGCGATAACGTGGTATTCGACACAACCTACAACTCGAATAGGTACTCAATGGTTACAAAAATTATGTGAGCATTTTACAAAAATTACACCAATAAATTCATTACAAAAAACACAAATAGGGCGATACATGAAATCATGAAAATATCCGAGCAATTGTTTCTCTTACTGCTAAGAAGCCGAAGTGAACGAGCTGTGTCTTCTAACTTCTCTACCTTCTCCATTAAGCTCGCACATTACACTTCAATTCATCCAAATCTGTACTTGTATGTTCACGTCCTTCTAACTGCGATCCAAAATTAGATTCCAGCTCGTCGGCCCAATTGAAGCCTCCGCACATGACATCATCCTGCGATAGCATAATATAATTCAAGTCAATGCAATTTTACAATCCCAAAACACCAATATGAAAAGTCACTTACCTTCACACTATGACATCTCCAATATTGACGATGTGGGTTCCTTTCGGAGTGCGGGTATGAATCTTTATATACGCACCATATCTATATATATGTCGTGACTTGGGAAAAATTCCACTAGAAGAAAACATTGATCCTTACCTATCTGTTATTCGAAGGTTACACCAATATCACATGAATACTAATAAATTCCATACGACATACAATCTATTATGAATTGACAAATATATTGGAGGCTCAGATCATGTTTCGGACTACATTGATTAGCACTGCCATGGCTGCAAAACACCGGTTGTATGAAAGTACGAGTTGCACCCCCATTCTCATGCTATTCAGGCTGCCAAGCCAAGATACGTGACTGATTGTGTAGTTGCCAAATTCCAACAATCATGACAAATAAAAAAAAATTGATCATCACAACCTATTATCGAATTATAGTCCAGTTCTCCTACCCACATACCCTATCTCCTTTTCTCTCCATACATAAATCACAAATCATTGGGTACAATGGAGATGAAAATAGCCTTCAAACAAATCATCACAAACCAGGCAAAGCTTCAGCCAAAAAAGGATCACAAATCATCATTCTTTAGAAAAATCTTTTAAAAAATCAATATCAAAAGTCCCAATTCATGCAATCAATTTCGATTCCAACAACACAAACAAACCCTAACATTTGGCAAATTATTGGGTAGGAATAAGATTGGCATAAAATTAATTGTTTTCCAATCTCACTCTATCCTCAGAACAAGTTACAAAAATAATCGAGTACCGGGTCCTTCAATGGTGGGTCACCGTAGAGGAAGGTCCGTCAATGATAGGTCACTGCACGACAAAGAGAGGTCCGTCAATGGTGCATTAGCGATTGTTGTTCACTTCAACAGAGGAGCAGTGGTTCACTACGGGAGCGATCCATCAACGTTTGCTGTTCAAGCGTTCACTATTCAAGCGGTTGCTTTTGAAGCGACCGTTGTTGAAGCGGGGCGGTCCACTTTTCGAGAGGATCATGGTCGCTCACACGGGGACACTGCGAGAGAGGATCGTGGTGGTTTACAGTGGTGTTGGTTCACGGCTAGGGGCACCGATTTGGGGATGAATCTGGAGTAGAGAGAAAGAGATGGGGAGCGAAATTGAAATGAGGGTGCGTGGGTGTTTGGTGATTAAAAAATAAATGTCCAGTTGACAACTTTTTAATCCAAATCAGACAGCCACATAGGCTGTGGCCTTTATATCTACTCTCCACTTTATGGAGTATATCAGCCCTTACATTTGACAAAAAGTTTGTTCTAAATTACCACACGTTATTGAATTTTCGTAAGTTATTTTTTGTGAAATTGTCATTATTATTACTTTCGTACCCTCTAAGTTAAATCTAAAGCCCATAATACATGCAAATAGAAATAACATAGGCAATTGTTCTCAATATTTTGTAACTTTTGCTTCCATGACTTATATAATATTAGAAAAAAAAGCAAAATTCTTAACATTATAATAGAAATGATTTAAAACAAGTGGAGTAGTTGGATAATATACACCAGAACATGCAGTTGTTGCGTCGTAAAAAACTTTCAAAAATTTTCTAACATGAGCACATATTTCCCAGTCATATGCTTCTAAATCATGTTCTGAGCCGTGTGAGTGTCGGCCATTATAATATACTGTAATACAATCATCGTAACCTTAACAAAATTCAAACAGAAGATATGTTGAATTATATCTATGGCCAACATCAGTACAAAAATATTTTGATTGCAGCCCATTTTTCATAGAGTAGCAAAAACTTATTTTCTTGCTGGTGAGACCGTAATATAATTAATAGTATATCTAGTTTTTTCTAATTGGGGTTGTATAACTTCTCTTGACAACTAAAAATGCTGCAAACACTTAGCTTTTTGTTTGGTAGCTTTTCGTTTAGTGCTAGAACCGATGATTGTTTGTATGTCGGTATTTTCTTGAAAGTCTTCCAAATCAATTAGATTAGTGCTACTACCAAACTAATCAATAATATCGTTTGAAATTAGAGTGTCATTAAGACCACTGAAATCATCATCACTTCGATTGTATGCTGTTTAGAATAATATAATAAAGAGAATAGGAAAAGATGAAGATGTAGTAGAAACTAGAAAATAAAAATGTAGAGAATTAGTAGAAGTAGAAAATTAAAACTTAAAATTATAGAGTAATATCTAGATAATGAGATATTAAACAGTAATTATAATACTAATATTGAGAGGATGAAATTTGAGAATCGTTAATGGATTGAGTATTTAATAGAATGAGAGATTGAAGTGTGAAAAAAAATAAGTTTAGAATAGGAGTATTTATAGGAAAATAATGGAATTTAAAAAAAAAAATAAAAGCTGGCCAACGATCACAAATGTAATCGTTGGATCAACATCCAACGGTCACGATAATGTGACCATTGCACGAGCCACGAGCCGAGCCGGGTCGTGGCTCGTGCTTTTTTGCTCATGGGCTTGGCTCGTTTTTTGGCCAAGTAGAACGGGCTCAGCACTCTTTTTTTTAGGCTCAGCTCGTGCTCGTGCTCGTGCTCGTGCTCGTGCTTGTGCTTAGACGAGCTCCCAATATGAGCCAAGCTTTCATGGATCGAGTCAGCGAGCCCACGAGCCGACGGTCTTTTTTGCCATTCCTAAGAAGTAGTACCACGAGAGTGGATATGCCTGTGTGCATGCAGGTTTTGTGAATTCAAGGAAGATTTTAAAAAGGTTCATCTGCCACCAACTATTCCAACTGTTAATTCTCTGAATGCTGGTAACCCTTCATCCTCGCCGGATAGTATAGTTAGTTCTCTTTCTCTGGAAGATGTTTTGTCTCTCTTAAAAAGTTATGCTGACATTGCTATAAGTAATAAGGTTCTAAAAGCTTTTCCATTTGAACAAAATGTGAAGACAACACCAAATCTTGAACATGCGTTTTGTGTACTGAGTGGAATGTGCTTTCCTGGCTTGGATAAGATTTCAGGATCTAGAATGGTAAACCACCCAGTGATCTGGGGGCAGCGACAGAGTTGGCGGTTATGGTGTATAAGTGTATTATTTGTGATGGGATAAGTGTAGAAGCGAATGTTTAGGAAGTCTATTGGTTGTGGCTATGATTTGTTGCTTTAAATAGCAACTTGAATTTATGTAGGGATGAATAACATTGATGTGGGCATACTCTGACGAAAGTTGACTATTAGTTTATTCTTTGTGTTGTTAGTCATGTGTGTTGTTTGATACTGTATTATAGAAAACAATATCATAATTGAAACGGGTATAGAATTCACATATGTGCTCATAATTTCTATTATAATATATTTTCATAATCGTTTCGACGAGCCGATCAAGATCAATCACTTTGCTACTGCTGACAATAGATTTTAGCCGTTTGAAATCGTCTCTTTAGCTTAAAACGACAATCTTTAATTTGCCATGTCTTAAAAGTATCATACTAAAACAGTACCTTAATAAAACAGTATCATAGATAAATATATCTAAATATATCAGTACCATACATGAAAGTATTTTAATAAAACAGTATCATATACATAAACTACAACTCAATAAATTAACAGTATCATAGATTGAAACAATATCCACGACGGCATTTTGAATAAAAATAGTATCATAGATAAAACTAAGTACAAGATGTTTTAAATGTTGAAGTAATGATATTGTTCTTAAAATGTTCCATTAGTAGTATAACATCATTGATACTGTTTGCATTCAATAACAATATCAAAAGTTGAAGCATTATCGTAATAAAATAGTATTAAAGATAAAAGCATGATATAAGTATACCATATCACTTTATCTAAATAAAACAATATCATAGAGAAAACTAAGTAGAGATGTTTTACTGGTTGAAGCAATGATATTATTCTTAAAATGCTCAATTAGTAATACAAGAAAATTGATACTGTTTACATTCAATAAAAGTATCATAGATTGAAACAATATCATATGTTGAAACATTATCATAATAAAACAGTATCAAAGATAAAAGCATGGTATAAGTATACCATAGCACATATCTAATAAAACAGTATCATATAATAAAACTAAGTACAAGATGTTTTAATGGTTGAAGTAATAATAATGTTCTTAAAATGTTTCATTAGTAGTACACTGTTTGCATTCAATAACAGTATCATAGGTTGAAATATTATCATAATAAAACAGTATCAAAGATAAAAGCATGATATAAATATACAAATGCACAATATCTAAATAAAACAATATAATAGATAAAATAGTATTAAAGAAAACAGCATCATAATAAAACAATATCATTGAATTAGCGCTTTTTTCAATTGCAGAGGTACGTTGGTCTTTTAGCGCTAAAATGTGATTTTAATTGAATTAAGTTTGATCATATGACTTTAGAGCTCATAAGTGCAACAACAACGACCGCCCTAAATTTACCCATAAAAAATGGGATAGTTTCACCATACACTACAAAATATAAAATAATTTAAAAAATAATGTCTAACTTTTTTTATTCTAAAAATGCTATTTTTATTTTTGTAATACTTGTTATTACATTTGTTATATTTCTTATAAAAAATATGTGTTACATTTGTTATATTTGAAGTTTAAAATGTTAAAAATTAATTGTAGAATTTTAATAGAAAATCAAGTATGTGGCAAAATTATCATATAAAAAATTGAAACATAGTCCACTAGTAGTCATGTCCATGACTTATTAGAATTTGCTCTGAGGGCTTAAACTTCACCCCGAACCTTGAAAATATGATAACCAGCCCTGGTCTCAACCCTTACATACTACTGTACTAAGAATTTTAGCATAATCAAAATGAGTGTGTTGAAGTTAATTTACACTAGAGATATATAAACAAAAAGAATTAGACACAAATAAGTTGATGTCTTTGAATAGAGATTCAAGTCCTATATGTATACTATCAGCAAAATCAAGTACATCCAACCAAAATCTCACATTATTATCTAATTTGAGTATGTTTGGTAAATATGTCTTTTTAGATTATAAGCAGTGAGTCCTAAGAAATGTGTAGATAAAAGTTATGAATCATACGAAATATATTAATGAAAATGATGTTTGACCAATTTATAAGTGTTTATAATCACACACGTACATACTCTATATCGACTTCTATAAAAATCTGGAAAACCTTATAACAACAAATTTGTGAAACAGAATTTTAGTGATATCTCAGGAATAAACCACTCAATGACATTGACAATATGTAATTATGCAGCAAAGTTTAGTTGAGTCCTCCAATGACAATATCAAACAAAACTTATACATCGACAATCATGATTTTATGTTAATTTAATCAAGTTTATGTTGGTTAATTACCAGGAAATATATATGCTTACAATAGATAAAATCAAGTTCGTCTATCTCCTTCATTACAAACTCTTGATTTTAACTAAACAAAAGCATATCCCTGTATAGATACCGTCAATCAATTTCTTGTTGTATACCCTAGTTATATACGCCAATTTCTTTAATATTTTTCAATTTTCTTGATCCAAACCATGTTAGTATATATGTGCTGTACATTCATGCACGCTTAACATCAAATTATCCAACACAAGAGAAAATTAAAACAATTCTCATAGCCAGCCAGCAATGGCGTCGAACATAGCCGTGCTTAGTGCCCTTGATAATGCACGTACGCAGTTGTACCATGTTACGGCGATTATCATAGCCGGAATGGGGTTCTTCACAGATGCGTATGATCTTTTCTGCATCTCCAGCGTCTCCAAATTGCTGGGCCGTCTCTATTACTACGATGGCTCCTTGACCAAGCCCGGAAAGCTTCCTCATAACGTCAACAATTTCGTTATTGGGGTCGCACTGGTCGGAACCCTAACTGGACAGCTGGTTTTCGGATGGCTTGGGGATAAACTGGGGAGGAAGAAAGTTTATGGGCTTACTTTGGTTCTTATGGCTTCCTGTGCCATTTGCTCGGGCTTGTCATTTGGGTACAGTCCCAAAGCTGTTATGACTACACTTTGTTTCTTTAGATTCTGGCTTGGCTTCGGGATTGGCGGCGATTATCCTCTCTCCGCCACAATCATGTCGGAATACGCCAACAAGAAAACCCGTGGCGCCTTTATTGCGGCGGTCTTTGCCATGCAAGGTGTTGGAATCATCTTTGCCGGGCTGGTATCAATGATTCTCTCAAAAATATTTCTTGATGCGTATAAGGGTCCAGCATTCTTAGATAATCCCACTTTTTCCACCGAGCCCGAGGCGGATTATGTATGGAGAATCGTGCTGATGCTCGGAGCTCTTCCGGCGATTCTCACCTTCTACTGGCGAATGAAAATGCCGGAAACCGGCCGGTACACGGCCCTTATTGAGGGAAATGCAAAACAAGCTGCATCCGATATGGGGAGAGTTCTTGACATTGAAATTCAGGCTGAACAAGACAAATTAGCACAATTCAAGGCTGCCAATGAATACTCATTGATGTCAAGCGAGTTTGTCAAGCGCCATGGGCGTCATTTAATTGGAACCATGACTACGTGGTTCTTGTTAGATATTGCCTTTTACAGCCAGAACCTCACCCAAAAAGACATTTTCCCGACAATGGGACTAACCAACGAACCTCCAAAGGTAAGCGCTCTACGAGAAATGTTCGAGACGTCCCGTGCCATGTTCGTGGTGGCGCTGTTCGGGACCTTCCCCGGTTACTGGTTCACAGTGGCTTTCATCGAAAGAATTGGTCGTTTTAGAATACAGTTGATGGGCTTCTTTATGATGTCTGTATTCATGTTGATAATGGGAATCAAATATGATTACCTCAGAAATGAAAACCACAAATGGGCTTTTGCTGCTCTTTACGGGCTGACGTTCTTCTTCGCAAACTTCGGTCCCAACTCCACCACATTTGTGCTTCCGGCGGAGCTTTTCCCCACTAGGCTCAGATCCACTTGCCATGCAATCAGCGCCGCCTCCGGCAAGGCTGGGGCTATGATCGGAGCCTTTGGTGTGCAGAACTATACACAGGACGGAAACGTGCATAAAATCAAGAAGGCCATGATAATTTTGGCTTTCACAAACTTGATTGGATTTTTCTGTACCTTCCTCGTGACTGAAACAAAGGGGAGGTCACTGGAGGAGATTTCCGGCGAGGACGGTGGCGGCGGCGTGGATGAGACACAGATGACAAAACAGACGGTTAATCGGCCAGAACAATGGGAGTAATTTTATCATTGGGACAAATTACCCGGCAGGTCTATCACTTGAGCTTGAAGAATTAATATATGTATTAGGATGTGCTTTTTCATTTTCTCAGCAACCCCATAAAATAAGAGCTGGATAATGTTGTGGTCGTGATCCTTGAACAAGAAGGGGTTTGTTTGTTTTTGTTTTTGTTCTCTTTTTATTTTAAAATTATGAATAATAAAATGTTTATATGTACAATATCAATGGAACTTGTTTGTCAGCTTTCGTTGAAAAATTAAATTTGGCCATCCTTTCTTTTCTTACGTAAGTGCTCGTTTGGTGTGAATTATAAACTGTTTATTTGATCAAAATGATTTATTTGATCAAAAAAATTTGTCTTTGTAATATAATACTTTTTATTATTCTTGGTCAAATAAATTATTTTGGTCAAATAAACAATTTATAATCCACACCAACTTCTTGTAGTGTTTTATTGTCGTTAGTATTTGTGTATTCATCTCTATAAGAATAGTATCATGATTCAAACCAACATTTGAGTAATTATTGAATTTCATGTTTATAAATTACGAAACTTCCACCATTCACCTATTACTTAATTTGAAATGTCTAAATAAAAAATAGATAAAAATTGTGAGTCTTATTAGACGTGCGAATAAAAATAATTTTGAAAATTTATAAGCACTTAGAATTATGTTTTCCTACATCATAAAAATTTTTACAATGTGCCTAGAAAGTTAGTTATGTGTATGTTTGGTTGAGTTTAAAATGGTATTTTTGGAGATTTTGAAAAAAGTTGATGAAAAATGTGGTTGAAAGTTGATAAAAGTTGTAGGTCTTATGAAATATATAGTTGAAAATAAGTTTTTTTTTTAAAAAAAAAAAAGAGTATTTTAAACTCTACAAGCACAAGTCAATTTTTCAAGTACCCTAGATCAAGCTTAAAAGGGAAATTAACATAAATGGTCCCTAACATTTGTCCTTAGTGCATAAATAGTCCATAACCTTTGTTTTTTTAGCACAGCGGCCCCTAATCTATGTGTTTTGGTGCACATTGGTCCTTATTTGATGAAAAAGACAAAAACAACCTTAGGTTTAATTAAATAAAATTGTAATTGGATTTCTAACCTTTACAAAATGTACAAATAAATCCGTTACATTTATTAAATAATATTTAATTTAGCATATTAAATATATCACTATAATCGTGTCAATTAAATTTTTGATAAGAGAAAAATATAAAATTATTGCACTTTAGGTATATGTAATTGCTATGTGATGTGAAAAATTTGAATAAAAATTAAGTTAAATAAAAAACAAAATAACGTATATAATTTTAAGACATTGAACCAATCTAATTATATTTGTTAACATAAAAATACTAACAAAAATCAATTTACACATTATGTGTTCTTTATTTTTGAACAATAAGAAAACGATAAATTAAAATATGAATAATACAATTTGAGCTCTAATATTTGTAGTTTATAAACGAATATCTCAATTAAATAAAAATATTTGATCATCAAGTTTGTGATAAATTTATTTTTCTTTTTATGTTGTAACGATAAAATTAAAGTTTGAATTTTAAATAATATGATTACTTATTAATAATAAAATAATTTTAATTAACATGTTTGTTAATAATTATGAACTTAAATTTTAGTTATTTTATAATAGTTCGTCCAATATACAAAATAATTTAGTATGTTATCAATTTTTTAGTTTCTTTTAATTTTTATTAAAAAATAAAAGTATCGGACTCATTTATATTTTTTGCAAAGGTTAAAAATCTAATTAAAAAATTTTCTAATTAAAAATAAGGGTATATTTGTCTTTTTCACCAAATAATGACCAATTGCACACTAAAACACATATGTTAGGGATTTATATGTCAAAACTTAAAGGTTATGGACCATATTCGCACTAAAAGCAAAGGTTAGGAACCATTTGCACAAATTTCCAACTTAAAATTAGAGGTGTCAATCCGGGTCAGGCGGGTCGGATCGGCCCACCTCTGATGAAGCCTCGGTGACTACCAAGATTGGAAAAAGCCCGCGCCACGACGGGTTGCGGTGCCGGGTCAACCACCCCACAAAAATTGAACACGAACTCGGCCCACCTGTTGGCCCATCCGGGTCAAGCCCATGTGGGCCACTTGTTCGATTCCGGTTTAGCCCCGTATGAAAAAAAAAAAATTAATTTTTTGAAATTACTAAAAAATTTAGTTACTTATTGTAATTTAAAAAAAAAATGTTCACATATATAACAAAAATGTGTTAAATTACTAAATAAAAATAAATAACAATGATAAATTCACATTTGTTAATTTTTAATTCAATTTCTATTTTTATTTATATATTTAAAAACTAAATCATCATGCATGTGTCACATCTTTCACTTTAAACTGTTCTCGCCATTTATTTTTTTTATTTTTTAAATATCATTTCAAATATGAAAGTTTGAATTTTCTCGCTCATTTTTTTAAAAAAAAAAAAATCAAAGCGGTTCACTGGGCGGTGGCGATTCGGCCTCTTTGGCCCGTGAACGGCCCGCGGGTTGGCCTCTTCGGTCCGTGAACAGTCCACCCGGTTTATGGGTCGGCCTACGATTGGTCGAGGCGTGTGGCCGATGCGCGAGTTCGACCTACTGGCCCGTCTTGACACCTCTACTTAAAATATACCTAAATCCTACAAAATCGAAGCTATTTAGTGTGACTGGTATTGGAAAAAGGTAGATGGTGACTAATAGCTTGTTAGGTTAAGCGCATGTTTGGTAGTGCTGAATTTATTTTTTAAGTACTTATATTATAAGTTGTTGGTAAATATGTAGATAAAAAATAGATTGTAAGTTGTAGATCCCATGAAATGTGTGGATAAAAAGTATGTTTAACCAGATAAAATTATAATTTAAGCATCTATCACTACAAGAAAAAGGGTCTATCGCAACGGGCGAAAAACGTTGCCATAGACCTTCAAGAACGCTCAAAGACGTTGCGCGCGCTCGATGTTGCCGAAAACTAGCTCTCTACGGCAACGCTCAATGTTCGTTGTGGAATATAAAAGATCGTTGTCATTTTACTTTTTCGCAACGTTTTAAAAGATATAACAACGTTTTTGTGACCGTTGTTGTTTCGTTATAACAACGTGCATCCGACCGCTTGCGGTTTCATTTTAACAACGTTCTCATGACCGCGTTGTGGTTTCTTTAGTTTCCTTTTTAACAACGTTCTCATGAACGTTGTTGTTTCCTTTTAACAACGTTCTCACGAACGTTGTGGTTTCCTTTTAACAACGTTCTCATGAACGTTGTGGTTTCTTTAACAACGATCTCATGCACGTTGTGGTTTCATTTTAACAACGATCTCATGAAGGCGTTGTGGTTTCCATAGTTTCCTTTTTAACAACGTTCTCGGCCGTTGTCGCTTTCGTTACAACAACATGCATCCGACCGTTGCGGGTTCCTTTTAACAACGCTATGCGATGCTCGTTGTCTTTTCTTTCTTTCTTTCTTTCTTTTTAATATTTTTGACAATATTCACCTACACGTTATCAATATAAAACTCAATCTACACCATATCAACGCGAAAACAAATTTATACTAAATCAATGAAATATGAACAAGGTTGAAACAAATTAAATATATTATAAAATAGAAGAAATTGTATTCATACATTTATAGTCGAGAAGTTTCTTGTAACATGAAAGTTCGAATCAAAATCTAACAAAATACACATGTACTAGAAGTTTCTTGGCATGAAAACTATTTAATCTACCAAAATCTTGAAACCGGTAATCATATGCACTTCACAAAAATATCAACAAAAACTTCTACTACCCCCGAGAGCAAAAGCGCTACTCCACAAACACCTACGCTTATCTGCTTCCAACCCCGCAATTCACAAAAAATAGGGACGATTAAACCCGAGTAGAATAGGATACCATCAAGTGCTTGCCAATATATTAACTAAGGATATATAAATAGGTTCACATAAAGATATGTTGGTCCAACATTGAACAGTGGCAAGGACACATGTACATTTTCACTACATGCATGGTGACACCAATGCAATCCATGGCACTTTTACGGTTATAAAGGGGAAAAAAACAGATCATCTATTATCCTAAATTATGTCAATAATTGGCTTATAAAGAGAGAGATCTTCTTGAAAATCAATGTGCGTTTTACATTATGCAACTAAATATCATATCACATATGTAAAAGCTCATAAAAGGCAAAGATTGAAAGACTTGAGGAACAAAATGGCAAGCACCGTAATTATGAAAAGAAAGTATTGCCAAGAAGGATTAAACGCCTCGATATCATACAACCGAGAACAATAATAACATGAAAAGAAATTAAATTGAAAGCACACAAAATTTAGAGTGGTTCATTCTAAATGTAAGAGCTACGTCCATTGAGAGAATACACGCACCGAACGCAGTAATTCTCCTATTAGGCTCATTTAAAGTCTTATTAGCTCATCCACTTCCTTCGGATACAACCAAATTCACAAGGAAAAGAAAAATCTCAACAGCCCACAAGCCAAGTGAGTGATCAACATGCGAAAATAAACGTCGAAATTATACATTTAGATTCAGTATGTGGTCTTGCTACATTACAAACATATCTAATCTACCCACTTGCTAAAGATTTATCTACATAGCCCTACAAAGACAGGCACAAGTCCCGGGGGGGGGCGTGAGTGGGGTTTGATGAAGTTAATGGCCGATTAGGACAACTTACGTTGATCGTTATATAAACTTCCAAGTTTATGCGCCTAATATTGTTACGACTTTCAAGTGTCCCAACCATTTGGCTATTTCGCAATCATGTTAATAATCATGTGTCCCAACAATCATTTAAGTATTACCGCAGTATTTTGCAAAAGTGTGCCCAAAGGAAAAATCTTTTTGAATTATCCTCGAGAAAAGAGTGTGCCAAGTGAGTGATTGAAAATAAATCTTATTTGAATTATCCTCGGAAAATAATTGGGCCTAGTCGATCGAGCTCGTGGAAGCGTCTTTGGCTGCAATGCCCGCGATGGCGAACAAGCGTAAAGGTGGGGTTTGGTGAATCACGTCGTTGAAGGAAGTGTGCTCTTGAAGAAGGCTCGACAAATTGCAGAAGACATAATTAAGAATAATCAAGACTTGGTATAGAGATATAAATCGAGTTATCAACGACGGATTTAAACTAGATCCGGGTCATGCACTTTCTCTTGAGAAGGTATCGTGTTTCTCTTTGTGGCCATTTCCTTTGCTAGTCTCTACATAATGAATTTTATTACTCAAGACTTACCTTAAGATATTATGCCAAAATGAAGTTAAGTCCTCTCCTTAAGTATTTCTTTGTTAGTATAATCTGCTCTGTGCAATTTTCAAAGACACATGTTTTCAATCACCATACATATATAGTATTTAAAATTCGGTTTCAAAGACACATGTTTCGAGCTTGTACAATTTCAATCAATAATCTACACTCTACACTAGCCAAGATTATACACTGCTGTTGTGAGTTCCATTATTTACTACTCCTTTCGAACTAATTAGCAAGCCAATAAATTTCACAAACATCAATTATTTTTCGAATTAGCAAGCTATTATTTTTCGAGAAATAATCTAGTATTTTGGTCACAAAGAACATATTAACAAGAAAGCGGTACACATAAAAAAGAACCAAGTAAACATACCTTCTTCAAAGGAGTTTAATACTACTCTTTGGCCATGCAATAGTACTTCCCAATGCTTCACAAAGAACTCGAATCTCAAATAGAGGTCTATATAAGCTTAAATTTTCCATATAGACTTCTTCAACCCGGACCTTCCAACAGTCTCGCCCAAGAGGCATGTGATGAACCTTTGCACTTGGGTCTGTTGATGCAATCTTCCCTTCGCTACAACTTCGTCCCCATCAAACTTGTACCAAAGGCAATAATTGACAACTTTTATTTTCTAGTTCATTGCCTCCTTGAAAACCACTTCCTTGTTGTGACTACAAAATTGATATTAACATGATATTATCCTCTTTAACTTTGCTAGACATAATCAGTATTTATAATAAATACACAACTATATATTTGAAACAGACACAAAACACGAGGAGTGCAAGCATGTGAACTTATGTCCTCTGCATTCTTGTTTTGATTACGTTAAATGATACAAAAATGAAATTAAATTTCTATAGGTAAAGTCATATTTACCTAAATTATCATAGTACATTACAAAAACAAAATTGAGTTCATGAAACAACCATATTTACCTGCTATGCGATAACTTGAGAAGCGCTTCAACCTTTTCTTCTAGTGTTCCCATCCTCTCGACCGAGTTTGCAATTGGCTTTCAAGTTCTCTCACTCTTCCAAAGACTTTGAATATGAGCATCCACTTTTGAAGGTGTAGCGCCAAATCCAAGGCCCCTAACCCTTCCACGACGTTCGGGACCTAAAACTCGAGCAATAGCATCGTCGCGTATGGAATCTTCTCTCTGGAGTATCATCGATTGATTGGGCACAATCTTCTATCTTTTCTACAAGAATGGAACTCAAAAGTTTATACAAGCATGTAATACATATTATAATTTCCTCAACTTTGATAAAATAATCATACCAAGGTTTCAAAGCGCTTCATTTATTGGTTTTCCATCCTTTCTAAGATGTCCATGAGTCCACACTTTAGTTCTTAGCCGTGATGTTTGGATTCTTTTTTTTTTCGAATAAAAATCATACATTTTCTTACAAGAAAGAGTGAGTCAACATAAGAATGGAATATAATAAAAGAAATACAAGTGTGTAATTACCATATCATGAGTCATGACGTGGATATCCCTTTCTCCCCATAGTATGAACAAGCTTCACGAGTAGTTCTCATTCTACTAAACTTGGAACTTTTTTTTCCTATTAAGACAACTAAAAATTATAAACCAAGTAGACATAAATAATATTTTCTTACCTTCAAACTCAAATTACTTACTTGAAAGTCGTGAGAAAAAGTCTCATCGACAAACTTTTCCCATGCTTCATCCGAGTTTACATTCTTTGGTCTAAGAAGGGCAATAGTGCGTGTTCTATTCGCAGATTTTGTCATTTCATTTTTATTTCTTTTCTCGGTCTTGATTTGAATGTCCTCCAATAATTGCCCATACTTGAAAACGTCATTTTTCGGTGGCAATCACTCACATTGAACCTTTTTTGTGAGGTATACATAAATACAAAAACCAATTTAGAAGAAACGTAAAAGGAGGCCAAAGTTAAGATAGAAAAGATAATAAGTGTGAATTAACCTATAGGAAAAAAGAGGTCAACTGTTAAAAGTATACCGTATGAAAGACCAAAGCTCTATTTTTTCTTGTCATCTACCGAATGCCAATCTTTAATTATAAGCGGCACATGTTCTCGCACCATGGCTCCCACTATTGATGCAAATTTATCGAATTTTTACCAACCACTTGGCCCAAATCATTGAATTCAAGCTCCGGTCTATGAAAATTATTTTCAGAACCATTTTCAATACGGTGGGTCCTCTTTTCTTCTTTGGAGGATCCACATTTGTTGATTGCATGTCTTGATCATTTTCGGCGTTGACCTACGATTTTACGGTTCATCGAAATGTGTAGTCCTTGATTTTCATCTCTAGTTACTAAAGCATATAAGGCTCTTTGTTGCTTAGTTCGTCTTTTGGAAGCTTGCTTAGAAGACTATTTATTTCAACATTAAAGAAAAGATAAATATTAATATTTTCATAATTGAACAAATAGAAGTCAAATAAGATGAGCCAAACTTACCTCAACTCTATCCATCTTTCAAGGACTTCTTTCAAACAAGATCAAACATCTCGTTACATCAATAGAAATTAATGTCGAGATCTATATCAATTAATGCAATTAAAAGGACAATTAAAACAATAAAATTAAATAAATAAACGTGTTCCTCTAAAACACTTGATTTTTCGAGACTAGGTGGTTCCCATTTGATGGTTTATTATTTCTATAATTGTAATATTCCTCCTTTGATTTTGTGTGGTTCTACTAGGATGTCAGATGCGACTTCAAGCGTACCTTTGGTCACTGAGAGAAGTTGGTCAATTCCTACCATCCAAAGTAATCGATAAACAAGAATTCATCCGATGTATAATTATTTTATCATTTGCCACTGAGTTTGGCAAGTGAGTGCCACACAAGAAGTCATGTTGAAAAAGGATTCCGGATCCCTGTGCATCCGGAAAAAGATGCAAAAGGTCGCTAGAAGTAAGGATTACGTGCATCCGGAAAAGATGACCATCAAGATGCTGTTGAGAGAGAATTTAGGAAAACCGGGACAAATTGGAGCGTGAAAGGAAGCAGCGGAAGAGGAAGAGAGGGAACAAAGGAGACTTGAGAGGGAGAGGGAGAGGGTAAAGCGATTGAAAGGGAAAGGGCTAGACAGTGTAGAAAGGGCTACCAGGAAGCACGTGAAAGAAGCGGAATGAGGCACGTGAAAGAGCGGCCTCGATGCTCGCTCAAAAGTTGAAAAGGCTGCTTTGTTGAGAAGGTAAATGTCGAAGCGGAGGACGTCGGCCGAAGAGCGTGATTCAGAGGGCACAAGTCAAGCCCGTGAAAGAGCTGCTGCAGGTTAAGCGAGAAAAAGCGCACTGCCGCAAAGATGAGCCAACAAAGGAATGATAACGATCGGAATCCTTTTTCAACATGGGATCTCGAGCAAGCGTTGTACCTTTTCTACAAATTCTTTCTTCAGATCATAAATATAACAAATTTTAAAGTGTCGCTAATCAAGACGTGAAAAAAACCCCAAAAATCCACTAAACAACTTCCTTTCTTGAAAACATTTTAATCGACCTTTATCTTCCATAAATGTCACTCAAAACTTTTCAATCTTTAATCCTTTACCAACTTCTAAAAGCCAAGCTTATTAAGACACTGATGGACCAACAATTTCAATTAAAAAAACACAAAGTTCTGATGATACACTCGCCAAAATCCTCAATTCGACCAACTTATATATTAAACAGCATGATTCATGGTAAGTGCATAAGCATTTCTACAAATTTAAGAGACACATCAACAGAGACCAAAGGAATTGCATGGGAAAGAAAAGTTTCTTGCAGAACATCAACCAAGAGATAAATAGAAAATCAAACCAGTCCAGAAAACAGTTTAGGCAATTTTACGCACACTAAATAAATAAATCGTTACTTGAAGTACCACCAACAATATGGCACACAACTTAGAGAAAAAGTAACTGGCGTGGATCAAATGCATAAGACAAGACTCGCTTGATCTTTGGATGCCTTTCGAGACTAATGACAAGAATACCAAAGTCATACAAGAATGGGATTAAATTTTCACCGGCACCACTGACCTTCCCTTATTCTCAATTAATCAAAGACAGCACTCGCTTGCTTCAAGATTCAAAGGCCAACAACTTTCATCAGAAGTTCTCGCTCTATTTTACACACACACACACACAATACATAACTTTGGGAATGTGTGTGTGGTCATGGAACCGCATGCATGGCACCTTTTTGTGATTTTCATATTGAATTTTTGAAGTCGGTGTGGGAGAAAATCATCATAAATTAAAGAAAATAAGGAATAAATTAAAGCCAATATCCATTTGGATTTTAAAACAATAATTGAACAAATAGAAGTCAAATAAGAGAAGCCAAACTTACCTCAACTCTATCCATCTTTCAAGGACTTCTTTCAAACAAGATCAAACATCCGTTACATCATTAGAAATTAATGTCGAGATATATATCAATTAATGCAATTAAAAGGACTAATTAAAACAATAAACATTCATCATTCACCATACAAATCTATGTATCACATAATATGCCTTCGACATCTATCCTTGCATAGTTCTCATCATCATCATGGTTTTCTTCAATCTGTGATATATCAAATGGAATAGTTGCCCCATAAGTAGTTTCTTCTTCCATATTTAATGTGTGAAAGCCTCTTGGTGGCGCTTGCAAAGCAACATACCAATTAGATGTTTCATTCTCTCTAGAATAAAACAATTGTTTCGCCTGTGATGCCAAAATGAAAGGATCATTTTCAAATTGACTGTGGCCCTCGTGAAGGTTAACCAAAGTAAATCCGTCTTCTTGTTTGACTCCATTCACGATATTTGCCCAATCACACTTGAATATTGGAACATGAAAAGTATTGTAATCAAGCACTATAATATCTCGCAACACCGTAATAAACGACTTTCCCAACGGCATGTGCATTATCTTTTGCACTAGATCTACAAATGGTCGTTGCTTCAACTAAAATGCTTTTGTTTTGGCGAGACTTTTCTCGCATCCTTAGTGTGAAACCGAAGACCATTTATGACAAAACTAGAATATGACATGGAAATGCATCTAGGACCACGTGCAAGCCACTTTAAATTATTTGAAACATTGTCTATCATCTCACGAACTTTAATCATCATATGTTTAAACATGTTAGGAATAATTGAATAAAATACGTTTTTTAAAAATGAACGTTGAACACATTAATTTGTTTTAAACCTTCTCATCCAACCAGCAACAAATGAGTCAATGTGTTTCTTATGCAACAACGTATCATTTCTTTCAAGTCGCGTTGTCACAACTCATAAGTTCATCCATGTGCATCCTAATGAATATATAATATATTACTAAAAATTATATTGGCAATCCTCTTAAAATCTAACAAAGTAGTAATTTAACAAACCGACTTTATGTATGGTTGAACTTCTGTACTATTTAGTAGTACATAGCGATGAGCAACTTTCAACATCTCATCAGATAGTACATGTGGCTTCCCTTTAGAAATTGTACGCCCCACGACTAAGAAATCACTCTCAAATTCTTCATTCCGTGCAAGTCTAGAGCCTATTCCAGATGCTTGTTTAATGTATTTGCTACAAAACATCGCATTTTCTTCAATAATATATCGTTCGACTATGCACCCTTCGTGTCGTGCCGCGATTCATAACATATCCCTTCAATACTTTCATATACCTACACAATAAAAAACTTTCATCATAGTAATTCAAATTACTCTTCGAATGTATCACTTGGTTTGAATAACATAAGAGCGAATCACCTCTCAAATGGGTACATCCAACGATATTGTACTGGTCCACACAGTCGAACTTCTCTTCCAAGGTGGATTGCCAAGTGAACCATTATATCAAAAAAAGAAGGAGGAAAATACCTTTCCAACATACATAAATTTTCATAAACATCATCCTCCAATTGTTCGACTTTATTTCTATCTATAACTCCTTGACATATTTCATTGAAAAATGAACACAATTTGAAAAGAGAGTTCCTTGGTCCTTTAGGCAAAAGTCCCCTCAATGCAACTGATAATAATTGTTGCATTAAAATGTGACAATCATGAGACTTGAGTCCAACTATCTTACATTCATCAAAGCGAAATGCAATTTCCAATATTAGAACCATAACCGTCGGGTAATTTAAGATTAGCAAGCCTTTTGCAAAATATTTGTTTTTCACCTTTGATAAAGTGTGGGGGGAGCAAAGTAAATAGAATTTATTTCCTCTACTCTCAAGATGTAATTCATGCCTAATATTCATAGCTTCCATGTCCTTACGAGAATTGATGCCATCTTTAGATTTTCCTTTCACATCCAATAGAGTACCAATAATGCTCTCACAAATATTCTTTTCCACATGCATCACATCCAAATTATGACGTACAATTAAAGTCTGCAATTAAACATTAATGGTGTCATGATAAAATACATCTGCATTATATGTATTAAAGTACATAAAAAGAAACAGTTACCTTCCAATATGGTAGCTTGAAAAATACTGATTTTTTCTTCCATGTTACATTAGATTCATTTGTACTCTTCTTTCTCTTTTTCTTACCACTTTTTCCCCAATCGTTTGCAAGTTTACCAACTTCAAGATAATCTTCTTCACCACTTTTTATCTTTGGCCTGGTACCATTTTCAATATGTCCATTGAACCAGCTCTTTTTCATGCGTAATGGATGACCCAAGGATAGAAATCTTCTATGTCCCATATATGCAAACTTCCTACCATGTGTCAACCATTGTGAACATGTATCTTCACGACAAATAGGGCATGCAATTTTTCCCTTGGTGGGCCATCCAGATACATTACCATATGCGTGGAAAGTCATGTATTGTCCACATCAAAATAGCTTTTAAGTTGAATGTAGACTTGGTAAGCGCATCATACATCTTAACCCCATCCCTCCATAACAATGATAAGTCGTCTACAAGTGGTTCCAAATAAACATCAATGTCATTTCACAATTTGTTTTGGTCCGAGGATTAATAAACTCAACATCAAACTTTCTTTTCGACATGCATATCAAGGAGGCAAGTTATATATAGTTAAAATTATCGCCAACAACTATATCTTGAGCTAAGATCTTTGAAAGGATTAAATCCATCAAGAGCAAGACCAAATCTAATATTTCGAGAATCGAGGCAAAATGTGGCCACCTTCTATTTATCATTTCCCATCCCAATGAATCAACTGGATGCCTCATTTTACCGTCTTGACTTTTATGACTTGAGTGCCATCTAAGTTGTGTTGCCATCTCATCTATTCCAAACATCCTCTTAAGTCTTGGTATTATTGGAAAATAACGCAAGACTTTTGGCCGATTCCTTTCTCGAATTTTCTTACTCCGTTGGTTAACTTTCCATCTTGAGTAGCCACACTTTGGACATAAATTCGGCATGCGCAAGCTCATTTCTATATAGACAACAATCATTAATGCATGCATGTATTTTCTCGCACCCAAGATCAAATGTATTGACAACTTTTTTATCTCATAAAATGAGTTAGGTAGTGTGTTATTTTCGGCAAAGATGTCCCGAAAAAAGATTTATGAGTTCATCAAAACAAAGTGTCGGATAAACCATGTGTAGCTTTATGCTTCAACAAAGCAAGCTCAAGTCGACATCTTTGTGTATGCTTTACAACACGGATATAAAGGAATTTCAAAATCACCAACCAATTTTTCAATCTCCTCCTCTCTTCCATCGGAGGGTTTTCAACTACTTTATCGTGTTGTACATAAAAGTCCTTAAACATCCTATATGAGTCGAGGCGCATTTCTACATCGACTAAATTTGATTCACTTGGACCTTCTCCATGAAATACCCAAGTAGTGTATGTAGGATCTATACCCTTAATGACCAAATGTTCATACACTATATCAAAGTGGTGATGCTTTAGATTTCTACACTTAACACAAGGACATCCTATCATTTTCGAATTTAAATGTGCATGAGCTAGATCAACAAAATTCGTGCACCATCTCTATATTGTTACGAAAATCTGCAAACAAATGTTATGATCATTAATACATGAAGATGTTTCAATTTTATCCTAAATTAAAGATATCTAATTTTTAAAAATAACCTTGATAAGTGCACCCATTCTTTGTCCATTATAAGCAATGTATTGTCCAATGGCTTTGAAATTTCAAGATGCCTAGTTAAAATTTGACTAGGTGAACACACAAGGCTAACAAAGCTAAATAATGAAAGATTCGCGAAAGAGAAATGATCTCAAAATATATTCTTTATCTACTGTGCTTCAACAAAAATTTTCATGCAAATTAAAGATGGCAAATATATACAAGATCTCAAGTGTGTGATCATATATAAATCAAAACCACAAATTGAATTTAAGCAAAGATCACTACGCATGAACAATAATGCCAAGTCTATATTACCAAATACTAGAAAGCACAAACTTCAAGAAGTGATAAGTCGATGACAAATTGGCTTTTAGATGCAAGAATATTAGCACCAAATCGTGCAACACACTATATAACCATCGAGAGTACGCATATGTTCGGGATTATTGAATGAATATCCTTCACATTGATAAAAAGAATGAGTGATATTTCAATATCTAGCATTCAAAACATAAGGTTAACGAACATACATAACATGAAGGGACAAAACACAAGGAAGAAATAAGAAGTGTTTATGATTAATGAGAAAACCATAAAAAAAATGCGTGGTTAAGTGCTTTCACTAGAGCAGGTATGAGGTACCCAGGATTCAAATTCCCACTTCCATAATCAGATACTAGTTACTCATCTTGTAATTCATATTGTAAGCCTAATTTATTGTATGTTGATGTTGGAATAAAAAGTTCAATCACGGAAAACAAAACTCAAACATGACTAGAATACGCATCTGTGCATGATTATATCAAGTACCTGTAGTATGTGGTTAAGTGCTTTCACTAGAGCGGGTATGAGATACCCATGATTCAAAATCCCACTTCCATAATCAGATACTAGTTACTCAAAACTCTTGAAGGTCCTAAGATAAGAAATAGCAAATGTATTAAAATCACAAAACTTCAAAGAATGCCATTAAGACAGTAGTGTGACCACAGTAGTATATCATGGCAGGGAAACATACTTAAAATGACAATGGAGCAAATTATTCATTGGGACCTTGTTTATGGATAAAATTATAAAGTGAAAAGTATCTTAAACAACAAAATTTATTCAAGTCATACAACTACATAAATAAAAGCAGAGGAAATGGACGGCATTTTATAAGACAAGAAATCTGAGTAACTCCACCATCATCCACATTTTGCTCAATCTCCAAAAAAGCTAAATAACTCAGGTACTAATTTGTCCAAGATGTAACTCCACCTTACCTGAGCACCAAAAGTTCACAGGAAAACCCATTGTCATTAAAAAAGTAAACATAGCAAGTACCAAAACAATACAAATCCTCTCTACAAATTAAGGCTCGTGCAAATTAATCATAAATTTTAAACAGAATCATTTGGCAATGTGTAACCACTTCAGTCCACCATTTTGCTCATTTTCATACCCTCATGAGTAAATATACAATGACTTACACAACTGCAACTTTCACAGAGCAAACTAGACAAATGAATTGCATATCCTCATCCTTATTGCACCGGATCCGATCCCCATCCATACCCACAATTCTCAAGCTCAACAAAGCGGGAAAAATAAAACAAGAAAGAGATGTAATGTAAAAGCGGGTCATCAAGTAGTTATAACTAATAGCATTCCGTTTTATCCCAGCATTACCCATTTCGTCTATTAACCTCTTAACCCCTCCACCTCTCTTCCGTGAATATGCATAATCCGTGTTCTTATGAAGATTGAAGATTACGATCGTGTCCGTAAACTAATCTAAAATGGAATTGAAGTTTATGTGCCTCAATACAAGGTGAAAAACACATATCCACATCCATACATACAACACGTAAAGGGAATATTCACTAATTTTATGAATAACATAATCGCATTCGGAGTTTTCTCGACTTTTGAAGATTCACGTTCCTCGCTAGAAGATTCACGAACTCGCACAAATCTTAGCAACAAAAAAACAGATTTCAGAAGGATTTCTTCCAGCCCAAAAGGAAATCAAAACATAAGGGTTTTGAATTGGATTTTGGGTTACAAGAGCAAAGTGAGGAGATGATACAGAGATCGTATTTTGATGTTGGAGGCAAATTGTTTTAGTTTTCGCGGGTAGGAAATTTTTTAACTGGGCTCGTATTTGGGCTTTGTTTTTAGCAACGTTCAATGAACGTTGCCAAATCTATTTTTAATAAAAGTTTTAGCAACGTTCAGATGACCGTTGCCAAAAGGTTGTGGTATATGTTTTAACAACGTTCAGTGAACGTTGCTAAAAACGTTGTTATATGACAACGGTCAGTGACCGTTGTCGTATAAGAAAATATTTTATTTTTTTGACAACGGTCACTGACCGTTGCAAAAGGTTACATTGACAACGGTCACTGTAACACTGTTGCCAAATGTCAATTGAATTAACCAATTGCAACAGACATTTGATGACTGTTGCCGTAGACCTGTTTTAGCAACATGCTTTTAACGAATGTTGTCATTGACATGTTGCAAAAGGTCCTTTTTGTTGTAGTGTATAAACATGTGCTAAGTTTAAATTATAATTTAAGCTGATTAAAATGGTCAAATATATTTTTTATCCACGGGTTTTGTAAGATCACAACTTACTACTAATTAATTATCAACTTATTCCATATGATCTACAATTTATAAATAATTAGAAAAGAGAAAATAGCATATTTAGTCAACAACCTTTCAAAAACGTAGAGATATACCACTAACTTTTAAAAACAGCACTGGACATCCTCAACATTTGAAAAAATATGTATGGTATGTCCATGATGACAAAATTCTTCCATTTTACCTTTAAGGTCAAATAAAAAAACAAAATTGTCATTCCCTTTAAATGAGCAAAAAAAAAAAAAAGAGGAATAAAACTATAACCAAATACACCCCCAAAGAATAACAAAAAGACTTCGTTCTTCCTTCTTCCCCAACCACTTACCCCACCAATATTCTTCCACCTCCACCTCCACCTCCACCTCCACCTCCACCTCCACCTAGGTCAGGGCGTTGGGTAGGTTGGTCCGGATACTTCAATACTCGAAACCACCCAATATACTTCGGGTATTTCGTAAATAGAATCATACGGTTCTACGTAATTATTGGAACCAAATCAGAACCCGAATCGTTGGTTCCGGTTCAAGTTTGGTTCTACTCATAATTTTTTTTTAAAAAAAATCGTGATTTAACAACATACTTTGAAAAAAATAAAATTGTAAACCCGTTAACATTAAAATATGCTAGATATTAAAAAAACGTATAAATATTAACTGGAATTATAGACACCAGAATTGCAAACCTATAAATTAAGATTAGAAAAAGAGAAAAATACCCCTCAAAGTTGAAGATTCGTTTTATTTACAGTGGAGCTTCGTCGTCGCCGTCTCACTGTGTATTGAGCGAGAGTACGTGACAGATGTTTCTACTATGTATCTGAATAAATAACAATTGAGAATTTGGAATTTGAGTAATTTGAATTGTGTCAATTGAGTTTGGGTTTAGGGGCTCTGGGTTTTGGACTTTTGGTTTGGGTCTTGAATAGTTGGACTCTTATCTTTGGCACCGTGGTATTGGGTTGGATCAAGGGGAATAAATTGTAAAAAATAAAAAAATTATAAAAAATGACAATTTCAGTTCTAAGTTGGGTACTCACGGTTCCAATTCAAGAACCAATAACTTATCCGGACCAGATTGGTTCTCGGTTTGGATCCTAATTTTATTTTTTAGGAACTGGATCGGAACCTCAGATTCGGGAGGTTCGGTTCCGGTTAAAATACACACCCATACTCCTACATTTCTTAAAATCTTCGTCGTTGCCACTACACTTACAACCACGCTGTCGTGCTGCCGCCGCCGCCGCGCTAGCCTCAACTCCACATTTTCGCATAATATTATTGTAGAGAGAGAGAGAAATAGGAAGTTGTCAAGCACCGTGGATTTTCAAATTTATGGCTTCCTTTCACAATCTTTAGTTTTCTTACCCTCACAAGTTGTGCATTGCAAGAAAATCAACCGGCTTTTAACTCGCCAGCTCAAATAAACTCCAACTTGCTTCTTGTAGCTCTTTTGAATTCTCATTACACCGAGCTCTCTAAACTGGTTGAAAAAGCACTTTTGTTACAAACTCTCAAAGGAGCTGTGTCCAAGCACAATATTACCATCTTTGTGTCGAAAAATGAGGCCTTGGAACGGGATTTGGACCCATAGTTTAAGCACTTTTTGCTCTAGCCGAAAAATCTAAAATCCCTTCAAAATTTGTTGTTTTTCCATATGATTCCAACTCGCATTGAGTCCAAGCATTGGCCTATGGAGGTAAACAAACATACCCATCACACCAGCCTTTGTTGTGATGCCTATGATGAAAAAAATCAGGTAATTGAGAAAATTTTGGAGATACTTGGCGAGGCGAGAATGATCAAAATAGATGATATTATTTGTCCCGATGGCATCATCCACAGCATTGAAAGATTACTATTCCCAAATCTTTGCAACAAGATTTCAATTCCAGACAAAGTTTGAGGTCAAATTTTGCAGTGCTACCTGAAGGATAACTAGAACATAAGAAAGGAAGGAGGTGGTAGTGGAAGAAGAAGATTAGTGGGGTAGGTAGTAGTTTCTTTTGGTGGTTGGTAAAGAAGGAAGAAGTGGGTCTTTTTATTATTCTTCATTGTTTGGGGGTATATTTGATTGTATTTTTATTCTTTTTTTTTTTTTGTTTTTTTCTTATTTAAAGAGAAGTACAATTTTGTTTTTTTATTTGACCTTAACAGCTAAAATGGAAGGATTCTGTCACCAATGACATACTATACATATTTCTTCAAACGTTGGAGATGTTCGATGCTATTTTTAAAGGTTGGAGGAATATCCTTATGTTTTGGAAAAATTGGGAATCAAATATGTTATTTGCTTTTAAAAAAATAATTTCAGCACTGTCAAACATGCACTAATTAGTTAATGTGTAGTGGGGAAAACGATCTAATAGAGCCACATCTAATGCATTGGAACCCAATTTTCTTCTTTTATTTTGGTATTTGGAATCTTCCATATAGAAATCGAGAGAAAGAAGAAGAAAAAAAAAAGATGGAAGGACCATGACGAAGCAAAGTAGTGAGGAAGAGAAGGGGAACATTGATTCAAGTCTTGAACTCTTCATTCATTCTTCGAATTCTAGAGGTAGCATAGGAAATTTAGTTAGAAGATTAAATTTAAAGATCAAAGACACGTGGTCGTGATTATGTGGTTAACGGACACATGTCACCCTCGGTCGGGTATCCAGAGTCTTCTACCACGTCAACAGATATAGTATAGATTCAAAAGCGATCGACTGAGTATAAAATGCTATGCTTTTGATATCTAAGATAGACCATCCTATTGCAGTTTTGTGCTCACGAAGGACTCTTAGCAATTTTTCATCTTCCAAATTACTGATGGAGTTTGCAATGATAACCGGAAGTGTAGAATTATCACCCAAATAAGCATAACGTAAGTGAGATGGCAATTGCTTGAGTTCTAACTGCGGAGGCATTTCAATAGATGGTGGTAACTTTGTTGACTTTTCCCCGAGCTCCTAGAAAGGTGGTTGCCATTTATAGGCTGGATTTGCCTCTAATTGCTGCACCATGGGTTTGGTTTCTTCTGAATTGAAAGCCTCGGTAAAAGAATGAACCAAACATGTCTCAAGTAAATCTTGAGAATAATTTAGTGCAAAAGATTCTGCCACCATTTATTCTACCACATCAACTCTGAAACAACTGTCAGAATCCATTGGATACTTGACTGCCTTGAAGATATTGAATACCACATCTTCATCATTTAACCTCAATATCATCTGGACTTTGTGCACATCAATAAAAGCTCTTTCAGTAGCCAAAAATAGTCTACCCAATATTAGAGGAATATCTTTATCTTCTTCAATGTCCAGAAAGATGAAGTCGACAGAGAAAATAAATTTGTCAACTTTCACCAAGATATTTTCAATGATTCCCCTAAGATATTTGATTGAGCGGTCGGCTAACTATAAAGAAACCGTTGTTGCTTTTGCCTCCCCCAATCCTAATCTCCTGTAGACAAAAAATGGCATTAAGTTAATACTTGTACCTAAATCACAAAGAACTTTATTAAAATCAATATCACCAATGGTACAAAGAATAGTAAAACTCACTGGATCTTTAAGCTTAGTTGGCAATTTATTCTGCAAGATAGCACTACACTCTTCGGTCAACATCACTGTCTCGTGCTCTTCTAACTTCCTCTTGTTAGATAGAATCTCTTTCATAAATTTTGCGTAGCTAGGCATCTGAGCTAAAGCATCGGCAAAAGGGATGTTGATTTGCAACTTCTTGAAAACTTCCAAGAATTTTTCGAATTGCTTATCCAACTTGTGCTTTTTCAATCTTTACGGAAATGGGTTTGGAGGCACATATGCCTTCACTTGAAGAGTTGTCTTAGTAGGTGGAGTATCCAAATCTCTTTCTTGACTAGAATCCTGTTGTGCTTTAGATTGATCCACTTGTTAATCATCAATAGAGGGTGTCTTGTCATTAGTGGCAACATTTCTCTTTACTTCTATATCAGGCAACTGAACCCCACTTCTTGTAGTAATTGCTTTAAGCTGCTCTCTTGGGTTAGTTTCAGTGTTGCTCGGTAATTGCCCTTGTTGTCTTTCAGAGAGAAGTTTTGCTATCTGACCCATTTGATTCTCCAAGCCCTTCACGGATGCTCTGATACTCTGAATAGATTCTTCAGTTCGTTCTTGAAATTTTAACTGTTGGTGTGCCAACTGAGCCATAGCTTCTTCCCAACCTCCTTTCTGTTGAAAATTTGATTGCTGTCTTGGAGCGCTTTGTTGATTTTAGTTGTTGCTCCATGAAAAATTCGGATGATTTTTCCAAGCTAGATTATATTTGTTGGAGTAGATATTACCTTGCTGACTAGGATGATTCTGAGCATAACATGCTTTCTCAATGGATGCCAAAGAACAGGTGGGCAATTTTTGGTTGAATGATTTGCTCCACAACCATCGCATTCAAGAGTAGGCGTCTGAATAGCATGAACTGTCTGATTACGAGCTATAGTATCCATCATCTTTTTCTCCATGGCGACCATTTGTGCCGAAAAAGCAGATATAACATCAACCTCATGCATCTCTGCTGCCCTTTTAGTTACTCCCCTATCAGCCGGCCAATTTGAATTTATCTCAGCCATTCTTTCAAATAATACCCATGTCTCTTTGATTGTCTTTATGTTGATTGACCCATTTGAGGATGAGTCAACAATTGAACGACAATGTGGAAGTAGTCCGGCATAGAAGTATTGAACTTGCAAAGCCTTTTTGATACCATGATTAAGACACTTCCGAAGCATCTTTTTAAACCTCTCCCAAGTTTCGTGAAAATTTTATGTGTCTTGCTGCCTGAATATAGAGATATCATACTTCAGCTTTGCAACTTTGGTAAGAAGAAAGTATTTGTTCGTGAATTTTTGAACAAGATCATTCCAAGTGGTAATACTCTCCGCAGAATGTGAATCCAACAACTCTCTTGCTCTATCTCTCAAAGTATGTAGAAATAATCTGAGTTTGATAGCTTCCATATTGACATCTTGATACTCAAAATTGTTCACTGTCTCCAAGAAGCATGATATATGCATGTGAGGGTTTTCATTTGAACGCCTATAGAATTGAAGAGTATTCTGGAAGAGGTTGATGACATCTGGTCTCAATTGAAAATTATCCTTCCCACAAGCCGGATATGATATGCTGGATTGGCTTTAAACCACAACTGGAGTAATAATATACCCAACTAGCAAGTCATCTTCATCTATCTCAACCATTTGATCTTCGTCATCTGCCATGGTGTTCACTCTATGTCGTGCTTCTCTTTGTTCTCTTCTTTGGTGTTTGAAAGTTTTTTCAATCTCAGGGTCAAACACCAAATTTTCAAGATTTTCAAAATCTTACATCCACCAAAGATAATATGCCTAAAAAGAACAAAGGTAGCACTGAAATTTTAAATGGAAAAATAAAATTAAATTAAAGAAGTAAAGCTAGAAATAACAAGGATCTAACTAATTAAATCTATCCTCGACAACGGTGCCAAAAATTTATTCGCTAAAATATGTACCGCAAGTGCACGGGTCGCGTTCAAGTAATAAAGTGATGGAGAGAATGTCGAATCCACGAGGATAGATATTTTTTGTTAAAATCCAATTCAATCTAGCCATATTTTAAACACACAACTAAACATGTTGTTTTGATGAATAAAACTAAGAATTAAAAGTTGATTAAAATAAGCTAACAAGAAAATTACTAAAAAAGAATTTTTGGAAATAAATTCAAATAGAGAAATACATTAGGAATTCGACTTCACCAATTACGAAACTTTAAAGTTTCATTTTCCATTATCAATTCCAAAACGAGGTTAATATGGCAATCAATGCTTCTAAAATATCTAGCAATCTCTCTCGAGTAAAGCTAAACCTATTTTTACACAAGACTCTCAAGCATTCCTACCGAGAGAACACATATGTAAAAATGTCTTAAAACTTAAGAACATTCATTAGTGATTGCACAAAGTATGAAAGTGTATTCATACATTCCATAAACTTTATCTTGTTCATTAAATGTCCTAAACATAATTTCAACCTCCCGGTAGCAAACTAAGTCACAAAAGTATTTCAATGTTGATCAACCATCTTAATACACAATAAAGTCCAATAATAAACAACCATAAAAGCCAAGAATAAGGAATCAATAACAAGAAAAAGCACTTTAAAGTTTCATAAATGGATTCATCTCATTCCTAGTAAAATAAAATTAGCCCATAGTATTTACAAAGACAAAATAGAAAATATATACAAAATACAACACCGGATTTAATAAAGTTAATAGAAATGGAAGATTCAGCTTGAGCCCATGGTTGTCTTCATTTATGAATCTCCATTCATCTTTCTTTATTTTACAAAATAATCACAATGATGTACAAAAATCAAAGAAAACCCATTTCCAAGGAGTTTTCAAAGAACCTTGATGTTTTTCTTCTTCTTGGAGAGTTTGAATGTGGGAGAGAGTATGAGAATATCCCTCAAAAATAAAAAAAAAAACGGCATCTTTAACCCTAGAAGACGTAAAAAGAAAATTACCAAAATACTCCTAAAAAACAAGTTCAAAAACGCAGAAGTCAGAAAAATTCCATGCGATCGCATGGCAAAGCTTCAAAGCTTTCTGCTGGAAAAATTGGCATATCGCGATCGCGCAGTAGTCGCATGGGCCAAATTACAATGTGATTGCATTTGACTTCTGATTAATTACAATTCCAGTCCCTTAACTTTGTAGAATGTTGACTTAAGTCCTTGTATTTGTTAATTTCTTTCAGATAAGTCCTCTATAAATTGCAACTTAGGTCCTCCATATTTTAGATTTTTTATACTTCGGTCCCCAAGATTCACAATTTGTACAAATTTAGTCATTTTTGCCCATTTTTCGCATGGATCTCTTCCAATCACCATCCAAACTTAGATTTTTACCTAAACAATCAAAAGAACATAAATAAGTAATAAACTACTTCAGAAGAACTCACAATAATTCATTCTTAGAAGCTAAAATAAATGCAAAATCCGCACTTATCACCCGTGTAGAAGTTATAAACTATAAATCTCAACCACTACACTACAACCTCAATCTTGTACTTTTTTTTGTTTTGTTTGCTACAAATATTTAAAAAATTTCTATTTTTTTATTTTTTAAAATTATTTTGTTCAGTTTCACAAAAAAAAAAAAAAATCATGGGGTGGTTGGCGGATCAAAAGGTTGTCCCGTCCCGTGAATTCGTGGGTCACGGGAGGGACGGAGCGGGGCCCACCCAAGATCCGCCTCATTGCCATCCCTAACTGCGTACATTAGTCCCAGATCCATCTCATTGCCATCTCGTAGCTGCGTACGTCATTAATAAATATAGGACCCCCCTGGTGTTAAATTCATTATGATCTTAAGTAAAAGAAAAAAATAGACTAAAACCCTCTCTATAATTTTCATTGATAAGTGAGCAAACACACATTTATCAGAGTGGGGAAAATACTATTTATATTGGTATAATTTGTGTAATTGAACAATAAAAGGAAACATAGGGAATTAAAACTTTGCTAAAAAATTGAAGTCAAAGTTAACAATTAATTTTAATTATACATTTCATGGAACCCACAATTTTTTACAACTTTTTAACAACACATTTTATTAACTTTATCAATTTTTACAAATAATATAATCAAAATCAAATACACTTTAAGACTTGGTTTGGTATAGAATTAGTTTTTGTTGTGGGAAGAATTAGGGGGGTGTCATCAACTTAGTTTTGAATGGATTTCAAAAATCGGTGTAAATTTTGGTGTTCTCAACTCAGATTTTAATAGATATGATTGAAATTTAAGTGTATTCAACTCAGATTTAAATAGATTCATTAGAAATTTAGGTGTTCCCAATAACTAGTGGATTTCTAAAGATTTCATTAATTAGAAGATTTAAACAGATTTGCATGGATTTCGAGCTTATAAATATGAATATCAAATTCTTTAGGATTCTACACTAACCATCCAAAATTTCAATCCAACCCTTCTATTATGTATCTCTCCCTCTTGTCTCTCTCTCTCAATTTGTGCCACACATTTTTATAGTAAATTATTGTTTTTGATTTTAAATTAAGTGTTCGATAAATTTTTGTTTAAAAATTTATGTATGTTTCAAAATTAACATTTTAGTGTTGCTAAATAAAAGTGATTTATTATTATGCATGTATATAATTATTAAAATAGAAATTAATATAATAAGGTCTTTTTGTATTATTATTATCATTGATAGTATTGTAAAATTGTAAAATTTATTTTTACTTTTATAACAATATGTAATATTATCAAATATTCGTCTTTACCGTGTATTAAGATGAAAAAAAATTAATATCTTTAAATCTCATAATTTATAAATTACAAATAAAAGCATAATCATTATGTTAGAAAATGAATTAATTTTATTAATTAGGATTAAAATTTGTGTTTTAATTATAGATAATTAGATAAGATAAAAGTTGAATTTGAGAAGTGTACTGCATTATTGTTGCTTTCCAAAATATGTTGCTAGATGGTACAAATTTTTCTATAATCAATTTTTCTTAAGTTCACTAAACATCTAAAACAATTTTTAATTGTTTGACAATCATGAATTGACTCTAAAATCAATCATAAATTGGGCCGAAAATTGTAATTTTTCATCATCAGTTGTTCATTAATTGATATGATTATATTTTAACTCCGATAATTGTGTTGACACAGAAATAGAAAAAGCTTGTTAATCGAATTAGCATGACGTGAATAGTTCTGTGAGTAAATTTTCAGATAATGAGAAATTAATTATATTATTATATCACATGATTTATATGAATTATTTGCCAAATTACGTGATTATTATGAACTGTTTATTGGGCTATGACATTTTTCTTTCTTGCCAACCACCCTTCCATAATACCTCTTACATTGACTAATCATATAGTTCTTCGAAGTGCTTGTCCCGCACCTTTTAATATAATAAGCATTATCAATCTCGATGTGGGTTAATTTCACTAACGGTTACTGAAGTTATTTTAAAATTTTAAAACGGTAACTGAAGTTCAAAAGTTGCAACGCTAGTCACTAAAAGTATATAATCATTTCAAAAATGGTCACTCCCTTAAATTTTCAACTTGAAATGGTGACGTGACATACAATAGACTCTTATTTATTGTATAGTAGTCGTTGTATTTTATATAATATTGACTTTAGTCCCTATATTTTAATTATCTTTCAATTAAGTCCTCTAAAAATTGTATCTTAAGTCCTTAATCTTTTACATCTTACACTTTGGTCCAAAATCTTCAAATCTTTATTTATCCTATAAAAATTGCATTTAAGTCCTATAAAAATCTTCATCTTTGGGTCCAAATCTTTGATTTTTATACATTTTAGTTCAAACTTTGGTCCTCCAAATCTTTGATTTTAGTTGCCAAAATAAGTAAAATAACATAATTAAATAATAAACTACTTGATAGAACTCACAAATGTCCACTTTTAGTAGTCAAAATAAATACAAAACTCGCACTTATCACCTAGAGCTGTCAATGAAATATATTTTTGTCAACCCTAAATGCTAAGTGTGAATTTTACACTTATTTTGACCACCAAAAGTGGATATTTGTGAGTTTTATCAAGTAGTTTATTAAATAATTATGTTATTTTGTTCGCACTTATCACCCAAGTAAAGTCAATAAAATATATTTTGTCAACTTATTTTGATCACTGAAAAGTGTACTTGTTTTTTTACACAAAATCAAAGATTTGGGAGACCAAATTTGAAGATGTATAAAATTTAAAGACCTAAGATGTAATTTTGGAGGTCTTAATTGAAAGAAACTTAAGAGAGTGACCGTTTGTGAAAAGATTATATACTTTAAGAACAAGTGTTGCAACCTTTGAACTTCGATGATCGTTTTAAAATTTTAAGATAACTTCAGTGGCGTTAGTGAAATTAACCCATCTCGCAGTAGTTGTACTTGCACTTGAATCTGAATTTCCTACTTTTGTGAAGTGATCCTACATATCTAATGCTGCTATCCTGTTAAGTATTCTTTTTCTAATCTTGATGATGGACGGAGATATGCAGCAACTGTTTATAAATTTATGGAAAATCAGTGCAAATGGTTTTTAATATTTGCTCTTAGTAATGGTGTCTAACCTTTATTTTTTGGCATATAATTTCTTAACATATGTGTTTTAGTGCTCAATTGGTTCTTAATTGATGAAAAAGACAAATATGCCATTAGTTTTAATTAGAAAAAAATTGCAATTGGATTCGTTACTTTTGTAAAAAGTGCAAATAGGTCCGGTACATTTATTACCCGTTTGGTGTGGATTATAAACTAGTTTATATGACTAAAATAGTTTATTTGACCAAAAACAGTTTATTTGAAAAAAAATTTTTACCTTTGTTGCATGGTATTTTTTACCATTCTTAGTCAAATAAACAATTTTGGTCAAATAAACCAGTTTATAATCTACACCAAACGGGTACTTAGTAAATAATATTAATTTAACATATTAAATATATAATTATAGTCGTGTTAATTAAATTTTTTTATAAGAGAAAAATGTAAAATTATTGTACTTTAAGTATATATAGTTGCTATGTGATATGAAAAATTTGAATAAAAATTAAATTAAATAAATAACAAAAAGACATTTATAATTTTATGGCATTAAACCAATCTTATTATATATTGTTTTAACATAAAATACTAATAAAAATTAATTTACGCATTATGTGTTCTTTATTTTGAACGATAAATTAAAATATGAAGAAATAAAAGTAGAGTTCTAATATTTGTAATTAATAAACGAATAACTCAATTAAATAAAAGTATTTGAGCATCAAATTTGTGATAAATTTATTTTTCTTTTTTTTGTTGAAATGATAAAATAAAATTTTAAATTTTAAATAATATAATTACTTAATAATAATAAAAAAATAATGTTATTTAACATGTTTGTTAATAATTATGAGGTTAAATTTTAGTTATTTTATAATAGTTTGTAAAATATACACATCAAGTTACTAAATTATCAATTTGGTCAATAAAGTATTAATTAAAAAAACTAGATATTTTCCTTTAATTTTTTATAAAAAATAAAAATATCATACATATTTGTACTTTTCACATAGGTTAAGAATCTAATTATAATTTTCTCTAATTAAAACTAATAGCATATTTATTTTTTATCAAATAATGACTAATTATGCACCAAAACCCATAGATTAAGAACTTATGTACCAAAAAATAAACGTTTGGGACTATTTACGACCGAAGACATATTAGGAACCATTTGTACCAATTTATCTAAATTTATTTTTGATGTAATTTCATTAGTATCTTGATTGTCATTGTCTTTACCACCCATATTTATATCTACCAAACATATTTCATCACAATATTTAAAAAAAAAAATCTAATATTGCCAAACAAAAAAATTCCAACATAAATGCGAGAAGAAAGTGAACATGGGTTCTCAATGAGAACGAAGCCCCAAATTGGGAGTTTGGGTGCGGTGCGGGGGCATTGGCGAATGTAGAGGGTGAGCGACTACGGCCGGTCGAGCCCCGGCCAGATTTGAATTACAAGCCAATTTTTTTGGTTTTGGATTAGTCTATGTCCAAATTAGAAATTAGCCCGTGTTGAACAAAAGCAAGCTCAAGTTTGTTAATACTTAATTCATTCATTGATTTTTTCATTTTAGCCCAAGTCCAACTCAAAAAAAAAAAAAAAATATTAGCAACCAAAGTACCCAACATTATACATTTTAGCCGAAGGTACCAATTGGTCCAATTCCCAATCACATAATAGAAATTATCTTTAACCTAGAAACGCGATATCATTATTTCTTCAAGATTGTCCATATGCATACTAAGTTCATTGTTTTGCCCACCGATTCTGATTGACATTAGTTTCTGACTAAAGATGTTGGTGCTATTTGGGAATTCTTTTCTCATTTGGATAATGTTGTCAATATTATCACTTCGTCTCCTAAGTGTATTAATGAGTTGCAAATTGCTCAAACAATAGAAATTGAGCGTATGTTGGCTACTGGAGAGCGTAAGTCTGGAAGTGGTGCTAATCAAATGGGTAATTTACAACGATCTGGAGCTACTCGTTAGAGTTCTCATTATGACTACATAAAAGGTTTGATAGATATGTACGCTGCAACTTGCAATGTACTTGAATATCTTACTCACCATTTTTCAAACGTAAGATCTCGAGCTGAAATCTGTAGCACTTACAAAAACTTGACAAGTTATGAATTTGTATTCATCTTGCATTTAATGTATGACATTAGGAGTATATCTGATATTCTTTGTCAAACCCTTCAAAGAAAATCTCTAGACATCTTATCTATTATAAGATTTGTATCAACTTCAAAAGAAATTCTTCAGAAATTGAGAGATACTGATTGGGAAGAATTTCTCCAAAGATTGAATAGTTTTTGCTCAAGAAATGATATTGTCATACCTGATCTAGATGGTTTGTACAAAATTGGTCGTTCTCGAGATCAAACTACAGTTGAGTATCATTATCACTTTGATGTTTTCAATGAAGTGATAAATTTCGTTAGAATGGAGTTAGATACAAGATTTAATGAGACGGCAGTTCAACTCCATTCTCTCAGTGTTGCTTTGGATCATAAAGATTCATATAAATCATTTAACAGTCTTGATATTTGCTCAATGGCAGAAAAGTTTTATCCTACAGATTTTTCAATGCAAGATATTCGTAGTTTAGAATATAAGTTGTGACATTATGAGCTAGATATGAAGCGCGATCCTCAATTTCAAGTATATACACTTGTTGAGTTATGCCAATAGTTAACTGAGAGTGGAAGGTCAGTTAGTTACATTATGGTGATTAAATTGATTCGTCTTGTTTTGACATTACCCGTTTCTACCGCGACAATTGAACGGTCATTTTTTGGAATGAAACATGTGAAGACTGATCTTCAAAACAACGTGGATGATGACTTTCTAATTGATTGTATGACACTATTTATTGAACGAGAACTTGTTGAGAAAATTGATGTAGATTCTATCATAGATGAATTTTATATTTCCGTCGAGAACAACTTTAATAAATAATATCATTTTGATGACTTTTTATGTTATATATAAATTTTATTGTATTGACTTTATTATATTTCAACCCCGTGGACTAAATTTTTGGATCCATCCCCTGTGCGGGGGTGAGCTCATTGGTGGTGCTGCAATTTCGGCTTGGGGAAGAGACGTGGCATTGTGATTCCAACTAAAGGATAGAACAAAGTTGGAGGAGGTGAGATCTTAGTGCATGTTGGGCAAAGTGAGAAATGTTGTAAGTGGTGGTGCGGTTTTGGTTAGAGGATGTGGCGAGATGTTGCAATTCTGGTCAAGATAGAGAGTGATTGGGAGGTGGATGGCTGGGTGCAAGAGAAGATAAACGGATTAAGAGTCGTGAAATAAATGAGAGAGATACATAAATAGATTTTACGGTGTTTATGACATTCTACATTTTTAGATAAAATTTATTTAAAATATTGTAGGTTTCGAATCGACCTAGGTCCGAAAAGCTTGAAACTTGACCTTAGGCATGGCAATGATGTAAGCTCGGTTCGCCCACGAGCTCGTGGGCCAAGCCGCCGAAGTTTACCTGACTCGGAAAATATTGTAGGCCACCGAATCGGCTCGTGATTTTGGGCTCGTGGGCCGTGAACAAGTCGAGCTCGTGGACTCGCTCCCACGAGCCCAGCCGAGCCTCGCTTTTTTGGCGAGCCGAGCTCGGCTCTGATCCTCTTTTTTTTGAATCGGTCTAGCTGCTTTTATATCACTTGGAATTTACGAGCCAAGCGAGTTTTTTTTGCCACCGTGGCGGCATTTCACGCGTTTCGTTTTAAAATAGTGCTTTTTATATCACTTGGAATCCAAACCGACGAACCATTTTCTCATAAAAAGTTGAAAAAATTTGCTAAAAATCCGACCCGAACCCATCTGAACGGGTTGGATCCATCGGTTTAGTTGGATTTTCTGGGCCAATCTCCACCCCTAATACCATCATAGTTCTTAGACTTGAGTTTTAACCATCCTAGGATAGCCTGATATTTCATGTTATGTTATATTATGTTATGTGATCTAAACTAGACAATTAGTTAGTTAGTGACAATCGACTTATCTCATTGTCGTTTGTCTACATTTGTCACTTTAAATGAAAGTTTTTTATTGTTTTAAATTGATCTTGTTCAAAATTTATTCATTAATAATACTAATGACTTACTTCATCACGTCAAATTGACAATGATGTCACAGTACCTCATGCTTATGTGAACTGAAGTTAGTAGAAATTTGTATCCCATCTTCGTGAAACACTTACTACCTTCTCACCACAATTAAAAGAAAGAGATTAAATTGCATTTATTTAATGTTGAGGGGTTTTTGGAAAAAATATTCAAAATAGCAATCCTTATTTTAAAAGCAAAATACACCTCAAATTTATTTCTTTTCTGGTCACACTCACACACCTGACCTGAGTCCACCCTGTACCTACAATACAAAGTTCAGTCACAAGCCAAAAATAAAACCCAATTATTAAGTACTTTATTAAAATAATTTTTTTTTACTGCAATATAAATTTGTTAATCTACAAATTTGCAAATAAAACTAAACATTTCTTTCAGTCCATACAAAATTGCCAAAATACCCAAACCCTAGATATTTCCACTTTCCTTTTTTGCCTTTACATTTCTTTTCCCTCCTGAAGAATTATACTTTCCCTCCTCAAGCACTCAAAGCAGCAGTTTTACCCTGATTTTTCCTTCCCCCTTTTCCCTCCTCTGTACAAATGAAATGGGAAATGGAGGTACATGAGATCGAAACAGTGCTCGAGAAAATCTGGGATTTACACGACAAGCTCAGCGACGCCATTCACTCCATTTCTCGGGCCCACTTCCTGAATTCAGTCAGGAATCCCCGAAATTGTACCTCCTCCGATGAATCCTATTTCTACGGTAAAAAGAAAACCGCTGCCGCCAATGATTCCAATAAGAATTCTGGGCCGGGTTTCGTATTCGTGAAAGAGTTCCGGGTCGAGGACGATGAGTTGGCGCTTCAGGAAGCCAAGAGTCTTTATGCCATTCGAACGGCTCTTGAGAATCTCGAAGATCAGCTGGAGTTTTTCCATGTAAGTTCAAAAAATAATCATTTGATTACGCGCTTTTCTGGAATTTAAATTTCATCTGTACTATTATTACTGGTTGGGTTGAGTATTTGTTTTATCTGAGAATGGAAATTTTGGTTTGTACTAGCTTATACATGCAGGTTAATTTTTGGTGAAATTTAAGTGAATTTTTTGATTAGTTATGGTTTAAAAACCGTGTTTCAAATTTGTGAATTCCATAATGTGGAGCAATTAGATGTGGCTTTTGCTGAAAATCAAAAGGTCGACAACCTTGATTGAACTTAAAAATTCTTTCATTTGTAATTCCTGAAGTGAACTTCCACTATTTTTTGCAGTATGAGTTGGGGCTCTTCAAAATGAAACTAGGAAAAGATTTGATAAGGATATTACTTATTTTTACAGTTCCATGTCAATTCCAATTTCCAAAAGCAATTTTTATTGCACTTGGAACACCTGATTGAATTAGCTACTAGCTATAACTGATTATAGGGCATGTCTTTATAAGAATGTGTAGGGTGGATTTGGAGTTGTAGCACGAAAGCTTTGGTATGTGGGATGAGTTATTAACCTGAAAATTATCAGAAGCTTATGCAATTTTTTATGCATTTACTTTCAAAGTACTTTTTATGGAAATAACGAATCTATTAGCATAATTAGTAAGTAATCCGTGTTATGCTTACCAAATATTGTAAAATTTGGATTATCTTGAACTCTCTATGCTGCAAAATCCTTTTATCCATGAAGACTATTTAACATATCAAATACTATACAGTAACTCTAGCAGTGGTAACCAAAGAATGTTGAGTGCCTTTGGATGAATTGTGTATTATTTTCATATTCTCCGGGTTGGAAGGTTGATATTTAATGGGTGATTTCACCACTAAAGATGAGTAAATTTGATTAGGAAAGAAGATAAGGCCAATTGTACATATAAATAGTAGTTTTTGAGAATGAACAATTGGTATTGGAAACATTATATGCGTGAGAAGTTTATCTAAGGGTTCGGCTATTGTGATGTTTGTAGTGCAAAGCTGAAAAAGATAGTTCCAAACATGATTGGTTTGAAGGTTGGTTAGGGTCCGTTTGGGATTGATTTTAGAGAGAAGTTGTTTTAGATGTTTGGCAAAGTTTAAAAAATTGATTATAAAAGAGTTTGTACCTTCTGGCACCAAATTTTGAGAAATAGTAACTTCTTAGATTCTGCTTTTAACTTGTCTACTGATCTATTATTAAAATTAACCCTAATTAATTAAATTAATTTATTATATGTCCTATGTTTTATTAGAATTCTAATTATAATGCATCTTTACAAATAATTTAAAATAGATGTTTATTATTTTTATTTTAAAATAATTATGGCGAATGCATTGTCTTGGAAAAATATTTGATAATATTATATATTGTTATAAAGTACATTACTCATGATAATAATAATACAAAAGAACATTATTATAATCAATGTCTCACAACAATAAATCACTTTTGTTTATAAGACGCTCAAATGCTAATTTTTAAACATACAACAATTTTGCATCAAGAGTTTATTAAACACTTATATGCTTATTTTTGCAACACAACAAAACTAATTCTCTTAAAAGCACAGCAAAATCAAACCAAGTCTTGGAATTATGTGGATTCCAATGCTAGTGTAGAATGTAAGACATGCTCTTGAATTTTTCAGTGGATGAGCATTTTAACTTGTGCTATTTCGAGGATTTTGTTGTCAGCTTCATTTTCAGATTATTCCTTTTCTTTTTAGTTTAATTGTTGTGTGAAGATGAATAGACATTTTTGTAGTTTGTATATTGGATGATCTACAGATTATCAGAATTATGTATTGGTCATTTGACATTAATTTCTATTACGCTGATTTAATTGTGTTTATGTCTGTTGTTTCTGCAAGACGATTGTTAATGTTGGGTTTTGATGTTATGATTCATAGATGGTACAAACACAGCAACGGGCTGAGAGAGATGCTGCAATTGCTCGGTTAGAGCAAAGTCGTATTGTTCTTGCCAGGAGATTGGCTGAACATCAAGGTAAGAAGTATAAAGTCATTGAAGAAGCACAAGCTTTAGTGGGTGCTGTGCAAGATGCTGGCCAATTTGTTTCACCCGAAAATCTCTATGTTCCAAGCGCACAACCTTCTGGTCGAAGCTTTGAAGCTCAAGAATTGACGAGGTCAAATGTTATTGTCAATTTCCTTGTGTCTGGTTTAAATTTTGTTTCCAGGTCCCTGAAATTGGATCACATGGGTAGGATTATGGGGAATTCTGCTTTGGTTGCTATCAGCATGCTTGCATTGATGCGTCTAAGCCAACTCGGTTGCAAGGACAAATATGTGTTGGACGTCCCTGAGATGCAAGATCATGCAGCCTACGGCAGAGTCACAAGAGTTTTTCGTACGCATGATCGATCATCTGGTCGTCGTTCTTTACAGTTGGATGTCATGTCAGCTAGGGGTTAAGAGGGGTCAAGTTAGAGACGGATTTCTTCGTCATTATTGTGGAAAGCTTAAAAGTCTTGCAACTCCGTTACACGAAACACTTTGGTTGATGAGAGGGTGTGATTTCTGATAGTTTTAGGTGGGTGGGTTAAAGGCCTCATTGGCCACTGTACTTTTTCACAATGTTTTCCATTGGCCACATAAATTTAAATGTTTTTCGACTAGCCACTGAACTTATCTGTCATTCTGTCAATCATCTTTTAAAAATAGACACAATGGATGGCGTGGCAAATGGAAATTCACACGTGGCATTATTCCAATGTTAGTTTAGGCCACGTCACCAAAGTTCAGTAATTAGTTAGAAAAATTTTAAATTTCAATGACTATTGAAAAATATTACTAAAGTACAGTTGCCGAATATTGAAGCGTTCAAATTCAATGGCCAATGGATTTATTGTTTTAATAATATTTCATTGAACTTTAAAAGTTTTTTAAATGACCATTGAAATTTAAAAGTTCAGTAGCTAGTCAAAAAAATTTTAAAGTTCAATGATCAATAGGAAATATTGTAGAAAGTACGGGGGTCAATGGGGCATTTAACTAGGGATGGCAAAACCCCGTCCGCCGGATAATAGGCGGGTTTGGGGCAGATTTTACGCCCGCCCGTGGGAATCTCAGAGGCGGGTTAAGGCGATCCGCCCCTAGACCCGTAAAATAAAAAATAAAATTTTTTTGAAAAATTATAAAATATAATAGAAATTATAATTTTCACTACAAATAGACTAAAGAAGAATCGAACTCGGGTTGAAATTTTAAACTACCAATCTTAATCACTACACCATAACCTCAATCTTACAATTTTTTTGTTTTGTTTGGTATAAATATATAAACAAAAAATTATTTCTTTTTTTTTAAATTATTTTTTCAGTTTAAAAAAAAAAAGATTTTTTTCATGAGGCGGTTGGCGGGGAAGGCCGCCCGCCCGAGAATTGCGCAGTCGCGAGGCGGGCGGGCCGGCCGGCCGGCCCCCGCCAGACCCATCCCATTGCCATCCCTACATTTAACCCTAACGGGGTAGATATTCTTGTTAATTTCAATGTTCTTGTCTTTTCTGTGAGTGAAAGGGGTGATCTTCACTTAAAATGTGATTGTGGATATGTTTGCAACAAGTAGCATTTGGATAGTTTGCAACTCAAAACTTCAACTCAAATTGAAAATTATACTGCAAAAAAATTTAATTGCTTTTATGGCTGTGTGGGATTGATCATTCTAGTTCATATAGAACAATGTCAGGTTTTTCGTGGGCAGTAATGTTCATTGGATAGTAACTTCAACCGAAACTTAAACCACTTTTGAAAAATGACAAATACACCCTTTGCCTACTCGAAATTTACTAAACTCCGCATTATTTAAGGTTTGAAACTTCTCTGAATTTAGGCTTCACAATTGTTTCTGAGACATGGGCTTCCCATTTGGATCTCAAAGTTGGTGCATTTAGGGTCTCGTAGTTCTCGTCCATCCCCATTCTTAGCATGCGTGAAAATTTGGGGATATCTAGGGTGTCTTTCGTTCCCTTCCACTACTAGCGATAGTGAAAATTTGTAGATTTTTAGGGTTTTCTTCGTTCTCACCCTCCACCACTCCAAACCGGCCTAAAAAATTGGGACTTTCGCCACGAACGTTGTGCCTTCTACTTTGGAAAGCCCCTCTTGAAAAAATTTTAGGCGGTGAAAGGTTGGACTGTTTGCCCAAGTTCCTGTATAAACTGCATAAATATGATTTTTTGAATTCTTGTTTAAATGGCAATGAAGGGTTGAACTGTTTGTCCATGTTCATGTATGAACTCTATAAATGTGGTTTTTAAATTCTTCTTTAAATTCTATAATTTTATTGTAATTCTTCAATTAGTTGGAAATGTATCAATTTTAACCTATAGATTTTGGGAATTAAAACATGTTCTTTTTTATTTCAGTATTTTAGCCGTGTTCCATTCAATGCCTAAACTCCATAATGTATCGATTTTATTTTGAATGTAAATTTTTATCGCTTGTCTTGCCTAATATGTTTGTGGATTGATCTCCCGACAGCGCTGAAATGGGAGAACCAAACGACGGAGTATGTTATAGTTGCAGGAATCCTTTGCACGGCATAAATCTTGTCCAAAAAAGTAGCCCTGCCCAAAATGTGGACAAAGATTCGTGCAATGGTTGCAAGTTGGTGACAAAAAACCCACTCGAGGGAAGTTATTCTTCAACTGTAACATGGAGACGTGTCATGACTTCAAGTGGGACGAGGGTGAATCAAGCACCGTTCAATCGAGAACAAATGAAGATGAAGATGATATCGGACCTGCTCAAGAGTACTAACCTATCAAAAGTAATTAATCTTGACCCGCGTGTACGTTCTTTGCACATCTCTCATCCACATCTTCAAGATATACCTATCCAGGAGCAATTTCACATCTTCTCTGATCAAGATTGAAAAAGCATGTTTGCAAAGTATCCATCTGAATTCGAACAAGTGACATCTGCAAACTATTTGACATTCATCTTTCACATACACAACTGTAAATTTCTCCCTCTTTGTAGATTTATTGACCACAACATTCTCTCGAACTACGTATCTCGTTCCACAAAATTAATCCTCCAAAGAGAGAACATCACAAAACATCATTCCAATTAGCTCAGTCTGAACTTCCTTGAATTTTGCAATTGTGTACACTTGTTGTATCTGTTTCTCCAATCTGTAATTAGTTAGGCAAGGTATCATCGCCGAGTACAACTTGAAATTTGCTTGGAACTCCTTCTCCAATTTACATCTCAAAGACCGCTCGTACTGTTCAATGAATTACTTCAACGAAGTTTTTGAGTTGACATACCTGTTGAAGAATGCGTTCATACTCTCGCTTCGCTGCATTGTTGACATCTTTCAAAAAACTTGTTCTCAAATAACGTGGGACCCATCGACGTCTTTCTAAATAAAGTCATAACAACCAAGCATTGTCTTGCAATGCATACGTATCGATCATTGCATTTCATCCCTATTCAAACTCCTCCGGACCTTGCGATTCGTATACTACGTCGTGCACGGCTGAAAGTATGGACTCCTTAAGAGAATGGTACCCAAATTTTTTTGGCAACTTCTTAAGAATGTACCACAAGCACCATCTATGTTTTGAAAAATAATTTGAATTGCATTTTGCATTGCCCTCTCGTGATGTGTTATTATACCGATTGGAGCTTGGCCATCCATGCACTCAAGCCATGTACGGAACAACCAAAAAAAAGTGTCAGTGTCCTCATTGGACAGTAAACCACAGCCAAGTAGCATCGAATGTCCATGATGGTTTACACCAACGAAATGAGCAAACGACATGTCGTACTTGTTTGTTAGGTACGTGGTATCAAATGTCATGACATCGTCGAACTCCTTGTATGCTTGTATGCACCTATTATCAACTCAAAATATATTTTTCAATCGAAAGTCATCGTCTAAATCAACATTGAAGTAGAAGCCATGACACTATGCCTACATTTTGGAAAAGTAGGCCTGTATTGCAGCTGTATCTCCCTCCCCAAGTCTTAATCTCCTTACTTTGTCAATGTAATTTCTACAATCTTTTTCGACAAATGTAAGGTTCTCACATCCACCATTTTCAACAACAACTGAATTGTAGCTTTTGTGTAAAGGAATACCAGCTACATCGTTCACTTCAAGTTTTCGTTTCACATGTTCCTTCAATTGTTGATTACATCTATAAAGCTTAGATTTTGATAGACTTATTTTGTGGTTATGTTCCACATGAACTCCGGCTATACACCACATTCTTAACATATCTGCAGAAGTTGTAATCTTAGCTTTACAACCCAATTGGATAGTTGGTTTTTGCTTCATCGAACTACTTGTAGTGCTATTTCATTTGCCTTCTCGACAACAAGCAAACGTCACATATATCAACTCACCATCGTTACCTTTTTTGAATTCCTTCTTTTGACTGGAAACCAGCCTGATAAGAATATGCTCTGTAAAATTCAAAAGTCTTTTCGTCACTCAAAGACTTCATTCCAACTTTCGACACCATCTCACTAAATTCAAAATTTTCACCACCCGCAATAACTTCATTCCCATCATCACAACACTTATAATCCGTTTCTATACAAAATAATCAAATTTGAAATTAATATGTAAGAGACCCAACATGCTTGTTGAGCATTTGCCAATTATTTAGTATGCATTACATTGATTTTTAATACTATAAAATTAGAGGTTGAAATTGTTATCTAACAGTGGAAAAAACGAATTTCAGTTTTGAAATTAAAAGTCTGAACAGAGCAAAACAAAAAATATATCTTCTGTAAATTTCTTGTTTCCCATTAACCTGCACAGCTTGAAGTTGCAAATTTCTCGCCATTAGACAAGTGAAAATACTGTTTCTTTAACCCAAAAATTAAAGTTAAAATAGCAGTCCACGAGCTTCATCAATGGAAGAACGACTTTCCAATGGACATTGTCGAAGTACAATCATCTGCAAATTAGTCCAATCGCGATGTAGATTCTGTGTGAAATCAGAAAGAATGTAGTAGCTCAGCTGGAGTTGGTTACCCTACAAGAGTTAGATTCTGCTGTCGACGAGGTGTTAAAAACTATTGCCTTTCACATGCAAGTAAAAAAATAATATAAATAGAAAAGTTAATATACAAAGAAGAAAGATATGTAAACAATACATGACAACCATAAAACAAAATGTCTTGATTTCAGAAAAGGCTAATTTTTTTCGTTTTGGAAAATATTTTTTTTCCACTGAACAAAAATTTCGTCTTTTCTATCTTTGCAGAAGACCTAGATACATGTAATTAAAAGTTTAGAATTTTTAATGTAATTGAAAAAAAGAAAAAATAAATAAATCATATTGTTAAGCCAGGTGTGCTACACCTATCATCATGCATATGCTAATCTCTCTTAGAAGAGAACTTATTTGGCCTTTAGTTGATTTGGTCATCCAATTTATTCTTCTTTTACAATGGTGTTTTCAGATGTGAATGTCATCAAAGATCAACTGCAAAATCAGATTGGAGATGAATAGATGAATGATTGCATGATTGCATACATTGAGAAAGATGTTTTTGATATTATTTATAATAAGGATGTTGTTAAACAATTTAAGAATATGAAAATTATTCGTGGACAAATTTAATGTATTGAAAATTTTTAAATGGTGTTTTTTTATGCATAAGTGTTTTGATGTTTTGATGTTTTTGCTTATTGCTTATGTAGATTGAGTAAAATCTTATGTCCGCTACTACAAGATATGGTAAAGAAAGTAAAGTAGTAAATAGATTTGAGCAACTGCAATGTTAATTTGGACTTAGAATTTATTCAAAATCAATTCAAGAAAAAAAAAAAAAAAGAGAGAATTGGATAAACTACCTAATTACAGAGGTAGATGTGTATTTTGAAATATGCATTTTTTTTTTTATAACATTTGATGAATTGACCAAATTTAAAAATTTTGGACAAAATTTCCTATAGATTACCAATTGAATATCTAATATATCTATTTTCTTATCTTCTCACACTCACTCTTTCTCTCTCTAACTTAAAATATTCTCCCTCCTCACTTCATCCACCATTGCCACAGCCCTAAGCTCCATTTCTCACTCCCTTTATATTTTTGTGACCATATTATCTTATTTTTATCATAGATTTAAATACATTGCAGATGTGTCATTGATTTTTGATCAAGGTCAACCAATTTGAAATTTATGAAATCAGCTATATAAACTATTAAAAATTGAGAAAATTAATGTATTTTTGCTGTAGATTGCATGAAACTTAAATTTGAAATACCGTATCTCTATTTTTTTGTCAACATATTTTATGTTATTGTGTAATTTTTTTGATTTAATTTGTATATTAGTGAATTGTCTTAAATATTAAGTTTAATTTACTAATTTTTTAATCTAATTTGTTGGTATATTTTGTTGTCAAATTATGAAATTTGTTAGATTTGATCGAAAACAAACAAAAAATAGACACAAAACTCGTCTCTTCATCGACAAAATAATCGACCGTTATAAAATGGTATTGTTTCGCGCAGAATGTGTATCTTTCGTTAACAATTAAAGGATTCAGACGATGTGTAAGGGACGCCAAACCTTTTGAGACAAAGTCCCAACAAGGGGTGTTTGATTTATGAAGACTACAATAATGACAAAGGATGAAAAAGCAAAACGAAATGCCTCCAAGGGCACAAGCACACTAGAAATTCTTTGTAAAGAAATATTTAAGACTAAATAGAATGAAATTACATTTCTCTTTTTTAGAGTTGGCTTTCTTTTCTCCTTCTTCAATCAATCTCCTTTCTTTTATATCTTGCCAAACGGTTTTATCACACGTTTTCCTTCAATCTTGCATAAAAACTTCTCATCGCCTCAGATTTCTTCCTTATCGCCCAGCAACCAACTCGTCGCCCAATAACTGCCCATTTCTTCCATAATGATTTCAATTGTTTGTAACTTCCCATGATGATTTAACTTCTTGTAACTCCTTCATGAAGCAATCACCTCGTCGCCCAATAAGCGCCCATTTCTTCCATGATGATCCCAACTGTTTGTAACTTCCCCATGATGATCCAACTTCTTGTAACTCCTTCATGATAATTCAAGTTTGTAACTCCGACAACGTGGGAACAATGATAAGAAAATGAGAAAAACTACTTATGAACAGTTCTTTTCCCAATCGCCCTAAGCACGGTCTTCGAGTACAATACCTTCATTTTCCCCTTGGCCCAATGTCGGTTACTCTAAGGGATGTTGGTGATTTGGTCAATCTTCCTCCTCTGGGCGATACCATTTCTCCTGCTATATTGATATCCTCCCTCGCTCCAAAGTTTGATAAGAAGTTTACGGACTCCTATTCGGGCATGCAAGAGCATTATGAAAACACGGCAAAGATCCCACACATGCAGGCGTGTAGCTTTTCTCCAAGTTTGGTTTGTGTAGGTACATTCTTTGTGTTCCTAGTCTTAAACCTTCCATGGCCTATTTGCCTATCGCCCATGAGTTAGCTCTTGGTAGGTCTTTAAACCTCTGTTTCTCTGTTTACGCCGCCTTCTATAGAGGTATGGCTTACCTTCAACATCGACTTAGGACCAATGCTTCTCCCTCTCGGAAGTGGGCCTCTTTCGCTCGCTCAATTGTGGTTGAGAGCATACTTTCCACAACTTGGTGTTCCTTCAATTCCTCCTGTGTCCGTGAGTTGTTACGGGCTAATTATTAACCAATTAGCTCCCATTGATATGTCTAACTGGGACGTCTTTACATTCTTTTATAATTTAAATTCAATTCCCTCTTTCTTTCCTTTCTCCATTCATCAAGTCCCGACCTCGTCCAACCTCCTCTTAGTTTGAGCGAGGTGAGTAATGTCTTGCCCGTTTGGGTCCAATACTTGATCGGGCGAGAATTGTTTCATGACATTCTCACGGGCACCAATGCAAGGCTGGGGTCGAGGTCTATGCTCCCAGTTCTTTGCCCGACACTTGGTTTTGGCCAAACTTGGCCCCTTCCTCCTTGTTACTCAAAGAGTTTTCAAGAACATTTCCATACCATCACCAAAGTGGAAGCCCAAGCTATAGATGAGCGTAATGCTTCCTTAATGAACGGGTTTTCTTTGGCTCCTTTCAATCCCACTTTGGCCGTTCACCTCTTTTTGAGCAGTTTTGGCCTTGATGTGAAACGTAGGCTCTTCACTACTAATGTCAACCAAGCATTCCACATACTTGAGGGGGGTCGTGGTCTTCGAGAACTTCCATTTCTCCTACTCCGATTCCTATCCTGCTTTGTGCCCATATCCGTTAAACAACTTTGCTCCTTCGCTTCTCTCTGCAAAACTTCGACAATGCGTACTAGACGTTCTCATTGTACTCACCATTCAATCCGGTTCTCCTCCCGCCCAAACCTGGAGTTGCGAGAGGTACATCCAATCGTAAAGCGGCCGCATTGGACCCGTCGGATCGGTGATGATGAAAGTGATGATGATGGTGGTACTCCTCCTCGATCGGAAGAAAGGTAACCTGATTTTCCCTCATTTAAAGAACTCTTTAGCATGAATATTGACATTCTCTTTGTATTCTAAACCGGAGGAGTCACTTCTCCTTTGAAAGAATCCACATCGCCCGACCCTTCAATTCTTCGATCGTCCGAGCCGACCATAGAAGTGGATTTGCACGAAAAGGATTTGGAGACTCTCGGTTTGCTTCAATCGCCTGTGCGGTTGAAGAATCTTCATCATTCAGGCGTTTCCCTCCGGTGTAGAACCAGGATGGTAATATGTGCTTATAGTTGTAATCATTTTTCTAATTCTACCATTTGACATGGCATTTGACATGGCTTTACTCTTGAAGCACTTATCATCATTCGTCCTTTTGCAGAAAGACCAATTGACTTGCGGTTGTACACGAACCAATACGTCCGGTTGTACACGAGCCATCACGTTCGAATAGGGTGACTCTTCACAAAGCAGTGAAAATCGCCCGATGGCACACTTCCCCTTCTTCCTCTAAGACCACCGATGAGGTAATTTTTCTTTCGATTTCCCTTACTTTGCTTATTTCCAAAGAAACACTAAGTAATTGTTTTACCTTTACTGGGATGTCGATACCATCTTGCGCTCTATTCGGGACTTGTTTACGTCATGGGAACAAGTGAAGGCTAGTCGAGCCGCTCGTTCGTCTTGACGATGTCGTCTTCTTACGCTCTCGGTGCTTTTTCCATGGAAAACATGAACATCCCTAAAGCATGCTTGAATATACTTCCTTCATGGACATGGATATCTCACATGCTAGTCTTTGCCAACCATCGGGACAAATTTGAGCATTTAAGCCACCAAATGGCTCTCAAGCACTTGAGCTTCCTTCGTTCAAACTCCCCCACGGATCTCAAGTTATCTTTGAAAGTCATTCATCGGAGATAAGTGCATTCTTTGGCCAAGAATGTGGAGCTCAAAGTCAAGAAGACTCAATATGTCGAAGCCGTGACCGAAAAGGAATCCCTTCACCGGAAATCGATCAAGCCAAAACAATTTGAGCGAGATTTCTTCCGGGGTCATGGTTGAAGACTCCTTGATGATGAGTTTGGCTGCTCGGATGAAAGAAATCCAAGAAAAGATGGACGATTGTAAGGCGGTGGCGTACCAAGAAGCGCAATGCTTCGGGGAAGTTGAGCAGGCTAAATCTTTACTTGAGCGTTATTCAAGTTTAGAAGTGGACGATGAGTTTATGGATGAACTATCCGCCGCTTCTGTTCAACAGCGCGATGAGTGGGAAAAACTTAGAGAGCAAATGCGCTCTATTTGGGGTAGGATGTAGTTAGGATTTTAAAGTTTTAAGGACAACTTTTGTTTTATCCAGTTTCCCTTTTGTAATGGCAGCCACTTATGGCAACCAAATTATCTGATGAAATGAAAGGCTCTATTCGTTTATAGAATTGCGTCCCTTAATGTTTAAACCTCTAATCGTTCAAAATCCCAACCCGATTTTAACGTACTTCTTTAAATATTTGCCATTAATAGACCTCATGTGCCTCATACCATCCAAATTTTCTAAATGATATGCCCCATTTGGCAACACCTCTTTAACTCTGTATGGTCCTTCCCAATTTGGTGACCATTTCCCAAACTTTGGATTACTACTATCCAATGGGAGTATTGTTTTCCATACCAAATCTTTCGTGCTAAAACATTTGGCTATAACCCTTTTATTATAATATGAAGCCACTTGTCTTTTCTGAATTTGCAACCTATCCAAAACGCTCAACTTTAGTTCGTCAATTCTAATAAATTACGAACAAGTAGTTCAAGTATGCTCATTTTCATCTATATTATTTTGCAAAGCGTACTCGATTGATTGCACATTAATTTCCATAAGCAGCATTGCTTCTTGCCCATATGTCAACCTGAAAGGAGTTACTTTAGTACTAGATCGCGGCGAAGTTCTATAGGCCCATAACGCCCTATTCAAGCATTCATGCCAATTTCTAGCATTTTCGCCTATCATTTTCCTTATGATACTCTTTAAAACCTTATTTGACGATTACGCTTGGCCGTTGGATTGGGCGTAATAAGGCGTGAGAGAGTTCGCCAACTTGATTCCAAACTCGCTCGTAAATTCTTTCACTTGATTCCCGTTCAAAGAAGTTCCATGGTCCATCACTACGGTTTGAGGTATCCCAAATCTATATACGATATGATCACGAATGAACTCTATGACATTTCCTTGGGAAATTTCTTTTAAAGTATCGCTTCTACCCATTTAGTGTGAAAAAAATCGGTGGCGACTATTATAAAGGTGTGTTGCTTGGACGATGGTGGGTAAATCTTTCCTATCGGTCTATCGCCCAACACTTGAAAGGCCATGGTTTAATAATAGGTACCATTTCCGGGTGGCACTCTTTGGATTGGGCCATGTTTGTGACACTCAAGCAACTTTTGGCATCTTGAACGCATATCTCGTCCATTTTAGGCCAATAATACCCATTTCGATGATCAACCACCTCATCTTTTGGCCGACTTGATGTGCTCCGCACACTCCTTCATGTGCTTTCGCCATAACTACTTTAGCTTCTCGCAAATTTATGCACTTCAAAAGTATACCATCCGAAAGGCGTTTCTTATATAATTCTCCTTCAACCAAAGCAAATAGTTCGAATGAACGTAATTTTAACTTCCGTCGTTCTTCTTATTGGGTTCTTCCGAGAATTTTTATTTCTTCTCTCCAATCAATGCGTCTCCATTTTGTATACAATGCACATTAAACCCTTAGCCCTTCGTTTGAAGTACTGTGCAATATCGTTCCGCACTACGCACGCGAATCGTTATTTAACATTTTTGAATAACCCGATGCCATTTGGGCCAACTCATTTGCCAAATCGTTATACATTCTATTAACGTATTGAAGCTCTACTTGGTCGAACTCGTCCAAGAGCTCTTGAGCGATGCCATATTGACTTATGATGAGTCACTTTGGCATTTAAAATCGCCATTCAATTGATAAATTATTAGTTGAGAATCACCCCGGATAAGCACGTTTTCGTCCCCAAATCCAATAATAATTCTAAACCGACAATCAACGCCCGTATTCGACTTGATTATTAGTACACATTTCGATCGAGTATGAAAGCAAACTTGTAACAAACCCCTAGTGGGTTTATTAGCACTACCCTACTCCTGCACCTCTAGCGGTTTTGAACCAGTCAAAGTATAAAATCCGAGTTTTAGCTCGAGCAAATTGACTTCTAATTCAATTTTCTTAGAGTGCGTCCAAACATGGATGATCGGCAAAAAAGTTAGCCAATGCTTGATTTTTACCGCCTTTTGTGGTATGAATCGTATTTCAAATTTCGATAGTGCTAAAGTCCAAAGACCAATCCTTTGATGCAAAAGCAGACGAGAGAACATGTACTTAACCAAATTTACTTTAGAAATTAAGTAAATAGTTACAGCCGTAAGTAAGCCCTTAATTTAGTACATGTAAAATACAAAGCAAGACATAATTTTTCAATAGCGAATAATTACATTCACACACGATGAAGTCGTCTACTAAGATAATATATCGCCCTTTCTTCTCCAAACCGGTCGTCTGGGTGACTAGTCCACTATTGACTCTGCTCGGCCGATATATAAACTTTCATTGGCCGACCTTGGATAAGTGAAACTAATCTTTGGTGGATTTTGTGAGATATGTCTTCGTGCTATGGAAAGCCTCTTGATGCTCCTCCTTCAGCATTTAAGTCGTCCCGATTTTCAACTTTAGAAGAGGCGAGAAAGCTTTCGTTCGTCTGCACAATTAGAGATGAAACGTCGTCAGAAGAAGTTCACTTGCCTAAGGAATCTTTGTAATTCCTTTTTGTTCTTAGGTGGTTTAGCCTCTAAAATGGCTTTTGCTTTATTTTATCAAGTTCAATTCCTTTTTCATGCACTAGGAATCCTAGGAAATTTCTGCATTAACACCAAATGCACACTTCAAGCGGATTCAATTTTAATTTATATTGTCTCATCCGTTCAAATGAACGTTTCAATTGTTGGAGATGGTTTTCTTCTCTTTCAATGATTTAACCACTATATCATCAACATAAACTTCAACGAATTCTCCTATCATGTCATGAAAAATTAGATTCATTGCCCTTTGATAAGTGGCTCCTGCATTTTTTAAACCAAAAGGCATGACCACCCATTCAAAACATCCTAGAGCACCCTGGGCATCGAATGCGAGTTTATGTATATCTTCTTGACTATATAAATTTGGTTGTATCCTGAATATCCATCCATAAAAGAGTACATCACATGTCTAGCAGTTGAATCTACTAAGGAATCTACCGTTGGCATTGGATATTCATCTTTGGGCGTTGCTAAGTTCAAATTTCTGAAATCTATGCAAACCCTAATACTACCATTTTTCTTTGATCTGAGCACAATATTAGACAACCATTCAACGATGTCGTCGTCCTTATAAAACTTGCCTTCAACAATCGTTCTATTTCTTTCTTTACTTGGGCAATACATTAGGAGCAAAACGTGCGGGGTTGCTTATGTGGTTTAAAGTGTGGCTTAGTTGGTAGCCTATGTTCTACCAAATTTTATCTAAACCCAGACATGTGTTCATATTCCCAAGCAAAACAATCTCTATACTCTTTTAACAAAGCAATTAACTCGGTCACTTACCTCTTTGCTAAGCATCCGACCGACAAACGTTGGGCGATCTTCTTGTTCATCTCCAATATTTACTTTCACCAAAGTGGTCTTGTGCTTGGGCGTGCCTGTCTTTCACGACTCCTATCACATCGTCGTCCAAGCTCCTTGTAGTGATGTCTTACGCATCCAAACAATCCACCTTATTCACTTCTCGGCCAATATTCTGTTTCTAACTCGAACAACGCTAATTTATCCCTTAAAATTTTTAAAGCCGTTTTTTTCTTCTTTCTCCTTCAGACCTTTTCTCGAAAGCCATTGACTTGGCTCGACATCCCGAAGGCTAGACACCTTCTTCAACATTTATCGAATATCTTTTTGCCAATCATTGGCTCTTTGAGGCCACTATGTTTGGCCTCATTTGATCGAACATTTCGAAAATGCATCTATCGATAATGGCTCCTCGCCTCTGTAGCGATGATCCGAGTTTCTTCACCATCTTGGACTACTCTTACAGCCCATAATTTCCTTCATACATGAATTTCTCGATCGAGTTTGCTACGTAATAAAAGGTCTATGATGCGCTTGCACCACTTGGCCTCACCTTTATCATTCCAAAAACTAGACACCGATGGAGTGACGAAGGTATACAACGATTTCCATGAATCCAATCTCTTCCTAACAACACATTGTAGCTAGTCGGTCCGTCTATTACAAAGAATCTTGTGGTTTTGGTGATAGTTCCTACCGTCACGTCCAAAGGCATTACTCCTTTGGCAAGTCACCCCGCCATTGAAGCTCGTAAGAATAACTTCGGTAGGGATCAAGTCGCTCTCTGTCTTTGTAAATTTCTTTATCATTCTAGATAGAATGGTATTAATAGCGCCCCATTATCGATGAGAACTTTGGCTCTGGGGATGCCATTGACTAGAGCCTTTACATATAATGGCCTCAAATGTTTGGTTAGATTGGCCGCTTCTTAAAGATGACCTTTTCGATCGCCTCTATCTCCACTTCTTGTCTCCCATCATCTTTTGGATCGAAATCTTTGTGTCAGTTTACGTGCAACATTTCATGACCGATCTCATCTTGGGCTCTTGAGCTTCTATGTCGCTCACTTCCTCCCAACCTGTAGGGGTGGTAATATCGTTGGATGTGATCCATACTTTTCGGAGCGTGGTACCCTCATTTTCCTCTTGGGCCCCGTATAACACGTAATAATCAAAAGATCGCCCGGATGGTTTGCCCAACAAATCTACTTCTCGGACACCTTCTTGATCACAAATTGTTTTAGCAAATTGTTATATGAAACTCCTCTTTTTCTTCTTTACGATTCTAAGTCAATCTCTTCTTCCACATCCGTCAAGCCATCATCTTCTTCTTCTCCTCCATAGATATCTCCGGAGGTTTGCCCGATTTCTCCCTCACATTCAATGTGCATGCTTCCTCCCTCTCATCGTCTTGTGGCCCCTCATCCCTTTTGCTTTTAAATTCATTGGCAAGCGGATAATTATTAGCCAATATTGGGGTAAAGAACCAAACCGAATGGTGATGGATTGTCCGGGATCATTTCCATCTTCGTCTTTCTTTGCGTCTTTCAAATTTCGACCTACCAGAAGAATCTTCCGCAATTCTTCTGTTGAATCGTTCACATTATGTTCCTTCTTATCTTCGAGATTTTCTTTAGCAGCAGTGTTGGAGAAATTGGGCAATTTGGGATGTATCACTTCTTGTTCTTTGCCTCATCATTCGTCCATAATTTCTCTCGATAGCGTCTTTCTTTGTGTCCTAGTCATTTGATCAAAGGGTATCACCCTTCCCGACTTCGTATTGGAATGAGTGCCATACATTCGATCGATGGGGCTGTGGCACGAACGTTCTATTATTGAGCATAGGCCTGTCGTTGTACATCGGCTACCATCATACATCGGCTCGACTGTCTTTCAAAAGGAGGCCGTGATACCTTTTGTCCTTGAATAGGTTGGAAATTTTGGGTCACGCTTGGATGATTGTGACGCCCCCATACTTCCATTTTCTCCTCATCTTCATCTATTTCTCTGCTACATCTAGCACACAACACTTTTTGTTCCTTTCAACTTCTTTACCTTTGAGACGTTCGAACACTTGTTTGGGATCTTTGTTCAAGATCTTCGTCTCCATTATCGACTACCAATTTGAATTTAGGTAAACCACTTTTGAAACCTCTGCGACAACATATTGACTCCTAGTGGCGCGGAAAAGGATTCTCATCCACCGCCATCTTCTTTTAGCTTCAAAAGTAATTACATACGATTCGATGGCATCCTGTAATACATGACGAAAACCAAACAATTATTAGTTGTATGAGACCATGCATTATGCCACTTACAATATTTTTTATCCTTAACTTGCTCAGGATTTGGCAATTTGTGCTTATCGCTCAGTTTTATTTGCTTGTCTTTATACAATCTATCAAATATAGTATCTGCTTTGGTTATATCGAACGAAAACGTTCTAGCTTTCTTGCTTGTATCTCTTAGAGGCTCGTTTTTCGCCGTCATCCCTGAATTAATTATTAACGGACATTCATAAGCATCTCTTTTAATCAATTCGGCCAAACATATTTCAGTTTGATCATAATACTCATCTACAACGTGAACGTCGAAGTTTGGGTCTCTATAGTAAGTCCCTTTGCTAGAATTTTTCATTTGTTCTTCTTCCCTTATCAAACGCTCATACCTAATCACATTGGCCGTTAATTGGAAGAGATCAGGAAACTCCCTATCCTGAAATTTCTTTTTCAAGTCAAAACTTAAACAACTTTGAGCGATCTTAACAAACTCTTTTTCAGGTAAGGGCACGAAGCATTTACTCCTAGCAGTCTTAAACCTTTGAAGGAAAACTTCCGCCCATTCAGTTGGCATTTGACGTAAATTCGCCAAATCGGCCAAGGTGACTTCAGATTCAGTTTTATAGAATTGGGCGTGGAACAACTGTTCTAATTGTTGCCATGTCTGAACAGAGTTTGCTGGTAAATTAATGAACCATGAAAAAGCTACCCCTGTTAGCGAACTAGGAAACAACCTTATTTTATGATAATCACTTACTTCACCGCATTGCAGTGTAAATCGCCCTACATGTTCCAATGTTGAGACCTCTCCTAAACCTGTGAATAGTGAAAATTCCGGCACTTTATATCCCTAGGCCACGGATAGGCTTGGTCTATCCAATCGGGATACGGCTTCCTATATGTCGGCCTAATGAAAGGACGCATTCAAAAGCCATCCGATCTTGCATTATCTCGGTGATTTGGTTTCTTAAGGCCATGTTTGGATCGTGACGGGACTCCTATAGGTTGATTCACGGGTGGAATCATCGAGGTCTATTGTTTAAACACGGGTTTGTGGCCAAATTACCATTACTCAAGTATTATTACCACCTTACTTGGATATTTGCCCTTCGTTAACACGTGTTGCGTTTTGTCCTATATTTGGCATATTTTCTCTTGCATTGGGCTACCCCCAAGTTGGGCGATCCCACATTATGACCACTCAAATTGGCCATGTTGCCTCCACCCACATTTGACGTCGATGGTATAAAAGGCATTTCTATTCCTTGACTAGGATTTATAGGGTTCATTGTCGGTGAATTGTGCCCCACAACCGTCCTAGTTTAGAAATGATTCCCTATATTTGCAAATTTGGTTGACATGTCCGGCCTACTAACCTAGTTATAAGTTCATTTAAAGTACTTAATTGTTTGGCCATGTTGTCGTAATGCACATTTCGGTTTGAACAAATTTTTCCATATCATGAACATTTTGCAAGCTTACCGTCCCACGACATCTTGCGTGAGTTCGCCAAGTAATGCGCGCATGGTTCGTGGACTCAATTCCGTCATTGGTTCATAACGTCTTTGATTTTGTCCCTCCGTTCTTTGGTGTATTTTCTTTGTTCTTCATATCGCTCGATCACGGGCTGGCTTGCTGGTTCCTTATCTGAGTTCTTGTGAGGCATATTGTTCTACCTTCTTGTATCTTCTAACACCAAAAGTGTCCCATCGGGCGTGCCCAAATTGTTTGCAGCAGAATGTGTATCTTCGCTAACAATTAAAGGATTCAGACGATGTGTAAGGGACGTCAAACCTTTTGAGACAAAGTCCCAACAAGGGGTGTTTGATTTATGAAGACTACAATAATGACAAAGGATGAAAAAGCAAAACGAAATGCCTCCAATGGGCACAAGCACACTAGAATTCACTGTAAAGAAATATTTAAGACTAAATGGAATGAAATTACATTTCTCTGTTTTTTGAGAGTTGGCTTTCTTTTTCTCCTTCTTCAATCAATCTCCTTTCTTTTATACCTTGCCAAACGGTTTTATCACACGTTTTCCTTCAATCTTGCATAAAAACTTCTCATCGCCCAGTTTCTTCCTTATCGCCCAGCAACCACCTCGTCGCCCAATAACTGCCCATTTCTTCCATAATGATTTCAACTGTTTGTAACTTCCCCATGATGATTTAACTTGTAACTCCTTCATGAAGCAATCACCTCGTCGCCCAATAACTGCCCATTTCTCCCATGATGATCCCAACTGTTTGTAACTTCCCCATGATGATCCAACTTCTTGTAACTCCTTCATGATAATTCAAGTTTGTAACTCCTGACAACGTGGGAACAATGATAAGAAAATGAGAAAAACTACTTTTGAGCAGTTACTCTTATGCCATGATTGACCATTCTAATCGCCCAATACTGAAAGCGTTTTTATATCTCGGGCGATGTCCATTTTGGGCCCTTCCGGCTTGGACAATTTCTATTGGGCCTATATACAAATTTATTTGGGCATCCGTTGGGCACCTCGGCGACATATTTTCTAAGCCTATATGCTTGGGTATTTATTATGGGCCTACATGTACAATTTTTCTTAAGTCTCTTTTAGGCCTCTTGTTATTTCATATGTCAAGCGGGTATATTTGAAATTGTGTATCTAAAAAATGATATATTTGTAAATATTATAAAAAATTTTATATTTTAAATCTACTATTTACTTTTGGTTATATTTGAAAATTATCCCCAACAAAATATGTTGAATTTGTATGGAGTTGAGAGATAACTCCATTACACGGAGTGATGGTCATTAATTTCTATGTTTATTAGGTGGCTGTTTGGTTTTGTTAAAAATTGAGTTTTTATTAAATTTTAATAAAAATTGATAAAATGTATGATTGAAAATAAATTTAAAAAAATGAAAGAAGGGCTAAAAATTGTATGGAAATTGGCCAAAAACATCCCTAACGTATGGACTCAATGCGTAAATCATCTTTACCTGTCAAATTTTGACAATTACATCCCTTACCTATTCATGTAGTGCCAAAATCATTATTTTGAACGGAATCCATCCAATATTCCGTTAAATCTTTGAAAATTAAGCGCAAATGGTCATTAACTTTTGTCCTTAAGGTGAAATTGGTCCCTAACGTTTATGTTTTGGCAAACAAGTCCATAACCTATGTGTTTTGGTGCGAAATTGGTCTTTATGGAATGAAAAAAGACAATTATACCCTTAGTTTAATTAGAAGAAATTGTACGTGGATTCCTAATCATTACAAAATGTGCAAATAAGTCCAATACTTTTATTTTTTATAAAAAAGTTTAAAAAAACTAATGAGTATTATTTTTTTTAATTAACACTTTAGTAATAAACATGTCAAATAAATTTATTATTTTTATTATTAAGTAATAAAGAGAAATCATTATGAAAAAATTTTCTCCGTCTTTACTTATAAATTTTTTTCTCCGTCTTTACTTTAAAAACTAAGTTAAATAAATAACAAAATGACGTATATAATTTTATGACATTGAACTAATCTTATTACATTTTTATTTAACATAAAAATACTAATAAAAATTAATTTACACATTATGTGTTTTATTTTTGAATGAAAATAAAACGATAAATTAAATTATAAATAATATAGTTGGATTTCTAATATTTGTAGTTAATAAATATATAACTCAATTAAATAAAAATATTTGAACATCAAGTTTGTGACAAAGTTATTTTTTTTATATAACAATAAAATAAAAGTTTTAATTTTAAATAATATATTTATTACTTCATAATAAAAATAAGAATTTTATTTGACATTTTTATTATCAAAGTGTTAATTAAGAAAATTCATTAGTTTTCTTTAATTTTTTTATAAAAAATAAAAGTATTGGACTTATTTGCACATTTTGTAATGATTAGGAACCCACATACAATTTTTTTTAATTAAAACTAAGGGTATATTTGTCTTTTTCATCACATAAGGACCAATTTCACACTAAAACACATAGGTTAGGAACTTGTTTGCCAAAACATAAACGTTAGGAACCAATTTCATACTAAGAAAAAAGTTTAGGGACCATTTGTGCTAAAATCCCAAAAGAATATTGGATGAATTCCGTTCAAAATGATGATTTGGGCACTACATGGATAAGTAAGAGATGTAATTGTCAAAATTTGAAAGATAAAGATGATTTGTGTACCGAGTTTATACGTTAAGGACGTTTTTGGTCAATTTTCCAAATTGTATACATTTATAGTCACACATGAATGCATCCTATTTATGGTAGGAATTTCTGCATCCTTTTGACTTTCTTCCCCCATACTTTTCACACACTGACACGCACTTGAAAGTGCTAGCTAGCTATGTTTACATAGGGCTACAAATTGGAGTTTAAAAAAAAAAAAAAAAAAAAAAAAGGTCTAACTTTTAAGACTAAATTACTTACTTTTAAGACATGATTAAACATTTTTGTTTTTGGGTTTGTCTTCTTGTCTTATGGCTTATTTTAGTTTAATTAAAGATTAATTTCACACGTTAATTCTTCTTGTCGAGGGATTGTTGGGTCAAACTAAAAAGGCTATGTTGTGCTATTTATTCAACACTTTTGCCGTTTTATTTTGCAGCGTGTGAATTGTGGAGGGTAGACATTTGGTCAAATTTTGCTTCTTTATTTGAGGAATTAATTTACTAAAATTTAGATTTTGTTTGATTTAAAAATTAAAATTAAAATCAAAAATTAATTTTAACCACATATTTTATTAACTTTTATTAAAATCTGTTAAAAACTGTACTTAAAATTCATATAAATTTTTAATAAAACGTGATTAATCACTTAATTCAAATTAATTATTTCAAGGGATAAACTCAAACTTGACTCTACAAACTAATATGCGACGAAGATTCAAAATCTTAAGTTTTACAAGTCAACATATTTATGTATCTTTTTTTGAAGGACTATTTTGATATTAAATGTATAAAACAAGACATGATTTGTCTAGTTAAATGGGGACCGTGTCAGGTCCATCACTGGACCCATCATTTTTATTTTTATTTTTATTTTTCAATTAATAGACTTGAATTGAGCCAAATAAGATTTGGCTCTTTTAGGTTTGAGCAGCCCGATTATTTTTACATCACTATTTAGTATTTATTTCTCATTGTAGAGTTACTAATTTACGTCTTTATTTATTTTAATATATAATCTCAATATTATAGCAAAAAGCACGTTGGTAGGCGTTAGAGGAGTCCCATTAGATTGGGCCCATCATGCACTTGTCGGTAGGTTGAATAGTCTAAATGGGCCTACATAACAAGGCTTGAGCTGACCCGAATCACATGGGAATTATTATAATATACATAATTTATGAACAGAAGCCCATACACATTTCACGTTCCAACTTACATATAATCGATTATTTTTAGAAAGTGCTTTTGCATTTTTCATGGTTGTGACTTGTGTGCGGATGGTGTATGGGGTCCCATTCATGATTCTGCATTCCCATTGGCTACCGAATGATGATTTTGTTGGTCGTTGATGAATCTCGAAAGTCAACATCAAGTGATTTGATTTGATCCATTAATTTGATGATTAGGGTTAGTTTAGCATAATTATGAGAAAAAGATGGTTCACCATGTAGTTAATTATAATTACTTCTTTTTGGGTAGGGCTATCCAAAAATCCAATTATGAATTTGATATTTTGCAAATAGCTCGTTACAATTTCTCATATTAGGTGTCACTATACCAATATTAGACATTTTAAAAAGTTTTAAAAAATATTTACAATTAAACACGTTATGAGTTTGCTTAAGATAGAATCAGGGATTTTTGGAGTTGGACTGTTATTGAAAAAAAAATTGTACTTCAAGACCGGAATGTTACTAAAAATAATTTTACACCAAATTTTTTTTTACACTATAAAAAACGATTTTTTTCCACCCCCTAAATCTGCTCTGGACAAAATAGTATTGTAATGGATAACCTCTAACAAGTCATCTTACTGCACGTCTTCAAAGAAACGAGAAAAAAACAATCGATTATCAAATACAATTTTAGAAGTCACAATAAAAACTTATATTTCATTACTCCGTTTGTCCATTATAGCCTTAACCATATTCCATTTTGAAATCAAATTGGTGAGGTCCTAAACTAAAAATTACTCATTTTCAAGTCCCGATTCATATAAATTGTAACATAGTAAATCGGAGTAAAGTTCCATGTTAAAGGAAGATTATTCGATAATTGAATATAGTACTGTGACACATGTAAGTTTACATGTAAATAGTTCAATAAATAAATACTATATTATCAATGACTTGGCACTTCAATTTGATGAAAAATAATTCTTATTTTATAATTTTGTTATCCAACACATAGTTGACTATAATCAACAATTGTGCATAGTTGACTATAATCAACAATTGTGTCTTATTTCCCAAATTATTATAATCATCACTTTCAAAATTCTAATAAATAGTTTGAAGCTATCAATGAACATTTCTCGTTTCAATTTATTCTCGTAGCAATATTATCTTTGAAAAAGAGAAAACACTCATCAATTATTTTTTTTTTTTTTTAATTCTAAAAGCATACGTATCAAATATGTCTTTCTCGTCATAAATGACCATCTATTTCAAGGTACATACAATCCACGTGAAGTAGACGTAAGATTATGGGTAATTAAGATTGTGAATAACGTACGTGTGGGGGACCAAAGCAAGAGAAAGATGATAAAATGAAACCAACGGGACGAGTTAAGGTTGTCGTTGTTCATTAAATAGCATTACAACAGTTTGAGCAGTTTTGCAGGCTATATATGCAAACAAAGTCGGCTCTGATCATATTTGTTTTCCCCTCTTAAAAGCCTATGACACCAACACTAGAACCAACATGTCATTAAACCACCCACTCCTGTCGACGTACCCTTTCGGCTATTTTTAAATTCAGGCAGAGTCAAGATTTTTAGAAAAATACTACTTAAAAAAAAAATTACACTTCAAAATTGGACAGCTAGCAAATATAAAAATAAAAAAATTGCACTTCAATGATATCATACTACTGTTGGATTCCACCCTTGCTTAAGTCAAGTATTTGCAATTCGACACACTACTTAATTATACTATATTTTTCTTTGTCATGAATCAATCTTCGTAGTGAGATCAATTGGTGGCAGAGGGGTGTCGCAAGGAGAATAAAGTCTAATCCCTTCCAAACTATTGATCTCGTTGAACTTATATTGAGTCAAGAAATGCGTTTTATTATGATATCAGAGTACGTGACCTTCGTATAAAGATGTGACAAAATTTTATGTTACTTAAATCTTCTGTAAGTATTAAACTCATCGTGAAAAGAAAAGTAAAATGTGGCGTGGAGGAGGAGAAGTAATTAGCATTAAACACTAGAGACAGAGGCAGAGATAATGTAATAAAACCTTAAAACACTTAGAACAATGATTACATGATCATTATATACAATCTTTGTGTCTAACAAATGTCCCCAGCAAGCATTGGGCAGTCAGTCCAGAGATCCCTGCCTTACCCCTATCCCCCCTTCCCCCCCACCCCAAAGCTCCTAGCTTTTTAAACTCATTTTGAAAAGAAAAGTAAAATGTGGTGGTGGAGGAGAGTAATTAGCATTAAACACTAGAGACAGAATCAGAGATAATGTAATAATAGTAAAACACTTAGAGCAATGATTACATGATCATTATATACAATCCATAATATTTTGTGAAAAATGTCCCCAGCAATCATTGGGCGTTGTCGGAGATCCCTTTTTCCCACATCCCCCCCCTCCCCTTTTATGTTCACTGGGGCAGCTCTTGACTTTCTTTATGTATGCAGTTGGAGGACCCTGAGTTACCCACCCCACCCCTCCCCACACTCCCCTCCCCACACCCCACATATATATGACTTTCTTTGGGCAGATTGAATTCTATGCTAAGTGACCTCTGCACACTGTTGTGCAGTAAGGGACTCATAAAGAGCAGTTTCAGGATTCAATAATTGCTATTTACTTGAAATATGCCATGGTTTGTTTCTGTTTATGGTTATCGCTAAGGAATAATTATATATCGGTTATATAATAAAATATTTATTTGTATATAAGAATTTGTGCTATTTCTTTTAATAATATTAATCTTTTAAGATAGAACATCAAATCTTAATATGGTATTAGAGCACGTTAAACTCAAACAAGTACTTCAATTTTATTTTTTAAATTTGAAACCAACAGCCATCAACTTTCATTAAGAAAAATCACCGCAAATAGCAGACAAAATATGAGGAACACACTCTACCCAATTCTTCGAAGTCGGGCTATTAAAGTACAATACATTCTATAAAATAATACGATTTTTATTTTTATTTTCAAGAATTGTGTAATGGGTACTAATTTGTTGAATTTTACTTAAATTAAAGAGAAGGTTCAAAAGTAATTAATTTATAGAAACACATTTGAAGTCATCGACTATTATGTAGACAATTCATTTTTCAAAAATTACAGAAATCCTCTTGAAATTTGTTTTGCCGAACAAATTCTTCTATATATTGTTTGTTTGGAGAGATCGTCATTTTAAACAACAACATAATAAAAAAAGAAATAATAAAAATATTTGAGAAATCCCAAATTTCAAGCATTAAGAAAAAATGAAATAAATAAAAGAAGGGTCATTTTCAATTGAAAATGATTTTGGGCAACCTCCCCAACCAAGATACAAGGATTTATTAATTTGTCTTTTTGTTGTTGTAGCAACCTGCAAATTTTGTCTTATGGATTAGGATCTTAAAGAATTTAACAAATCAATAAGAAATAAAAATGCGCACACACACACATTCGACAATTAAGTTAATCAACAATATAATCGAGTATTGTGTCAAAGAAAATTTCTTCTATATTTGAAAAAATTTGTTCGATTTAAAAGCATTTCACTAGTACAACTTTGACCGTATAAAACATGAATCACATTTATGAGTCACTTTTCCAACTCTCCTAGAATCATCCTGTTACACACACCCCTTTGTGTGAAAATTGTACAAGCCAGTTAGCATTTCTTGAGACCTTTTAAGTTCTTTACAACCCATTCATACTCCAATCACAACAAAACTTGACCATCTGCCCATTTTTTTCTATATGTATATATGGTTCTTGGAAAATAAATGACAAAGTCTATGTTGTCATGATTTCAAACATTAAATTTGTTTGTATTTTGACATATAACATGGAGAAACATTATGCTTTGTTATGGGTAGAATAACTCGTCAAGATTCAATGTTCAATAATAATTATATTTTGTGTGTTTAAAGAGCGATCTAAATCAAATTTCAATATAATACAGTCAATTTATTTTCATATATCTTTCATGGTTTATTGTTGTAGACTTGTAGCCAGAGACGGAGATAAAGAGGATTGAAATGTAGTTCGGGCTCACTTTAAAAAATTTTAATTTTGAAGTGTAAAAAAAAAGATTTAGTGAAAGTTCGATTTTGGAGGATGATTTTATTTATAAAAAAATAGTAGTTCCGTTTTAAAAATTCTGAAAAGTTGCAAAAAGTTTGAGACATAATGATTTCACATAGTTTTAGCTTTCTCCAACGAACGCGTGGAGTGCGCGTGAGTGTTCAGATTGGCATTCTATAAATCTATTATCACAATTAATAGTAATATTTTAAAATTTTCAATTAAGGACATAATTAAGTTGCATTATGACCATCACTTACATATATACATGTTGGAGTGAAATGCAAGTTAGCCCACCACAACATGACTTTTTGGGTCTACCCCAGTGTGTATAATTTTGGGCCCTTTACATGTTTTGTGTCAAATGATTCATGATTTTTTCTCAATTAAAAATAAATCTGAATCACGGTAACTTTGACAAACATATTTAATAATAAGTAATATTAAACGAAATTAAATAATATTATTTACAACATTTTATCTTATTTTTATTATTTAATATTGCCTTTTTTATTTTCATTACTATATATATGTAGTTTACATACACTAAAGGAGTGTGCTATAATGTGGGAGTGGCACAATTGAGACTTACGTGGTGGTCCAGTTTGAACGGTATCATAACCTAACACAATCCACTTTATTTGACAGCCCCTCAAAAATTTCACTGGCTCGATCAAGGCGATGCCAGAGATTTTTTTTTGAATTTTTTTCTTTAAATGTTACTCTCCTTTAAAGAAATCTAAAGTACGAAAAATATTTAAAGCGAATCAAATTTTGGTTGTTACTTGAGTAATGTCTGATTTGGGTCGTGCAAAAGACAGGTTGGACAACACAAACTACTTTATATCTCTAAATTAAATTAGATAAAGCAACAGACAAATATTTCACACATTTTTTCACTCACTCTATCAAAAATCTTCTCTGTCATCCTGCTCCCACTAACGCAAGGCGATTCAAACTTCGATTGCCACTTGGATAAGGTTCTGATTGGATTATGCGAAAAACAGGTTGGTAAGCCATATTATATCTCTATGTTGAATTGAACACAAAAGCATACAAATATCTCACACGTTTTCTCACTCATTCTGTCAAAAATCATCGTTGTCACCCGCTCCCACCACCTAAGGTAAATCAAGCTTCGATTGCCACTTGTGTAAGGTGTGGTCTGGATTGTGCAGAATACACGTTGGATAACACAAACTGTATTATATCTCTGTGCTGGATTGAACAGAACAACATACAAACATCTCACATGTTTTCCATTCACCTCTACCCAAAATCTTCTTTGTTACCCTACTCCCACCAACCCAGGGTGAATCAATCTTCAATTGCCACTTGAGTAACGTTTGGTTTGAACTGTGCAGAATACAGGTGGGACAACCACAAGCTGTATTATATCTGTATGTTGAATTGAATATAACAATAGAAAAATGTCTCACATGTTTTGTCACTCATTCTGACAAAAAAAATTCTCTCTCACTCTGCTCCCACCAACACCAAACACGCGCGCTAGACCTAGCCAAGTCTCATATGGTACTTTCTTGTACATAACAATATGTAATACTAGGCTTCTAATGTACGGCATTGCCCCTCTTGTATCGTGCATCGTCCATTCTTCACAATTAATGAACACACAAATAAAACAATATTGTTTGGCCATGTAAATTAATAGGAGCCGTTCTCTTACGTTTTTCAACCTTAAATACCACAGTCCATAATTGTTTTGAGACGTTGAATTATTGTCCTTCACACATTACTTTCGGCACAACATCCATCAATTAAAACAGTCCAATGTCCAATGTCGTACCACAAAGATTTTAAAAGAAAATTCAAGACATTTTATTAACTTAATTTCACACCACCAGGCACCAACGTCGACTCAGTCAAAACGACAACCGCTAATTGCGCCTAATCGTGTGGGGTCAAAAAGAATGCCACTTTGCAAATACAAGATCCGTCTAAAAAATACAAGATTTAATCAAATTAAATTCGAATATATAATCTTCAAAAGGCAAATTTATTTTATTACAAGAAAGACTATATATATCAACTAGATAAAGAACTCTTGCTAAATTCCATTTACTTTAAATGGAATGGAGATATGGAAACAAATAAATACTTAAACGCTGAATATACTGAAAATATTTAATGAAAAATAGTAGTCGTGCCGGTGGACAAAATTTGCCTTCAAGACTGGCAAACCGGCAATGTTTAACACTTGATTTTTAGTTTATCATATTGCTAGAAGTGTGTCTGCACTAGCAAAGTCGCCCATGTCAACAAAATAGTCATTGACTGTCTATTGAACTGAGATCTTGTAGCGAATCATTAAAATCTACGAAGTCGGATCCTTGTGCGATGTCCATGAATGCTGGAATGTCATCAAATGCCATGCTGAAATCCATGGCCAAATTTGGAACATCATCGAATAATGTTTGTTCTTCAGGTTGGAAATTAAAGAAATCGTTTAGGAATGGAATATCCATCGGCAAATAGTCCTTAGTATAGTCGGGTACCATGCTCGTCTCACCTTGACACTCTTGGACCTCTTGAACCGGACCTTGACTCGAGCTGGTTCCATTAACAGTTTGGTTCTGATCGTCGATGGAATCAAGAACCGGTCTGCCGACTGAGGCACTCGGTTCAGTATCTTTTACCGCATCCTGAACCATTTCTGACACTGACTGTTGATCAGTGTCATTTTCACTTGACTGGCTAGTTCTGTACCTGAGAACAGACGTCGGAGATAAAATATTTCGCGACTCATCGCCCGACTCGTAGCCGGAAACTGAAGCATCATTCGTTTCCGGCACATCCTTGGCCGGTGGCGTTACGAAGTTGGTTAAAGCATCCGGCCCCCTGAGTTTTATAGCGGCGTTGTCATAAACCATAGCAGCCTCTTCCGCTGTGTCGTAAGTACCCAACCAAAGCCTGACTTTCCGGCAAGGGTCTCTGATCTCCGCAGCCCATTTACCCCATGGCCGCTGCCGAACGCCCCGGAACTTCCTAACTCCTCCATTCGCCGCCGGCTGGACGACCTCCTTCACCTTCATAGGCTTCGGCTTGGCCTGCAGAGTCCCTTCAGTTCTCCTCCTACACTTGTCACTTCCATTAATGGCATTGACATGTGTTTTCACAGCTGTTTCCATTCTGATTTCGTTGATGTATTTCTTGACACGTTGTCTCCGAAATAGCTCGTCCTCTTCGTCACTGGACGAATCTGTTGCGTCAGGATCAGTCACTGAAATCCGGACTGTTCTGGGAAAATTCAAGTTCACTTTTTGCTGAGATTTTTTCACATCCGAGGATTTTCTGGGCTTCTGGTTTGTGGGTTTAACGAGTTTTTGAATGATTTTAGGATGCTCGGTATATTTCACCGGCCATAACATACTCTGATCCATTGCTATAACTGGTTTTAGAGCACTTTTCCTTCAATAAGCATTGAAATAAAGTGAATATCGATTGAAGAGACGAACGTGAAAATAAAGGAAGATTGCTTTGGGAGAAGACACGAGTGACTGAGATTAAAAGATGAAAAACCGTCAAAGAGAAGCTTCAAAAACACAGAAAGAATCAAAGCCACGCTCTGATACAAAAAAAGTTGGGACTCATCAAAGGCACAGAACAAGAACCATGGGAGAGGTAAAAAAAAGAGACTGAAAAGAATGTATAAGAGATTATACTTTTAAAGACTCAAAAATCTTAGATTCTATATAGAATCCTTAATCCTGTTTACATTAATTAGAAAAATCAAAATTTTAAGGAACAGAGACGGGGGAGAAAAAATGGCGGTTTATGGAGAAAGAAAGTAGAGTGCTTGTAGTTATGGAGGCTACAGCACAAAAATCGCTGTCTTATAGGATCGCCGAAATTGGTAAACCCAAAATATGTGCAGACAATTTATTATTCTATTATATTTTCCTCTTTTCATACTTATTTTTGAAGAAATAAATCTTAAATTAGATTCCAAAATATCTCAGTATAAATAGTGGAAAAAGCCTACACCGGCCATTCTCTGGCCGGTGAAGTGGGGCTAAATATTCCGGTGACTGCTGACATGAAACACGGCTCGCCGCATCTGGCGATTGTGGGTTTGTAACACGTGCCTGCATGGACCCGTTTTGGGTTGTTGGTCCAATGAGTAAGCATCAACTCGTGCTGACTCAGTGCATGATTTTTGTTCTTGGAGTACGTGTGGCTGGTCACGTGAGGCCTGGTTAAATTAATTTGGTCAAATTATTAAAGCATTTTGCTACAAATACTTATTTGACCATATTTTAATCAAAAGATAACATAACTGCTGGTTAATGTTGTTTATCATTTTTTTTGTCATTTTTTTTACTTTTCGTTTTTTTAGTTTTTTATAAAAAATTTAAAAATTCATTTAATAAAAAACCAAATTTTAAAAAAAAAAGCTACAATGTTAACAAGTCTAAAAGCTCGCTTGAAAAATCTAGTTTTTTTTTAGTTTTTGTAACATTTACCTTAACTAACTTTTAATTAGCTGTTTACCATGTGCATTATTGCCAGAAAAGAGTAGTGCCAACTTTCAACTTATATTTTGACTAGGAAAACTGCATTCATAGTATCCAATTTATACGAAAAAGAGTAATTGGTATTCGATCCAATTTTTATCAACAGCCCAAGGGCATGAATCCCATGTGTTTCACAATCGATTGTTAACATTAATGTCGACTTGGCGTATGAAGAGACTTTTATAATCGACCTTTAAAACAAGACTATTAAATATTTTTGATATATGGATGCAATTGTACCCGCTATAAATCTATTCTTTTAGTTGCAAGTGAATATGAAAGATGAATATGTTCAATTCAATAGTTAAAAAATTGGTTTTCTAAAAGGAGCTTAATTTTGTTACAAATATGCACTAAACTAAATTAAAAGTAAATAAATACTAAAACTTACTTAAGATTCTAAATTTAGTCGCAACTGATAGTAGATAGATCATCGATTGCCTTAATTTGCTTATTGATATCGACTGTACTTATAAATTATTATTTAGAAAATATGTAATTGTAAATAATTTTTTGAAGTATACATAGACATACTTCAAGAAAGTTGATTTTAAGGTGCTTTACGTACAAACAAACATCCTTAATTAACCATTATTTTCAATAAAACAGAAAAATAAAAAATAAAAAAAAAAAAGGATAATAAAAATTAATTGTTAGTGGAAGTTGAATTTCAATCTTTAAAAAATTACTTTTACAGCTAGAAATAACGTGGCGGGCAACCTAGGATTCGCCGCCATTTATAATTCACTATGTACGGCTCTCTGGGTTTTACCTTGTTTTCTAGTAATTACTACTCTCGAGAAAGTGTCTCTCCACTTTTTATGTTTCCCGTGTAAACCACGCTCCTTCCTTTATCCCATAAAAGTTATCAACTTTCCTTACGTATGGGTGGTGCGTGTGGTTAGGGAATCTGGAGAATCCTTCTTCGGTAATTTTGTTCCCAGCAACAATCTTTAACCGCACACATTAGCACGTGACAGCTATACACAGTCACCTAATGTCTAATGAGTTGGTATGATTTCGAACAAGTTAATTTAATTATAAGTTACTTATTTTTGTTAAAAATGTTTTTTATTTAAATTTATGTTTTATGCTAATAATTTTCTATTAAAAATAAATAAATTCCAAAAAAAAGTAACTTTTAAACATAATTGTGTAACTTTTTAAATACAGTAAAATAGAGTGCTAATTCTCGTGACTAATTATTACAATTTATCATGTGATTAATGTTTAGCGATAGATTTTGTTGTATTCTCCATGTATTTGAGGCTGTTTAATGTTAATATTAATTAGTAATTTTGTCTTCTTACAAGTGTGGCATGGTAAATTGGCAACGTTTTTAAAAAAAAGTTTAATTATTTTTACATCAAAGCACAAATTTAATTATTTTGCTTTCCTTTTATGTTATTTTTTGTTTTAAATCATGGAATTTCTTAAATATTTATTCAAATTGAGTTTTTATTTATTAATATTGGAACAATTATATCTAAATTATGAAATTTGGATGCGATTAACTTTAATTATGATGGCATATGAGAAATTTTTGAGATGAATGGTCATTGCCAACATGAACTCATAAATAAGTTAGTTCAAATCTAATTACGTACAACAATATACTAACTGGCATTATATTATTTCACAATAATATGAAAAAATAAATAAAAAAAAAAAAAGGATGGTGTTGGTTTTAATTATGATGGCATATCGGAAAATTTTGTAGATGAATGGATATTGTCACCGCTAACTCATAAATAAGTTTGTTCGAGTCTAATTACGTACAATAAATGTATTAGCTGGCATTATAATTTTTCACAATAATATTCCAAAAGAAAAAAAAATGGCATTGATTTTAATTATGATGGCATATCGGAAAATTTGTAGATGAATGGGTATTGCCACCGCTAACTCATAATTACGTTTGATAGAGTCTAATCACATACAACAACGTACTAACTAGCCTTATAATTTTTTCAATAATATGCAAAAAAAAAAAAAAAAAAAAATCCTCGCACTTTCACTACTTTCCAATAGCATTATATCATTTATATGGTTAGTCATTAACAATAAATTAATTGGATAAATTTTATTATACAAATACGGTATTATCCACTTTTGTAGTATATTTTTTGGTGGTAAAATGTGAAAATATGTTGATACTTTTATTGTCAAGCCATGTCATAGTAAAAACAAAAAAACTAAAAGATGCCCCCTCTAAACGGACCGTCTATAACACGACTCATTATGTTTTAAGCACAACTCAAATTTACACTTCTAATAACGACTTCCGTAAATATATGTTAGTGTGCAATGACTTGTTTACATCTAAAAAATTCAAAGAACACTTTGGGTTCTAAGTAGGGGTGGGCAAAAACTGACATAAATCGGTCGACCCAGCCGATCCGACCGGTTTGGATCGGTTTTTGAGATTCTATGGATTGGGTTCGAGTAGAAATTTTCAAAATTTTATCGTGTTGGGTTGGGTTGGGTTGGGTTGGGTCGGGTTTCGGGTTGGGTCATGGGAACCAACCAAACCCAACCCAACCCAACCCGTGTACATTTAAAAAAAAAAAAAAGTTCAAAAAAAGAGCAGAAAATCCTCATTCGGTTAGTCTTAGTCCATTCTTCATTTTTCACTTTTCCCCTCATTTCATTTTGCCCTAATTTCTCTCCACTCCGCGCTACTGCCGTCGCCTCTCCAGTGGTGAAGAAACCCATAGTCGACCCGCTTTCTACTCATGATTGCAGACCCGACCCACACATCCACGCATGTTCCTGAAGCACGAGCTCTTCTGCATCTGAGAATCATGAAGAAGTTGAGAGGAAACGTAGAGAGAGAATCAACTCTCATCTTGATAGGCTTAGGTCCCTTGTTCTTTGTAATTCTAAAGTAAGTTTAATCTCTCTCTCTCTCTCTCTCTCTCTCTCTCTCTTATACACATACACGCACACAATATTTGTATTGATCTCAATCTGTATTGTTCTGGGGTTGGAAAAAATAGGATTCACTTCAAGTTTGAACATAATTTTTGTCTTTATCTGATGTTTTCAACTCTTGATTGAGCATACTTTTTATATACTTTATGATGTCTTTCAGATTATATATTCAAATTCAAATTGACTTATGTTTTGTGACCATCTGATTACAAGTAAATATATGTTTTTGTGAGGAAAACTCAAAACTCACCACATGGATTCAAATCGTTAACCTGACCCAACCCGCCCGACGCTTGTGCGAGTCGGGTTGGGTTGAGTTGAAATTTCTCTAAATTGATTTTTTTGAATTGGGTTCGGGTTGGGTTCAAAATCGACCCAACCCAATTCACGCCCAACCCTAATTCCAAGCCTTGTGATACATTCGAATCTTAAGCTAGTGATGATTAATTTGTTTACATCTAAAATTTTGTGCTCAATAATCTTTTAATCACCTCTTAAAAGACTCTACAAAGTACCTGTTCCACTCATTTTGGCTATTTGGTAAGTAATCCTTCATTTAATTGCAATAATCACACACACACATCTTAGATTTGCTATTGTGTGGTTAAAATCATTACTCAATAAGAGTAAATAAATTCCACCTCTTTCAAAATCGTTCCGTTGGATTGACAAAATTGCAAAGCAAATATTAATTAAAAAATGCAATATTGGAAATTTGAAAACAAGGAATATGCACCATTTTTTTTTTAATTATTATTAACATATGGTGCATTTCGATAGTTATCAATTAACATAAACCACTCTTTCTGTCCCAAAATAGGTTTACTTCTATTTTTACACATATTAAAAAAATTTAATTATTATAATTGGGATAATAAAATTTACTTACGTTTTTCCTATTATACTCCTACATTAATATAATGGTAGTTCATATTTGTTAGTAACAAGATACATCAAATAAGGACATATTAAAAAATTAAGAAATTAACTAACAAATAAAGTGGACTATAATTTGACACATATAAATAAATAAAGTGAGCCTGTCTTTATGGGACAGATGGAATATAAAGTATACATCAGCATTCGTATTCAAAAATAGCCAACAAAAATTATTAATTTAGCCAGTAAACACTCATTTTGTATGTTTGATATGATGAGTATGAGACAATATATATATATATATATATATATATATATATATATATATATATATATATATATATATATATATATATATATATATATTGTTCATTATAGTTTAATTCTTTATACAAAACATACATTTTATCTATTTATTTAGTTCAAGAAGACATTAGTATCGAATAATAAACGTACTACATATCTTACTCATAGTATCCTTTCATACAGATTATAAACATTACAAAATCCAAATCTTAAACGATATGGAGACAGAATGGAGATTATTCATCTCTAGTAGATAAAGATTGTGATAGGTCAATCATTGCTTTTAGATTTGACCTTCAATCTAAATAACATAACAAAATTCATTTTGGTCCCTCTTTCGTTTTTTAATGAAAAAAAAGTGGGTTAAACAAACCAACAAAGCATAGTGACGCTTTATACTTGTAGAACTATTAAAATCTACATTTATTGAGGAAAAAGGGAGTTGTGTGTGTGTAGTACTTGTCCCTTCTAGCGTGCTTCCATGTAAAGTCATAGGAACTATATATGAAAAAGGCTTATAATTTTCAAATGTTCACATGTTGATGTACCCATTCACAATTCACATGTACATGTGTGAACAAGAAGTCAAAACAAAGTAAAGAAGTCAAAACAAAGTAACTACAAATATTGGGTTATGGTGCGAATGTAAAACTTTTTTTTTATATATATATTGAGTTCAAAGTGTCATCTATGTTAACTATCACATTTTGTTGAAGATAATATTTAATTGATATATACGTGACTCTATCTAACTGTTTAAATTTTTAGATCCAGTAATTCAACATGGTATCAAAACAGGCAAATGTTCTACGTTCAAGTCTTACCGTCACTTATTTAAATGAATTGTGCACGTGATAGACTTTGATAGAAAAAAATAAATAAATCCCGCCTACACGTAAGGGGCATATTGAAGATAATATTTAAATAATATACATGTAGTTCTATCTAACAACTTAAGCTTTTACATCAAATAGTTCAACACATTTCCTTTAACTTAGACTTCAGTTGGTCAACTCGACTATGTTTAAGTTAAGTGGACACCTTCTAATATGTGTTTCCATTCGCTATAACATCGACATGAAGTTGAACCATTGATGAGGTTTAAATACGTTTGATGCAAAATGACATTTTATCTTTATAATTTTTCTACTTACAATAAGTAAAATTTTGAACATAATTGATTGTGTTCACTGTCCAATACATGGCCATATTTTTGCAAATTCGAAGAAGATCAAGAGGAATAAAAAAAAACTAAGCATTTTGCACAACAAAGTGAAAATGTTAAATTTTGTAGGAAACATTAAAAAAAAAAAAAAAAAATCAGAAGAAAGAGAAGCTTTCCATCCCAATACACTTAACAGATCCCATGTTTTGGAGAGAGAAAAAAAAATCTACAGAGAGAGAGAGAGAGATTATATATGGATTTGGAAAGACAAAATCATAGTAATCAAATTGTTATGTCTCTTGGACTTTGGCCCCCCCATTGAGCCAAGTGAACCCGTAAAACAAAAGACAAGAATACATCGAGCTCGACAAATCTAATTAACTTCGGTCTAAATTTAAGTGATTTTTTCTTAAAATTAATTTGAGTTTAAAAAGTGATTTTCTTAAATGATTATTAAGAAAATTAATTAAGTATTGTATCAAGTTGGTGTTTGTTATATGTAGATGGAGTTTTGCTAAAACAAGTTTACGAGTTGAGGGGTTAAGTCAATTAGCATCAAATCCAAGATCTTTCTATGATTGTTTACTAATTACACTTGAAATCATGAAATTAAATTACTTAAGTAATTGACATCAAGCCCTAGATGTTCTTGATTAGAGTGAAAACCAGCTAATTATACTCGTCATGTCTTTATAGCAAGAGGTTTGTGTCAAATGTTATGTGTATGGATACAAGGTACGTAGGTTCGTGAATAAGCTGGCCAGAAGACTTTTATATATGAAATTGACTCTTTTCATAAACAATTTTGCATGTTTTATTATATGTAGTACTATTGTACTATATAGTATAATGAGTTGGATTTTAACTTCTATTTTATCTTTTAACATTGCCTAGTTTCATCTACCAAACATGCACTTAATGATGTGTTTCACACACTAAACTAAATAAAATTGGATATAGGGACAAAAAAAATGTCCCGTACCCCCAACTTATATCGCTTCATTGGAAAATTGGGGCGGTGACTTATTTTTTTATTTTATTGTTTTTTATGTTTTTAAATTCAAATTGTATTTGAAAAAATGTAAATGGAGAAACGAAATAGAAAATGAGGATATTTTAATGTCAACCTCGACCCATCGTCATTACTAAATAGGTAAGATAACTGATGAATTTCACCGCATGATTTTCTTTCTTTTATGCTATTCACTTCATTCTAATCCAAGAGAAGTAAAGAATATAAGAAAAAAAACAACTAATTTTTTTTTTGAAGTGTTTTATTGTTTGTACCTAGGGTTATTTTCAAATATGTGTTTGATTATATAGTGGATTACCAAACATATTTTATGTTATAAGTCAGATAAGGAAAAGAAGTTTACTACATTTGAAAGGACTACTGGTAATTTATGATAAGGACTATAACCGTCTTCCTAAAGAAAAAAAGCGTCGAAACGGCCGCTAATACACACCATTCATTCAACACCTTGCCAAAACTTTCATTTCCCTCCCGCAACCAAAGTCATATCATTCATCACTGTCTCTGTATGCGGATTGATTATACTTCCTATCGCCCCAAAGTGAATTCTCCGGGCCAGAGACCAAGACTCAATTCGTACCAAAAAAAAAAAAAAAAGTTCATATTGAAAAGAATGTTTACCCAACAATTTAAGTTTATTCAATCTATTTTATTATTAATAATAATAACAATAAGTGTTCATATTTAATTTCCAAGCGAAATATTGTCCCCATACCACGGAAATGGTCACTTCTTGGCCTCTTTGAAACTATTATTTTACTTTAAGGCTGCGTTTGATTGTAAGTATTTTTCATAGAAAAGCATATATTCCGCCTATTTTCTAACAAATAAGTTTGATAGCCACATTTTTTTATGGAAAAAGCATTTTTCCACCTATTTTTCAACTAGAATGGTGTTTGATGGTCATTTTTTTCCAGGTAAAATGTTTTCTCATTTCTACATAAATGATCGCATTTTCCTTGAAAAGCCAGAAAACGTTTTCTTAGGGAGGAGGAGGGGGGGTTTATTTTCTAGGTAAAATTTGCACCCAAATTCAATGATTGCAATCAAACGCACTCTAATTTTTTTTTTTTTAAAAAAAAAATCTAACCATATTGTTCCTTTTTTTTTAAAAGTAAAAAAAAAAAAAAAATTGAAAATTCAGGCCGACTTTTTGTTTAAGTTTAAAATTTAGAATTTTTCAATTTAAAAATTTTTTATCGAGAGCTTTTTCCATATATAAAATATCATCATTTATGGCCGGCCCTGGCCCTAGGCGGCTAGGCAACCTAGGGCCCCCAAACCATTTAAGGCCCAAAAATTTTGACCTTTTTAAAAAAAAAAAAATCAGTCTACTTACAAGAGAAATTAGCCTAAATTGAAAATAAGTCCAAATCTAACCTACATTTTCTATCTTAATCTAGTCTTTAAATTGTAGACAGTTCAATTTTCCCTTTAAACCTCAATTTAGAAATATTTATCTTGATTCAAAATGATTTTTCAAATTGTTATGATTTGAGCAATAAATAAAAGGGCGAAAATAAATAGCACAATGATTTATACAGGTTCCATTTCAAATTTTCTTTACAACATGCAAATGTTATTAACAAAAATTTACAAAAATTTAAATATAACTCCCATTTATAAAATAACTACAACTGCTTTTTGACATGTTATTTATAAAAATCTCGATTCGGATTATTTGGCGGTTTGGTTCGGTTTTAGAATATATTTTTTTTCAAACTATAATGAATGGTGATATTTTTACTATAATAAATGATGATATTTATCTACAAGAGATTAGTCATGTACATAACAATCCAATTAAAGTTCTCTAATTATAATGAAATTCTAAGGTAACCCAATGAAGGTTCCTAATTACAATGAAATACTATGACAACCTAATAATGAAGATAAAATATCGAAAAATATTATTACTTAAGCAAATATAAATACCGTACACATTTCGGGGGGCAGCTAAGCAAATACAAATACCGAACACCTTTCGGGGCCGCCTGCCCCCTTCCAATCTCATGGCGACCTTACCGCGCTCAGCTCCTCGTAGTGCAACAAATTAAGCTCCACGGCGACCTTACCGTGCTCATTTTTTCATTCAGTGAAGAAGAAGAAAAATCTACATTTTTTTGGTTTGTAAATCTATTAAAATTTTATATTTTAAAACATCTATATTTATTAAGTGTTATATTTAAATTTTCGTCTAAAGCTCTTTTAAATCTCAAGGACGTCCCAGATGCCATTTCCTAGATAATTATTGATAGGAATACTATTCAGCATATTAAAAAAAAAAAAAAAGTCTTTATATGCATTGAAAAACCAAAAGTGAATGAAATTTAAATTTTATAAAGTTTCAATATGACTAACATATGCATGCATAAATGCATGGTATATTGAACACTCTGCCTTGACCAAAATGGCAAAATGTACAACGATATAAAACAAATTCATGTCACTTTTGTTAGTCATGAGAATCTGACTTTCTCAAATATCTATGTTTGTACATTATTTTTCTAAAAAAAAAAAAAAAAAAAGTTCAAAGTGATTAATGAAGATTGATATATTCGTTCTTAGAATAATGATCTCCTACTCACAGCGAGTAAGATATTATTTACCTATTATGTGTGGACACATTTGTTCCACACACAATTGTGTGTTATATGGGCTGATGTGGCACTTCCACATCAGCAATGGGCAAATGATATCCTATCCACCGTGGATAAGATATATTACTCTTTGTTCTTAATGGATAAATATTAATCCATTCATATTCGTATAAAAAAGTTCGATAAAAAGAGTACTAGTATTCTAAAAAAGAAAAATCGGCAAAACCATACATATTTTTAAATATTTTGTGGAATGAAGAAAATAATAATTATTAATGCCTATTTTATGTAATTAAACAAAAAAAAATTAATAAATTACAAGATCCCTATGTTTCTCATAAATTTCAATTAATAGGGAAAACCATGTCTCCCAATTGGAAAATTCTTGAGAAAATGAAAACAACGATTTTAATCCCTATTTTTCTCTAACTAATCCAAAATAATTATTTAAAAAATTATAAGATCCCTATGTTTTTAATTTTGAAATTGGAAAAACCGTGTCTCACATTTAGAATATCTTGAAGAATATAATAAATAATATTTAATATTTAATAAAAATTGCAAAATAAAATAAAAACCACCGACTTTAATCCCCGTGTTTCTCTAATTAATCAAAAAAATAGAAAAAAAAAATGAAAAGATCTGGTATTAAAAGAAGGGCCATTATGTAGTAATTTGAAGCTTTATTATGATGGCCTTGGTATTAGCAAGGGACTTAGAAAATATATAATGAAGCTCGCATTTTGATGTATCCAAATTGAATCAAAGTTAACGACGACCAATAAATAACTGAATAAACACGCTTATTATGTACTAAGTTAATGTTATCTTCAACGATTTTTGTGTCGTAAAGCGTCCTGCCAAAGCAACAGATGTTGGTCTCTTGCCAACGGTAATAAATGCTTGTTACTTCTACTCATACAATTAATAAATTTTACTCAAATAGTAACTAAATTGATAGTAAAATAAAATCTAAAATCACGTCAAGTTTAACTTTTAAGAAGTAAAGAAAGATATTGTAGGTAGATGCTAAAAGGGTCGGAATTCATACTTTTTATTTGTCATATACTTTTTTTTTGAAGCACTTTCTAAGTTATTTTCACTTTTAATCTGCAAGTTGAGAGTGTGCGTGTGTTGTCAAGAGACAATTGTACTCAGTAGACTAAATGATTCATATTATATTATTTAATATGGAGGTCGAGACATTATTTAATGATAGATTATTATTCTTGAACTAATTTTTTATCCATTAGTATTGTTTAGATAATTGATTTTTAGTCTTGTTTGATTTTCGTTAAAATGTTTTTTTTCCCAATTTGTTACTTTTGGGCGAAAATGATCAAAATCTTTCTTTTTCCAAAGTAAATGTAATATTTGAGAAAAAATGGAAAAAAAAAAATTCGTTTAATGGTAATCAAACAACCCATAGTATTGAGGGCTTGAGTAGAGATTTTTGGAAAAAATGAGTTTTTTGTTACTTTTGACTTTTCAAAGGTTTTGGTAGTGTAAAAAGGATTGAAAAAAAAATCAGAAAAAAAATGGAATTTTGGCCTCACCGAACTTTTGATAGAGATGACAATGGAGTAGTGTAAACTATCGAGGCATAAATTAAAGTATCTCATTCCCGCCTCTTTTACTTACTTATTTTTTTTAATGTTATTTTTTTATTCTTTAAATTTAAAATAAAAAAAAAAAATAAGAGTCGAGGAAAATTCGAACAGAGCATTTTTCCATCCATAAGTTTCGACTGCTAAATTTTCAAATTAAATAAAAGAATTAATTTTAATTGGTTTTAAAACATAATTTGAAATCCCATAAAAGAAACTCTAAAAGGAATCACTAATTTTGTATCACAAAAAGATTAAAAAGAAAAAAAGAAAAATGGCCAGAAAAGTCTTATGTTTGTAATTTTGTATATGTAAATTATGTTTGGACGGAAAAGGACAGGAGAAAAAGGTAAAGAACAGTGGCAACTGGCAACTACATTAAACGGGCGGGCCGTGAGATTGTTCTGTCCCAAGACTAGACTACAGTTGGCCCACTGTGGGCCCAACTGACACTTTAAACTTTTCCTAGTGACATGTTACCACTTACCGGCGCTCTCCACGGCCTCCGGTCTTAACACTTAAAGGTACGTGTTCTCCTGCACGTGGGCTGACGTGGCTCCGTTTCATATTTGACCCTTCATTAATTATTATCATTTTCTTTTGTTGGGGTTCTTCTAATTTTAGTAAGTGGTACCAAGTGAGAGATAATGTATGGGTTTGGTACTTTGTTGTTGGGGTTTTGGTCGGGAGATACTTATGGGGTCTTAATGAGATAAAAATGGATGAAATTGCAATTTTTAATTTTTTTATGCCTTAAAAATGGCGTGAAAAATAATTTTTTTAATATTTTTTTATTTTTCTTTGTTTTTGCTTTTGGTGGTCTGCCAACTGAAATTGATATGTGAAGTTTGGAAAATAATTGAATTGGGTTTGGTAACATAAGTTAATGTTTAAAAAGCCCTAAATATAGGAATTTGAAGATTTGATTCGAAAGAATGAAATTAGGATATTTAGGGGCGTCTTTTGTATTTGGATTTATCTTTCTTCTATGTATCTTTTTTTAATTTATGGATCCTTCAAACAGACGTAGTGTCGAGAGCGAAAAAATTAATTTATTTAATGAGAAATTTGTAACCAATTAATTAAATACTAGTTAGTGGGACAATAACATATGAATGTAATGATGAATAATTGATTTGCAATGATGATTAGAAAAAGTTTAACACTAGACTAAATAGTAGGCACCTAATGTAGTAAAAATTAACGTTTTAAAGCTCCGTTTGATTAATGACTTAGTGAAAAGTAAGGTGTCAGGGTCCATCGCTTATTCATTTTCATCCATGTAACAATAAACATTAAACATTAAAGGTGTCTTTGATTTAAACTTCCATAAAAATTGGTGGAAAATAAAAATATTTTTCATATAAGATGACTTTTATATAAAAAAAAAAATTTCACCAAAATGATGAGAAAATATTTTTCAAAAAGTGGTAAAAACATTCTATTAACTTTTTTTTTTTTAAAATTTTGAATATAAAAATTTAATATTCACAATAATAAAAAAAAATCATTTTCATTTTCTATATATTTATTTAATTGTATTGTGTTTGATTCAAACATTTTCTATGGAAATTGTTTCAAAGCAACTGAAAAATTTTATCAAATAACCATTCCATTTTTTTATTTGAGTAAAACTGTTGTTTGATTGTGAATAAATTCAAAATCTAATTCATTTTTTTAAAAATATTTTTAAACAAAAAATTTATTGAGTTTATAATCTTTTTTATATTTTAATAATCTATAGGAAAATATTTTCATGACAATTGCATAATAAATAACCAAAGTACCAATTTACTAAGAAAAAATGCAAATTGATTTTACATTAATAAAAAACAAATGGATGAAATTCATTAATATTTTCAATTTTATAAGAATTTTTTTTTATCATGAAAAAAAAACCAATCAAAAATAGTTATGGGAACCCTAAACAACCAAATGTGGAAAAGTTTTTGAAAAATAGATGTGATATAATTTCATGGTTATGGGATTTCATGGATAAAAAAAAATGTTAGGAGAATAATCAAACGAAAAAATATTAGTTTGGTTGTTTGATTTTTTTTGCCCTTTCTTGGAAAATTTCTCACCATTTTGGTGGATCCTCGAATTTTTTTTTTCAATTGAATATACATGGAAAATATTTTCATATTTCTACAATTTTCTATAGAAACCAATCAAAAACATTGAATACACCCCTTAAGTGTCTTTTTTTATTTGTAACATTTTAATATATTTTATAAAAATTGATGAAATGTATGGTTAAAAAATTGATAAAAGTTGTGAGTTCCATGAAATATATGGTTAAAATTAATTGTTGATTTTGATCACAATTTTTTAACAGATTTTTTAAACTAATTCAAACAGGACCTAAGATTATGCAATGTCAATAATATTTATCATTGTTCTAAAAAGTGCATCTTGTTGAGCATGGAAAATTATTGGGAACCCCAATTTCATTCTTTGGAGCTGTTTCTTTTCCCGTCTTACCGCCATGGCATAGTGCTTCGCTTCCGGTTCTTCAGAAGAGTCAACTTTTATTGCATCGATCTTTTATTGCATCAATCTTTCTCTATTCTAAGAGCACCCAATCCAGCCATTCTCTTATAAAGTGGACGATTTCATCATAACAAAGAGAACCCAGTACGAAAATAGATCCATTCGTTGAGTTCGAGAGAACGTTTTGAACAATAACAAGAATTTCCCACTGAGCCACTGTGCACAATCATTTCAATTAGGATTGCATCTGTAGCTCTCAGATGCTACAATTATTTTATTGGAAGTACCAATAGAAAAACTGGTGGAGCCTAGGCGTGAGGCGCGAGGCGTGAGGCGTGAGGCGCGACCTCCACGCCTCACCCTCGCATCACATTTGTCTCTTCTGTCTAGATTCAAAAAGTTTAAAGTTCGATCTTCACACTTAATCACGTTTTACTTTGTTTTTAGAATACTGATATTTATAACAACATAGAATGATATGTTAATATTCAATTGTTTAGTGGTATTTTTTCTAAATTTTATGAAAAATTCAATTGGAAAATCTGGTTATTTTGTGGTTAATATTGGTTGATCGGGTTTTATAATGTCTTTTTAATATCAGGTTTTTAGCAATAATCGAATCAATTTTGCAGTTGAATCGGTTGAGAGTATTCGAAATTTCAACACTAGTAAAAATATATAGATCAGAGCCCAACTACTGATCAAATTAATCATTTTCTAATTAGAAAAAACGATAATTTCAATTGAAAATGAAACATTTTCAAGTGGGGTTAAGCTTAAAAAGTTAGCCAACAGCTAATCAGCTGACTTGAAAGTTGAAACTGAACTTATTAGATCAATAGCTAAATGATTAATCATATTAATTAGTGGAAATTATTCCCATAATTTAACGTGTCTCCCAACATTCTAAGTTTGATTAATTCAATAATTACAAGATAAATGAAATAATTATTGAGGGAGCAGATCCAACTCATCCCGGCTTTCCTCCGGCAGCGGCGCCACCTAAACCACCACTCTGCCACACAATTCTCCACTCACTCAACTGAAAGTGGGAGTCAACTTGTCATTCTCAACCCTGTCTTCACTTAAGACAATAAAAAAAATAAAAATATTTTGTGTTCCAATAAAAATATTAAGACCAGCCCTCAAAGTACAGAAAACTAAATAAAAAATATTTTGGGTTAGGTTTAAAATTAATGAACCTGATTTTCAGGGTCCATGCCACCCCGCACTCGTGGGCACGACCCTTTTGCCGGATTATAATTTAATTAATCATCTTTTAAGACTAATATCAGATTCTTCTTTAGATATAAAGTTGACACGTGGTATTTATATTATATAATATATATTGGACATACTCGACATGGGTCACCATCTACAAGTGTAATTATAAAATGTATATTGAATTCTTTATTGGGAACAAGAATATAAATTAATTGATTCAGGATTCCTATGCATTGTTTTTCATTTCTTACTTTCTGGGCTTTTTAAAATTATAAATTTAAAGTTTTTGATTATTTGTTATGTGAATAATGAATCATGAACATATTTATAAATAATGACGCTTTAGTGATTTGAAATATCAATTCGAGTTAGACGTTAGGTGTGGTCGAGAATTGAGTGTCACAATGTAATTTAAGAGTTCGTAATTAATTATCTTTTAAAATTCTCATATTAACTGGCTTTGACCATATAGATTTTGAGATTTTTCTTACATTATATGATCAGATATGAATTCTTAAGTATTAAAATGCAATAAAGTGTGACCCAAGAAATGAGTGTTACTGAGCCTTATTCACAATATTTGAATTTTGAGATCCTCTTACAATATATGTAATCGAAGATAATTAACAAAAAATATTAAAATACTTGAAGAAACCAAGAAAAAGAAAAGTTCAAACAACGTGGTAAAAAATTAAGTATCAGGAAGCCTCATCAATATTCGACAAACGTGTTTTTGGTTGAACTTAAAATTTACTTTTTTCAAAAGTTAGTTAAACACAAAGAAGTGGTCGAAAAACTGAGGTTAAGAAGCCTCGTTGACAAGAATGTTTAGTTGTACTTAAATTAAAAAAAAAAAAAAAAAGTTAATACTTGTTTCTTTTTTAAAAAAAAAAGTAATTTTAATTTAATTTTAAGAAGAACCAAAAATGCTTGTAAGTGTGATTAAAGAATGGACTGCCACTGCCACTGCCCTAGGACTTGAATAATTTAGATTTTAGATTCTCTCAGTGTAAAAAATGTGAACAATTGCAGAAACGGACCACAGCGTCTCACCATTTAGGTGAAGAGATGCATTGCTGTATAAATTCTAACCTTTCCTTTAAATTATTAAATTATTGCCTCTAACATTGAATTTATTTTTATTATTATCTAGTTATAAAGTAATCTTGAATTTATAAGGGAATTGAATTAATTCATAGAATAAGTTAATCTATTCGGATTGAACACGAACACGATAAGTGCGTTTTATGCACTTATTTTGGCCTTTGAATTAATCATTTATGCCGTCATATAGTTGATTTTATACTTAATTTATTGTATTATTCTTCCTATTTCGGTTTTGGGAATTGTTTAATAGCAAATGGGGAAGAATGGACGGAAAAAGCAACAATTTGGCGAAATCGACGAGTAAGTTGAGTTTTTGAAGTGAATATCAAGAGCCAAACATTTGAGAATGAGGAAGAAGGAAAATCAATAAGTTTAAGGTGTTTTGGAGTAACAACGAAGAGTTTATCAATGGATCAAACACCGGAAAGCCAAAAGAACCGAATTGAGAAACTACTTCTATCAAGCATGTGGAGAATTTAGAGTACAACTTTTGATATTAAAATCTCCACAAGGCAAATGATATACCATTGGAAAAATAATTAAATTACGAGTCCAACACTTTTTACGGATCTCAATTTGGAGTTTCCTACAAGAAGTTATGGCCATTTGAAAACAGTAGCCCTTGCAGAGAAACAGCGTAAGCTGGGCGATCGCCGGGTTTGCACTGGGCGATCTCCCAGTGTATTTTCGGCGAAACATAATTTTATTTCCTTTTTGAGTCCCAATTCAACTAGGAAACGTTTTGAACGAATTTTAGGTTTTCTTGGGATATTTTGTGGCACATTGAGGCAATATAAATATGAGATACATTCTCATAACGAGGGTTGGATTTTGGAGAGCAAATCAAGAGAAGACGGAAGAGATCAAGAGAACAAGACTCCTCGACTATCAAGACTTCTTCAAATTCCTTCTCCTTGAATCCATGCCGGGTTTTATCATTTATTGTTTTTCTAGTTTAATTATGTTTTTCTAGTTTTTCTTTATCCAAGGTAGAGCGATGAAACCTTGTCTTGATTTAGTGACTATTTAATTATTCGGTTAATTCCTTCTTAAGAGCTTTAACGTTTATGGCTTGTTCTTGACTAAATTAATTAAATATGATTTCTTTCATCTTAAATATCATGTATTTTTGATAATTAGATGTTGATTTAATTAATCCATGCTTGGTGATATAAACATGTCTATCAAGCGCTTTTGATTTTTCGTCATCTTCTATTCGAATTGGGATACATAGAATGCTTAGAACTTCTTTGATTCTTTGTTTTCTTTCAATTGAGCTTGATCTGAAAAAACGCTTAAGTGGTTTATGTTTGAAGCATAAAGGAGCCTATATTTGATATTCTTCTTACGGACTTGATTGATAAATCTTTAGGGACGACAATAGATTGATTTCGGGTTGTCGTATGTGTTTTCTTGGGAATTAATGAATGATTGGATAATTGCTAAATTAGACAATGGTGGATTCTCAAACCTTGGTGTTTTTTTTTACACAACTTGAATTCTCAATTCATTTATTAGCTTATTTCTTAAAGTCTTTTAGTTAAACAATTTCAACAACAAATCTTTTGAACTCAACTAGCCTAGAATAACGATTAATTAGGATTAAATTACACCTTCCTCATAGCGATCTCTGTGGGATCGACCTCGTTTTTTTACCTATCTATATTCCACTAGATTCGTACACTTGCGAGTTAATTAAAATTTGACATCAAGTTTTTTGGCGCCGTTCTTGGGGGTGTTGCGTCTGAAGGTTAATTTAATTTTAGTTAATTTCATTCTTGACTAGTTATAATTTAAGATTTCATTTTGTTTATTTTATTTTCGTTTTTTTTTTTTTTTTTAAAAAAAAAAATCAAAAATCTTCATTTGCGCATGCTTGGTCGTAGATCCCTAGAACTTAAGCTAGAACATCTAGATAGAGAAATTGAAAGGACTTTTCACCAACAAAAACGAGTCACTAATCTAGATAAAATTGAAGAAACCGAAGCAATAGTAGCTATGGGAGATGAAATTGAGGAGAGACCTTTCGGGGACTATTTTAGTCCATTGGCTAATTTGAGCACCTCATGCATACAATACCCTCGGTCACATGACTAGGAATTTTGAACTTAAACCGAAGGTGTGCTTAGCTGTCTCCCATCTTTCTATGGTTTAGATAGTGAAGAACCTTATAATCATTTGGTCGATTTTATGTCTTTGTATGTGAAACATTCAAATATGAGAATGTGTCTCTCGATAATGTTAAACTTCGTCTATTTCTCTTTTCTCGAAAGATAGATCTAGATCTTGGTTTAATACATTGCTCGCTAATAGTATTACTTTTTGGGAACAAATGGTTGCTAAATTTTTGAACAAATACTTTCTGTTCACAAAACTAATGCTATTCGCAGGGAAATTTCGAGTTTGTGCAAAGAGACGATGAGCCATTCTATGAAACTTGGGAGAGATTCAACGGGCTTCTCATGAAATGTCCACACCACGGCTATGAAAAATGGCATTTATGCCAATACTTTTGGAGGATTGCTACCACATATTCAAGAATGGTTGATGGCCACAAGTGGGAGAGAGCTTATGTCTAAAAATGCTACAGAGATCTGGACCTTCTTTCAAAAGCAGTGACAATTCACAACAATGAGCAGATCCTCTAGGCGAGCCAAAGAAAAGAGGTATCTATGAGATTCGCGCAGAGTGAACCTAGCTCGTAAATCAAAGAAGTCAAGTGCATGATAGAGGACATCTCTCGCAAATTGACCTCATTGATGATCAATAGTCCTCCGAGAATCGAGCGGGCCGAGCAAGCTAATGCCCTCAACATGATGAGGAAAACTCCTTACAATCCTTACTCCAACACCTATAACCCAGGTTGGAGGGACCACCCCAACTTTTCTTGGTCGCGGGGTAATCAGCAGGATAACACAGTGAGGTCAAGCCCCTCGGCTGACCTGACAATTCAACCAAAACTTCGCATACGACCTAAACCATGGGAAGAGGCATTTCAAAACTTGACAAAAGCTACACAAGTCGCTTTGGAGCATCGAGAATCACACCATCATTGAGTTCAAGAAGGAGATGCGCACTAGTCGAACTCGCGGGCACAATCCATTTCCAATATGGAGAACATGATGGGGCAAGCGGCTTCATCAATTACAACGGTGGCAACAACCATCGAAAAAGGTAAATTCCTTAGTCACCATTTCCTAATCCTAAAGGGTGCACAATATTGGAACAGATTCGTGTAACCAACATGAAGAAGCTAAGGCCATCATGACTTTGAGACGGGGCAATGGCGGTTGACAACAAAGTGGATCTTTCAAAGCAAAACACGCCTCAACTAATTTCTCTAGGTAATACCTCAAGCGATGATTCGGTCCAAGAAGCTCACAAAGAAGACAATGAACCATCCTACATCCCAAAAGCCCCATTTCCTCGAGAGGTTGACAAAGGTAAAGCAAGGTAATTCTATCAATGACATGATGGACATCTTCAAGCGGTAAGCATAAATATCCCTTTACTTGATGCTATTAAGCAAGTTCCCGCATATGCTAAATTTTGAAAGACCTCAGTACTAAAAAGAGACAATTGCATGTACGTAAAAGGCATTCTTAATCGAAGCAGGTTAGCTCGATAATTCAAAGCAACACCCTCCTAAATTTAAAGATCCAGTTGTCCTACTATCTCTTGCATCATAGGAAACCATAAAATTGAGAAGGCATTGTTAGATTTAGGAGCTAGTGTCAATCTTCCGCCTTACTACGTGTACATGCAACTTGGACTAGGCGAGTTAAAACCAACATCCGTTATTTTACAACTTGGCGATAGATCCGTGAAAGTACCTCGTGGCATTGTTGAGGATGTTTTGATACTGAGTTGATAAATTTTATTTTTCTGTTGATTTTATTGTACTTGACACTCAACCTGTTCGAGACTCCACTAAGCATATTCCCGTGATTTTTGGTCGCGTCCTTTTTCTCGCCACATCTAATGTCGTAATTAATTGCGGGAATGGAGTCATGCGATTGTCCTTTGGCAACATGACAATTGAATTGAATGTCTTCAATGTCAACAAGCAACCACATGACAACGAAGATGTTCTTGATGTTGACATGATAGAAAGCATATGGTTGATGACTCTTGTATTTCAACTAACTCGATGATGCTTTAATGATGTGTCTAACCCATTTTGGTACAGATTTTGATGTTGATGGTGCTTTGTAGATGAGGTGAACACTTTGCTTGAGTCAACACACTGTCATGGATACAAGTAAGTGGGAGACAGAAAATTGAGCCACTTCCAATAAGTGAGAAGAAGAACATCCCATCGGTTCAACAACCGCCCAAGTTAGAGCTCAAAGCATTGCTCGACACTTTGCGGTATGCATTCTTAGGAGAGGCGAAACTTTACTGTAATTATCTCTTACGCCCTTGATGATGCACAAAAGGTAAGTTGTTAGGTGTTTTAAGCGAACATAAAGAGGCGCTAGGTTGGACCATTCTCGACATAATAGGTATTAATCCTCAGATTGCATGCACTATATTCATCTTGAGGAAAATTCTAAGTCCACTAGAGAGATGCAACGAGGTTAAATCCTAACATGAAAGATGTTGTGAGGCTGAAGTCCTTAAGTTGTTAGATCTTTGGAATTATCTATCCTATTTACGATAGCAAATGGGTAAGTCCGTGCATGTTGTCCCAAAAAAAATCGAGGTATCTTTGTAGTTACTAATGCAAACAATGAATTGGTTCCAACTAGAGGGAATTGAATTAATTCATAGAATAAGTTAATCTATTCGGATTGAACACGAACCCTAACAAATGGTATCAAAGTCGTATTCAAAATTTAAACAGAATGGTCGAAAAAGGATGGTGGAGCCTCAATGAAGTGTGTGATTTTATCAATGTTCTAAAAAGTGTAAAGCATGGTTAGGCGTGGAGACCGCGCTTCACGCATAAACGGAGTCTATGTGGGCTTTTTAGAACAACGGACTTTTTACAACAGTAGATTTTACTAGTCGAGAGAGAATGGTCGAAAGAGGTCATCGCTAATTGAGAAAGGTCATGAAGATTGTAAAGATATGAGAACAGAAGTTTCACATTAATTAGACATATAAATTTTCATAATTTTACGAAGAGATGAAATTATCTTACTTCACGTGTTAATTTTATAAGTTAGAACCCAAATTTCAATGTTATCTAACCTAACAAAGATCGGGTAACCACTCGGAATGGTCATAGCTAGTAAATCACATGCATTAAGAGAGTTTAAGGAGTTATTATCTTAATTAATACAATTAATTACTAATATTATTTCATTTTTTGTTGTAGAGGTGCTACTGTCAGTGACTCTTTAGACGTTGAATAGCTACTACAAACTTCATCTCATTAATGCTAGTGAGACATTTGACTATTGACCGTAATTTTTTGCATTATATATATACGTAGAGATTTTTCTAACACTTGTTTTCTTCTTTATTTTCGTTTCATTCTTCCCTAAATAATTGTGTCGAGAATCGGCTTGGGTTTTGAATACTCCTCTTTTTAACTTTACTCTTGGTTCTATTGCGGTTTAAAGCAAATTGAGAACTAGATTGAATCAATAAAATATAATCGACATGATTTATTTTATGAGAAGCAACATGTTCTTTTTCTTGCATATGACTCACGAGGTTCAAAGTAGAAGTAGATCAGAGGATAATTAACTATGCCTTTTTTTTTTCTTTTTTTGAAACTTTATTTAAGGGAAATAATCTAAACTAAAACTTCACTACACCATTGAAGTTTGTGTATTTGTACATGTAAATTCAATTTGCGGTAATTTTACTTTTACTGTAATATCAATTAAGTAATTATACTTCAATTTTATTGAATCAAGTAACTATATTTAATTTGATATCAATTAAGGTAACTCCGTCCAATTTTATCATTAATTGACGTCCACGTTTTTGTCTAAATGTCAAAATTGGATTGAGTTAACTTAATCGAGATAATATTAAAATGTAATTACCTAATTCAAATAAATTGAAATATAGTTATTTGATTAATATTTAAGACAGACACAGTTACCGTAAATGAAATTTACCACGTCTCATACATTTTTGTACAATTTTGTAATTACATGCATTTTCATACATTTTCTGTAAATTCGTACATTTTGGAACATTCTGCGCTTTATTGTACATTTCTTATATTTTTGTACATTTCATACATTATTTATACGTTTTTGTACATTTGGACGTTTGATACTTTATGGTACATTTGTTTTTTTACATTTCATGCATTTCGTACATTTCATACATTGTTGTATATTTTTGTACATTTTGTAGTAACTGTACTTTTGGCCAAATGTCAATTATGCATAAATACTTCAATTTGTTTCAATTTGGTAACTACATTTTAATTCTATATCAATAAAAGTAACTCTGTCCAATTTCGTCATTAATTAACATCCATATCAGTGATATCCGTATGTTCAAGTAACAGAGAAAAATTGGACGAAGTTAACTTAATTCAAATTAAATTAAAATGTAGGTACTCAATTGAACTACCTCGCTAACATTTGAATGGAAATACAGTTACTACGAATGAAATTTTTCCGTATTTGTACTAAAAGAACTGTGAACATCTACAATGATAGAAAAAAGAAAAAGAATTCCGATAAAAAAAAAAAAAAAGAAAGAAAGAAAATTTTGAAAAGAGGATATTAGGCCCAATATGGTTGTTGTATTAAAACATTGAAATATAATGTATTTTCAAATTATTGTACAAATTAGGGTTTATACCCTAAAACAACCAATTTTTCCAATTTCGTGTGCCACGGTTTCTTCTATGAAGTTCATGCAAATCTTCCTGTAATAAAGCTCGTTGCATGCTGATGTTCTTTATTTTGGACATGTTGATTTTTTCGAGTTTTGAACATACCCTTTCTCAACAAACTCTCATCATGTTGATCATTTTCAATAGTGTGTGTTAATCTATTACGATTGAACACGAATTCCAGCAAGTGATATCAAAGTCATGCTCAAAACTTAACATAATCTCCGAATGTATGGAGAAGATATAAATGGTGTGGGTACCAATTAATCGCGAAGAAGATTCTGTGATAGTGGAGACTTTGCGGTAGTACAAGCTTGGCCCGATCGAGAATTGGAGATGATGTACACTTCGATGGAGTGTGTGATTTTACTGGTCGTGAGAGAATGACCGAAAGAGGTCATCACTTGAGAAAGGTCATGGTGGTGCGATTACTTTGTGTCGATTGTGAAGATATGCGAACAAAAGTCCAACATTAACTAGACATATATATTTTGAAAATGTCAAATTATTTCACTTCATATCAGTGGCAGAGCAAGACATTTTAATGAGAATCTAATATTTTTTTAAAGAGTGGACCCATCACAGGGTTCGGGGGCGTTGCCCTCAAATTTTTTTTCTCAAACCACAATTATTGAGCCAATTTTTATGAGAATCTAATATTTTTTTATAAGTCATAATCTTTAAAAAACTTACGATAAGTCATTGCATAAAAATATTCAGTATCTAAAACTAGTCAAACTCTTCTTATTCACGTTGCCTTCTATAAAATTATCCTCTAAAATATGAAGATCCGGTACACAAATAAAATTAAATATTATTCAAGCTCAAAAGAAAAAAGAAAAAAATCAATTGAACACGATATGTATTAACAAGCAAAGTACATTTATTAATTTTGTATTATCATTTGAGGAATGACCAATCATTTGTAATTTTATAATATTAATTTTATTAGGCCAATTGGTCCAATTGTCTTACATCAAATTAATATTGGGTCAATGAATCCAATTACTATCCATTAAATTAATATTAGGTCAGAGTTAAATTACATATTAAAAATTAAAAATTCAAAAATTCAAAAAAAAAAATTCAAAAAGTTAGAGGGTCCAGCCCTCCTCCCTCCGTCCCTGCTTCACATGATAACTTTTTAAGATAGAATCCAAATTTCGTTGTTATCTAACTTAACAAAGATCGAGCTAACCACTCAAAATTGTTAAGGTAAATTGCATGTGTTAAGAGAATTTAATGGAGTTCTTATCTTAATAAAATTAATTACTAATCTCATTTTATTGTTTGTTCTAGAGGTGCCAATGTCATTGACTCTTTAGCCGTCCAATAGCTACTAACTTCATCTCATTAATGCAGTTGGGACATTTGCATTATATATATGTAGAGATATTTTTCTAATAGTCTGATCTCTTATCCACGGTGGATAGGAGATATAATACCCACCGGTAAATTAGCTAAACATGATTGGTAGAAATCATGAGTGTGAGGCCATGAACTACCAACCATGTGATGTCATCTCAGCGTGGACATTTTATCGAGAATAATGATTGTATCGAGAATTGACTTGGGTTTCAATTACTCCTCTTTTAAATTTTATTCTTGGTACCATTTCGATTTAGAAAGAAAATTGAAAACTAGATTGAATCATTTGTATTCAATAAAATATGATTGACATTTAGGGTGCGTTTGATTGCAAGCACTGAATTTATGTGGAAAGAAAATGAATTCCAAGAAATTGAATTGCTAGAAATTGTTAATTGGAAAATATCAATTTATAAGACAAATTTTACCTGGAAAATACCCCCACCCCCACCCCCACCCCACCCCCACCCAAGAAAACATTTTCCTTATTTTCAAGGAAAATGTAGCCATTTATGTAGAAATGAGAAAACGTTTTACCTGGAGAAAAATGACCATCAATTAAACGTGTAGTTGGAAAATAGTTGAAAAAATGCTTTTTCCATTGTAAAATGTGGCTACCAAACGATCCGTTGGAAAAATAGGTGGCAAAAATGATTTTTCCATGGAAAATAAGTTGCAATCAAACGCACTAGTTTTTTTTTTTTTTTTTTTTTTTTTTTTTGAATCAACGTGTTCTTTTTCCTACATACGAGTCAAGAGGTTAAAAGTAGAAGTAGATTAAAGAATAATACACTATGCCTTTTCTTTTCTTTTTTTGAAATTTTATTTAAGAGAATAAATCTAAACTAAAAATTAACTACACCAAATGAAGTTGGTTTGTTTGTATGGGTAAATTCCATTTGCGATAATTGTAATATCACTCTAATGTCAATCAGATAACTACACTTCAATTTTGTTTAATCGAGTAATTACACTTAATTTGATCTCAATTATGATAACTCCGTCCAATTTCATAATTAAGTGACATCAACGTCAATGATTCCATCTGTCTAAGTGACGAAATTGGATGTAGTTATCTTAATTGAGATAAAATTAAAATCTAATTATCTGATTGAAACAAATTGAAGTATAGTTATTCGTTTAATATTTTAGTAAAAGTACAATTACCACAAATGAAATTTATCGTGACTCATCCATTTTTGTACAATTTATTTGTAAATTTTGTACTCGATTGAACAAAATTAAAGTACAATTATTTGATTGGATATTAGTACATTTGTGTGCCCTGATTTTTTCTCTGTAATTCATGCAAATCTTCTTGTAATTTCATTTTAATTTTTGATTTCCTCTTAACGTAAATTTACCATCCATCATCTTCCAAAAATAAACAACAAGCCCTAATAAATTGCGGAAGAAGATTATATATAAGGATAATTAGCACAAAATGTCACTACCTATTAAAGTAATTGTGTAAAACATCTCTACCTTCTAAATTTTGGTAATTTCACCTTCACCAACTGGATTTTTGTGCAAAAAGTCATTCCGTCCAAAAAGCATCTGTTAACTCACGTAAACAGCACGAGTCGTACTGCATAGTAAGAGCAAATTAGTCCGACCACTTTTTTTCACTTATATATATATATATATATAAAGAGAGAGAGATGAAGGAGTTAAAAATGGAGTTTTGGTTTCTTTTTGTTTTCTCTTTTGTAGAAGAAGATGGATAGATAGCAAAATCTGGGTTCAGATTCTTTTTTGTTTGATGCTCTTTACTATGAAGAATAGCTCTTTACAATAAAGAAGAAGAAGAAGAAAAATGGGGAGAAGTTGAAGAAGAAGAAGAAAGTGAAATTGTTTTGAACAAAAATTATCATTTTAATGCCAAATCTTTTTCTATTTTTCCGGTGCTGTTAATGGAACAAGATCTGTTATGGGATGATGAAGAACTTCAATCTCTTTGCGGCGAAGGAGATTTTTTCAGTGGTTTTGACAAAAATGAAGGAATAGTGCTATTTTTTTTTTTCCTGGGATGTTGTAGTGAGTAAGGACGTTGACATTCGATAATACAATTAGGTGAGGATATTCACCACAAATTTTAAAATAGGTAGGGCCGTTATGCACATTAAGAAATGAAAATAGGGACGATTTATACAAGTTAATCTAAAAGGTAGGGACGTTATGCACATTTATAAAGGTAGGGATGTTTTCCGCAACGTCAATTACACATCAAAATGCACGATGCACTACTTCCCTACCTTTTCTGAAAACATCCATACATTTGCATATAAATGTGCATAACGTTCCTACCTTTTGGATTAACTTGTATAAATCGTCCCTATTTTTCATTTCTTAATGTGCATAACGGCCCTACCTATTTTAAAATTTGTGGTGAACATCCTCACCTAATTGTATTATCGATTGTCAACGTCCTTGCTCACTACAACATACCAGGAAATAAAAAATTAGCACTATTCCTCATTCGTGAATCATCCATGGCTTATCTTTCTGAAAATGAAGGCTGAAAATAAATATGTCAAGATAATTAACTGCAAGAATGGCAGTTAATGCTGAAAATCCATAATGGGAATTGACTTTCAAGATCTATTCTACGCACTGTTTTCAAGCAAGAGACAGAAAATTCGATTTCAACAATATTGTTTGATTAAAAAAAAAGTTTCCTTCTCTTAGCAAAACAGAGATTGAAGTTCTTCATCATCCCAGAACAAATCTTGTTCCATTAATAGCACCGAAAAAGTAGAAAAATATTTGGCATTAAAATGATTATTTTTGTTCAAAATGATTTCACTTTCTTCTTCTTCTTTTTCAACTTCTCTCCATTTTTTTTCTTCTTCTTCACATTAAAGAGCATCAAACAAAGAAGAATCCGAATCCAAATGATTTCATTTTCTTCATCTTCTTCTTCTTTTCCAACTTTCTCTCCTCAGTTGTGTTGTGCGTAATGATCTCTCTCTCTATATATATATGTGTGTGTGTGTGTGTGTGTGTGTGTGTGTGTGTGTGGAAAATGTGGTTGGACTAATTTGCTTACTATGCAGTACAACTCGTGCTGTTTACGTGAGTTAACGGATACTTTTTGGACGAAAGGACCTCTTGCACAAGAAATCCAGTAGGTGAGGGTGAAAATGCCAAAATTTGGAAGGTAGTGACTTTTTGTACAAACTCCAATAAGTAGGGACGTTTTGTGTTAATTACCCTATATATAATGTTTGATTCGTAACATTCCAAAATGGTTTTTTGGCACAATTGGTCCCTATCTTTTGCACTTACTGCGGGTTGAGGATCCATATTTTTATTTTTGGCAATGTAGCCTATATTTCAAACTTTTTTGGCGACAATGGTCATTTTCATCTAATTCTGTCAAATTAACTGTTAGTTTTGAATTTTTTACACAAATGGTCCATGCGTGTATTCCACACTCTACATTTCATAAAGACATTCTACTGTTCATAAATAAAAATTTACAGCAAAAGTCCTAAATTTAAGAAAAAGAAAAAAATAATAATTAAAAAAAGTACCCACCCCACCCCACCCCACCCCATTATCTCTCTATTTCTTCAAGTACAACCTATCGAAGCACAAAGGTACAACTCCATTCTTCTCACACATCCTCCAATGGCTCTCAGTGCACATAACTCTCTTCTTCCCAATAAATCTCATCTCATTCCTCAAACATAGCATTCTTTGTGCACCAATTCTTTATCTCTCGCCATTAGATCCACCACCGTCAAACACATCTCAGTCTCCCATGCTGCTGACTCATCCAATTCCAATAATTTCATTGTCTTCGAGTCCAAGCCTCTCAAACCAACCCCGCCAGCTACAGCCGCCGCAACTGCCATCGTAGACATCAAAGCTCCTTCCAAGAAATGGATATTGGATAGCTGGAAATCAAATAAGGCTTTGCAGCTGCCGGAATACTCGAACGCTAATGAGCGACTTGGTGAGGCTGCCATGGGTAATGCATTCCTTGCCCAACTTAGCACCAGACATGACATAGAAATCACCAGTAAGTGCTTCTAAAGAATAATCACCCTTAGTTCGCCTAGAAGAATTCCACAACCGAGCCATGTGCATTGTATCATCAAAAAAACCAGAAACATTAAGCCTATAATTCTCTACTACGTGATTATCAGAGCTGTAATTGTGCCTACACGAAGCTGATTATTAGGTTAATTGTGAAATATAGACCTAACTACCTGATTACATCTTGGTTAGACCTAGCGTGGTGAGGTGGAGAAGGTGAGCACTTTTTTAAATTATTTTCTTTCTTTCTTTTTTTCTTAAATTTAGGACATTTGCTGCAAATTTTTATTTATGAACAGTAGAACACAAAAAATGTCCTTATGAAATGTAGAGTTTGAAATACACACGGGGACCATTTGTGCCAAAAAGCCAGAATTAACAGTTAATTTGACGGAATTGGACGGAAAAGACCATTGTCGCCAAAAAAATTTGAAATAGGGGCTACACTACAAAAAATGAAAGGATAAGTCCTCAACCCGCAGTAAATACAAAAGATAGAGACCATTTGTACAAAAAGCCATTCCAAAATTATTCAAATTCAACCCAAAAATCTCATATTTTCGTTCCATTTTGTGTTTTACTAAGCTATTAAAACCCTAATTCAAATCTCTAGCAAAAATATCAGTAATTTTATTATGAACCATCTTTAAACTCTAATCCGTCCATCACCATCTAAGAATTCGACATCTAAGAAAGTATCGAAGTTGTTAATTTGTCGTCAACCAAATCATAGAATGTGAAGAAAAGAAGTAGAGATAATGCATGCAAAACTTCTACGAAATCGGGAAAAAAATAAAAAATAAAAAATTGGCACGCATAAGTTGGGTAATTGATTTTTATTTTTACTTTTTGGAATTACTACACAAAAACATATAATCTCACATTTTTAGGGTATTTTTATGTAATATTTGAATTTTGTCTTTTTGTGACTTGTTGTGCTTGATTCTTGAAATACTCAAGACATATTGCTTTTTGCGAAAATATATTCAAGCTTGTCATCTTGTGCTGATTATGTGATGCTTTATTTGCTATGTAGTTTATATGCATTTTGCATAATCACTTATCGTAATCTTCCAATCTCATTCTTTGATGGAGGCCTGACAACCACATTGATAATGTAATGATGTGTTGACTTAAAAAAATCTCTCATTCTCATTTTTCTTCACCATTCTTCCAATTTCTCTACTCAACCTTGTTCATCATCATTATTCTTCAACGCGAGCAAGTTTCCAAGTCGGATTCTATCGATAAGCGGTATATATATATATATATATATATATATATATATATATATATATATATATATATATATATTAAAATTTTGATTTATTTGCCAATGAGTATTTTTAATTTGTACATTTACTTCATTTCCAATTTTGTGTTAAATGAATATATATATTGAGTCTGAATTTTATGATGTAGACAGTAATCTCAAATTGTTTCAATATTGGTTATTATTTGACTTCAAATTTTGTGTGTTATGTGATGTTGAATTGAAATAAGATAATATTACAATTTAAGTGTACTTTTTATGCCAAATTTCTTGACATCAACGATATTACAATTCAACTACAACTAGTACATAAAGTTCTGTTGAGAAAACTGAGTCAATCCAATCACAACGAGTTGTGGTTTGGTATTGGCGGGAAACGAGTGAAGAAAATAACTCATTATGTCGCTTAATACAATTTAAAAAAAATAATCAATAGCATCTCGATAAACATACTGACAATTGTCAAATCAATTTAAAATACATTAACATATTGATGAAGCACTCGTGGGTGACATGAAAAAGGTGTGACGGGTGCACTTGTGGCCACGGGCTAGTCCTTTGACTGAGGAATGTGGCAGAGCTCTTCTTCAGCTTGGGCTAGAGGCTTTTATTTTAGGAGAAATTGCCTATAAGTCACTCATAGATGACTTATTTCAAATTAGGTTAAAATACTTTCAAAACTATTAGTAAGATATACTCTTCAACTATATTTCATATTAATCCCGAAATTACTCTTGTGATCTATATTTAAACTTCAACGCAACAACGCATGTGGCCATCATCGTCTCCCGCGCCTCTCCGTCGGCTATTGTACTTTGTCGTCGGCGTTTCACGACTTGCGCCAGCCACCCGAACCTTTTCCACTATTTTTTGTATGTGATAATAATGTATTCACGGTTTTTTTTTGTTCTTCTTTCTAATAATGTAAAAGACAAAATTTTAAACTTTAACAACTTGCTATTGTTATCAAATAATGACGGTGATTTTGAGAAGTATAGGAGCAGTCCCGAATTGTAAAATTTTATAAACAATTGCTTCTTGAATGTTATTTTACAGGTAGATTCAGTTTTTATGAATGAGTTTATTTTTTAAAACTTTTCTTGAATTAGGTTGTTTTTTTATATATAGGAAATTGTTTTGTAATCATTTTTTTGTTGAATAAAATAAAACAACATTTGTTTCACATACATCAACATTTTTATATGTTTCGGGATGTTACTATCACACATTCATGTGTGTTGTTTGATACAGTATCATAGAAAATTGTATATTAATAAAACAGTAGCACAAACCCTTATTAAGAACAATATTTTGCAATACAGTATCACAAATATTATTTTATTAAGAACAATGTTTCAACATCTTAATATAACAGTATCACAAATAAAAGTATCTTAATATTTTAGTATCAAAAGCACATTATTATATTAATATAGCAAGCATATTATATCAATATCTTTGTAAACAATGACAATATTACATGCAATCAAAATAGAAAATTTCAACCCAACAGAAGAAGAGTATCTTAATAAAATTATCTTTATAAAATAGTATATAAAAAACAGTATCAGAAGCACATTTGTATCAATATCATAAAAACAGTATCATAGATAACAGTATCGTATGGTTAAAGATAGCAAATATAACAGTATCAGAAGCACATTATTATCAAATACATGTTTAGGTGAGCACAAATGTTATGTTTTAACAAAACCATATCACAGTATCTAAATAAAATAATATCATTGATAAAAGTATCTTAATATATTATTATCATACATAACAGTATCTTAATATAACAATATCACATATACAAAAAAAACAATCCAATAGAACAGTATCATATATTAAAACAGTATCAATCATTTTGAATAAAACAGTATCAATGATCTTGTACTACTATTAGTGCATTTTGAAATAATATCATTATTTCAACCATAAAATATTTAATTTTGAATGTATGTTTGTTTGGTTGAGTTTAAAAGTAGTTTTTTTTTTTAGATTTACAAAAAAGTTGGTGAAATGTATGGTTGAAAAGTTGATAAAATTTATAGGTCTCATGAAATATGTAGTTGAAAATAAGTTTAGAAAGCGTTAATAAACTAGGCCACTGGCGGATTTATAGTGGGGACAACTGCCCCATCCTTGATTTCAAAATTTGATTTTGTTTTAAGAAAAAATTAAATTTATAATTTTGCCCCCGCATCAAATATAAAAATAATAAATTTACATTGACGTAAATAAATGGTTTCTAGCCTAGTGGCGAAGCTTTCTTTTTATTATGTGGTGGATTTGGGTTCAAATCCTACTATGTTAAATTTATCTTCTTATTTTCTTTTGAGAAATTTTTACAATTAATCCCCAATCGTAAAAACTAATTTTTAAATCTCCAACTTTTGTTCCATTTGCATATTTTGTCATTTTACATAATTCTATAAATTTCAATATAATTTTCTCAAATTTTTCGAAAGGTAAAATTGACAAAACAATACGCTTAACACCAGACTTAATCTTTAGCTTTAACGTTTCATTGATTTTCAATTTCAAAATATGAAAAGAAGACAAAATATCATTTTCTTTTTTATGTACAAATCTCGTGAAAATATGATTGAGTTTTTTATTTTTTTTTACTTAACTCGAACATAATTTTATTTTTTCTTCACTTATCGGAAATAGATTTTTTTCTATTTTGATTACTTTATTATATTTATATGCACATGAGTAACTATGATTTTCATTTTTTTTTCACATATTTCAAGTCTTGTTTAATTCAAAATTAATTTTTGTTTAAAATAAAATGTTGATTATATTTTTCATTTTTTTTAATTATTTTATTCTATTGTTATATACGACTAATTCAAAGTCGATTACTTATATAAAATAACAAAGTTATTGTATAAATTAAGTAGTTTTATTGTATTCTTCAAATAACGCTATTTCTACCGGCTACCGCTGTGTCGCCAACTGGTATATGTGCTACAGGTCATCGTAGTATTCATGTCCGATACTGTAGCACTGCTAATCGACATGTGCCCCCACAAGATAAAATTCTTGGCCAAACAAACTATAACGTAACGAAAACTAGCATACAATATTAAAAGTAAAACAATATTAGTTATTTTTCATAAAACAATATCATAATAAAATAGTATCAAATAAAATAGTATTTTAATAAAACATTATGATAGAAAACAATATCTTAATAAAATAGTATCATAATAAAATAATATCGTATTTGAATTAACGCTTTTTAGAATGGTTGGGCATGTTGGTCTTTTAGTGCTCAAATATGACTTTAATTAAAGGGTAATTATATTCACACTACACTTATTATTATCTACATCACATTTTAATTGCAATGAAAATTCTCCAATCTTTGACATTAGCATTTATATCCTCAACTTTTTTTTTGTTGCATTTTTATCATTAACTTTCAATTAATTTTTACATCTTGTATCTGATAACGATAATTTAGGAATTTCACAACTAAAAGATCTAATGTCTCGCTTTCCAAAGCTCCGCGAGAATGTTCTCATAAGAAAGCATATAAATATAAAATAAGTAGAGGGCCTTTAGCTCACCGATGAGATAACAACCTCCACACGGATCCAAGTTCCATCAACCATATTTTCTTTTAAACGTAAACCCATTCATGAAGGGAAAAGGGAAAGAGCTTTTTTTTTTTTTTTGGTCATAAATTTTTGTTCAAATATTCTACTAATGTGCATTAAAATGATGAGCAAATATTTTGTTAAACTTTTGTATTTGTTATTTATTTTGCATATTTAAAAATATGAGAGATGAAATTTTTTTTATGCCATTTAATTAACTTTTTGGATAGAGTCATCATCAAAGACACATATAAGATGTACAAATTAATAGATTGATGATAGGAATGTGATAAAAAATAATTGGGGATATAAATGCAAAGAAGAGAAATAGTTGGGGACATTCATTATAATTAAAATGTAGTGTACTTAAAAAAATATAGTATGGATATAATTACCCTTAATTGAATTAAGTTTGAATCATATGACTTTAAAGCCCATGAGCGTGATCAGTGACCGGCCTCTATTTTTCCTTTATTTTATTTCTGGTTTAATTATTAATGTTGAGACTTTAATATAAGGTTATTTAAGTCATTTGGCTTTCAGGGTTTATTTTGTTACAGGTGGTTATATTGGCACCATGATTTTTATTTCTTGCACTACATTTTAATTATACTTAAAGTCAAATCTATAACTTTTTTTCCATTGAATTGTTATCTTCAAACTTCTATTAATTAGCACATCTAATCATTAATGATAGTTATTGTCAAAATATTTTGTTTGTGTATTTTGAAATGAGAAAAAAAAATTGTTGTACTTTTGTATTCATAGTTTTTTTTTAAAAAAAATATGATAATAAAATAAATCATTTTACGCTTTCCCAACGGACTTTTTGGACGGAAGCCGTTATCAAAGACAATGTGTGCTAATTAATGAAAATATGTAGATAATAATGTAACAAAAAAATAAGGTACTTAAGTGCTACAATTAAATAAAAATTAAGGACATTAAAAACAATTAAAATATGGTGCAACAAATAAAAATTGTAGTATGAATATAAGTACCTTTTTGTTATTTACTATTTAAACAACTTATTCTACCATTCTAGGTTTTGGTAGAATTTGAATAAAGAAAAGGAAAATTGTCTAAAAGTCATCTACAAGTGACTTGTTTCAAATTAGGTCAAAACAAATTTTAAAATTGTTAATAAGTCATACTTTCATCAAATTTTCATATTAATTCCAAAATTATCCCTATGATCTATATTTTCCACACACTGCCGCCATCGCCACCACCTTCGCCGCTGTCGTCGCCGCCGCCGACGAATCAAGAGAACATTCCAAAATCTTATTTGGTGATGAAGTGAACTTGAAAGCTACAGAAATTGTTGGAGATCTTTTTCATTGAACCCATAGCCACTTGCCAGATTTTTTCTGCTTTTATGTTGTGATCTTTTTCATTGTTATCTTTTTCTTCACAATCTCTTGAAACAACGATATTTTTTTTCTCCATTAAGCGTCTTTTCGAAAAAACTGAAAATTCATAAGCACAAATCCTTTATAGCTCTTGTTTTCTGCAAAAGTATATTGAAGGAAGAGTTGTATTCCTGTTAGAATACGCGGCATATTCTATAGATAATCTTCAAGATTTCAGCAACTATTATATCGTGTTCGTTGAGATCCAGATCCACTGATTTGTTTTTTTTCAATAACCTTAAGGATGGTTTTGCCCTTCAAAATTTCGTTGGAGATCTGTTGCTCACTTGAATTTCGAATCGTCTCCGGATAAAAAATTCATTATTGGTCCGATCCTAGTTTTCTATTCATGCATCTGTTGGTTTTTCCTTGTTTTTCTTTGTTTTTCTTGGGGAAGGTCTTTGGAGGTTGAGTAAACATCTTATTTTTCCTTTGTAGTTCCTCGCCCACATAGGAATACTTTGTTAGTTTATCCGTCTCGCAACTAGCATGCATTTTCTTAGTTTTAATCCATGATCTTGTTTTGTTTAGGTAATGTGCATTAGTATATTTTGATATTGTTTTAATCCATGATACTGTTTTAATGATATGATATTGTTTGAATGTCTTAGTTTTAATCCATGATACTGTTTTGTTTAGGTAATATGCATTAGTATATTTTGATATTGTTTTAATCCATGATACTGTTTTAATCCTATGATACTGTTTGAATGTCTTAGTTTTAATCCATGATACTGTTTTGTTTAGGTAATATGCATTAGTATATTTTAATATTGTTTTAATCCATGATATTGTTTTAATCCTATGATACTGTTTGAATGTCTTACTTTTAATCGATGATACTGTTTTATTTAGATAATGTGCATTAGTATATTTTGATATTGTTTTAATCCATGATACTGTTTTAATCTATGTGGAATGAATTTTATTTATGATACCGTGCTTTTATATTTGATATTGTTTAATTATGACAATGTTTGAACCCTTGATACTGTTTGAATGTCTTTTTTTTTTGTCTATGATATTGTTTTAATCCATGATAATGTTTTGTTTAGGTAATGTTCATTAATATAAATTAATACTGTTTTAATTCATGTTTTAATATATGATAATCGCTTTTGCACAATACACTATAAAAAACATATGACTAATTAAACAAGATCAAAGATAAAAGTATGATATCATAGTCATGTGTGTGTGTTGTTTGACATCTTGTATTATGCAAAACAAAGATAACAAAAACGAAGATCACAATATAAATGAACATAGAATTCGCACACGTGCTCAGAATTTTTATTATAATATGTTTTCAGAATGGTCTCAACAAGACGGTCAAGACCAGTCGCTTTGCCACTGTGTATGATGGATTTGACCCGTTTGAAGTCATCTCTTTAGCTTAAAATGGCAATCTTTAATTTTTTTTTTCAAAACAGTATCACAAATCTTCTAAAACGTATCACGGATTAATGTACATCATTTTGTTGCAAATTAAAGCTCTTCCAAGGTATCGAGTCTCTTAAAAGCAAACACATACTCAGAAAGAATGTCAATATGAAGAAAAAGAAAGAATCACAATCATTCTCAAGTTAATGGGAAATCATGCAAATGGTTCTCATCTAAAACTATGAACAATGTTTCTAATTCTTCCCTTGAATTAGAACATGTTTGAGATTCAATTAGGACATAGATTCTCATTGGATAGATAAGTATAAATATATAAGGTGTTTAATGGTAGTAGATCTAATTAATCAAGAGAGAATAAACAAGAAAATAATATTGTTCTTAAAATGTTTCATTAGTAGTACAAAATCATAAGTTTAATAAAGATCACATCACACAAAAAAGATCACAAAAAAATAATATCACAACAAAATAATATCACCACAAAACAAAGATCAAAAAAAAATAAGATCACAAAAAAACAATATCACCACAAAACAGTATCACAATTAACGTTTTTTTACAATTAAGGGTATGTTAGTCTTTTAGTTCTAAAATATGACTTTAATTGAATTAAGTTTTGAAGATACGACTTTTTGTTCATAAGTCACCAAATAATGACCCTACCGAATTTACCCTAAAAAAAACTCTCTGATTCTCCTTTGAATTCTAATTCAATAATCAAATCGTGCGCAATTTGTTGTGTTCTTTTCTTTGTAATTAATATTTTGTAGGTTGTCGCCTACATTACATCTATACTTATAAATAAATATATCAATTCAATTACAACAATTGCAATATTGTAATATATTGATTTAATTACAACAATTTCACTATCTGTAACGTTTGATGAACACAAAAAGAGATTGGACAAAGAATCGATCATAATAAATCAAATTATGAAATTAAAACTACATTGCATATTATATGAATGAATAATTAGCTCATACACCTTTTTTTTAATAAAAAGTTGAAATATACCCACTTTTTAAAATTTTTATTTTTACCCCCCGTGTAAATAATACTTATAAAAAAAACATATCCTCTATTATATACTCTTTTAAATATATTTATTTATTGCATAGTAGTCTATATACTTTATATAATATTTATTTTAGTCTCTATATTTCAATTAAGTCCTTCAAAAATTATATCTTAGGTCCTTAATCTTTTACATCTTTACAATTTGGTCCCCAAATTTTTAATTATCTTTCAGTTAAGTCCTCCAAAAATTGCATCTTAGGTCCTTCAAATTTTTACATATTTATACTTTGGTCCACAAATTTCAATTATCTTTCAGTTAAGTCCTCCAAAAATTGCATCTTAGGTCCTTCAACTTTTTACATCTTTACTCTTTGGTCCTCAAATTTTTAATTATCTTTCAGTTAAGTCCTCCAAAAATTATATCTTATGTCATTCAACTTTTTATATCTTTACACTTTGGTCCCCAAAATTTCAACTATCTTTCAATTAAGTCCTCAAAAATTGCATCTTAGATGTGGTAATATATGTGTTACCCGTGTCAAATTGATTTTAATGAAATTGAAGAAGTAACATAGGGTAACAAATACAATAACATATATGTTACATGCGTAAAAATATTGTTTTTAAAAATATAAATTGAAAATATTTGATTTTAGACCAAACTAATGTATTTTTAAAAAAAATATTTACATGGAGATAAATCATAAAATAGCAATTGTATTTGTTGATATTAAAAATGAAAAAATTAAATATATTATTTTTATTTAACATAATTCGTAATTCAGAAAATTATAGAATGATATAATTTGCTAAAAATTGATAATGGAATTGAGTAAGTAACATAGGTTAACAAATATGGTAACATATATGTTACCCGATTGTAGACGAAATTAATGTACTTTTTAAATACATTTACAAAAAAATAAATTATACAATAGTAATTGTACAGAAAATGAAGAAATAACATAGGATAACACATGTAGCAACACGTGTGTTACCCGTATCAAATTGTTGATATTAAAAATGAAAAAATTTAAATATATATATATATTTAATATAATTCATAATTCAGAAAATTATAGAAGGATATAATTTGCTAAAAATAGATTTTTGTGAAATTGAGTAAATAACATAGGTTAACAAATACAGTAATATATATGCTACTCGCGTAAAAGTATTATTTTCAAAAATAAAAATTGGAGATATTTGATTGTAGACGAAATTAATGTATTTTTTAAAAATATTTACAAGAAGATAAATTATAAAATAGGAATTGTATTGTAAATAAGGAAATAACATAGGGTAACACATGTAGTAACATATGTATTATCCGTGTCAAATAGTTGTTTTTAAAAGTGAAAAAATTAAATTTATTATTTTTATTTAATATAATTCATAATTCAGAAAATTGTAGAATGATATAATTTGCTAAAAATTTATTTTAATAAAATTGAGGAAGTAAATATGTTAACAAATACGCTAACATATATGTTACCCGCGTAAAATTATTTTTAAAAAAATTAAAATTAGAAATATTTGATTTTAGAAAAAATTATTGTATTTTTTAAAAACATTTACAAGAAGATAAATTATAAAATAGGAATTGTATTGAAAATGATGAATTAACATAGGGTAACACATGCGGTAACATATGTGTTACCTATGAAATTGTTGATAATAAAAGTGAATAAATTAAATATATTATTTTTATTTAACATAATTCATAATTCAGAAAATTATAGAAAAATATAATTTGCTAAAAATTGATTTTAATGAAATTGAGGAAGTAACATAGGTTAACAAATATGGTAACACATATGTTATCCGCATAAAACTATTGTTTTCAAAAATGAAAATTGAAAATATTTGATTTTAGAAGAAATTAATGTATTTTTTAAAAACATTTACAAGAATATAAATTATAAAATAGCAATTGTATTGTAAATGAGGAAGTAACATAGGGTAACACATGTGTTACCCATGTCAAATAGTTGTTTTTAAAAGTGAAAAAATTAAATATATCATTTTTATTTAATATAATTTGTAATTCAGAAAATTGTAGAAGGATATAATTTGCTAAAAATTGATTTTAATGAAATTGAGGAAGTAACATATGTTAACAAATACGGTAACATATATATTACCCACAGAAAATTAAAAAAAATTAAAATTAGAAATAATTGATTTTAGACAAAATTAATGTATTTTTAAAAATATTTACAAGAAGATAAATTATAAAATAAAGAATTTTGAAAATGATGAAGACAGAAAAATAAATATATTTTTAAAAAATTATTTGATATTAAAAGTGAATAAATTTAATATATTATTTTTATTCAACATAATTCATAATTGAAAATTATGAAGGATATAATTGGCTAAAATTGATTTTAATGTAATTGAGGAAGTAATATAGGTTAACAAATATGGTAACATATATGTTACCCGCAGAAAAGTATTGTTTTCAAAAATAAAAATTGGAAATATTTGATTGTAACTAAATTAATGTATTTGTAAATACATTTACATGATTATAAATTATAAAATAACAATTCTATAGAAATTGAGGAGTAACATATGGTAATACATGTGGTAACATATGTGTTAAATGTCAAATTGTTGATATTAAAAGTGAATAAATTAAATATATTATTTTTATTTAAAATAATTCATAATTCGTAAAACTATAGAAAGATATAATTTGCTAGAAATTGATTTTAATGAAATTGAGGAATTAACATAGGTTATCAAATATGGTAACATATATGTTACTGCGTAGAAAATATTGTTTTCAAAAATAAAAATTGAAAATATTTGATTTTAGATTTAAATTAATGTATTTTTAAAACATTTACAATAATATAAATTATAAAATAGCAATCGTAAATGAACAAGTAACACATAGTAACATATATGTTACTAGTATAAAAATGTTGTTTTTAAATGAAAAATTGAAATATTAATTTTAAATGTAAAGAATGTATTTTTAAAAAATTTATAAAAATAGAGAAATGGTAAAATATTGATTTTAATGAAAATGAGGAAGTAATATATATGTTACATATATGTTACACATGTAAAAAAATTGTTTTAAAACAAAAAAAATTGAAATATTAATTTAAAAAAAAAATAATGTATTTTTTAAATAATTATAAAATATTGATTTTATTTCAAATGAGCAAGTAACACATAATAGTAACATATATGTAACAAGTATAAAAATATTTTTTTAAAATGAAAATTTGAAATATTGATTTTAAATGAAAATAATGTATTTTTAAAAAAAATTATAAAAGTAGAGAAATGGTAAAATATTGATTTTAATAAAAAAAAAATGAGGAAGTAACATGTAAAAACATATATGTTACATATGTAAAAATGTTGTTTTAAAATTTTAAAAAAAATTTGAAATATTAATTTTAAAGAAAAATAACATATTTTTAAATAATTATAAAATATTGATTTTATTGCAAATGAGCAAGTAACACATAGTAACATATATGTTACTAGTATAAAAATGTTGTTTTAAATGAAAATTTGAAATATTGATTTCAAATGAAAATAATGTATTTTTAAAAAATTTATAAAAATAGAGAAATAGTAAAATATTGATTTTAATGAAATATAAGGAAGTAACATATATGTTACCCGTATAAAAATGTTGTTTTAAAATAAAAAAAATTGAAATATTAATTTTAAAGAAATATTGCGAATTTTTTAAATAATTATAAAATATTGATTTTATTGCAAATGAGCAAGTAACACATAGTAACATATATGTTATTAGTATAAAAATATTTTTTTAAAATGAAAAATTGAAATATTGATTTTAAATGAAAATAATGTATTTTTAAAAAATTTATAAAAATAGAGAAATAGTAAAATATTGATTTTAATGAAATATGAGGAAGTAATATATATAGTAACATATATGTTACCCATTAAAAAATATTGTTTTTCAATGAAAAATTAAAACATTAATTTTAAATGAAAATAATATATGTTTTTAAAAATAATAAAATGAGTAAATTATAAAGTATTAATTTCAATGAAAATGATGAAATAACAAATATGTTACTCATGTAAAAATATTGTTTTTCAAATGAAAAAAATAAAAATATTGATTTTATGAAAATAGTGTATTTTTAACCAATTATTAAAGAAAATAAATTGTAAAATATGATTATAATTATTTTTATATTTAAAATAGTATACAAATATGATAGTTGTTGGTGGTGGTAATACGTGTTAATCTAATTTAAATTAAAGTAACATGTGTGTTACCGTAATTTAAATTAAAGTAACACATGTGTTACCATAATTTAAAATAGTATACAAATATTTATTTTGTTCGTTTAGGTGAAAATTCGAGTGTAAAGTCAAAAATTTAATTGAAAATGTATTTATTTTGACTACTAAAATTGTAATTATTTTGGCCACTAAAATCAAGTATTTGGAGGACCAAACTTTGAACATGTATAAAGTTGAAGGACCTAAGATGCAATTTTTAGAGGACTTAACTGAAAAATAATTGAAAACTTGGAGACAAAAGTGTAAAGATGTAAAAAGTTGAAGGACCTTTGTAATTTTTGGAGGACTTAACTGAAAGATAATTAAAAATTTGAGGATTAAAGTGTAAAAATATAAAAGATTAAGAACCTATGATGTAATTTTTGGATGACTTAATTGAAATATAATTTAAAATATAAGGACTAAAGTGAATATTATATAAAGTGCATGAACTACCATAAAATAAATAAATGCCACATCATCATGCCAACTCATAATCATAATTTAATTTAAAATAAATACCACGTCATCATCATAATTTAAAATATTGTTTTTAATAAAATGAGGTATTTTTTAAATCAAACTATAAAAATAAGGTATTTTTTGAAAAATTAAAAAAAGAAGTATTTTTCAACTTTTTACAAAAAGTAAAGTTCTGGTCAACTTTGCCCTTATATGAATAATTACCTTCAATACACTATGGTTTGACCTACTTGTGAAATTTTCCCTTTTAAAAATGATATTGAAAGTCCTTTAGGCTTAAAATACAATAATAGAGAAGCCCAACATATTTTAAGCTTTTCCTTAGTATCAATGGATTGAAACGGCCCAACTCACACATTATCATCATAAAATATAGCCCATTTTAGTGTCCAATAAGTATGAATAAATAAATAAAAACATATATAAGAATTTTGGCCTAAATGGTCCTAACCTTTGCTCCAATAGTCTCTAATATTTATTTTTTGGCACAAAACTTCCTAACTTATATATTTTAGTGTGTAATTAGTCATTGTTTGATAAAAAAGATTAATATACCCTTAATTTTAATTAAAAAAATTGTAGTTGGGTTGCTAATATTTACAAAAAGTGGAAATGGGTCCAATACTTTATTTTTATAAAAAATTAAAGAAAACTAATGAGTTTTTTTTATTAACAATTTATTGACCAAAATGATAATATACTAATGGTTTTGTATATTTTATGAACTATTATAAAATAACTAAAATTTAAACTCATAATGAATTATTAATAAACATGTCAAATAAAATCATTATTTTTATTATTAAGTAATTATATTATTTAAAATTTAAAATTTTATTTTATCATTATAAAAAAATAACTTTGTCACTAACTTGATGTTCGAATACTTATGTTTAATTGAGTTATGTATATTTATTAACTACAAATATTAGAGTATTCTTCATATTTTAATTTATCGTTTTATTTTCGTTCAAAAATAATATACATAATGTGTAAATTAATTATTATTTTTATTTTTATTTAATAAAAATGTAATAAACTTAGTTCAATGTCATAAAATTATATACGTCATTTTGTTATTTATTTAACTTAATTTTTATTCAAATATTTTTCATATCACATAGCAATTACATATATTTAAAGCACAACAATTTTATATTCTTCTGTTATGAAAAAATTAATTTACACTACTATAATGATATATTTAGTATGAAAAATTAAATATTATTTAATAAATGTATCGGACTCATTTGTACATTTTGTAAAGATTAAGAATCCAAATATAATTTTTTCTAATTAATACTAAGGACATATTTGTCTTTTTCATCCCATAAAGACCAATTGCGTACCAAAACACATATATTAGAGGCTTTTGTGCTAAAAAATAAACGTTAGAGACCAATTCCACATTGAGAGAAAAGATTAGAGAACATTTGCGCCAAAATTTCCACATACATGTATAAGGTTCTTGGTTGGCAACCATAATTGGAGCATCTCCAATACATTCAATAGATTGAAAAAAAACATGTGACACATCATCAAATAGACAATATCTATTAAAAACACTTCTCCAATGCATTATATAGAGTATTGTATTAGGCTTACATGACACCAGAAAAAATAGAAGATGTGATATACTTCTTCTACATCTAGACGTTCTGTGAGATTGGATGAATCAGCAATTTTTTTAATTTTGTTAAGTGGATTAGTTTTATTATTTTTTTAATTTAAAAATAAATATCACATAATCAATATTATTGGATTGTAGAAGAAACCCATTAGAGAGAATTTTTGAACTTCATCGTGTATTCATTCCACATAATCTAGAAGTCCTTCTATTTAATTGTCACGTCAGCCATAGTCCATTGAGTGCATTGGAGATGCTCTTATACCACCATCATCCCACGGAATTTGCAGCAACCGTAAGCATGAAACCATATATGGACCTAAATATTTTTCTTTAGTTAAATACAAGTAGTCGTTTGCTTCCAATTATTCTTTAGTGGAATAATTCCAGTGGTCTTTAATTCTTAGTGAAAATCTGTCTTCTTCTTCTTTCTATTGTCCTTCAATTTTAGTATTACCTTTGTGGAGTTGAATAGTTTATTCTGAATCTTATATTGTTCTGCAATATAAATAACGATCCGGTGAAACTTTTTTCCTCAACAATTGGTATCAGAGACTCGGTGGCAATCCGTAGTGCAAAAAAATTAATTTAGGTTGTTAGATTAACGAAGAAGACGAAACAAGAATAACTGGTGAATCACAATCATCATCCATTTCTCGACCAAAACAAATGTCATCTTTGTGAACGGATGCCATATTCAGACTCTTAACGTCAAGGCTGTGTGTGCGGCGCATGGAGCAATAGAGAAAGCGCGTGTCCGGCGCGTGAACAAGGACTGCAGATCCCTTATGGCGGCGTGTGGAGGCGCGTGAAGAGGTTTTCAGGCTTTGAGATCCTCGTCTTGTTTCTGACCTTCTGTGGTGGTCAGTTTTAGTTTGGCAGTTCGGACAATTTGGACAGCGATGTATTCGGCGTTTGTCAAACCTTCGTGGTTTTTCCAGCTTGTGTGGTCACTGTTGCTCCTGAAATTTCTTTTTAATCTATTCTGCATCTCTCCAATTTAATACGGATCGTTAGATTGGTCCGCTCTGATAAATTGACTGATCTCTTTTACATTCTTGTACTAGCAGGTCATTGTGTGTAGTGGCCATTAGGTTTTGGAGTTGCCGTGTGGGATAACCATCGTCTGTTGCTAGTGACTTTAGGTATTTACATGCTCATTATTGTGACTTGTGTTTTATTAGCTTTTGTTTTGGTGTTGAATATTTGCGATACTTTGTTTCTGTTGCGTTATTGTTATTATTTAGACCGTCACCTAGATTTTGCCCGTTTGACAATTTTCTTGATTTGAGATCGCGAATCTTACGAAACCCTGAGAATCTAAAATGGTGTATATTGAGGCATTTAAATTTTTCTGCGTGATTATCTAGGAGGTGCTTGTTGGTGTGTACTCTTATTTATTGAGATGCATGCGCATCGTTTTGAATTGGGTGTCTTTAATGGTAATCTGACTTTTCTATTTGGCAATAGAAAATGAAAAGTATTTTGGTTCAGCAAAAAGTTTCAAAAGCTATTGATAATTCTTTTGGTCATACTGTTACTAAAGATCAGAAAAAGGATTCTGATGAACTTACCTATACTTTTATCATATTGCATTTATCAGACCTGTTTTGCAAAAATTTGGAAAATTTTATTCCACATAAAAGCTTTAGAAAAAATTAGAAGAGCTTTATTTAACTCATTCCACTTCAAACAAAATTTATCTCCATGAAAAAAAATTCAGTTTTAAAATTGGTCTTTCAAGGAATTTGGATGACAATATTGATGTTTTTAATAAGCTTGTGCAAAATATTACAGACTGTGGTAAAACAGTCTCCGAAATTAACGAAGCTATAATTTTTTGAATGTCATTCCTGACTCATATAAGGAAGTCAATAATGCAATCAAGTATGGGATGGAGACCCTTACATCTAACATTGTCATAAACTCTCTAAAAAGTAAGGAGAGAAAGTTGAAATTTGAAAGAAATGAGAGAGAAAATAGTGAGATCTATTTTTTGAAGGGTAGACCTCAGTCGGGGGTGGGAGTGGAGGTGGAAGTTAATGTAGGAAAAAAAAGTGGTGGCAATAGAAAGGGTAGAAGTCGTTCTAAGTCACAGGGGTGGACAAAAAGAAAAAAATGTTACGGTGTGGAAAAATATGACAATTCATCAGTAAATGTTATAAAGAGAAGAACAAACACAAAAGGGAAGATTAGAGAGACACAAATGTAGTGACCTCTAGCGATGAATCTGGTGAGGTTTACATGCTTTTAAAATCTGAACCAGCTGAAATTAACATGTCTATGAACTTACATATACATGAGTACATTTTTGACTCCGGTACATCTTTTCATATCACATCTAATAAATTTTGGTATGATCATTTGCATGAGTCTGATCATGGACATGTAGTTGCATGGGATGAAGTTGCTTATAAAATTTCTGGTGTTGGTAATGTAACTGTTAAATTTGACAGTGGCTTTGCACATACATTAAGATAAGTCATATATGTTCCACATATGAGTAGAAATTTGATTTCTGTAGGGGAGTTAGAGAGTACATGTTTCACTGGTAGGCTTGGTGTTGGCATGATTAGAATATGTAAGAGTGCACTTAAAGCTTTTAAAGCTACTAGAAGAAATAGCATACACATTACACATGCTAAATTAACGAGTAGTCTAAATTCCACTCTCTTCTATTGACACTGATTACGCACAAAAGTGACACAATAGGTTAGCTCACGTCAGTCTTAATGGATTTAAGTTCCTTAACAACAAGGGTGTGTTTGGTAAGGACCACATGTTTGATATCCCATTTTGTGATTATTGTGTGCTTGGAAAATATCATAGGATATCATTTTCATCTAGCACACATAAGACATCTAGAGTTTTAGAATACATTCATACTGATTTGTGGGATCCGGAGAGCAATCCCACTTTTGGTGATAAAAAATATTTTTTTTATATTTTTATGATTTCTTCAGACGTGTGTAGGGTTATCTATTGAAAGATAAAAGTAAAACTTTCATAAAATTTAAAAATTGGAAAGTTCAAGTAGAGAATCAGACAGGTAAAAAGATAAAATATTTGTGTAATGATAATGGTCTTGAATTCTGCAATACTGACTTTGAGAACTTGTACAATGACTGTGGCATTACTAGACATAAAAATGTGCCTTACACTCCCCAACAGAATGAGGTTGCTGAAATGAGGAATTATATTTTGCTTGATAAGGTTAGATGTATGATGTTGAGTTCTGGTGTGTCTAAATATTTTTTGGGGTGAAGTTGTTATGATTGCTTGTTATTTGACTAATATGACTCTTTCTATTATTTTAAATGATGATATACCGTATGAAAAATGGTATGGTAAATGTGCTGATTATTTCGTACTTAAGACTTTTGGCTGTGCTGCTTTCTCTCATGATAGTAAGGGAAAAATAGTTCTTAAGGCGAGGAAATGTGTTTTCTTAGGATATCCAGAGGGTGTTAAGGGATATAGGCTATGGGATATGAGCCAAAAGGGTGTGAAAATCATTATTAGTCAGGACGTCATTTTTAACAAATCAGAGATGCCTTGTATAGAGAATGAAAAACAACAAGTAACCATTAGGAAAGAGTCTTTAGATGAGGTGGAGAAAGTGAGTACCCACATACCCATCTCTCCTAATGAGGTGGAAAGTGATAATCAACAAGATTAGCAGGTTGTAAAGAATGAGAGGGAATGAAGATGTGACAGAAGACCATCTCGTTGACCAAAACCTTCTAGCTAATTATCACAAGACCACGTAGGAATCCCAAAGGATGTTTGAATATACCATAGCTTATGCTAGTTATCAGAAACTAGTAGATAATGAGCCAAATACCTATGTGAGGGCTATAAAGAGTGATAAGTTCGTAGAATGGTTTAGTACCATGAGATGAGATATGAGTTCTCTTGTTAAAAATCAAACTTTGGATTTAGTTCCTAAACCTAAGGATAAATCTATATTGGGATACAAACGGGTTTATAAGGTGAAAGAGGAAACTACTAAGAATGAGCTTGTGAGATACGAGGCTAGGCTAGTAGCCAAGGGACAATGGTATAAAATGTTTGATTCATATGTTCTTTATATTAGTTCCAACAGGAATGTGTTTGATAATTGCTTGTATTACCTGCACCACAACACTAATAATGATTGTGCGTATTTACTACTTTATGTGGATAACATGTTATTGGATTGACCTAACATGAAAGTGGTAAACAAGATAAATGTAGAATTAAGTAAAGAATTTGACATGAAATACCTAAAACATACTAGAAGGATCCTCAGTATGAAAATTGATAGAGATATGTCAAATTCATGCTTATTTATGTATCAAACTCCTTATGTGCTTAAAATTTTGAAGAAATTTAGCATAGTTAATTGCAAACTCACTTATGTGCATCTTGGTAACCAATTTATCTTGTTTAAAGAACAATCATTTGCTAGTGATAATAAAAAGGAGTTTGTGAGTAAAAATTCTTACTCTAATGTTATTGGCTCCGTTTTGTACTTGATAGTTTGCACTAGGCCAATCTTGGCTTTTACTGTTAGTATTTTAAACAAGTACATGTTTGATCCCGGTCTCAAATATTGAGAAGCTTTAAAGTTGTTGCTCAGGTAATTGAAGGTTTATAACCTTGTAAATATGGGCACTAACGTGTTCACAATGGTAAAGTTTAGAAGTTGGTTTACACTTCTAAATATAGGTAAAAGTATGTAAAGTTTCAATTTGTTTGGAATTTATTTTAGCAACTACTAAGCTATTTTTATTTTTGGGGTTTGCAGATATATTTGGATCAAGGTGGAGATTGTTGGAATTTTTGTGATCTCAAATAAAATTGTGGCAGTGATGATTAATCAGACTCGTTATATCTTCATAGACTTTGAGCCGATTATTGAAGACAATTGTTAGTCCACTCCATAATGTGTCAGCCTAAACTATATTGAAGGATGTAATGGGCTATTTGGAGGTTTTAATGTACCATTAGGTCGTTGTTCAGTGGCCCAATGTGTTTGACCCGATTTAAAGAGTAACGACTAGGTTTATGGTATAATATATTGTATTATTAGCACACATATATATAGCCGCCTGCTTCTAATTATTTTTCACTGGAATAATTTCCGTAGCCTTTAATTCTTAGTGAAAACCGATCTTCTTTTTCTTCATATTGTCCTTCAATTTTGGTGTTATCTTTGTAGAGTTTGACAGTTTAATCTGAGCCCTGTATTGTTCTTGCAATATAATAATAATCCGATGAAACTATTTTCCCAACACGGTACCTATAGGGTTCACCATAACAATCATGGTCCTATCAATTATTGGATGGTTTAATTTGGCACATACAAGTTCAGCATGTTGTTCAGTTCTTGCTAAGGCACTTATAACTTATAAGTAGATTCAGATCTACCTACCCAATATTTTTGCTACCCCTTCTTATGCATTGAAGCTTACAAAATACACACCTTGCAAAATATAATAAACAAATATAAATGAACTAAATCAAATAATGTCTAAGATTAAATATAAATAAATAAATTCATTTCAATTTCTGATAATTCAATGTTTTGGATGAGCTTGTTGAAATGGTGAAAAACAAAATACGAACAAATATATCTGCTCTTTAATAGTTTAAGAATATTGTAAATAATTACCGTACATGGAATTTAATACTTCCAACGTTTTCCTCTTACGTGCATCACAACGCATATCAACCTTCAAAATATAGCTTTGCATGAAATCATACAATATGTAACAAATGCATTAAATTTGAAAAAATAATTATTGAAAAGGGAAAATAAATAATGAAACTTGATTATACCAAATTCGCATGCTCCATTTAAATCACTAATTATACCAAAAACTTCAAACAAAAATGACCCCCCAACTTCTGCTATCAACATCTTCCTGGAGTGTTGAAAATGAAAGATGAAACATACGAAAATTTTATACTACTTGCATATGAATGGTTTTAAGATTTACAAATTTTGGGGAAAATAAGGAAAGAAAATATATTTGAGTTGGGAAAGGAAAAATATGTGTGTGTTTTTCCTTATTGTAGTTTCTTGCTTTTTCGGATCTGGTCGACTTGCTTAAATTAAAAAAATAAAAAAAAATTGAAAAGATTATTCTTTCTTTACTATAGTTCTATCCTTCCAAAAGTACTCTGAATTTGGTGAATGATATAATTTAGAAAATTGCATGTTTTTTTAGTTATTTTGTACAATCTTTTTTAAGCTTGAGGATCAGATAAGTTCGCAGACTCGCCAATATTATAGGTCAAGTCAGTCCACTCTATGAATAAGTCCAAACCAAGCTGAACTAGTTTCAATCTGAATTTTTAACAAACTGGGTTATCTTAGACTTGGGCGGCTCAACTCATTTTGACATCACTGAGCCTATGGTTCATCTCCCATGTTAAGATAAGTCGAAATTACATAGAATTTTTTCATAAATAAACTTCTTATTTAAAAGAATTACAAAAAGCCATTCATGTTACATATATTCTGAAAATATTGTTTATAAAAAGTCATTATTTTAATTTATTATAATATATAATTACCTGGAAACATAGAAACCAATTCTTTAAAATCTGGAATTGATTGAAATAAATATATTATAGAATTTTTTATTGTTATCAGTTCGCATGCAATGACGGCTGGTTGATTATTGACCAAAAATAAAAATAAAATCATCTTTCTTCAAAACAAGATAGAGACGATTCTCCATGAAAAACAAATCTGTGCAAATTAGTAACATAACACATAAAGTCGTGATATACTCAATTGTATCATATGTATCAATCAGTGATACAGAATATCAATTGGGGGTGACATAATCTGCATTGACAATTAACATCAAATATGAGTGCTATGAATCAAATATGTGACAATCAATATCAATTTTCAAACATAAAACTCATAATATAATAAATTGTAATATATTTAGCAGTCAGTGATACAAAATAACAAATTGTATAACATAATTTGTATTCCCAGTTAATAATTCATTCAATAACATTTAAATATAAAAAATAGAGTGCTGAATCAAAACATCATATTAAACATCAATGTTACAAACAGTGTATTAACAGTTCGTGTTACATGCAATTAACCAATAACAAGTTGTAACATATTTAGCAGTCAGTGTTACAGAATAAAAAATTGTGTAACATAATCTATATTTTTAGGTAACAATTCAATCAAGAACATTTAAATATAAAAAATAGAGTGTTCAATCAAAACATCATATTAACATGCGTCGGTAACTTGAAATGTTTGACTTCGGCATACATTCTTCTCCCGGCGCGCTTTTTTCGACCTAGTGAGCCTACGATTTAGAGTGTTCATTGTTATATTCTTCAACCCACTCTAAAAATATAATGAAATAAGTTATTAGGGTTTCAGTTATAGAGATTCGAGAAGATTGTTGGAGAAGAATGCGTTTATGGAAGATGTTATTATGTTTGGGAATCAAATTTTTGCTAGCAATTTAGGAGTAGTTTTCATTTTTTGTGCGAATTCCAAGATCGGTTGTGTAAAAACGGTTGTGTATAATTATATATTTTGTTTTGATTATATTTATTAGTATAATAATTTATATGCAGTATTTTTAAAATAAAAAAAATTAAGTTTGTAACATTAGAAATATTTTTAAAATGGTAAGTAGTGGGTGTAATTTCTACTTACCATTTTAAAAATATTTTTAATGTTATAAACTTGACATTTTTATTTCAAAAATATTGCCCATAAATTATTATATTAATAAATAAAATCAAAATAAAATGTACAATTATACATAATCGTCCTTGAAATTCGCATAGAAAAAGAAAACTCCTTCTAAATTGCAAGCGAAAACTTGATTCCCAATCATACCAATATCTTCCATAAATACATTCTTCTCCAACAATCTTCTCAAATCTTTGTAACCAAAACCCTAATTACTTACTTCACTATATTCTTCACCATTTTTAGAGTGGGTTGAAGAATATAACAATGGACACTCCAAATCGTAGACTCACTAGGTCGAATAGATCGTCACTGGTAGAAGAATGTATACCGGAGTCGAACATTTCAAGTCATCGGTGCATGTTAATACAATGTTTTGATTGAGCATTCTATTTTTTATATTTAAATATTCTTGATTAAATTGTTATCCAGAAATACAGATTATATTACACAATTTGTTATTCTATAACACTAACTACTAAAGATGTTACAACTTGTTATTTGTTAATTACATGTAACACGAACTGTTAATATACTATTTGTAACATTGATATTTAATATGATGTTTTGATTAATCACTCTATTTTTTATATTTAGATGTTCTCGATTGAATTGTTACTCGAGAATACAGATTATATTACACAATTTGTTATTCTATATCATTGACTGCTAAACATCTTACAATTTGTAATATCATGGGTTTTATTTCTGAAAATTAATATTGATTGTTACATATTTGATTTATAGCACTAATGTTAATTGTTAATATATGTTATGTCACCTCCAATTGATATTTTGTATCATTGATTGATACAGATGATACAATTGAATATATCACAAGTTTATGTGTTATATTACTAATCTGCGCATATTTGTTCTTTACGGAAAACCGCTTTTATCTTATTTTGAGAAAAGAAATTTTTATTTATTTTTATTTTGGCCAAGAATCAATCAAACGTCATTGCATGCCAACTATAACAATAAAAGATTCTATAATATATTTATTTCAATCAATTCCGGTTTTTAAAGAATCGGTTACTATATTTTCAGGTAATTATATATTATAATAAATTAAAATAATAATTTTTATGAACAATATTTTTAGAATATATGTAACATAAATGACTTTTTGTAATTCTTTTAAAAAAGAATTTTAGTTATGAAAAAATCCCTTAAGATAATGGGTAATTAGCACATTTCGTCTTTAACGTTTTCTCTCATTGTGCAAATCATTCTTATCATTTGAATTTTGGCATCTGAGTCCTTAAATAAACGTTTCTTTGCAGAAAATATCCCTGCCGTCCATATCTCGTTAACATTTACCGTTAAAATTATCAAAAGGGTTCATAACCGCAAATAAATCAAACGATAAGGATGATTAGATCAAAAAATAGTACATGATAGGGACGTTTTGCACACACAAATATTTAAACCCGATTTTAAATATTTTTCTTCCAACAACTATAAAATTACACACAAACAGATAAAATCACATATATTGTAATGTTATATTTAAACATAGTGAATGAAACGCATACACATTACAAGAACATGACACGTCCAAACAAATGTATACAGACAAATATATTCTAAACACTTTAATAAGCCACATTACAACCAACCCGCACACAAAAGCTAAATACCACGTTCTAAAATTGAACAACTTCTTTTCTTTTTGCAAATTCAATTATTGTTCTTCAGACACATTCTTGGATCTAAGCAAATCAAGTATTATCTCCACTAACACACTTTGTCCCTATCATTTGCAAAATATATTATGCAAGAATGCATATTTGGCAGCATACATTTGTTTGGATGTGTCAAGTTCTTGTAATGTGTATGAATTTTCTTCACTATGTTTAAGTGTAATATTACAATATATGCAATTATATCTGTTTTTGTAGAATTTTATAGTTGTTGAAAAAAAAAAGACTCAAAATCTGGCTTTAAATATTTTTGTGCGCAAAAGGTTCTATTGTTTACTATTTTTTGGGCAAATAATTCTTATCATTTGATTTATTTACAGTAATGAACTATTTTGATAATTTTAACGGTAAATGTTAACGGATATGGACCGGCAGGACCTTTTCTGCAAATAAACATTTATTTAAATATCTAAAAGTTAAAATTCAAACGATAAAAACGTTTTTTACAATGAGAAAAAACATTAAGGACAAAATGTCCTGATTATCCTAACACAATTGTCATATTGAATGATATAATATTAAGTAAAATTGTCATATTGTATGACATCATGCACGTAATTAATTATACAAACAGACAAAAGAAATTCACTGAATTTGTATGTCCCTAAATATAAAATCATTCCTTCCAACATTATTATTTAACTAATTTCTACCTAAACAAATCATCACCTCCACCTTAGTATATTTGTGCATTACCGCCAAGATTATAGATACATCAAGGCTATTCTCCTCGGTTATTTTCCCCACTAGGACAAGTGTCCTAGTGGGGAGCTTATTTTTCCACTAGTGGAGAGGAGCAACAAGGGTGATAGATACATATATATTTGCTAAGATAATCTTAGGGATGAAAATGGACCGATCAAACTAGCTCGGCTTGGCCTGGCCCAGAGCTTCATGGGCAAGTCGAACCTAAGTCAACCCACAAGCCGTTCAAATTCTTTTGTTTTTTCTTTTTAAATTCAATATGTTTTTTAATCAAAAAATACAAAAATAAAATTTTCCAACATGCTGTTAACATGCTAAAATACACGAGTCGGGCAGGCTCAACTTGTGTGCCGAATTCTAAGCCCTACTCGGCCTTTGGCTTATTAGTTCACGAGCTCGAGCCAAGTCCAAATAACCCGGCCCGATAAATTCACAAGCGGCGTGAGCCCCATTTCCAACGCTAGTGTTTAGGGATAATTATGCATATATACTACTTTGTTACTGGGTTTTGAAAATTACTTGAATTCTAAACAATAATCTAAAAATATACATGACAAATAATATAATTGAAAAATTAATGAGAATTTAATGAGATTGACATTTAAGGAATGTTACTTTACAATTTAACTCTTCGTTGTTTTATTTTGATGTTATCTACAAATATCTTTAATAATTCAAATTTAAAATTCAAAAGATTCCTAATCTAACACCAGTTCTATGATAGTGATACTATTTAGTTTCGACCGGGCTTGATCTCTAAGATTTTATAGCACCAATCATTGTCATTTTAATTTTATTATTGAGTTTCAAGATTCAAATGTAGGAATCACACGATGAAAGACATAGTGAACATTAACAAAGTTGATCGAATTGCTAATTCTTGAAAATAATCGAAGAAGTATGTTGATAATTTTATTCAAGTTTATATGCCAATAATGACAACGTAGATAAATGATGATAATAAAGTATCTCAATACAGCAGTCCCGTTCTCCTCCACACCAGTGGGGAGCTTATTTGCCCCCATTCGCTTACGTGGCATGCCACATCAGACGACTTGGTCCAGCTGGTTACTTGGTGCTTCTACCCAAATGTGTCCCCCCAAACACCCCACCCCCATTCTGCTCCCTCTTTTCTCTCTCCACACAATCCCCAATTGTGTGCCCTAAAATCCGATAAGTGGTCCCCGGTCGCCGTGGAACCAACGACCGCTGCTGTGTCACGGCGAAAAAACGGCGCCGTGGTACCACCCTCCTGCGCGCTATCTCCGATCTGCGTGCTGTCTCCGTTCTTTGCGGTGCTGTCTCCGTTCTGCGCGCTGTCTCCGAAATCTTTCTACGCGCTTTCTCCGTTCTCCTCTTGCGCGACCACCGGTCGCTGTGGAACCACCCTCCGCTCGCAGACGTCACCTGAAAACCCAAAGTCCCGTTCTTCCTCCAGGTGACCACCCTCCGTTCTCTGACCTCGCCTGAAAAACCAAAGTCCCGTTTCAGTATGCGCTTCTTTTCGCAAATTAGTGTCATTGGATGTTCGTATGAAATCAACCGGATACTAAATATTATGTTTGTTGCGAACCGGTTCATTTGGTCGGAAAACAACATCTGAGGGTAGAAGTTGATTAGGGAATCAATAATGTTTGATGCCAATCTTATTTCTACCCAATGATTTTATAATGATAGGGTTTGTTCTTTACGTTGAAATTTGAATTTTTTTGCCTGAATTGGAACCTGATGGTTTTGGCTGATGGATGATTAGTCCCAATTAGCTTAGTGCAGTTCTAAATTGGGCAGGAGAACGGGACTATAATTGACGAACGGGGCTGTGATGATCAATGGTATTGATTATTTATGAAGAAATTCGCTTTCGGTAACTAGACCATCAGCTCCGTATCTTGGCTTGGCAGCCCAGATGGCATGAGAATGCGTGTTCATGCAACCGGTGTTCTGCAACCATGGCGGTACAGTATGCATCTAGTCTGAAGCATGATCTGAGCCTCCATTATATTTTTTAAGTCGTAATAGATTGTATGTCGTATGGAATTTATAGTTATTCATGTGTTATTGGTGAAATGTTCGAATAACAGATAGGTAAGGGAAAAATGTCTTCTTCTAGTGGAAATGATCCCCAGCCACGACTTAGATGTAGATGTGGTTCGAATATGAGGATTCATACCTCACACTCCGAAAGGAATCCAAGTCGACAATATTGGAGATGTCATAGTATTAAGGTATGTGACAGTTGATGTTGTAGTTTTTAGATTGGATAATTGCATTGATTTCAATTAAATTTTCCTATTGCAGGATGGTGTAATGTGCAGAGGGTTCAGTTGGGGCAATGACGAGGTAGAACCTAATGCGGGTGTGCACACAAGCACGTGAACATACAAGTACAGATTTTGTTGAATTGAATTGTAATGTGCGGACGTTAATTGACAAGGTAGAGCAGTTAGAAGACAGGGTATGTGCACTTCGGTGGGACATTTTCTTATTTTCATGTATCTCGATTTTTTTGGTTTTGGTAGTTAAAGTCTTTGTATGAATTATGTAGTTCCGTTCTTGATTATGTTGTGTATTGAACATGTTTAATGAAAAAAACAATTACAAGCAAACTTCCATGCCAATACATTACAGGAATGAATTTGATAAATAATGATAACACAATGATCCATACAGTTGCAAAAAAACAAATTCTCTTGATAACAGCCCATGGCTTTTAATTCAACTTGTACTAAAACACAAATTTTACTGCACGCCAAAATATCAAACTGATCATTGACTAATAATCCATATGAATTATAAAAAACATATTCAAATCATACATGTACACACTACAAACCAAATTGAAAATTACTACTAGCAATCGAAGTAAAAGTAGCGTCATCTCTCTCGTCATCTTGTGGGTCACCGAAGTCATATTGTGTCTCGGGGCAGTTACCGACATTTGACCTACAAAATGAAACTTAGCACATTAACTTCACACATTAGAATAAAAGATTGAATAATTGAATATAATGTACCTATCATGAAATTTCGGGCAGGTTCTTTTGTCATGTCCATTTACACCGCAGACTGAACATTGTCTAATACCTCTTGCCATGGCCTTCTCTTTTGATGACTTCAATCGTTTTCCACTTCCCTTAGCTCGAACGCCACTTGGATCTTGTATTACTTGTTGAACCTCACGACTCTGGCTACTAGACTTGCTGTTGCCGACTTTCCCACCGTTGTCAATTTTATTCACTTTCAGATTCAACGTTTCAAACTCACCTATGAGAAACGTACTGCGAGCATCTGTCAATGCGGCATTATCCACTAACGCCGAGCCTTTCGTGTGATAACGACCCATGGCGCCCCATTAATGATGTGTTTGAGCATTCTTCCCTAATGTTATGTTCGCATGCATGGCCCATTTTAGCATTCTTTGTCCAACGTCGCACTATATATTTGTCTGGAAGTATAAGCACCTGTTTTTTCTTTAGAAAACACACCATGTGGCAACAAGGATAACCTTCGAACTCAAATGTTCGACAACTGCATGAAACAAAATCAGTGTCCGTGTAATACTGCAGCTCTCGAGGCCTATCGACATTCGATCCAGGTTCTAATCTCTGTATAACGTATGTTTTCATGTGGCTGAAGGTTTCTCTCTTCGAGCAAATGTATAAATTACTATTTACAACCTTTATTTGAAATAACAAAAACACCTTCTTCGTGTAGATCTGAACCATCTGACTTTCCATCATAACGCTTTCCGTTACCTGTGGTTGTTCATTCAGATCAACATGGTTTGCAACCAATTCGTCGTGGCGTTGATGACTCAATACCCTATTGAACCTCGTAATGAATCCCATTAGTGAGTTCTTTCTATTCACATACTTCTTCAAAAATGAATGTCCACTCTCGGATCGTTGGCTACTTGACATTCTTGCATTGAAGATGTGTTTAACATACGCTGGTACCCATCGACTACGGATATCATACATGGTTTGTAGCCATTCATTACAATGCAAACCTGTGTTGACCATTGCTTCAATCCATCTCTTCTCAAATTCAGCAGGGAACTCTGAATTTTCTATAATACGAACTAGCGAATGATACTGCTCATTGTACACCATCGCATTAATTTTTTCTGAAAACTTGTTTAAAATGTGCCAAATACAATACCTATGGAATGTCGACGGCATGACTATTGATATGGCCTTCGCAATTGCAGCATCTTGATCAGTTATAATCAAACGGGGCGCTTGATTGGATATCGATTCCATGAACTTGGACAACAACCACACAAATGACTCTGTCGTTTCGTCGCTCAAAAATCCACACCCAAACACAATAGTCTGACCATGGTGATTAACGCCTACGAAAGGGGCAAATATCATTGAGTACCTATTTGTGTTGTAGGTTGTGTCAAATACCACGACATCGCCAAAACAACCATATGAACGTCGAGATTCATCATCAGACCAATAACACCGAATAAACTTATTTGTGTCATCAACCTCGTAGTCAAAGTAGAAGTTTGGATTTTTCTCCTTCTCGAATGTGAAATGATCAATTAGTGTTTCAGCATCATGACCTCTTTGCTCTTCTCGAATGTTTCTTTCATGGTTTCTCATATCTCTCCGCACACCCAATTGATGATGGACCACCGAATCAATCTCCATTAGTCGTAGAATCTTTGGCACGTGGGTATATTAGCATCAACAAATTGTTGACTAAGTGCTTTCTTTGTAGTCGACACAGTCCGGTGAGATCTTAACAAATGGACTCGACTAGGAGTAGTTAAAGCATGATTGTGTTCCTCAACAAATTTGTTCACAATCCACATTTGTCCAGTTTGTTGCTTCACAACTGCTAATCTAGCACAACATCCAACTCGTGTCTGCCCACGCTTTCTTTCTCCGGCACGCGGCACAGAATTTTTATGTTTCCTCTGATATGTATCATCTGGTTGTCCTTCATTTGAACAAACAAACAATTTCTAGTATATTTCATTAGTAACCTTATTCTTTTTATTGTTCTCAATACGTGCGCTAAATCCAGCTTCCCGAGCGTATTGATTGTAAAACGTGTATGCCGCCTCATGTGATGGAAATTCTTGTCCAATTGCGGGAATACTATGTTCGGCAACTTGAGGAACATAGACGTTGTCTCCACTTCCTGATTCCATTCCTATAGATATACGAATCAATAATCAAAAATCCAACAGAGCCATAATTCATCAAAAATGCCAATCAAATTTCTTACGAGCACACAGTTATAGTCATTGAGTTACATTCATCTTTAATTTTTTCAATACAATCAAAATTTAAATTTTGCCATTCCAATAATCTGTTTACATGAGAAATTTTTTTTTTCACTTCATTCAAAATTAAAATTTGGCTCATTACAATAATCTGTTTATCTGGGTAAAACAATCATACTCTCTGTGCAAACGGAGTTTAATCTCGACGGTAGGTAGCAGAACGGAGGGTGGTTCCACACCTGGAGGAGGAACGGGACTTTGGGTTTTCAGGCGACGTCTGCGAGCGGATGGTGGTTCCACAGCGACCGGTGGTCGCGTAAGAGGAGAACGGAGAAAGCGCAGAAAGATTTCGGAGACAGCGCACAGAACGGAGACAGCACCACAAAGAACGAAGACAGCACGCAGATCGAAGACAGCGCGCAGGAGGGTGGTACCACGGCACCGTTTTTTGCGCCGACGACAGCAGCGGTCGTTGGTTCCACGGCAACCGGGGACCACTTATCGGATTTTAGGGCACACAATTGGGAATTGCGTGGAGAGAGAAAAGAGGGAGCAGAATGGGGGTGGGGTGTTTGGGGGGACACATTTGGGTAGAAGCACCAAGTAACCGGTTGGACCAAGTCGTCCGGTGGGGCATGCCACGAAGTTTAATGGGGCAAATAAGCTCCCCAGCTGGTGTGGAGGAGAACGGGATTGCTCAATACAATCAATAGTTTCATCTTCTTATAATGCATGAATCCAAACTAGTTTCAATTCCAATTTTAGGATTATTGTAAATTCGTAAATTGGATAATCAAATTTATACATTATCTTTGGTGGGGAACTGAAATTATATAGAAATCTTGGATCAAACAGTCAGTAACATTAATATTTTTAATAGAACACTTTTGTGGCTCCTTTTGAAAACAAATAAAGTAACAAAATGTGCTAAAGAGAAAAAATACATCGTTTCACATTTATGGATCATGAGACAACAACAGTGTTAACTGGTAATGTGTCCTGTATTTTTTAGTTTCAAGAAGCAGTCACATAATCAATTAGTTTAAAATAAGTATATTTTAAATTGAAATAAAAGAGATAATACTCCGACTTGAAATGACCTGATAAGGTCCAATTAATATGTCATGTTTTAAATTGACCCATTTTAAGGATATTCCATTAATTGTCTCTTTAAATTCATAATAATGTGAAAATTGTAAAAAATTAAATTTTGAAAATCCAGTAATTGTGAATCAAAGTTATAAGCTTGTACCTATTTTTCAGAATTTTAAAATCAACCAATATATTTCAATTTCATAATTATAAATAGATAAATGTCCTAATTTTTTGTAATGTTTATTGTTAAACCATTTTATTAAATAAAGAATAACTTGAATAGTTATATTTATGTTGGAACCCACTTATTAAGACAAACAATTGAGAAAGAAAGATTCCATGTTGTTCAAGTGGTTGATATTTGCGTGCTAGATGTTGCTTTGTTTCGTACAGTAATAACACTTTCTCTTGGGTATGTATCACTCCCTATTGTGTAGGTCGAACTCAGGACATATAATTTTTAGATAACATAGTTTAATGTAATAACATATTTATTTTAAGATAAGAGCATCTCCAATGCACTCCGTCTATTGTTTTTTAGACGTACCACATAAGCATATATAGACGGAGTTATAAAAGACCATTTCTAATACATGTTGACGAGGATTCCGTCTAACTGATTTGGCACATTAGAAATAGACTCCGTCTAAAAGTCTATCTAGACGGAGTGACTCAACAAATTTAAATCAATCTCAGTATTTTATTAAAAAAAAAAAAGCAAGATAAAAAAAATATAAATTGAAAATCTGGCAATTAAGGGAAAAAAAAAATAATGTCACATAAGCGGTAATATTAATTTTTGACGGAACTCATTGGAGACGAATTTATAATTTAAACGTTTATTCAATAGACGTAGTGTCACGTAGACTGAAAGTCTATTTATTTTATCTATTATATAAACTACAATAGACAAAGAGCATTAGAGATATTCTAACCAAAGTTGAATATACAACTATAATTTGTTATTATATTAAAACTGTGTCATCCAAAAATCCACTATGTTATTAGGGATATAAAATGGGATAAAATTTAAAGGCAGTCACTATACTTTTATTCAAGTTTCTATTGGGTCACTATATTTTAATCTTGTCTTAATTTGGATCGGTCCATCCAATTCCGTCAAGTTTACTAAAGTCAAACGCTAACGGGGCTGTCAATTACTAACGCCCATCTATGTAGCTGGTGACTTTGATGCCAACTAACATTTCTCCACCATAAAGGGTGTTAAAATGCAAACACGATTAAAGTTTAGTGATTCAATTAACACAAATTAAAATATAATAATCCAATTAATTCAATTTGACGTATAGTGATCCAATTGAAACTTAAGTGAAATTAAAATAAATGCAAATAAAAATAACCGATATATATATATATATATATATATATATATATATATATATATATATATATATATATATATAGTGGTGAATAATATATTTTAAGTTCAGAGTCCTCAAATAAGGACAGAGCTAGGATATAACAAACATGTGGGGTGGGGAAGGAGGAAACCCCACTCATGAGGGTCGCCATTAAATTTTTTTTTTCTCAAACCACGATTCTGGGCCCATTTTATGAGAATCTAATATTTTTTATAAGTTATAATCTTTAAAAAGCTTACAAGATATCGAACAATGCAGTTAGAAGTATTCGATATTCATTTCGTGTTTGTTCTGATTGCTTGAAAAGACTAGCCTCAATACTTTCTTTTTTGTTATTGAATGATCCAAACTTAATCTAAGCTAGATTGTGTGCACTACTAAATTTTTCAATATATTTTCTGAGACTATATTTCTTCTTCCAATTTGAGATCTTGCCGATAACAAAAGAATCACGACTTGAACTCGAGCTAGAATTTGTTTCGTGGAATTAATGTTCTACCATAGCAACAAGAAAAAAATATTTAGCTTAAGTTAAAAAGGCTGAAGATAAAATCACAATCAATCTTTTTTTGTGTCAAATGTTGAAGACGTAAACGTGAATTATGTCTGTGAAGAAGAAGAAATGATCTTATATTAATTAATTTTGTTGGACTTTTGTTAGACTTTATTTGTTTAATTCATTCATTGTTAAATTTGAATTTTAGTATTTTTTTTTTCATTTGGTTGGTTATTAAAATAATAATAATAATAAGTTAAAAATTAAAAAAATATATATATATTTTTCAAAAAGTTGGGGGTCCTGTCATTCCAGGAAAGGACCCCCCTTCCAACAAGGACTCCCATCCCCATCACCCACCGCCCCCCTTTCCTTTTCTGAGACCAGGACCCCCCACCCCCCCCCTCCCTCCTCCTCCTCCTCCTCCTCCTCCTATATATATATATATAAAAGAATGATCTGCTAAGTATCGATGATATGACATATCTATCCAATGTATATTTCATTTATACATTGAATAATTTATCTATAATCTTAATTCTGATATAATTTACCTAGTACCTAAGAAATCATTCATGATATAAAAGAATTTACCTATAATTTTAATTCTGCATGACAAATTTTATCACATACTTTTCACTAGGATCCCTTCCCCCACTACTCTCTTGGCTAATATTAGATTATATCCAGTAGCCCTGGCTGCTTTCGGTGCTTAAAGCAAATAATAATTAATTGATATTGATAGCCAAAAACATTATGTTTAATGAAGTGTTTTAAATAAAAATTCCATGCACATTAATTGACTAATTAAGAAACTCCATACCAAAACCAGACATATGAACAAATTAATTTGTATTTATTTTAATGGAAGTAGTGATAAAGTGTGATCCTTTGGAGAGTTGCATTTTCTTAATACATTTATTGCACGTACAGCTCTGTCTATGTCTTACCTGCTCTCCAATTAATAATTTTTGTGGATGTAAAGCTCCAGCATAAGAAATGTTTTGGGCTATATAACTAACAAAGAAAGCAAAATGTAGATTGTAATGTTACATTACAAATTCCTTTAGAAGAATGGAAGATAATAATGCAAAGGACCACGTCGAAAATGGCAGTGGTTTTGGCGGAGAGAATGGTTGTTTTAGCTTGTGCACTGAACAAGTTGAAGAGGTGATGAGTGATGTCGACAGAACCATGAGTTTTACTCGAACATATCAACAACCTCCTCGACGCAAAGTTGAGGTAAATTCTAGTGAAAATTTTATCTCCATACTAACGGCTTTGAGATTTTATGTGAGGTGATTCAACATAGTATTAGAACATGTAAACATTCTTAATGCAAGTTTTGTTGCAACTCATTCATATAAATTGTATACGTGTCAGACTTTTGATTGAAAAAAAATTGAATTTAACATGCACAAGAGCCGTGTTAAAGACAGGATTATTGAATTCATTTGTCCCTTCTCTAACAATTTTGATTTTAGAGCACTCAAATGTTCTTAGTTCAAGTTTCTGTAGCCATACATTTCAAAAAATGGTGCACATAATTAGAAAATTGATTTCAACATGCACGTGAAGAATCATGTTGAACGTAATGAAATTAATAAATTTGTGCCCTCTACTGACTTAAACTTTTAAACGAGGTAATTCAACATATACTTACCAAATAATATTAAATATTGGAATTGATGATTTTGTGATGGTCTCAGGAGTATCCAGCCATGCAGACATTGCTGTTAGCTTACCAGTCTCTTGGAGTTGTTTATGGAGACCTTGGAACTTCCCCTGTCAATGTTTTTTCTTCCACTCGTTTGACAAACCTCACAGAAGAAGATCTATTAGGAACACTAAGCCTAATTATCTGGACGTTAACCAGTCTCGTGTTAATTAAATACGTGTTTATTGTTCTAGATGCGAATGATCATGGTGAAGGGGGTACTTTTGCTCTGTATTCTTATATCTGTCGACATATAAATATTCGTAGCAAATTCAGCATTCGGAATACAAGGTTGGAGTCTGATGAAGACATGACTTATTACAGCAGAGGAGGCCCTCTACGTACGAGGACTAGGAAGTTTCTTGAGACAAATCCAACTGCTCAAAACTTTCTTACTATTCTTGTAATGCTTGGAACCTGCATGGTTATTGGGGATGGAGCACTTACCCCAGCAACTTGTGGTAATTTCTGCCCCTATTAGTGACTTGGAAACATGATTTCAAAAACACGTTTGTTGAACACGACAACAGAAAATTTTCATCACCTTAATCCTATCTAGTCATGTTCAGTTCAATGTATCAAATATGCTATGAAGGGATCGACCAAAAATTAAAAACCATGGGCTAAACTTCAATTAACCCAAGAAACTAGTATTTTAATTTTAATTTTACCACCAATAAGTTATCTATTCATCCAACTATTTTGTCCCCGTCTTTTTATTTCTTCAGTTCTTTCGGCCCTTCAAGGAATTCAATCTCGCTCCTCCAAGATAACACAAGGTACGTTGGCCAAGAAAGATTTCTTGAGCAAAAAGTTGAACTTGTTTTCATCCTTAATTTTGCTCAGTGTTGTCTACTCCAGCGTACTAAATGTGTCATTAATGTTTTCTAAGCGGGGTCCCTATTTTTCGTTGCTGCAGATCATGTTGTTTGGATATCTGTTGTACTTCTAGTAGCCCTTTTCGCTTTCCAACATTGTGGAACCAGCAAAGTCGGCTTCTCCTTCTCTCCTATAATGTTGCTGTGGTTTGTTACCAATGTTTCAATTGGCACATACAACATTATCAAGTACCATCCATCCATTCTCAAGGCTGTATCCCCTCACTACATTGTCAAATTCTTCTCGAGAAACACCAAGACGGCGTGGGATCTTCTTGGAGCTGTATTCATGAGCATAACAGGTGTACTCTCAATTCCTTGAAGCATATTCTATGGAGGAATTCTAACATCACTTACTGTCTGAAAAATCCGTGCACGTGAATATTAGTGTACCACACATGTCCAACTAGGTTTAAGCGGGGGTGACTAGCATTGCCCTAGAACTTCTCTGAATTCTTTAAAGAACTTGTCTGTTAACTTGCAATTTTTATGCATTATGACAGGAGCTGAGGCAATGTTTGCTGATTTAGGTCACTTCAACAAGAGAGCAATTCAGGTTAGAAACAAGAAGCCAAGAATTTATGTATTATTCACGGGATATTGTGTTAATCAAATTAACGCAATTATGGTTTCTGCAGTTGGGTTTCTCTTTCGTGGTTTATCCTGCATTAATCCTCACCTATGCGGGTGAAACAGCTTATTTAGTTAAGCACCCGGAAAAAATCAGCGATGCCTATTACAGTTCCCTACCTGATCCTGTATACTGGCCGATGTTTGTTATTTCTACCCTGGCTGCAGTGGTTGCAAGCCAGTCGATGATTTCTGCAAGCTTTTCAATAGTAAAACAGTCACTCACTCTTGGTTGTTTTCCTCGAGTTAACATAGTTCACACCTCTTCCAAGCATGAAGGGCAAGTCTATTCCCAGAAATTAACTACTTTCTGATGATTCTCACTGTTGGTCTAGTTGTAGGATTCAAAGGTGGTGTTGAACTAGCAAATGCATACGGTAAGGCTACATCTGGTTAGAATGCAAAATATCTAGGACCCCTATTCTAGGATGTCTAATATAATGCAATATTTGTTGAACTTCTAATGATTATTTAGCATAGATGACAGTTATTAACATTTTTACAATAACTACAGGTGTGGTTGTCATCTGGGTCATGATCATAACCACTTTTTTGACAACATTAGTCATGTTAGTCATATGGAAGACAAATATTCTACTCATCCTAGGTTTTATCTTGCCTTACATGTTTATTGAGAGCATATTCATGACATCCTTATTAAACAAAATCCCACAAGGAGGATGGGTACCCTTTGCTATATCTGCTTTCTTCTTGATTCTAATGCTATCTTGGACATACGGGAGGAGTAAGAAGAGTGCGTATGAAGCGGAAAGAAAGATGAGCACAAGGGAATTGGATGAAATGTTATCAAGCAGCAGTGTTTATCGGACACCAGGAATTTGCTTTTTCTTTACCGACCTTGTCAACGGAATTCCACCCATTATCCGGCATTACATTCAGAATACATACTCTGTTCGCGAAACTATGGTGATTGTCACTGTTAGAACTCTACCAATCAAAACTGTTCTACCCGATGAAAGATTCGATGTCGGAAAATTAGGACTTGCAGGAGTTTATAGGTGTTTGGTTCAGTTTGGTTACAAGGATCCTCAGGACATGAAAGGAGATGCATATGTTAATTCAGTGGTGGCAAAACTGCTAGAACATGTTGACAATATGAATGAAAAACAAAAAATACAATCAGCAGCACAAAAAGGGATTGTTTTTGTCATAGGCCGGACTATCCTCAGAGCAAACCAGGGTAATGGAATGCTGGCGCGCTTCACAATCGATTACTTATACAGATTTCTACAGAAAAATAGCAGGGCAGCAGTTTCAACACTTGAAATCCCACCTGAAAGAACACTGCAGATTGGGATGCTTTATGAAATCTAAAACTGGACTCCATTATATTACTACCTGGAAAGTCTTTTTGATAATTAACTGACGTCAACGTCAATGATTCCATCTGTGATCTGTCTAAAGTAACGAAATTGGATGTAGTTACCTTAATTGAGATAAAATTAAAATATAATTACCTTATTGAAACAAATTGAACTATTGTTATTTGATTAATACTCTAGTGAAAGTACAATTACCACAAATGAAAGTAATCATATCTCGTCCATTTTTGTACGATTTACTCTTGTAAATTTTGTGTTCGATTGAACAAAATTAAAGTACAATTATTTGATTGGACGTTAGTACATTTGTGTGCCCTGATTTCTTCTCTGAAATTCATTCAAATCTTCTTGTAATTTGATTTTAATTTTTATTTCCTCTTAACGTAAATTTACCATCCATCATCTTCCAAAATAAACAACAAGCCCTAATAAATCGCGGAAGAAGATTATATATAATGTTTGATTCATAACATTCCAAAATTATTCAAATTCAACCCAAAACTCTCATATTTTCATTCCATTTTGTGTTTCACTAAGCTATTAAAACCCTAATTCAAATCTCTAGCCAAAATTTCACTAAATTTATTCTGAACCATCTTCAACCTCCACAAAATGGTAGTGATCCGTTCATCATTGTCCAAGAATTCGACACCCAATAATGTATCGAAATTGTGTCTTGAAGTGGTTAATTAATTTGTCGTCAACCAAATCATAGAATGCGAAGAAAAGAAAGTAGGGACAATGCATGCAAATCTTCTATGAAATCGGAAAAAAAGAACACAAAAAACAAAATTGGCACGTGTAAGTTGGGTAATTGATTTTTTTTTTTTTTTTTGGAATTACTACACAAAAACATATAATCTTACATTTTTAGGGTATTTTTATGTAATATTTGAATTTTGCCTTTTTGTGACTTGTTGCGCTTGATTCTTGAAATACTCTGACATATTGCTTTTTGTGAAAATATATTCAAGTTTGTCATCTTGTGCTGATTATGTGATGCTTATCTGCTATGTAGTTTATATGCATTCCCATTTACACAAAAAAGATGATATACGTATGTCTTTCAAAAAAATTAATCTCTCTCTTCAAATCTCTCATTCTCATTTCTCTTAACTATTCTTCAAATTTCTCCACTCAACCTTGTTCCTCCTCATTATTCTTCAACACGAGCAAGTTTCTACGGTTAGATTCTACCAGTAAACAGTATAATAGTGTATATTAGAATTTTGATTTATTTGCATGTGAGTAATTTTAATTTCTACATTTACTTCGTTTCCAATTTTGTGTTAAATGAATATTGAGTCATAATTTTGTGGTGAAACAGTAATCTCAAATTGTTTCAATATTGGTTATTATTTGACTTCATATTTTGTGTGTTATATGATATTGAATTGAAATATAAGGATGCCTAGGCTTTACATGTCGTTTTTTATTTGTGCTTCTTGTTACATTGAAAATGGTTACAAAGTGTGTTATATTTATATTTTGTAATTTTGTGTCTAGTTGAAGGGAGTTTAATAACATCACATGTAATTAAAAATCTTAATTTCAAGTTCAACTATTTGCATAAGGATCTATTTTAGTGTATTTGTTATGCCAAATTTCTTGACGTCAATGATATTTACAGTGTTTAGAAAATTGGATCGGATCGGCCGATTCAATTGGGAAAATCGGGAACCTACCACAAAATCGGTCCGATTTACCAATTTAACCGGGCTTCAAAAAATCGAATTGGAAACAAGAGTTTATAACGGTTAAACTGGAAAAATCGGTTGAACCAGTCCAGTTTTAATGATAATCGGGATTTTTTTTGGATTAATTTTTAATTTTTTATTGAAATTTATGAAAAGTCTATTTAAAACCAAGTTTTGTGAGTAATTTTGTCTATAAATGTTGGTTTGTTTAAAAATAACTTATTTTTAGAAATTTTATGAGATTTTTAGATTAATTTTTAATTTTTTAATTGAAATCGGTTCGACCTTAGTTCAACCCGGTTCGACCTTTTGATTATTGACCCGTTGCTTTTTGCAGGTCGATGACCAGTCCGATTTTCTGAACATTGGATATTACAATTCAACTACACTAGTACATAAATTTCTACCGAGGAAACTAAGTCAATCCAATCACAATGAATTGTGATTTGGTATTGGCACGAAACGAAGAAAATAACTCATTATGTCGCTTTACACAATTTAGAAAAAAAGTAAAATTAATAGCATCTCGATAAACATACTCACAATTGACATATCAATTTAAAATACATTAACATATTGATAAAGTACTCGCGGATTACAGGAAGAAGGGTGACTGGTGCACTCATGGCCACGGGCTAGTCCTTCGACTAGGGACTCGCAGAGCTGGGCTAGAGGCTTTTATTTTAAGAGAAATTGTTTATAAGTCATCATGTAGATAACTTGTTTTAAATTAATTCAAAATACTTTTTAAAATTACTATTAAGTCATTCTCTTCAACCATATTTCATATTAATATCGAAATTACCCATATGATCCATATTTAAACTTCAGTGCAGCAATGCACGTGGCCACCATCTTCTCCGTCGGCTATTGCCTTATCGTCGGGATTTCACGACTCGTCGCCAAACACATGAACCTTTTCCACTGTTTTTTTATAAGTGATTATAGTGTATTCACAATTTTTTTCTGTTCTGCTTTCTCATCATGTGAGAGATAAAATTTTAAACCTTTACAGCCTGCTATTGTTATCAGATAATGACAGCGATTCTGAAAAGTGTTGGAGCAATCCCGAAATTGCAAAATTTTAGAAACAACTGCTTCTTGAATGTTATTTTCTAGGTAGATTTAATTTTTATGAATGGTTTTTTTCTTGAATATTATTTTCTAGGTGGATTCAATTTTTTTGAATTGGGTTTTTTTTATGTATAGAATATAATTGTTTCGTAATCATTTTTTTGTCGAATAAAATAAAACAATATTTATTTCACATACATCAATATTTTTATGTGTTTTGAGATGTTACTGTCACACATTTATGTGTGTTGTTTGATACTGTATCATAGAAAATAATATCACAAACAATATCTTATTAAGAACAGTATCTCGCAATACAATATCACAAACATTATCTTATTACGAATAGTATTTCAACATCTTAATATATCAGTATCACATATAAAAGTATCTTAAGAGTTAATATTTCAGTATCAAAAGTACATTATTATATTAATATAACAAGCATATTATATCAGTGTGTTTGTAAACAATGACAGTATTACAAGCACTCAAAATAGAAAATTCCAATATAACAAAATAACAGTATCTTAATAAAATTATCTTTATAAAACAATATATGAAAAACAGTATCAGAATCACATTTATATAAATATCATAATAACAGTATCATATGGTTAAAGATATCAAATATAACAGTATCAGAAGCACATTATTATCAAGCACATGCTTAAGTCAGCATAAATGTTATATTTTAACAGAAATCATATCACAATATCATAATAAAACAGTATCATAGATAAAACTATCTTAATATATCAGTATTATACATGACAGTATCTTAATAAAACAGTATTACTTACACAAACTACAACATAATAAAATAGTATCATTTATTAAAACAGTATCAAGTATTTTGAATAAAAACATACAATAATCTTGGATTACTAATAGTGCATTTTGAAACAGTATCATTACTTCAATTATAAAACATTTAATTTTGAATGTGTGTTTATTTGGTGAAGTTTAAAAATAGGTTTTTTTAGATATTTAAAAAAAATAGTGAAATGTGTGGTTGAAAAATTGATAAAATTTATGGATCCCATGAAATATATGGTTGAAAATAAGTTTAGAAAAAAAAAAAAGAATTAATAAATTTGGCCAAACATGCTATAATTTAACGAAAATTAGTATATATCAAGCATTTATCATAAAATAATATCATAATAAAACAGTATCATATAAAACAGAACTTTAATAAAAACAGTATGATAGAAAACAATAACTTAATAAAATATTATCATAATAAATAATATCGTGTTTAAATCAACGCTTTTTACAAATGTAGGGGCATGTTGGTCTTTTAGTGTTGAAATATGACTTTAATTGAATTAAGTTTGGACCATATAACTTAAGAGCCCATGAGCTCATGATCAATTACCGACCCCGAATTTTTCTTTAATTTTATTGCTGGTTTAATTATTAATGTTGAGACTTTAATATAAGGTTATTTAAGTCATTTGGCTTTTGTAGGGTTTATTTTGTTACAAGTGGTTATATTGACACCATAATTTTTATTTGTTGCACCATATTTTAATTATATTTAAAGTCTTCAACTTTTGTTCATTGTAACACTTATGTCCATAATTGTTTTTCATTGAATTCTTATCTTCAATCTTCTATCAATTAGCACATCTCATCTTTAAAAATATTTTCTGTCAAAATATTTGTTTGCGTGTTTTGAAATAAGAAAAAAAATTGTCGCACTCTTGTATTTATAGTTTTTTAAAGAAAAATATAATAGTAAAATAAATCATTTTACGCTCTCTCAACAGACTTTTTGGATGGAAGTCATTATCAGAGACAATGTGTGTTAATTAATGAAATAAGGATAATAATATAATAAAAAAATAAGGTGCATAAGTGCTACAATAAATAAAAATTAAAGATTTTAAAGATAATTAAAATATAATACAACAAATAAAAATTGTAGTGTAGATATAAATACTATTTTTTATTTACTATTTAAACAACTTAATCTATCATTCTAAGTTTTGGTTGAAATTGAATAAAGAAAATTCTCTTACTGTTCTTTGAATTCTAATTCAATAAACAACTAGTGCGCGAATTGTTGTGTTCTTTTCTTTTTATTTAATCTCTAGTAGATTGTCGCCTACATCACATATAAACTTGTAAATAAATATATCGATTCAATTATAACAATTGTAATATTGTAATATATTAATTAAATTAAAACAATTTCACTATATGTAATATTTGATGAACACAAAAAGAGATTGGACAGAGAATCGATCATAATAAATCAAATTATGTAATTAAAACTGCATTGCATATTAGATGAATAATTACCTTCAATACACTAATCTTTTGCCAATTATATATGCTTTTATCGTTTTTTTTTTTTTCAAGGCCCAAGGTTTGGCCTACTTGTGTAATTTTCCCTTTTAAAAATGATATTGAAGTCCTTTGGGCTTAAAATACAATAATAGAGAAGCCCAATATATTTTAAGCTTTTCCCGAGTATCAAATGGATTGAAACGGCCCAAATTCACACATTAAAATTATAAAATAAAGCCCATTTTTGTGTCCAATAAGTATCAATAAATCTTTATTTATTTATTTATTTATTAAAGATTCCAAATAACGTATAGTCACATTATACTGCAAAAACTTCTGGATTGATCTTCAACAAATGAATATTCCGGCGCGGGAACATACCTAGTTGCAAGCAGTGGAGTAGCACCATAGTAGTTGTTTTGGTTGTAGGATGAATCCGGCAATGCCCTCCGGTGCGAACTAGGATCCTCTATCAAACCATGATTATGGTACATATAGGGTTCACTGTAACAATCAATCATGGTCATTATGATTATAACCTCTATCGATTCTTGGATGGTTTAATTTGGCCCATACAAGCTCTGCTTATTGTCCAGTTCTTGCTAAGGCACTTACAAATAGATTCGGATCTACATCACCCATTATGTTTGCTACCACTTTTTCTGCATTGAAGGTTACGGAATACACACCTTGCAAAATATAATAAACAAATATAAATGAACTAAATCAAATAATGTCTAAGGGTGTGTTTGATTCCTTTCATTTTCCATGGAAAATGAAAATTTTCCACCCATTTTTCAAATTTTCTATCTGTTTGACAAGAAATTTTTCATGGAAAACGATTTTCTCATCTATTTTCCATCTTTCGTTTGATTTGAACTTTGTTTTCTATGGAAAATATTTTCCATGTTTTCCACTTTTAGCCATATTTTCCTTGTTTTCAAGGAAAATATTTTCTTTAATGGGATAGAGAATTTATTTTCCATGGAAAATTTGTTAACCTTTTCCAACCCATTTATTTTCCATAGAAAATTTGTTAACATTTTCCAATCCAAATTTTCTTGGTAATTCATTTACATGGAAAATATGTTCTTTCCACCCAAATTTTCCACTTGCAATCAAACACAACCTAAGATTAAATATAAATAAATAAATTCATTCAATTTTCGATAGTTCAATGTTTCGGACGAGCTTGTTGAAATGGTAAAAGACAAAATACGAACAAATACATGTGCTCTTTAATCACTTAAGAATATTGTAAATAATTACCGCAAATGAAATTTAATACTTCCAACATTTTCCTCTTACATGCATCACAACCCATATCGACCTTCAAAATATGTAACAAATACATTAAATTTGAGGAAAAAAAATTATTGAAAAGGGAAAATAAATAATGAAACTTGATTATAGGCATGCTCCATTTAAATCACTAATTATACCAACTTCAAACAAAAATGATTTAAATATAATTAAAGATTGTTACTTTACAATTTAACTCTCGGTTCTTTCATTTTGATGTTATTCACAAATATATTCAATAATTTAAATTTAAATTTCAAAAGATTTCTAATCTAACATCAGTTCTATGATACCATTTAGTTTCAACCGGACTTGATCTCTAAGATTTTCTGGCGCCAATCATTGCCATTTTAATTTTGTTATTGAGTTTCAAGATTTAAGTTTAAGAATCAAACGATGAAGACACAATGAACATTAACAAAGTTGATCGAATTACTGATTCTCGAAAATAATTGAAGAAGTATGTTGATATTTTATTTGAGTTCATATGCAAATAATGACAACGTAGATAAATGATGATAATAAAGTATCTCAATACAATCAATAGTTTCATCTTGTTATAATGCATGAATCCAAACTAGTTTCAATTCCAATTTTAGGATTATTGTAAATTCAGAAATTGGATAATCAAATTTATACATTATGCTAGTGGGGAACTGAAATTATATAGAAATATTGGATCAAACAAGAAAAAGTAAATTTTCGATTTTTTGAAATTCAGTAACATTTAATATTTTTAATAGAATATTTTTGTGGATCCTTTTGAAAACAAATAGGGTAACAAAATGTGTTTAAGGAGAAAAATACATCGTATCACATTTATTTATGGATCATGAGACAGTAGCAGTGTTAGTAGATAATATGTCCAGTATTTTTTGGTTTCAAGAAGTAGTCACAATCAATTATTTTAAAATAAGTATATTTTAAATTGAAGTAAGAGAGATATTGTTCTGACTTGAAATGACTTCATAAGGTCCAATTAATATGTTATGTTTTAAATTGGCCCCTTGATTTAAGGATATTGTATTAATTGTCTCTTTTAAATTCATAATAATGTTAAAAATGCAAAAATTAAAATTTGAAAATCCATTAATTGTGAATTGAATTTATAAGCTTGTATCTATTTTTCAGAATTTTAAAACCAACCAGTATATTTCAATTTTATAATTATAAATAGATAAATGTTCTAATTTTATCTAATGTTTTATTGTTAAACCATCTTATTTGATAAAGAATAATTTATATAGTTACATTTATGTTGGAACCCAGTTATCAATACAAAAAATAGAGAAAGAAAGGTTCCAAGTTGTTCAAGTGGTTGATATAAGAGCATCTTCGATGCACTCCGTTCATTGTAGTTTACGTAGTAGATAAAATAGATAGACTTTCAGTCTATGTGGTAAATTAAAAATTCATTTCCAATGAGTTCCATCTAAAACTAATATTACCGCTTATGTGGCATAATTTTTTTAAAATTGATAGTCTTCAATTTTTATTTTCTTCGTTTGACTTTTTTTTTTTAATAAAATACTGAGTTGAATTTAAATTTGCTAAGTCACTCCGTTTAGAAGTCCGTCTTTTTAGACGGAGTCTATTTTTTAGTGTGCCACATCAGTTGGACGGAGTCTTCATCAGCAGACATTGGAGATAATTTTATAACCGCTCATCTCGTACTTTATGCAGACGTCTAAAAACAATAGAAAGAGAGCATCTTCAATACACTCTGTCTATTGAAGTCTACGTTGCAGGCAAATTAGATAAACTTCTAGTTCATGTGGCACTACGTCTATTGAATAGACTGTTAAATTAAAATTTCATCTCCAATAGGTTCCATCTAAAAGTAATATTACCGCTTATGTAACATTAATTTTTTTTTTAAATTGGCAGATCTTCAATTTTTATTTTCCTCGTCCAATTTTTTTTATAAATAAAATGCTCAGTTAAATTTAAATTTACTAAGTCACTACGTCTAGAAATTCGTCTAAATTTAGACGAACTTTTAGATATAGTCTATTTTTTGGAGTGCCACATCACTAGACGGAGTCCTCGTTAGCATGCATTGGAGAATATAACTCCGTCTATCTATGCTTATATGGCACGTTTAAAAAGAAATAGATAAAGTGTATTAGAGCATCTCTAATGCATTCTGTCTATTGAAGCTTACGTGGCAGGTAAAACAGACAAGCTTCTAGTCCACGTGGCACTACATCTATTGAATAGACGGTCAAATTAAAAATTCATCTCAAATGAGTTCCGTCTAAAACTAATATTACCACTTACTAGACATTAATTTTTTTTTTTAAAATTGGCTAGTCTTCAATTTTTATTTCCCTTGTTCGACTTTTAATTTTTTAATAAAATGCTGAGTTGGATTTAAATTTGATGAGTTACTCCGTCTAGAAGTCCCTCTAAATTTAGACGAAGTCTATTCTTTGGGGGTGCCACATCAACTAGACGGAGTTCTCGTCAACATTCATTAGATAAGATTTTTTTTGTAACTATGTCTATCTATGCTTATATGACATGTCTAAAAACTAATAGACTGAGTGCATTAGAGATGCTATTCGTCTATTGAAATCTACGTGACAGGTTTAATAGACAGACTTTCAGTCCATGTGGCACTACATCTATTGAATAGACGGCCAAATTAAAAATTCATCTCCAATAAGTTCCGTCTAAAACTAATATTACCGCTTCTATGATATTAATTTTTTTTAATTGGCGGATCTTCAACTTTTATTTTTTTCGTCCGACTTTTTTTTTTTTAATAAAATACTGAGTTGGATTTAAATTTGATGAGTCACTTCGTCTAGAAGTCCGTCTAAATTTAGATAGACTTCTAGACGGAGTCTATTTTTTTTATGTACCATATCAGTTAGACGAAATCCTCGTCAACATGCATTGAAGAGAATTTTTTAATAACTTCGTCTATCTGTATTTATGTAGCATGTCTAAAAAACAATAGATAAAATGCATTGGAGATGCTCTTAGCGTGCTAGATGTTGCTTTGTTTCTATAGTAATAACGCTTTCTCTTAGGTATCTATCGTTCTCTATTGTGTAGGTCGAACTTAGAATGTATAATTCTTAGATAACATGGTTTAATGTAATAACGTATTTATTTTAAGATTATCAAAGTTGAATATACAACTATAATTTGTTATTATATTAAACTATGTCATCCAAAAATCCACTATGTTATTGTTAGGGATATAAAATGGGCATATTATCAATGGCAGTCACTATACTTTTATTCAAGTTTCCATTGGGTCACTATATTTTAATCTTATCTCAATTTGGATCAGTCCGTCCAATTCCATCAAGTTCACTAACGTCAAACGCTAATGTGGCTGTAAATTACTAACGCCCATCCTATGTAGCAAGTGACTTTGATGCCAACTCAACATTTCTCCACGACAAAGGGTGTTAATATGCAAAAACGATTAAAGTTTAGTGATTCAATTGACACAAATTAAAATATAATGATTCAATTAATACAATTTGACGTATAATGATCCAATTGAAATTTAAGTGAAATTAAAATAAATGCAAATAAAATTAACCCGATATACATATATATACACACATGAATAATCTCCTAAGTATCGATGACATGGCATAGATTATTGTAAGATAATAGTAGATTCTACATAATTAATAAATAAATAAATAAAATATACATTGGATAGACATCTTCTTTACGTACTTGAATTAATTTGTTGTGAAATAATAGCAGGTCCCATTTATTAATTAGATTTATTAATAATTAATATGTCAGGTCACTAGTACTTAAAAAATCATTCTTGATATAAAAGAACTTCGTGACAAATTTTATCACATACTTTTCATTACGGGCCCTACCCCAACTACTGACTTGGCTAATATTAGATTATATCCAATAGCTATGGCTGCTTTCGGTGCTTTAAGCAAATAATAATTAATTGATATTGATAGCAAAAAAAACATTATGTTTAATAAAGTGTTTTTAATAAAAATTTCATGCACAAAATTAGACATATGAGCAAAAATTCATAAATTAAACAAATCCCTAAAATGGAAGATGATCAAAAAAATTTGTATTTATTTTAATGGAAGTAGTGATAAAGTGTGATCCTTCGGAGATTTGCATTTTATTAATACATTTATTGCACGTATAGCTTTGTCTATGTCTTACCTGCTCTCCAATTAATAATTTTTGTGGATGTAAATCTCCAGCGTAAGAAATGTTTTGGGCTATATAACTAACAAAGTAAGCAAAATGTGGATTATAATGTTGCATTATAAAATTACTTAGAATAATGGAAGATATTAAAGCAAAGGACGACGTCAAAAATGGCGGTGGTTTTGGCGGAGAAAATGGTTGTTTTAGCTTGTGCACTGAACAAGTTGAAGAGGCGGTGAGTGATGTTGACAGAACCATGAATTTTACTCGAACATATCAACAACCTCCTCGACACAAAGTTGAGGTAAATTCTAATGAAAAAATTGTCTCCTTATTAATAGCTTGGAAATTTTATATGAAGTGACTCAACATAACATTAGAACATGTAAACATTCTTAATGTAAGTTTTGTTGCAACTCATTTATATAAATTGTACATGTGTCGGACTTTTGATTAAATAAATGAATTTAATATGCACGTAAAGAGCCGTGTTAAAAGCCGTGTTAAAGACAAGATTATTGAATTCATTTGTCCCTTCTCTAACCATTTTGATTTTAGAGCAGTCTAATGTTCTTAGTTCAAGTTTCTGTTGCAAACATTTCCAAAAATGTTGCACATAATGAAAAAATTGATTTCAACATGCACGTGAAGAATCATGTTGAGCAATAAATAAATTTGTGCCCTCTACTAATTTAAACTTTTAAACGAGGTAATTCAACATATATTTTTCAAATAATATTAAATATTGGAATTGATGATTTTGTGATGGTCTCAGGAGTATCCAGCCATGCAGACATTGCTGTTAGCTTACCAGTCTCTTGGAGTTGTTTATGGAGACCTTGGAACTTCCCCAGTCAATGTTTTCTCTTCCACTCGTTTGACAAACCTCACAGAAGAAGATCTATTAGGAACACTAAGCCTAATTATCTGGACATTAACCGGACTCGTGTTAATTAAATATGTGTTTATTGTTCTAGATGCGAATGATCATGGTGAAGGGGTACTTTTGCTCTGTATTCTTATATCTGTCGACACATAAATATTCATAGCAAATTCAGCATTCGGAATACAAGGTTGGAGTCTGATGAAGACTTGACTTATTACAGCAGAGGAAGCCCTCTACGTACGAGGACTAGGAAGTTTCTTGAGACAAGTCCTACTGCTCAAAACTTTCTTACTATTCTTGTATTGCTTGGAACATGCATGGTTATTGGGGATGGAGCACTTACCCCAGCAACTTGTGGTAATTTCTGCCCCTATTAGTGACTTGGAAACATGATATCAAAAACACGTCTGTTGAACATGACAACTGAAAATTTTCATCACCTTAATCCTATCTAGTCATGTTCCGTTCAATATATCAAATATGCTATGAAGGGATCGACCAAAAATTGAAAAACCATGGGCTAAACTTTAATTAACCCAAGAAAACTAGTATTTTAATTTTAATTTTACCACCAATAAGTTATCTATTCATCCAACTATTTTGTCCCCGTCTTTTTATTTCTTCAGTTCTTTCGGCCCTTCAAGGAATTCAATCTCGCTCCTCCAAGATAACACAAGGTACGTTGGCCAAGAAAGATTTCTTGAGCAAAAAGTGAAACTTGTTTTCATCCTTAATTCTACTCAGTGTTGTCTAGTCCAGCGTACTAAATGTGTCATTTAATGTTTTCTAAGCAGAGTCCCTATTTTTTCGTTGCTGCAGATCATATTGTTTGGATATCTGTTGTACTTCTAGTAGCCCTTTTCGCTTTCCAACATTGTGGAACCAGCAAAGTCGGCTTCTCCTTCTCTCCTATAATGTTGCTGTGGTTTGTTACCAATGTTTCAATTGGCACATACAACATTATCAAGTACCATCCATCCATTCTCAAGGCTGTATCCCTCACTACATTGTCAAATTCTTCTCGAGAAACACCAAGACGGGTGGGATCTTCTTGGAGCTGTATTCTTGAGCATAACAGGTGTACTCTCAATTCCTGGAAGCATATTCTATGGAGGAATTCTAACATCACTTACTGTCTGAAAAATCTGTGCATGTGAATATTAGTGTACCACACATGTCCAACTAGGTTTAAGCGGGGTGACTAGCATTGCTCTAGGACTTCTCTGAATTCTTTAAAGAACTTGTATGTTAACTTGCAATTTTTATGCATTATGACAGGAGCTGAGGCAATGTTTGCTGATTTAGGTCACTTCAACAAGAGAGCAATTCAGGTTAGAAACAAGAAGCCAAGAATTTATGTATTATTCACGGGATATTGTGTTAATCAAATTAACGCAATTATGGTTTCTGCAGTTGGGTTTCTCTTTCGTGGTTTATCCTGCGTTAATCCTCACCTATGCGGGTGAAACAGCTTATTTAGTTAAGCACCCGGAAAAAATCAGCGATGCCTATTACAGTTCCCTACCTGATCCTGTATACTGGCCAATGTTTGTTATTTCTACCCTGGCTGCAGTGGTTGCAAGCCAGTCGATGATTTCTGCAAGCTTTTCAATAGTAAAACAGTCGCTCACTCTTGGTTGTTTTCCTCGAGTTAACATAATTCACACCTCTTCCAAGCATGAAGGGCAAGTCTATTCCCCAGAAATTAACTACTTTCTGATGATTCTCACTGTTGGTCTAGTTGTAGGATTCAAAGGTGGTGTTGAACTAGCAAATGCATACGGTAAGGCTACATCTGGTTAGAATTCAAAAATATCTAGGACCCCCTATTCTAGGATGTCTAATATAATGCAATATTTGTTGAACTTCTAATGATTATTTAGCATGGATGACAGTTATTAACATTTTACAATAACCACAGGTGTGGTTGTCATCTGGGTCATGATCATAACCACTTTTTGACAACATTAGTCATGTTAGTCATATGGAAGACAAATATTCTACTCATCCTAGGTTTTTTCTTGCCTTACATGTTAATTGAGAGCATATTCATGACATCCTTATTAAACAAAATCCCACAAGGAGGATGGGTACCCTTTGCTATATCGGCTTTCTTCTTGATTCTAATGCTATCTTGGACATACGGGAGGAGTAAGAAGAGTGCGTATGAAGCGGAAAGAAAGATGAGCACAAGGGAATTGGATGAAATGTTATCAAGCAGCAGTGTTTATCGGACACCGGGAATTTGCTTTTTCTTTACCGACCTTGTCAACGGAATTCCACCCATTATCCGGCATTACATTCAGAATACAAACTCTGTTCGCGAAACTATGGTGATTGTCACTGTTAGAACTCTACCAATCAAAACTGTTCTACCCGATGAAAGATTCGATGTCGGAAAATTAGGACTTGCAGGAGTTTATAGGTGTTTGGTTCAGTTTGGTTACAAGGATCCTCAGGACATGAAAGGAGATGCCTATGTTAATTCAGTGGTGGCAAAACTGCTAGAACATGTTGACAATATGAATGAAAAACAAAAGATACAATCAGCAGCACAAAAAGGGATTGTTTTTGTCATAGGCCGGACTATCCTCAAAGCAAACCAGGGTAATGGAATGCTGGCGCGCTTCACAATCGATTATTTATACAGATTTCTGCAGAAAAATAGCAGGGCAGCAGTTTCAACACTTGAAATCCCACCTGAAAGAACACTGCAGATTGGGATGCTTTATGAAATCTAAAACTGGACTCCATTATATTACTACCTGGAAGGTCTTTTTTTCTTTCTTTTTTTTTGCACAAGTGCAGTGTAATGTGTTCATATAATCTTCTCTTTGCTCCAGTATAATCACTTGGACCAGAAATATTAGTCTTGGGGACAAGACACATTAACCAAAAAGGGCATCAAATAATAGCTGAAAACGTGAACAAAATCAGATGTACCATTTGAGCTGATTTTCTGTATTACACCGGTAGCCCTCTATTGAACCCATTGCACATCCTCAAATGCTAAAGTTTGCCCACTAAATTTTTTTTCTTCCCAGCAAAAGCAGAAATATTTACATACTTCAACTGCTGTGTCCACAGTACCAAGGAAAATAAATGTGAAATATCAATTGTTCAGAAAACATTTCAAAGATTAACTACGCATACAAAAGCATCTTCAAAACAAAGTATATCTTTCCTTCTTTTGAAAGTGCATATTGGACCTCTAGTTAATCCAATTTAGGACATGAAACACAGATTTAACTAATTCATGCAGAAAATGTAAAGACTAAAGCATGCAAAAGCTAAAGGCCCTTCCTCTTACATACCAAAACACAGTTAGCCCATGGCATACTTCTGAGTCCAGCTCCTTGCAGTGGTCTCATACTTGTTCCTGTCTGTCTTGTACATGTGAGCAATCTCAGGCACCAAAGGATCGTCTGGATTTGGGTCCGTCAACAACGAACAAATAGAAAGCAACACCTAAAATTGGAAATCATAAAGCGTTTTAACTTCATTGCTCTTTGAATTTGAAAGTCTCAAGGAATGCAATTAAAGTTACGATCTTTGCAGTGATTACTTTTTCATGAAAAGCTAAGGGTAAAAATAGAAGATAAGCACAGTTGAATTCCCAGGGTGATAATGCCATAACTTTCACAACAAGGAGTACACCATTATTCAGTGTAATATTTCTACAGAGGATAGATTGATTCGAGAAATAAGGCATTTGCCCTAGGGAGAAGGAACCTTGGAAATAGTTAGGGCTGGGCTCCATTGCTCTTTCAAAATGTCAAGGCATATGCTTCCATTGCTGTTAATGTTCGGGTGGAAAACTTTTGTCCTGAAAGCAACCTGCAAAACTCATCATGATGAATGTGTAAGAAATCCAAATGGTGTTGTCTATTATCATTATCAAAGAGATAAGCTAAAGCTGGTTATGGATCAAATGATTTTAGGGCAAGAAGTTTGTTTTGCAGGACAACTAGAGCATGTGAAACACCTTAGGCGGCTTGAAAGGGTAATCTGGAGGAAAATGGATAGTGACTAGGAAAACCCCACCGGTATATGGACTGTCTGGAGGACCCATGATTGTGGCTTGCCAATGAAACATGTCCTCAGCAACAGGACCTGAAATATAAGTGGGAGAACAAATGAGTAACAACAAATTAAATCTAGAGCTCCATCATAAAATCCCTAACTTTAAGGTTAAGCATCCTCGTGAAAAAGTTCATAGAAATAAATTATAAGGAATTCTCATACAACTAGCACAATACAGAACCAAGAGGGTAAACTGCGATGGATCATTAACTCTCAACGAGATTATTTACCAACTTAAAGTAGGAAAACTGGAAGTACAAAAGAATGGAAGGACACTTTGGTTATGTAAACATTTATTGAAACATGGCCCTTTTGGCTCAGCAGCTGGCCAATGTTCCTGGGTGCACACATAAAGGCACGATTAGTTCCACAAATCTCAAGACTCAAAATTCTATGTTCATCAATTATTCGAGAAGGGCTATAAATACGCCTGCAATGTTTCACTTCCTGTGACTGATTTTCAAATTTGAAAACTCTAGTTGTAAAATAAATAATGGATTATCAAAACCACCTATAATAAGGAACAAAAGATTTCACCTATTGCAACAAAAACAACTGCCTCGAAATAAAAAGCTCCACTCTAACAAAACTCAGACTCAATAATCCACATCTGCTTTAGAAAACCAACTCAACTCAAGCTGAAATATCAAAATCATTTTTAAGCAATCAAGAACAATCATAGGCAATTAGAGAACTTTCTTCTTTAAGAAACCCAGTTGCATAACCATAAGGGAAAAAATGCTTTCTTTTCTTTTTCGTTTTTGATTTTTCTGGGTTCATGTAATGTTGGTAGTATACCAGCGCTGCAAGAGGTAGGAGGATCCTTCTGAAGATCCTTGAGCTCCTTCAAGATCCGCTTTGAAGCCATCTGCGGTTCCTATTAGTCACCACACAAAATCCAGATCTACCTCAAAAACATGAACAATTGTCTAACACCCAAAAATCTTACGAAAGAAAAACACAACCCGTAAAACATACTCCACAAATACATACGCATGGATATGGATCGAAAGAGTCTGAAATTGAAATTTTACCTGAAAAAAATTGATCCTCCTGCTGGGTTTTCTAGATAGGGTAATCTGAGGGGGTAAGGAAACTTTATTAAACTTTGGAACGGGGAAAATAGCAGAGAAAATGGAAGTTACGTGAAGAAATGAGTTTTATAGGTCGAGATTCTAAAATGGAGTCCAATCGATTATAATTGGAGAAGAAGATTCTTGATTTGTATTTTATAAGGCGAAATAATACCAATAGTGATCCCTGAACTATTATTTAAGTAATACATTAATCCTCACAATTTCTCAATATTTCAGCAAAATAAGCCCTAATCAATGTTTTAAATATCAGTCCAAATATCGATCAAGATAAGGTAAATGGACAACTTGATGTCAAAGCAAGGTTGAAACCATGGTAAAGATTTAAAAAATTAAATTAAAGTAAATCGATCGATTATTGTGACTATATAAAATTTCGTTAAATTTTGAATAGTTTTCACGTGCTCAAGTTCATAAAATTATAATTTGTTTCCTAACTCAAGCATTCGTAAGTATCTCGTAATGATTTTTAAAAAAGATTTGAAGGTTTCAGTCATTACAATTGTTGTGAAACTATATTATATATTTGATGACTATGTTTAAGAATTAAGGATCAATTTGCATTTTTTAGCAATAAGTTGGGGTCCAATAATGAAATATTTCCTTTTGATTCTTTGAAGGGTCAATGGATTACAATTTTTAACCAAAAGGGTCAATTATTTCACTTTAATTCCTGTGGGCTTCCATGTAGGAATATTTACCCTGTCACCCGGAAGGTACGCTATTCATTTAATGGGGATTTTACCTTAACGTTAAAGAGTGGTGATGGTGACGTTTTACTCACCATACGCACTAATTATCGTGTTCGTTGTTCGCGTCTTATAAATATATTGATCAATTTAAAAAAATTCTTGGCAAAGTTTTTGAACTTTTTAAAAACGATCAATATAAGATATGATAATTAGTGTCATTGTGGATCTTATATCACCATTCTAACTTTAAATTCTCAAATATGCATTGACTATTTTCATTCACTACAATCTACGATGAATCGATCGGCGTAGAAGCAATATATGTGACAATTGCAGCTTATAAATTCTACCATCCACGACATGAGGTAATGACAAAAGTAACATATTTCTATTCGATATATGTTCACAACAGTATAAAAGATATAGTAGATTGAGATGGCATTTTTTGCACAATTGCCATCGAGCAATGATTTTGAGCTTAATAATGAGTGTAATGTATATCTCATGACTCACATGATGAGTAGAAGTTAGATGTCGTTACAATATTGATTATTTTTATTTTGTACTCTACGTCTTGAGACAAGTTTTTTATTTTATATTATATCTTATTTTACTTTTGAAATTAGGCTTAACCCGTGCTAGTACTATTTTTCTTCATTATAATTATTTAAAATTGTAGTGAATATTTTTTTTATTAATAAATTTAAATAATATTATCAAATAACATTTAATCATTTTGAGAGGAAAAATAGCATAACTTGAATTACTGTTCAATTTCATGTTAAGAGGATGCGAACCATGCTTTCAAGCTTTAAGTTACATAAAAAAAATTATCCTAATACTAACAAAATTATCGTATTACCAAAATAAATACTTAATTATTTTTAATTTGATATAGAAATTATTTATTATAAAATTAACTTTTACTTATAATTTAACTTTTTTTTAAGTTTAGGCAAACGTGGAAAATGATCTGGATGTTGCTTGCATGGACTGGCATTGGATGGGAAAGTGCAGGGGGGGGCTTCGTGTTTTTGTGCTGTTCGGGTTTGTTTAGAGACTTTTATAAAACGCGTTTTAGGGTTCTACAGTTGTCAAGTGGGGTTGGCTTGCCTGCTGTTCTGCAGTTATATTGATGTCGACATTGGAAACTAATCATGCGTTGTCTTGTCGATCTATATCTCAATTATTGTTGTTAAACCAAAATCGTTAGATATCTCTAATTCACCCTAGGATTACTGGTGCCAGTCAGGGTCAAGCAAGTCGGGTCTGTCCATCTTCAATAAAGTCCAATAATGATTCACATTATAAAAAGGTCTGTGCTACAGTAGGTTGCTTGCCGGATCAACTCAATCCACGAAAATTGAAAACGAATTCAAGATCTAAGTCATGTGGGTCGCGGTTCGACTTAGTTCGATCCGTACAAATAAAAAATTAATTTTTTTAAAATTACTACAAAAAATTACTAACTTATTTTATTTCAAAACAAATATTTACATTTATAGTAAAAAATGTGTTAAATTTCAACACACTTGCACACTTTTTTTTTCTTTTTTCTTTTTTAAATTTTATAACCGCATGCCCGCAAATTGTAGGCATTCGACTTTTTTATTTTGTAAAAGCAAAGACATTGAATGACATGTCGAAGAAGGCGCGGATTAAACGAGCCAGCGGTTAATCACGGCTGCTTGATATTGAACTAGTCCAAACAGTAAATCGCCCGCTTGATTCACGGGTCGGGCGGGTGATATTTGCCTCCATGGGTGGGATCGATGCGGGATTGGCTGACCCATCCATCTTGACACCTCTAGATTACATTTATAAGTGTATCATGACACATGACCCCTAATTACTTAAAATATTTCTAATTCTGTCTTTTATTTTGAATGTCCAACTAATATGACAATGAGGTGGAAGGGACAAAATTCATGTAGCAGCATTTATTGTAGAAGCCTTCCAACAGACCATCAAGTTTTAGACATCTTGTTAAACGGTATTCCACCCTTTTTTTCACTAAAATGTGTTTATGTCTCTCATCTATTTTTTTCTTTTCTTTCCTCCTTCCACGTCACCCCAAATTGCTTAAAGCATCTCCAATGCTGCCTTGTATTTTGAATATCCAGCTGATGTGGCGATAAGGGAAAGGAGACAAAACTCATGTGGTAGTATTTATTATAGAAGATCATCCAACATGCCGTCAAGTTTTAGACATCCTATTAGACGGCATTCCACCCATTTTTTTCATTAAATTAAAGCATCTCCAATACTAAACAACTTCTAAAAAATCTATATGTCAAGATAGAGAAAATAAATGAGAAGATAGATGGAGAGTGAAAGGAATAAAGATAATAGAAAAATATATGAGAGAGATATATACAATTTAATAAAAAAATATGTTGAAAGCTGTCTAATATGATGTTTAAAACTGGACGATTTTCTACAATAAATATTGCCGAATGAGTTTTGTCCTCTACAAATGTGGCGTTCAAAATAGAATGTAGTAATCTGGAGATGCTTGTTGGTGGATTTATGTGAAAAGTGACTCCAAAGCAAGAACAGAAAAGGATGAAATGAGAGTCGAGGCAAATGTTAAACACTTTGTCCTTAAGTCAAATTTGTCCCGCAATGGTACCTACGGCATATGGCAATTGACTCCCAAGATCTAACGATCGCCGCTTGTGTTTGTAGCACTTCTAAACACAAGCACAATGAACTGTAAATGGTCTTTGTACTCCAAAGATGGAAATGAAATGAAAACCGAAATTTAAGCAACAAATGCAAGAAATTTTTGATTCAGAGTGAAGAAATATAAGTGGATAGTTATGCAAATGTTTTCTGTATCAATTCTCTGTTAATGGACGTTTAGAAGGTCCTATATAACGTTGATGAGCAGTTGAACACGAAATGATGTGGAGTCAAATCGTGCAACACTTCAAAAAGACATGTCCATTCGCGCGTAAACATATGCGATCGCATGGTTTTACCATGCTGCGATCGCATGGTGCATTTTTAAAAACAGAACTTGATCCAGTTTAACCATGCGATCGCAAAGCTTTGTATCCTGCGATCGCATGGAAGGACCCAAAAATATTTTGCTTAAAATTTAGGCAGGTTGCGATCGCATGGTCAAAACTTGACCCAAAATTGTCCTTTTCCATAATTTCTCATTCATTCGATATTAGTTTCAAAATATCAAAAATACCCTTAAACACATACAGAAAAATATGAATTATCTTTCTGGGGCGTTGCCCCCGAGCCCCCACGAGGGGCGCTGTCTCCTTGACCCCCGCGATCTGACCGGGCAGGTCGAACCTCGCGACCTGACCGAGTAGGTCGATCTCCGTTTCGACACTCTAAAACGGCGAAGTGGCAAACTAATTTACCTAAACGAATTGAGTCGAGTCTTGTATATTTTGGTCAAGTTGACACGAAGTCACTTTAGTTGTTTTTAACACTTAGTTAATTTCTCGACATAATTAAACTAATTTCCAACATTGCCCCACATGAATGGGAATTCATTGATACGCAAAACACGATGCAAATGAAATGCAATGAAATGCAGACTCTAACAAATGGAGTACAAGCGACAAGTCATAGCATCAAGATAGGTAGCTTGTGGCTTTGAACCTTCTTTAGTTGAATACAATCGGATTTACTAGGCTAGTTGGTGAATACGATATTTTTGAACCATCCAGCCGTTTGTGTAAACCCAAACAATTGTACCAACACCATAACTTATCTAACCAATACGATTCTGATGGTTGTATCCATTTTGGCCCTGGACAACTCTTGGTTTCATAAGTGCTCTAAGAGAATTAAACCTCGAATTCTTGTAGAAGCGACTCCACTTCACACTTATATAGGTGATCTCTTACCTTTCTATTTCAAGGTTTTGAATTATTAAAAGTATATATGTATACTTATCCTTATACATATTTGACATAGCACTTCAAAAGTTAGGAATGGGAATAAGAGCTTTATTCCGAATCTTTTATAACTTAGTTGTCCCATTGAACCAAGATTTTGGAATCTCCAATCTACAAGGTTGGGTTCCCGTTATAGTAATTCTATTCAATAGACTTTAGATCCATTCCCCTCGAAAGATGGTATACTTGGTCTCTTGCAAGTCCTTTCGTCAAAGGATCGGTCAAGTTCTCTTTTGACTTCACATAGTTAATAGAGATTATACCATTCGATATTAACTGTTTAATAGTATTATGTCTCCGACGGATATGTCAAGACTTACCATTATACATCTTGTTTTGTGCCATTGCTATTGCCAACTGATTATCGCAATGTATGTTAATTGCAGAAACTGGCTTTTCCCAACATGAAATTTCCTCAAGGAAATTACGAAGCCATTCTGCTTATTCTCTGGCTTTGTCTAAAGCAATAAACTCAGATTCCATTGTGGATCGAGCTATACATGTTTGCTTAGGCGATTTCGGGGACACGGCTCCACCTCCAATGGTAAATACATAACCACTTGTGGATTTTGAATCCTTAATGTCGGATATCCAATTTGCATCGGTATATCCTTCTAATACCACGGGATATCTTGAGTAGTGTAATCCATATTCAACCGTGTGTCTTAAGTATCTAAGAACTCGGTTTAATGCCTTCTAATATTCAACACATGGATTACTAGTGAATCTACTCAACTTGTTGACTATGTATGCTATATCCGGTCTTGTGTAGTTTGTAATGTACATCAAACTGCCTATGACACGTGAATATTCCAATTGAGATACAGACTCACCAGTATTCTTGGCTAAGTGTATCCCTAAGTCAACTGGTGACTTAACTGGTTTATCGTCATACGGCTTAAACTTTTTAAGTATAGTCTCAACATAATGTGATTGAGATAATGACAAACCATCGGATGTCTTAGAGATTTTAATCCCTAATATTACATCCGCCACTCCCATATCCTTCATGTCAAAATGTTTTGTTAACATTTTCTTAGTCGATGAAATGACTTTTGAGTTATTTCCCATAATTAACATATCGTCAACGTATAGGCATACGATCACATATTCGTCGGGTGTGTTTTTAATGTAGACACACTTGTCACATTCATTGATTTTGAAACCATTTGACAACATAGTTTTATCAAACTTTTCATGCCATTGCTTCGGTGCTTGTTTTAATCCATACAAGGATTTTACAAGTTTACACACCTTATTTTCATCCCGGTGCAACAAACCCTTCGGATTGTTCCATATAGATTTCTTCTTCTAATTCACCATTTAGAAACGCAGTTTTAACATCTATTTGATGTATTTCAAGATTATGCAATGCTGCGATTGCAATCAAGACACGTATAGACGTGATTCTTGTCACAGGTGAATAAGTATCAAAGAAATCGAATCCTTCCTTTTGTCTATACCCTTTGGCTACTAATCTAGCCTTTGTATTTATCTATTGATCCATCCGATTTCAATTTCTTTTTGAATATCCATTTGCAGCCTAAAGCTTTGTTTTTCGGAGGGAGTTCAACCAATTCCCAAGTATGGTTACTCATGATGGATTCGATTTCGTTACGTACAACTTCTTTCCAAAAAGGAGCTTCGGGAGTGGACATTGCTTCATCAAATGTCCTTGGATCATTTTCAAGTAAATTGGTTACGAATTCTGGACCGAATGTCTTAAGAATTCGTTACCTTTTACTACGTCTTGGTTCTTCATTTATTTGAAAATTGTTGTCTTTTCCATGTAAGTTATCATAAGTTCGTTTAATTGAACTTACTTCCTTTTCTTTACGAAGAAATTTATCTTCAAAGAAGACCGCATTTCTTGATTCAATAATCGTGCATTCATGTACATCAAGTACTTTAGATTTATGAACCAAGAATCGATATGCACTACTATTGATTGCATATCCAATAAAGACATAATCAATTGTTTTTGGTCCAATCTTAACTTGTGTAGGTTTGGGTATTTGTACTTTTGATAAGCACTCCCACACTTTGAGATATTTGTACGAAAGTTTTCGACCTTTCCATAACTCGTAAGGTGATTCAACCTTATTCTTGTGTGGTATCTTATTTAGGATATGATTTGCAGAAAGTATGGCTTCCCCCCACAAGTTTTGAGGTAAGCCCGAACTTATTAGCATTGCATTCATCATTTCCTTTAGTGTTCGATTCTTACGTTCAGCAATCCCATTTGATTGAAGTGAATATGGTGCAGTAGTTTGATGAATGATTCCAAATTCTGCACAAAATTCCTCAAATGGTGCAATGTATTCTCCACATCTATCACTACGAATCATTTTTATTCGTTTTCCAAGTTGATTTTCAACTTCGATTTTGTAGTGTTTGAACACTTCCAAAGCTTCATCTTTGCTTTTCAACAAGTATACGTAGCAGTACCTTGTACAATCATTTATGAACGTGATGAAATACTTTTTAACACCTCTTGTTTGTACGAACTTTAAATCACACACATCCGTGTGAATTAGTTCTAAAGGTGTTGTAGTTCGTTCAACCGAATGAAAATGTGCTTTGGCCGCTTTTACCTCTACACATGTTTTGCATTTTCCATTATTAAAATGCATATTCGGAAGTAAACTTAAATTCATTAACTTGAGTATTGAATTAAAGTTTGCATGTCCTAATCGATGGTGCCATATATTAGATGACTCAAGAATATAAACGGAAGATGACGTTTTATTCATAACTTTCGGTACAACAGTTAGGACATTTATTTTGAATAGTCCATCTTTTACATAGCATTTGCCAACATACATATTATTCTTGGTAAGTACAAACTTATCCGAAACAAAGACTAACTTGAAACTATTTTTGCTTAACAAAGAACTTGACATAAGGTTCTTGCGAATATCCGATACGTGAAGAACATTGTTGAGGCTAAGTTCCTTTCTCGATGTCATCTTCAATATCACTTTGCCTTGTCCTTCCACTTTGGATGATGAGGAGTTCTCCATAAACAGTTTTCTTCCTCGGTTGGAATGTAGGATGTGAACATATCCTTATCAACACATATGTGACGGGTTGCACCTTATCAACCCACCATTCCATGGGATTTTCAACATTGTTGCATTACGAAAAACAACCGCCGATAAGTTCATATCGGATATGCCATTTGATATGGAATCGATTCGGCTATGTTCATGGGCTTGCTTCTTTGGTTTTGCGACAATCAACGAAGTGATGTCCGACCTTTCCACAATTACATCAGTTGCCCTTGAACTTCTTTGCATTCTTCTTAGAAGGTTCAACTGAATGCTTCCTCTTCTTTCCTTTGTTGTTGTGGATTCCACCACATTAGCCTTTGATTGTGGTATGCTATTTCCAACACGCCTGTCCGAACTTCGATTGTCTTCTTCAATCCTTAATCGGACCATAAGCTCTTCAATATTCATCTCCTTGCGTTTATGCTTGAGATAGTTCTTGAAGTTCCTCCACATGGGTGGAAGTTTTTCGATGATTGCAGCCACTTGAATGACTCACTTAGAGACATATTCTCCGTGTGAATGTCATGAAGTATAATCTGCAATTCTTGCACTTGACTGATAACCGTATTTGAATCTACCATCTTGTAGTCCAAAAACCTTCCCACGATGAATTTCTTTGTTCCCGCTTCTTCAGTCTTGTATTTCCTTTCCAAAGAATCCCATAAGTCCTTTGTTGATTGCTTGGAACAATACACGTTGTACAAAGTGTTGTCCAAGCATTCAAAATGTAATTCTTACACAAGAAATCTGAATGTTTCCAAGCATCCAAAGCAATTAATGATGCCTGATTGTTTTCTCCTTCTAGTATGGCGGGAGGATCCTCATTCAAGAATTTTGCAAAGTTGAGGGTTGTGAGATAGAAAAGCATTTTCGATGCCATATCTTGAACTCAACCCCAATGAACTTCTCTGGTTTTTCCCATGTGAAGCGGAGTTTGAATGTACGGTAGTAGTAGTAGCTTCTAACCGGATGAATCACACCGGTAGGAATACTTCCTTTAGAAGTTTCGCATTCTAAGTATCATTCGAATTGGTATCCATATTACCAATTGTATTCATTTCTTTACGTAAAGCGGAAGATCAATCAAACCAATACTTTTGACTTACCACAAAAATACCGCAAAAACAAATTAACTTAAGATTGTTGGCGGATTTCTATGAAAAGTGACTCCAAAGCAAGAACACCGAAAAAGGATGAAATGAGAGTCGAGGTAAGTGTTGAACACTTTGTCCTTAAGTTAATTTTGTCTCGCAATGGTGCCTACAGCATATGGCAATTGACTCCCAAGATACAACGACTACTGCTTGTGTTTGTAGCACTTCCAAACACAAGCCCAATGAACCAGAAATGGTCTTTGTACTCCAAAGATGGAAATGAAATGAAAAACCAGAAATTCAAGCAACAAATGCAAGAATTTTTTTTTCAAGAGTGAAGAAATATGAGTGGATCGTTATGCAAATGTTTTCTGTATCAATTCTCTGTTAATGGACGTCCAGAAGGTCCTATATAACGTTGATGAACAATTGAACACGAAATGGTGTGGAGCTAAATCGTGCAACACTTCAAAAGGACATGTCTGTTCGCGCGTAAACCTATGCGATCGCATGGTGCATTTTTGAAAATAGAACTTGATCAAGTTTAACCATGCGATCGCAAGGCTTTGTATCATGCGATCGCATGGAAGGACCCAAAAACGTTCTGCTTAAAATTTAGGCAGGTTGCGATTGCATGGTCAAAACTTGACCCAAAATTGTTCTTTTTCGTAATTTCTCATTCATTCGATATTGGTTTCGAGATGCCAAAAATATCCTTAAACACATACAGAGAAATCTGAATTCTCTTTCCGGGAGCGTTGCCCCCGAGCCCCCACGAGAGGCGATGTCCCCTCGACCCCCGCGACCTGATCCCGTTTCGACGCCCGGCGGTAAGTGGCAAACTAATTTGCCTAAATGAATTGGGTCGGGTCTTGTATATTTTGGCCAAGTTGACACGAAGTCACTTTAGTTGTTTTTAACACTTAGTTAATTTCTCGACATATTTAAACCAATTTCCAACAATGCTTTTATGTGGCAAGTAAAAAGTAGTAGAAGATGTCTAGCACATCATCCACATTTGGACGGTGTGCTAGATATCCTCAATTTATTTAATATATATTGAAATGTGTGCTAAGCCTCTTTTATTTAAATTTTAAAATAATTTATCTCCATCGAAATGTATGTAAATAATTTTTTATTTATCTATCAATATCTCTTGTACATACGTACTACAATTTTTTCAATTCACAACTCTATTGGAGATGCTATTATTTTCTTCTTCATTTTATTTGCCACATATATAACAATTTACATTGTAGATGATCATGGTAAGGAAAAAAGTGGAGGATGTCTAGCATACCGTCCACATTTGGATGGTGTGCTATACATTTTCTATTTATTTTTTATAATTAATGTCTATCGGAATGTGTGCTAAGCCTATTTTATTTAATTTTTTACCATTTATCTCTATCGAAATGTATGTTAATCATCATTTATTTAGGTTTTTATAATTTATCTACCACTATCTCTTGTACATGTGAATCATAATTTTTCCAACCCACAACTCCATTAGAGATTCTCTGTCTCTATTTTATTTGCCACGTATGCATCAATCAACATTGTTACATTGGAGATACTCTTAGTGTTCTTTAAACTATTGTATTACTTTATGGCACAATAAAATAAGTGCTTATTTGATTACACTTTTAAATATTTATAAACTGTGGATATTATAGAAATATATAGATAATAAATGAATAGTAAATTATGAATTTTATCCATAATGTATTGATAAAAAATACGTTTGACCTTATTAAAAAGAGTTAAATTTGCCTAACACGCTATAAGTACCTTTTGAAATATTCTAGAGAAAATGATACATTGATACAATCTCATATTGGTGAAGATATTTATTAAGGGGGTGTTAAATACGCCAACAAATAATAATCATAATCCAGGTGATAACTATATTTAATCTACTGTTTCTTCAAGAGATGCTTTTCAAGTAATGGTAACTAAATGTAGCAAAATAGCCGACTCGGCAGGCTTGCTCAGATATCTGAATTTCCAGCCTCGCCAGCTTAATAAAAAATCGGTTATATTTGGCTTGGTAAGATTAATCCGCCGGACTAATCCAAACAAAATATTGGCTTAAGTCCCATCTCCACCCCTTTATGCTTGTCGAAAATCCGCTACAATGGAAGGGAGGGGGGGATTTCTTCCCATTGGTCTCTGGCATAGTTGCCGAAAACCAGGGGAAACCAGGGGAGAGAATTTCCCTTGGTTGGTCGCGAAATCAGAGAGAAAATTTATTGAGTCGACAACCAAGGGGAGTCAGTTGTTTTGAAAATATATAAAAAAATGAAAAAAAAAAAATTTAAGTTGGACTTACCCAAAGATTTACTAGCTAGTGTAAAATCAGGCTAAGACCAGCCCAACTCAGTTTCTTGTGTGGCTTGTGCCTTTTCGAGTCCGATGGACCGATCCATTTGCCATCTCCAATTGTAATTACTTTCTATAAAATGAAATACACACACACACACACACACACACACACTAATTCTAAGATGCCCTAAAAAGAGAAACAATTTTGGACTATTTTACCCTCATTTATTACAACTTTAGACTATTTTACCCTCATACATTAAATTAAAAATCCAAAACCCTTTCATCTCCCCACTATTAATGAACAAAATAAGTTGTTTGGGACCTTTGGACAATTTATCTTCAGTTTTTTCCACTGCGGAATACAAATGATCATATGATGATTCCAAAAACTTTTCATTTTCCAACATTATTGAACAAAATAAGGAGTTGTTTGGGACTTTTGGACAATTTATCTTTAGTTTTTTTTAACTGCAGCATACAAAGAGTCATATGATGATTATGTTCTCAACTTTTTGTTATCGAATTATTATCTTCAACTTTCATTAATTAGCACATTTCATCATTAATGATGATTTATGTCGAGATATTTTGTTTACGTGCTTTGAAATGAGGAAAAATATATTATCGTACTTTTGTATCTATTGTTTTTTAAAAATATGACAGACAAATAAGTATTTTTACGAATTTTCAACAAATATTTTAGATTGAAACCGTTATCAAACATAAGACGAGCTAATTAATAAAAATTCGAAGATAAAAATATGATTAAAAAGTTTGGGACATGAGTACTATAATGTTCATAGACTAAGAATGTTAAATGCAATTAAAATATGGTGCAAAAAATAAAAAATTGTTGTGTGAATATAATTATCATTCTTAAATATGTATTTACGATCATAAAAATAGAACTATTTTATCCTCATATATTACATTTTTTGGATTATTTTACTTTCCATATCTAATCTATACTACATCTAAAAAGTTCTAAAATGGAGAAACTTTTTAAAACTATTTTATCCTTACAAAAATTTTAAAATTCTATATTCACTCTTAGTATTCTTAATTAATGTATAATTATTTTTTGTATTTTATTTATTACTATTTTATTATTCATCATTATTGTTAATTAAATTTTCAACAAAATTAAATTAAATATGAAGGTAAAAAAATGATCTTAAATATTATTTTATTTTTGCATTATGTAGATAAAAGGAATGAGAAATTAGTTTCAACAAAAAAAAAAAAAGAAAAAAGTTGTAACTTTGTTTATTACCACATTAAAATTCAAATCATGGTTGTCAAAACTGTAATGGATAAAAAAAGATTATTTTTAATACATTAGATTACAATGATTATGAGCATGTTTGGTTTTTTTTTTAAATTTTTTTTTCTCAAACTCATTTTCAACAACATATTTTGTGGGACATACAACTTTTATCAATTTTTCAACCATGCATTTTACTAATTTTTTTTTCAAAATCTTTAAACCCCACCAAACATATACTATAGTTTAGAACTAATATGTGAAACTTTTTTTATTTTTAATTTAATTTAATTTTATTGATATATATAGAATGTTGTTGTCATCTTACTTATGTCCCTCAACAATATTCTCAGAACATAAGCAAGTATTGACACTTCTTTAATTTTTATTTCTTACTTACATTTATGACGTTTTCATTTACGTCGCCAAATCATACACGTCTAATAAAAAGAGAACATACACAAAGAATATTACTCACAAGAAATTACTACTCTAACAAATGTACAATATTATGTAGTCAATCATTACATTCTCTCACAATAAAATTAGTAATTATTAATTTTATTATTTGTAAAATGCAGTCTAGAAAATCATTAATTCCATAAGATTTGATATTAAGAGTTCGTCAATCATCAAAGTTTAAATTACCAAATGGTTTTCACAGGGTTCAAATTATTGTTGATATTATCATCATATAAAACTCATATCTGATTGTAATTGTACTTACATGAATACAATTATATTTTAATATTTATTTATTACTCTTTTATTTTTTATTATTATCATACATTAAATTTTTAACAATTTATTAAATGTATTAAAATTTGTATACACTTAATATGGCTTTTTTGCACAAATGGTCCCAGACTTTTGCACTTATTGCGGGTTGAGGACCTATCGTTTCATTTTTGGCAGTTTAGCCCATATTTTAAATGTTTTTGGCAGCAATGTTCCTTTTCATCAATTTCCGTCCAATTCTCCATGAAAGTTGACGTTGGAAAATTTTGGATTTAAAAAGTAAAGGAAAATTTGCAGCAAAAGTCCCTAATCTTTCAAAAAGTGTCGAAAAGTCCCATAACCTTCTAATCCTAACACATGTGACTCCAAACTTTTTTGACAATTTTACCCTCAACTTAAATAAATTAAAAATAACTCCTATATATTTTTAAAAATACAAATAAGTCCTAAATCTTTTTATTTTATTTTTTTTACAGATTTATACTTAAAATAATAAAAAATGTGTCATCAAGTCTCAAAATTTTTAATTTTATTCACTAAAATGACATTTAAAATGTGTTTGATTAAAATCATATTTTTTTGGTAAAAGTTGTTGAAATGTGTGGTTAAAAAGTTGTGGACCATAAAATGTATGGTTAAAATTAATTGTTGACTTTAATTTTACTTTTTAAATAAAATCAAAATTGAAAACAAACGAGCTTTTAGAGTCTCTACAGATTTTATCCAGTGATCCGTTAATTAACAAAAAATTATACCATGATCAAATTTGACCAATTAAAATTTTTAATACCAATTACTAAATAATAATAATAAAAAATAGGTTCTTCCCATTTCCACCCCACCCCACCCCACCCCACCCCACCCCACCCTTCGCCAAAGACGGTGAAAATTTTTCCCCTTGTTCACGACACCGACAACCGGTCTGGGTGCGATCTCCGGATGCTGAGGTTCGTTTTCCCCATGTTTCAGTGAAACTGGGGAGAAAAAATCTCCGGGTTTCGTGAAAACTAGAACTAGCGAGACCAGTGGAGATTTTATCTCCCTGGTTTCATTGGGAGATTTTTCCTCCCATGACTGCGGGGAGAAATCCTCTCGATTTCTACTTCTAAACAAGCAATCGCCTCGACCGCACACTTGAATATCACTAATTGACACTTTCATTAGACACCACATTTGTAATCTTCTCTCGCGAAATTGACAACAAGTGGATGCACACATAATCGAGCATCTAATAGAGGTCGAAGACACCGTTTGAAAACCCTAACACCACCATATCAAGCCTCATATGATAATCCTATACAATTAATTTCGCCGGTGCTTGCATGGAAAAAATCATTTTTCAACAATTCCCATTTCATTTTATGCAATAAAACCCTTCTTCTTTATCGAAATTATCATCTTTGTCATCATAATCCTTCCTTTTCACCCCACTCCCTCTCGGAACCATGGGAGAATGTTCTCCCCATGTTTGCTGCATCAAGACAGACACATGCACGACCAAGACTGCAAGACCCAGAATAAGGAAAAAATTTCCCCCTGTTTGGGGTGGGGTGGGGTGGGGTGGGGATAAACCTATTTTTTAATTATTATTTAGTAGTAATTGGTATAAAAATAAATTAAAATTTTAAATTGGTCAAATTTTGATCATGGTATATTTTTTGTTCATTAATGACCATTTGGACAAAATCAGTAAAGACTCTAAGAGGCGTTTGCTTTCAATTTTGATTTTGCTAAAAAGCTAAAGTCAAAATCAACAATTAATTTTAACCACACATTTTATGGTCCCACAACTTTTCAACCACACATTTCAACAACTTTTACCAAAAAATCTGATTTTAATCAAACACATTTTAAATGTCATTTTGGTGAATAAAATTAAAAATTTTGGGACTTGATGACACATTTTTTATTATTTTAAGTGTAAATCTGTAAAAAAAAAATAAAAAGATTTAGGACTTATTTGTATTTTTAAAAAGGTTTAGGAGTTATTTTTAATTTATTTAAGTTGAAGGTAAAATTGTCAAAAATGTTTGAGTTCATATGTGTTAGGATTAGACGGTTATGGGACTTTTCGACACTTTTTGAAAGATTAGTGACTTTTGCTGTAAATTTTTCTTTACTTTTTAAATCCAAAATTTTCCAACGTCAAATTTCACGGAGAATTGGACGGAAATTGATGAAAAGGACCATTGCTGCCAAAAACATTTGAAATAGGGGCTAAACTGCAAAAAATGAAACGATAGATCCTCAACCCGCAATAAGTGCAAAAGTCAGGGACCATTTGTGCAAAAAAGCCTATTTAATATATTAAAGTAAATATGAAGGTGAAAAGATGATCTCAAATTTTTATTTATTTATTTATTTTTGCATTACGTAGATAAAAGAAATGAGAAATTGATTTAAAAAAATGAATGGAGTAACTTTTTATTACCGCATTAAAATTCAAATCTTGATTGTTAAAAAGCGAAATGGGGATGAAAACATCGCTTTTAATACATTGGATAAGAGTGATTATACTCCACAACTAACATTTGAAACTTTGTTAATTTTTTTAATTTTTAATTATATATATATATATATATATATATATATATATATATATAGAGAGAGAGAGAGAGAGAGAGAGAGAGAGAGAACGTGAACACTTCTTTAGATTTTGTTTCTTATTTACGTTTTTTTTGTTTTTTTTATTTACATCGTCAAATCAAACGCACTTAACAAAGAGAGAATATATACAAAGAATATTGTTTACAAAAAGTACTACTCCAACAAATGTACAATATTATAAAATCAATTATTACATTTTTTCACAATAAAATTAATAATTATTATTTATTCCCGTAAAATACAACCCTAAAGATCTCTATTAATACATCATTAATTTCATATTATTTGATATCAATAGTTCGCCAATCTTCAAAGTTCAAATCACCAAAAACTCTTCATTGGGTTCAAGTTACTATTCGTATTATCACTATATAAAACTCATCTTTGATTGCAATTGTACTTCTATGAATATAAATAAAATATCAACATCGAAATACAATACAACATGTCATTAATAATCGTACTTTTTATCTTTATTATGATTGCTACTTTAATATTTTAATTATTAACAATTAAAAAATAAAAATTTTAAAAATATAAAAATTGACAATATAATTACAAAAGTACGTGCAAACAACACGCATGCGTGTATAACTAGTATATACCAAACGTGGTGTGTGTATTGCAAAAGAAGGGACAAAAATGAGTTTGGTTTTGAGTATAAAGAAAAACAAATGACTTTATATGCATGAAAAAGAATTGAATTAAGAAAATAGAAATTGTCGGAAAAAGTTTCGTCGATATGTATTATATATTTAGCATATGTTTGGAGTCTTGAAATTATAATTTAAGTCTTATATTATAAGCGGTTGGTGAATGAATAATGGATAAAAAGTGGTTGTAAGTTGTGGGTCCCATGAAATGTGTGGATGAGAATTATGTTTACTAGTTTTACCAAATTTGAAATTATAATTTAAGCCATGCCAAACATATGCTTAATCACTTATTATCTTCTATATTATATATTTACTAGTTTTAAAGTTTTAAATAAATTTAATATCTTATACTTAATCAGGTAAACTTACTCAAATTAAAATTTTAAAATTTTATTATTAAACGAGATTATTAATCTATTAAACATTGTATTATGATGTTTTATTGTCAGAAGTGCAGATGACTGCAAGTGTTTTCCATTTAATTTTAATTTACATATTTGTCTTCTCATTATTTTATTGAAATATAAATTTTAAAAAAAAATTAAGCCAGAATAACCATTTTTGAATTAATAATAAGATCATGAAAATATAAATTTCAATTCGCAATAAAAACTTTTGAAAACGATATGTCACGTTTAATGGGAAATTGGTGCAAATGGTTTCTAATCTTTGTTTTTATTGTGCAAATGGTCCATAACCTTTATTTTTTAACGCAACCGTCCCTAGCCAATGTATTTAGTACGCAATTGATTCTTATTTGATTAAAAAAAAAACACTTAATTTTAGTTAAAAAAATTGCAATTGAATTTCTAACCTTTGTAAAATGTACAAATAAGTCACATATATTTATTAAACAATATTTAATTAGCATATTAAATATATCACTATATAGTCGTGTCAATTAAATTTTTTATAAGAGAAAAATATAAAATTATTGCACTTTAGGTACATGTGATTGTTATGTGAGGTGAAAAACTTGAATAAAAATTAAGTTAAAGAAATAATAAAATGACGTATATAATTTTATGACATTAAACCAATTTATTATGTTTTTTAATATAAAAATAATAACAAAAATAAATTTACACATTTTGTGTTCTTTATTTCTGAACGATGATAAAACGATAAATTAAATATAAAAAATACATTTTGAGTTCTAATATTTGTAATTAATAAACGAATAGCTAAATTAAATAATAATATTTAAGCATTAAGTTTGTGATAAAGTTATTTTTCTTTTTATGTTGTAATGATAAAATTAAAGTTTAAATTTTAATGATGACTTAACAATAAAAAAATAATTTTAGTTTAAATTTTAATGATGACTTAATAATAAAAAAATAATTTTAATTAATACTTTTGTTAATAATTATGAGCTTAAATTTTAGTTATTTTATAATAATTCGTAAAATATATAAAATAATTTAATATATTATCAATTTGTTAGTTTTTTTTTTAATTTTTCATAAAAAAAAAAGTATTAGATTCATTTGTAGTTTTTGCAAATGTTACAAATTCAATTGAAATTTTTTTTAAATAAAAATTAGGGTATATTTGTCTTTTTTATCAAATAAATATCAATTGTGCACTAAAATATATAGGTATGGAACAGTTATGCCAAAAAACATAGATTAGGACCATTTGCGCCAATTACCCCACGTGTAATAGTTGACAGGTTTCAAATTGCGTGACAACCGATCAAACAAAAAGGTTGCGGCCACGGGCCATCGGTTCCCGTCGATTCTCTCCGACCACAGCCCATTTCCTCCAAAACCGCCGCCAATTTTTTCTAATTTCCACAAATGTCGAGGTACCTATCGAGCCGGCGGGTCCAAATCGACTCTGCTGGCTACGACGATGACAATGACCGCACCTCCAAAACCCTAGATAACGACGACGCTGATGGAAGTGGTAGCATGAATCTGCGGCCGTCAAATAGCAACGTGACGGAGGATCAAGAGCCGTTTATGGGAGTCAAAGTCAGGAGAAAAGCCTCTCGCATTCGAGATTATTTGGGTGATTATATAGATGTGCCTTCCAGACCCTACCTCATGAAAATTCTCGAAAAACAAGGTGCTGTTTTGAATATTTTTAAAGTTGTTAAAATAGATTAATGGTTTCGGTGACGTGGATACTTGATTTGATTTGATATTAATTGGTTATGATTTTAAGGGAAACGAGATGATTGTTCAGAAGTTTATAGATTTTAATTTTGTCAATATTATGTTATTTGGAGTATAGGATTTGGTATTGTTTGGGGCTTCTTCACTCGTTTTAAGAATTTTAGTATCAGCTGAAATGCTATGATCTGAGCTTTAGGAGTTAAAACGCTATAAAATTACTTTTTTTTTTTAAACCGCAGTTTTCACCAAATATTAAAACGTTAAGCAAAAGAGAGAAAAATGAACATTGCTACTTTTATGAAAAGAGGGACAGCATTGAAATAACTTGAAATGGTGATGCTCCTGTGAAAGAAATGGGGAAGCTTTAGGTTGGAAATTATCTTTTACAAATGGAGAAGACAATCACGGTTGTCAAGTTTGAATATTTATGTAGTCATTTGGCTGAAAATTATGTCTTGCCTATAATCTTGTTGCCATAGTGGTATCTATTACAAGTTATTTTTCCTGTAATCGCTGATCTGGACTGTTATTTGTTACTAGTTCATTATTTCTCCTACCATGGTACAGGTGCTGAAAATAATATTCTCGTGACTATACGGATAAGAATCATGATGACAGATGTGTATACATGCTGTTGTCAGTCAAGTGAATGGTGCAGTTTAAGTCTAAATATTGTTTGGAGCTATACTTTCTGATTGCATACTGGGAAAGAATTTCGTTTGTATACACGATGATCCAGCCACAATGTCTCTTTATTTTCTTAATTATGTTGTAGATGTTTTTCAGTCTGCCTGCGTATTCTATCTACTAAATAGATTTTCCCATTCTTCTTTTTACAGGTGACAGAAAAGTTCTCTTTGCGGATAAAGTTTTAAAATTTACTAGCTCAGGGAAGATGAAACGCCGGATACTTCTAGTAACTGATTTTGCCATCTACATTGTGGACCCAGACACTGATGCTCTCAAACGAAGGATAGCCCTGGCAGCTGTTGAGAAGCTTTGTTTGAGTGAACTAAGTGACAATTTCTTTGCCATTATTATTCCTACTGAATATGATCTACTCATGGCTAGTACCCGAAAGACTGAAATTGTAACTGTCCTAGTAGATGCTACCAAGAGTGCATCAGACTATGAACTTGAGGTATCTCTGTCTAACAGGTAATCTGGATTCCTCTATCTTCCAATCTTACTATTTTGAAGTTTGACCTGTTCTTTTTCACATTTGCATATCATGGCCATACGGATTGTATAGTCTCTTGCACTGCCACTTCCAATGGGTTTTGAAGATATAAATAATTTGTTGTCCCATAAACTGACCTAGGGACATTCATGAACTCAATTTGATTATTCTTTCTTGCTAAGCACATGGACCATGAATTGCCTTCTAATGATTCATCAATCAGGTAGACGAATCATTTGAAAGAACTTTTCAAAGAATAAGCGATTCCCTTTCTCACTAGGACATACTCTGTGTTGATGGTTCCTTTGATCAAATGGTATAAAACCTTTCGGGATCATGACTTGTCCTATTGGTTTTAGTAGTTTCCATATTTTTTAAAGCATTTGGAGATTCCTATATAAATTTTCATCTTACGGTTCTGCATCTCCACTAATGAAAGAAATGCTTTTTCTTGAATACAAGATACTTGCTGCTTTCACTTCACATGCCCTGTTGCTTGTGACATGTTGTTGCTCTTTAGACTTGAGGAATAAATAAGAAAGAAAAAATCATCCTTCTTATTAGATAGGTAGATAATAATATTATACATGCTGTTGATTTACAACATTCTCATTACCTACATTGTGTCATTGCTAGAACGCTATATAGAATCATGTAATGGAAAATTTGTACTTCTTACAACATAGTGCCACTTATGTTGTTATCAATGATCATCATATTTAAGCTTCACTGTGTCTGTCTGTGTGTACGCATGTCCAAGACTAGAAATTTGTTTTAGTGTAGCCTGTGTAGGACATCACATTAAAATGCACCCCCATCAAAAAATGAAAAAGTAAAAAATGAAATTTAAATAGCTTTCATCTGTTTTTCTGCCATGATTTTGTTTAATTGCAGTCAATTCCATGTTTGCAGGTTCGAGTATCATGCAGGTGCCGAGGTAGCGAAGGAAATTCAATTTGAGGAAGTTGAAGGTTAAATTACATGTCTACAAGAAATTATGTATTTCATGCCTTCCACTTTTTTTGCCCATAAAGAGAAAATAAGATTTATAGGTTAGCTAAAGTCAAGAACGGAAAACTAGAGATCTCATTGTGTCAAGTGCATTAAGAAAAAGAACTTAAAGGTCTTGGTGGCTATGCTGTTTTGAGAGATCGTTGTGTAAGTAATGTTTAGGCCTATTAAGCAACGGCTTTTAGTTGTAAATGTTTGGAAATTTGACAATTAGTATCAATGGTAGCTGGTAAATGTTGGAGGAGGCAACCTGAAGTAAGATGGAATGAGGAAACTAGAAATGATTTTAGCTTTTCTGGTTTAGTTTGGAGATTAGAATAGACTGGAAGACCTTGTTGAGTTGAGTTGAGTATATCTCAGACTTTGATGCATTCATTTCTGCATTAAATTTATGATTGTGCAATATTTTTATTATTTCTTTATTTCTGTGTAGGTGGTGTCAAAACAAGAATTAAACGGAAATGAGTAGCTTGTTGGTCTGGTTGTTCATACCTAGTGGAGAGTAAGCTTGTCTATTGCTGCAGAATTGTGCCTTGCTGTTACAGGAGTTAGCTTATCTAATAGTATTGATTGGTTTTTGTTCCTACTGCCCTCGATTCTTATTCTGGTTTCTGCTAGGACACCAGAAACTATAGACCATGTGTGTAATCTTTATACGGTAAAAACAAATCTCTAATCATTGTACAATTTGTGATTATTGAGAAATTCTTTCCCCGTAAATGGTGAATTTGCTTGCTTTGAACTTTCCAAGATCAAGAATCCTTTAGTTCGATTAATGTGATGCTGAGTGCTTGTTTCTTGAAATTGGAAGTGCTTTCTCCATAGAGGTGTCAAACGGTATGGCGCAGCAGGGCTCGGCCCATATGGCACGACTTACGCTGGGTTGGGCCTTAGCTTTTTCTAAGTTTTTGTTGTTCTCTTATTATTCTGGAAAAAACAATAAATAGTGGGCCGCTGGCTTGGAGACTCAGGTCCGTTCCAACACGGTCCTGACTTGTGTTGAGCTGGAGCCAGCTAGTCTAGTGCGGTGTAAAGCAACACTTTCTATGTCATTTCATTTGTTCAGCTTGCTGGTTCTTTCAATATCACAAATGAAATGTATAGGAGCAGGGTGAACACCTTTGTATTAGGTGATGCCAATGAGTTAAACCCAGTTCCAAGATAGGATAAAGGTCGGGCGGTGGGAATCTTATGCCTTCTGTTCAGGCGCAACTGGTTCTGTAAAGGTACAGGAAAGACTCGGGTTGTGGTAGAAAACTATTAATTTGTGCTCTCATGTTGTTATGAGAGCTGGTCACACTCAAGATTGTGAATGAAAGTGTGTTTGAACAAATCATGTAGAATACAGGGAATCGGCTGTAGTTGAAGCGTTCACTTCATTCAATCTGTTTACAACCATTGTCTGTCCAGTTTTTTGTTGTGCACTATATTTAAACCCAAATGTTCACTTTCCAAGTATCTCAGCAGAAGAACTCAATAAATCTTGAAGATCAGATGCAAGAATGCAACCCTGCACGGTCACCTTTCTGTTGGAAACTTTTTTAAATGCATTAAATGAAAAAGAAAAGGAGGAAAAAAAAGAAGAAGCTCGAACCAAATTTTTATTGTGCTGCAGGCTGATGTTAGATGTGTTCTTCCTCGTCCTTTTGTGATGGCGCAAAGCTACTCTGATACTTGCAAGAGTGGTGGGACTCTCTCTCCAAACATATGAAGAAGTACTACCAGCGAGGAAATTAGCTTGATTGACCTACAATAATTGTTCAAAATCATTTCGTCCAAAGAAAATTTGGCTCCAGTTGGAGTTGATAAGACTTAACCTTGTCTAAACACATTTCAATGAAGACTCGGCTTCAACTGGAGTGATAGGCCTCGCCTGAGCACACCGCAATGAAAACTATCCAACTCCGGTTGGACATGATACTAAGCACACGACAAAAACTACTTAACTTTGATTGGCCGTGATAGGACTTAGCTTTGCTTAAGACTTAGCCTCACTCAAGCATGTGGAACAAAAGCCAACTTAAAAAAAAACCACTCAACCGAGTGCGAGTTCAATAAATTGATTAAGGTCAAAATTGTGTAACATCCCTCGATTTTTAATTTCACAAGTACGAAATGTAAACCAAAGGAAATGCAGGATTTTACTTATTCTCTTGGCCTGTCCACTTTGCCCAATATAAATGCCAATACTAGTAATTATTTGTATTTACTCGGCACTTGAAGTTCTCTAATATCAATTAGACACAAACTGCATAAATTCAGAGTACGACGGAAACTTGAAAAATACAAACATCTGATGAACCCATTCTTATCAAGAAATATACATTGTGACATATTCTAAAGGTTGACATACAATCTTTTCATGTAGAAACTTTCGCATCTTCAATCTTACAATTTAGATCACTCCAAATTCAAGTGAAAATAAAGTCTACATATTAGGTACATATAGCCCATTGAAACACTTTTGTTGGGAACTTCAAACGGTGTAGTGTTTCTGGATTTTTTCAATGTCGAGGCCTTTGTTTTTTATAATTGACTCGAGATGACCCTTGAGTGTGTGCAGCTCACGAAATCTGCAACGATAAAAGAAAGAATACAAGTTTAATTCGTACTGATCATATCAAAGGCACTAAAATAAAGGAATAAATAAATTCATACCTTGCAATTTCAGCTCTCCTTTGACCTCTTCCGTTATTTGAGACAGCTCGCTGTATCTTTTCTCGTTGAAACTACCAGTGGTTTCCGGTGGTTTAAGGCCATGTAGTGTTCTCTGAGCACTAGCCCATTGAGCTGCTCTCTCGTCCACAATGCCATAATCCTTCTTCTTGGTGGTGAAAGCAGTCTGATTCAAAGGAAAACAAAAAGGTACCAGAAATTGTTAAATAATAGGTAAAAGCGATTGATAAAAGCTGTAAGAGAAGAGATTAGGCTTTTGTGGAGAAAAATTACAAATATTCCCAAGCCTTTCCACTTATTTCTTCTATTTGCAAGCAATACTTTAGATCCACTCTGTTTCTCTGCTCCGACACTATTTGCAGCTAATATTGCCGAGTGAAACGGGGATTTAGTTGATGATCCAATAGATATTTTGTCAAGGGGAGAACTAAATGTGAAACTGTAATCTGAATCCAGAGAGCTGGTGCTTGGGCTCCTCGAATGGCTTAGTGCTATTTGCCGAAGCTGCTCTCTGCGTACCACGGCTTCCACCAACCTCTCCCAGTTGTCACGGGGCCGAATCATTTCTCAGAACAACTAGGAAAATTTCAAGAAAACTTGGGAATCATGGAAGTATACAAGATTTCAGCAGTTATATATTGCCGGAATCGAACAAATGCTCGACTCTAGAACTCTCCTTCAAGATTTATTTCTGAAATCAATATTTTGATATAATAAACTTTTGGATGTTTGAAATGGGCCGCAGTACTGAATAAAGAAAGCAATTTCATTGTAAACTGATCTACTTTTTTGACAATGTGCAATAAAGTTAATTTCCTCTATCCAAAGAATATGAGTATTTTATTAAAAGTTCTAGTTAAACAACTGAATTATTTTTGAGGCCTAATTTATTTTTCACGTCATTTTAAAGCTTCTTTTGTAAAAAAAAATCTATAATACATTTACTATATTTTTATAATTACTGAAATGCCACTGATACAAAAGACTCAAAAATCTTCAGTGTTGATCTCACTCTGTTAACGACATGAAGTTGTTAAATTGAAGAAACTCTACTCCTTCCAATTTCTCTACTGTAATCTTGGATTTCTTCATTTACGTGGGCGAAGAGAAAGATTTGCCGCCATTTGTTGTTGTCGCAAAGAGAATTACTTCTCACTCCATCCTGTTGTTGCTTAATTCGTCATAAGTAATATATTATCTTGCATTTCATACGTACATAACATTCTTTTGTGTCTGCTCAAATGGGTGTTGAGAAATGTTATTCATTTGAAATGGTAGAGTTGAGGAAGAAGCTACATTATTTGTACTTTATGGAATGTTTGAAACTATTGTGGAACGTTTTAAAATACTGCAGTCCTGTTGAATGACAGGATTCGTTTTAAACGACGATGGTTGTTATTAGGGATGACAATTTACCCCTCGCCCCGGACAATTGGATATTTGGGGTGTACTGCAGCGAGAAAAATTGCCCCCAAGGGGTTCTAGCGGAGTAGCCCCCACCGAACCCACCTCGAAATACTTTTTTTTTTTTTTTTTTTTAATTTTGTAAATAATGGTTATAAAAAAAAATAAATAAATGAGGCGACAAGCAGGCAAATACCGATTTAAAACTGGGGAGGCGGGTATGTATGGGGTCAAAATTCCCGACAGGCGAGGGCGAGGCGGGCGGGGGCGGGACGGACGGGAGGGCCACCCCGCCCTGACCCGCCCCGTTGCCATCCCTAGTTGTTATAAGATGACCATATGTTGTTTTAAACAACAAAACACATTTTGAACTACTATTGCAGTGTAGTTGAGGTTGTTTGAAATACAGTATTTGATTTTTTGAGAATCAATTTTTTCTTTAGATAAAGTATCAAAGTTTTAATGAATTGCAGGAATTGAGTCACCATTATGGATCGCTGTATTTTATTTTGGTGAGTTTGTTAGGGATGATCAAGGAAAGTGGAATTGAAAATGGGGTGATAGTCATGATGTGGATGGACTTGAAATTGTTACCGAGATTTCATATAAAGAGTTGTATGGTAAACTACTTGACACGTGCAATGTTGACTTTTCCTTGCATGAATTGGAGATGAGATTTCTTCTACCGGTGATCCAATGTTTGTGGAGCCAATTCAGATTACATTAGACTAACATGTGCATTGGTATGTAGGTCTCACTAAACAAAGGTCGACCTTGTCCCATTTGCGTAACTCGTGTGAGCAAAGGTCCAAAGACAGTTAATGATAAAACTCATGCGGTCGAACCGGGTGAAGGGTGAACTCGGCGTGAAATCGAAATGGAGACATTGTCATTCAATAATGTACAATCACAAGAGAATGACTATTGGCTAGACTTGGAGATACAATCACAAGGAATGACTATTGTCAATCAATAATGTACAATCACAAATGTGAACGTAATTTATTTGATTTATCGTTATGTCGAATGCAAATGTTGTGTTTATATTGTTTATCTTTATTTTGGACTGCAGATGTTGTGTTTTTTAGCTGCTTACTATCCCTTATGTGTGTAAAAAATAACATAACGACACTAGTCGTTTTAAACAACCATCGACGTTTAGTACATAACAAGTAGAGTTGTTTTGAACGACCCTAGATGTTTTTGGTAAAGTTAATGAACCAATGAATTGAACATGTTGTGAAACGTATACTGTTATTGAAAACAACCAACGACGTTTAGTATGTTAATATAGACGAACACAACAACTACAGTTGTTTTAAACAACCAATGACGTTTAATATAGAACGACTGAAGTTGTTTTAAATAACCATCGACGTTTAGTATAGAACGACTACGGTTGTTTTAAACGTCTATTGACGTTTTTTTTTAAAAAAACACTCTTCGATGATGTACAATTAATTGTACATTACTTCGATCGTCGAACTCGAACGTGTCGATCATATAGTTGTACATTATTTCGTTCGTCAAACTCAATCGTGTTGATCAATAAATTGTACATTACTTCGATCGTCGAACTTAATCGTGTCGATCAATCAATTGTACATTATTTCGATTGTCAAACTTGATCGTGTCAATCAATCAATTGTACATTACTTCGACCGTTGAACTCGATCGTGTCGATTATATAGTTGTACATTACTTCGATCGTATCAATTAATCAATTGTACATTACTTCGATCGTCGAACTCGATCATGTCGATCATATAGTTGTACATTACTTCGATTGTCGAACTCGATCGTGTCGATCAATCAATTATACATTACTTCGATCGTCGAACTCGATCGTGTCGATCATATAGTTGTATATTACTTAGATCGTTGAACTCGATCGTGTCAATCAATTAATTGTACATTACTTTGATCGTCGAGCTCGATCATGTCGATCAATCAATTATACATTACTTTGATTGTCGAACTCGATCGTGTCGATCATATAGTTGTACATTACTTCGATCGTGTCGATCAATCAATTGTACATTACTTCGATCGTCGAACTCGATCGTGTCGATCAATCAATTGTATATTACTTCTATACAACCTTAGATGTTTTTGAAAAATCCTAGACGTCGAAACATTTTTAGACGTTTTTGAAAAACCATATGTCTGTTTACGATGACATGTATAAAACGACACCGTCTCTAGACGTTTTTAAAAACTACCACTTTTATACTTATATTTACTTTACTGTATACCATACAATCACTCACTCACCGAACGACTTTTAAAAAGAGAGAGGAAAGTTCGTGATGTAAAATCTAGAGTGCTTGTTCGCACGACGTTAACTATACTATTGAAGTTCCACACCCTAACTCCCATTGTTAAGAAGAAGAGTCAGGTGATTGGATTGTCACAATGATTCCAAATCTCCACTATTAGGGTTGCTGTCAAATTAATTTCAAAATTAGGGATTATTTGTGTAGTTGTTTCAGAAAATAGGGTGTATTTGGTAAAGTTGATTTTGAAATTAGAGTTTTTTTAGGTAAAATTACAATGTCTCAATGTTTGAAAAGTTGTGGGTTCCAAACATTTGTTGACATTTCTATAAGTTTCATATGACATTAAGTAGCTGCTCAACTGCGATCATCTATTTTAATTTGCACTATTAATGTCTAACTTCAAAACTGTGTTGCAGAGGTTATTGTGGTGTTTACGTCATCAAATACATAGAATTTTTGAGCATCGGCAGACAAGCAGAGTTAGTTAACGAATTCCACATGTAGAAGTGGAGGAGAAAACTGGTTGTTTAAGATGTACATTTTAGGTTGATAGCATACAGTAGTTTATAAACGATGGCAGTAGTTTTAGAACAACAACAATAGTTCAAAAACATGTGTTGTTGTTTTAAAACTCCTCTCTGCATTTTAAAACATTAGTACTGTTTTAGACTTTCGTAAACTAACTTTGACTGATCCTTTTGTAAGTTTTATGTACTTATAAGATTACGACTTTTGTTGGTTAATTAATATTGTGTCTGGGATTCAATTTGTCAATGGAATTCTACAGAGTTTTCATTTTACGTTATATCTCATGTTCATTGTTATTACATAGTTTTCACTACGACCATAATTGTATGAAACTCTAATAAGAAATTGATGTTACTAATATCATTGAAAACCTGATTTTACATCCATTCAAACAAAGCTGTAAAACAAAATCAAAACTTCATCGATGCCAAAATATAAAAAAAAAAGTTAGTCTCCAAAGTTAGTCTCCAAAAAAGTTAGTCTCCAAAAAAAAGTTAGTCTCCAAAAAAAAAAAAACATAATTTCTTCAAAACAATACAAAAGAAAAACTGTAACAACCATTCTAATCAAACTTCACAAGCGACCAACATAAATCTTCTTCTCCCTCTCTGCTTACTCCCCATTTTCTGAACTCGATCGCTCAATCTTGTCCTCTAACTCATTAGTCTCCAAATAGCGAGAGTAGACTTCATTAAAATACTCATAAATGTGCAAAACATGTCAAGCAAAGCTTCTACTTTCTAATGTATAACAATATTTGGTGGGTCTTCCTAAACTTTCCACTAGCGTTCATGCTTGTCAAGAAAGACATCAAATATGTGCTCGTCTAACTGCATCTTAACTGTAGCTAATGAAATATGAGGGTTGAAGAAGAAAAGATCAAAATGATCCCTACCACCAATGGACACTCTTACTACATTGTCAATGTGGTTTCCATGTGCGAGAGATGGACGAATTGTGTGGCATTGAAATAATTCAGGTGCCTCCGTATAAGCAAATGGAACTGATGCTACCTGTGGTTGAATTGGTTGGAGAAGAGGTTCGTTACCTGCCATCAGTACGATAGAAGTAGACCACAAGAAAATATCAATAGTAGCAAGTAATAATAAAATAATTAGAAAACATGCATACCTTATAGTACATAATAGAGTAGACCAAGAGTCATTAACACAGCAGGAAGGAGAAAAGCCTCAATTCAGGGGTGATCAATCGAATTATTCTTTACCAAAATTTTTAACACAAAGGAGATGTGAAAAGCTTTAGTATCTCATTGGCCATTCGATTTATTTACCGTCATATGTTCAATTCGATTTATTTTCGTCATATGTTCAAATATTAAAAACGACGATCGTTGCTCCAAAACGACAACTTTCGTTCCAAAACGATAACTGTCGTTCCATGACGAATTGATGCAGTTTCACATATCGCTCGCACATCTTGGTTTTCCATAAACCATTCTTTCAACAGATATCCAAAGATCAAAGACAATTGCATATGGCTAACATTACCCATGAAGTTCCGACTTAAATCAGTGATAAACAGTAAAAAAAAAACTTTACATAGCTTCTGAAAAATTCAATAATAAATAAATAGTGTACATCAGCCATACAAATTAGTATCACATTCTTCTTTGCGCCTCGAAGATTTACAAGAATGTTGTCGAATTTAAACACCATTGCCATTGCCATTGCAATTTTTCTGCTTCTTTGAATGGACCTAACATCGTGAGAAAAGATAAACGTTAAGTGGATGGAGATGAAAGATGTGAATTAAAATCATGTTAAAAGTAGGGACCAAATGGAAAAACACAAACTAAACAATTCTTCCTTTTTTTCCCTCTTAATTCTGGTCAAAGGCCTCAAAAATATATTGACTCTTTTCAAAGGCTATTTGATGCGATTCCCACCAAAGAATATGATATATATGCTCTTTTGTTCATTATTAAACATTTTGTTTGATTGTGAAATTAATTCCTCTCATAAGGACAAAACTCGATTCCACTTTTAATATAAAAAATATAACCATTTTATTGGGAAATTAGTACAAATGGTCATTAATCTTTATTCTTAGTTTGAAAATAATTCCTAATATTTATTTTTTTTTTTAGCACAAAATATCTAATCTATGTATTTTAGTGCATAATTAGTCCTTATTTAATGACAATGATAGATATATCTTAGTTTTTTAAAGAGAAAATTACAATTGGATTTCTAACTTTTGCAAAAAGTGGAAATAGTCAGTCAATTAAATAATATTTAGTTTATCATATTAAATATATCACTATAGTCGTGTCAATTAAATTTTTTATAAGAAAACATTGTAAAATTATAGCGCTTTAAATATATGTAATTGCTATGTGATGTGAAAAATTTGAATAAAAATTAAGTTAAAAAGAAAAAAACAAAGTGATGTATATAATTTAGTTATTTTGAACCAATCTTATTCTATTTTTCTTAACATTAAAATATTAATAAAAATTAATTTACATATTATGTGTTCTTTATTTTTGAATGATAATAAAGTAATAAATTAAAATATGAAGAATACAATTGGAGCTCTAATATTTGTAGTTAATAAACGAATAGTTCAATTAAAATTAAATTATATAAAGGTACTTAAGCATCAAGTTTGTGACAAAATTATTTTTTTATGTTGTAACGATAAAATAAAAGTTTAAATTTTAAATAATATAATTATTTAATAATAAATAAATAATTTTATTTATGAGATTAAATTTTAATTATTTTAAAATTGTTTGTAAAATATACAAAACGATTTAGTATATTATCAATTTGGTCAATAAATTATTAATTTTAAAAAAAAAACTCGTTCATTTCTTTTAATTTTATATAAAAATATAGCAAATGTTAAGAATCTAATTACAATTTTTTCTAATTAAAATTACAGTATATTTGTCTTTTTCATCGAGATAAAGATCAATTACGTACCAAAACACATAGATTAAAGATTTCTTTGTCAAAAAAATATTATAGATCATTTCTACACTAAAGACAAAAGTTAAAGACCATTTACGATAATTTTCCTTTTTCTTTTTTAGTCGACTTGAATGAATTGTGGGCTAGAATATTTTAATGTTACTTTTGACTTTTAAATTATCAAGTTTTGAAAAAAATTGATGTTCGTTGAAATCAAAGAGGTTCGTGATTTTCCTTCTCTCACACGTTACAAGGGTGGTCTCTTCAATAAACAAAAAAGAAATACTAGTTGGAGTTAGACATATCAAGTAAAAAGGTGAGGCCTGGGTGGGTCATCGTGGAAAAGAATGGGGACCCTGCTTCAATTATTGATCCTTGTCAACAGAATTTCAAATATTATTAATATGGAAATTGTGATTGAATCTGCTTATTTGAAGTTCTTACATATCAACTTTCCAGAATACAACATAATTGGTATAGGATGTTTGGCTTGTTCAAAAGAAGAAGATTAACACTGTTTATACATACTTTGTCAATATCAAATTATCAACTCAGAGTCGAGAGAATCATTAACTTCCCTTCTACATAAAAAAAAAAAAGAAGGAAAATTGAGGCAAATGGTCTATAACTTTTGCCCTGCAGTGTAGAAATATTCATAACTTTTTGTTTTTTAGCGATCCTTAATATATATATGTTTTGTCACAGATTCGCTTTCATTATTCGATAAAAAGACAAATACGCTTCTTATTTTAATTAAAAATTTTCAATTAGATTCTTAACCTTTTGCAAAAAGACAAATAAGTCTGATACTTTTATTTATTTTTATAAAAAATTAAAAGAAACTAAACAATTGATAATATACTAAATTATTTTGTACATTTTACGATCTATTATAAAATAACTAAAATTTAAGCTCATAATTATTAATAAACATGTTAATTAAAATTATTTTATTATTATTAAGTAATCATATTATTTAAAATTCAAACTTTAATTTTATCGTTAAAACATAAAAAGAAAAATAACTTTGTCACAAATTTGATGCTCAAATATTTTTATTTAATTGAGTTATTTGCTTATTAACTACAAATATTAGATTCAAATTATGTTCTTTATATTTTAATTTATCGTTCAAAAATAAAAACACATAATGTGTAAACTAATTTTGTTAGTATTTTATGTTAAAAACATAATAAGATTGATTCAACGTCATAAAATTATATAATTTTGTTATTTATTTAACTTAATTTTTATTCAAGTTTTTCACATCACGCAGTAATAATTATATACATAAGGAAAATGCTTGTTGTACATAAATATTTTACGGAAAAGTTGACAGAAATAGTGTAAAGACTTATTTACCTTTTTTTCCCAAATTGGCCCTGCCTTATATTTCCAAATCGCAGAGACAGATAGAGAGAGAGAGAGATAAACAAACAAACTGGGTTTTCATTCTTCCAAATTTTCAATCGTCCCAATCGGAGAGAGCGTGTCGTCGCCGGACAAAACCATTTCAGAAAAATATTGTCAAATCAACGGTGAGTACTGCTTTATCATTGTTGGGATTGTTGAATTATTTCGTAAAATTGGATTAAACATGCACATCCATGGAAATAAACAAAAGAAGGCAAATATGAAGATTCTAGTACTGGTAATCCATGAATATTCACAAATTTTTCACTATCTAAAAGAAGTTTCAATTCCTTGTTATACACATGGTAATAAATATTGTCCACAGCACAAGATTGAGTGAAAAAGGCAGCAGAAACTAATCCAATTTTTTTTGCAGCAGAATATGTTTTGTGTTTCTCCACAAGTTTTATAAATGTTTCAATTCCAACCAGACGAACTGAGCCCAATATGCTTCTGAACTCTCCGCCTTAGCCCTTCCTCCTTCATCAAATCCATCCGAAATTGCTTCCAGGAAATATTGGAGGAACCTTAAAATTCTTGCATGGTTTTGAACATATGGTTTGAAAAAAATGGATATTAAGCATCAGCAAAATGCACCAACAACACCAGCAGAAATTGGAGCACCAGAAAATAAGTGAAACATCAGAAAATAAGTTTGACTCACAAGCATAAAATAAAGTGAAAATAAGCACCAGAAAATGGAAACCCAGAATCATAAAATGGAAACCCAGAATAATTTCCTATAAATAATGACCCTCTAATTGCAAATCGAAAATGGAAACCCAAAACAACTCCGGAGATGGAAGCTAACAGGAGATGAATTTTTTTTACAAATCTAGAACCAAGAAAATACCTGTGTCCATATCTTCGTCGGAGATGGAAGCGAATTGAAGGAGAATAAGATGTTTCTGGTCATTGAATTGAGAAATGTGGCGGTGTTGAATGAGAGAGAAGACCCAATTTCCCGCTTTTCTGGCTGCAAAAGGTATTTTTTTTGATTTGTTATTTTTTCATTTTCTCGCAAGAAAATGTTTTCCATCTCACGGTAAAATGAATTTTTAATTCTGTCAACCATTTTGTGCATTCTTTCTGTACAACTAGGGCGACCCTATATATAAAGCGCAATAATTTTATATTTTTCTTTTATAAAAAAATTAATTAACACGACTATAGTGATATATTTAATATGCTAAATTAAATATTATTTAATAAATGTATCGAACCTGTTTGCACATTTTACAAAAGGTTACAAATTCAATTGCAATTTTCTTTAATTATAAATAAGGGTATTTTTGTCTTTTTCATTACATAGGACCAATTGTGTACTTAAAACATATATGTTTGGGATCGCTAAGGCTAAAAAACAAAAGTTATGGACCATTTCCACACTAAGGAAAAGATTATGAACAATTTGCACCAATTTCCATAGAAAAATCAAATAGTAGAAATAAATTACAATAGAAAAGTTATACTCTATCCATCCCACAAAGATATATTCGTTTTTCTTATTTATCTCGTCCCAAATTATGTACTACTTACTTTATAAAGGATGTATTACATTTTTTTTTTTCAATATACCTTTATTTAATTTACATTGTTATCAATCCAAATAAACTTAACATATTCTAATTATAATAGAAAAATACATAAATTTATTCACACATTTACTCAAGTAGGCAATCAATAAATTCTACATAGCCTAGAAAACACTCACCTCTCAATAACAAAGTCAACAATTAATTTCATTATTGTTTCAATGTAATGTAATTCAATTTCATTTACATTCCAATTGTAATTTAATGAACATTTAAATTTATTAGATTAATGAATGGCTAATATTAAATAGAGGTATAATAGGAAAAGTGTGAAAATTTTATAATTTTAATTATATTAAATAAGACTTCTTAACTGTGTGGAAAAAACAAGCCTATCTTTGTAGGACGAGAGAGTATCACAAAACTAGTTTCCAGAGACATGAATTCGATTTGGAAAAGAAGATAATCCCGACTCACTGTTGTAAAAATATTGTCATTGCAAGTGTATAATATCGCACAAAAATAATAAAGTAGACATATTGAGTCTAGATTATCGCTCCCACGAAGACTATCTTATTTAGATACTAGTTAAATTATCTTAATGCTAATTTATTTAAAACAATTTGAATTGAGTTAATTTGAAAGATTTAAACTAAAACTATGAACTTAAGGAAATAATATAATAACTTATGTAAAAGCAAATAACAAGAATTTAGAGAAGAATGATGGTTAAAGAGTTTGGACAAACGAATTTACCTAGTTGTCATCTCTAATTCTTCCTTCCAAGATTTGTTCTTAAAGTTGTATTCGGTTGAATTTATGAATTTAACCTAATTTACCTCTCTCGAGTTCAAATTAGTCCTATGTAATTAAGTAAATTTAGGCGGTCATAATGGTCCTTAATTAGATGCATTAATTCTCCTAAGAATTCAATTAAGACCGCATGATAATAATAAAAGTGTATCTCTACCTTTTATCCAATTGCCAGATTTTACTACGTGGTCTAGATTAATAATTTGCTTCTCAGTTCATTACAATCTACGAGATCAATGAAATAATGGCCAGTTATTCTAATCATTAAGAGAAGAAGTAAAATCAAATACTTAAACAATTTATAAGTCAAAACTTGAGATTCAAAATTAAAGAATTAAAACTAGGCTACATCGTTCATCCAAACTATGAATTTAGCTACTCATAATTCGAAAAGAAGAAAACATTAGAAGATTTGAATACATAACCGAGTTTGAGGAAAAGATGAAAAGATGTTGATTATCTTGTCTTCACGTTCTAATCTTGTTGATCTTGGTCGTTCTTCGTTTTCTTCGCCGTTCTTTTCTCCGTCTTCTCTTGTGTTCTCCAAGGAATTCACCTCATTTATTTTGACCTAGGTTATGTCTTTATATAATGTTTTACTAATTTTACAATTCATGTACATGAAAAGATGAAAAGACCCCGACGACGTATAGCGCATTGTCGCGGTGAAAACTACGGGGTTCGCGGCAAACAGTGAAAAACATTCCAAATTGAATTCTAATCCCAAATTGCAGCTTTAGTCCTCCAAGATTTGATAAGTATTTTACTTGGTCCTTGTTCAAACTTTGTCCTTTTGTCCTCTTATTTGCAGACCAAGTCTTTCAGCTTTGAGTTTTATCTTCTTTAGTTATCTGATTTCTTTTTTCATTTCAATTTAGTCCTCTTTTATTTGCAACTCAAGTCCTTCAACTCTTAGATATTTGTAAGTTGATCCCCATATCCAAGTTTTCGTACGCCTTCACCTCCTTTTTGCCTATTTTGCTTTGTTTTTCTCCAATTCCATCCGATCTCAGAGTTTTGACATAAAACAATTAAATAGACACATAATTAAATAGAAAATCACTTAAGAGTACTTACAATTTTTCACTTTTGATAGTCTAGATAAGTGTAAAATAACACTTATCAAATACTCCCAAACTTGAACATTTGTTCATCCTCGAACATGACTATTTACTTAAACAATCAAATAAATAATATTAAAATATACTATAATAGATAGATTGCAGTATTTGCCTCATATGTTTTAAGCAATTCAATCAATTCATAAAAAACTTCTAAATTATGCTACCAACATTAATTTTTACTTATCCAATGCTCGATTGATATATATATGTGCGCATAGTCAATCCAATCAACTTAAGCTTTTAGGTTGGTAATATTCTGTCCCCCAATGGTAAAATATTTCATTTCTCTCTCGTAAGAATACACACTCCCATATTGATATTCATTCTCTCACCCGGGTGTTAACTCTAAAGTTGCCTTCAAAATACTCATTCTTTTACCGCTCAAAATTTGATTAGGTCTAGCCAATACAGTTGCTATTTAGATCCGTGAAGATTCTCTTTTTATTGAATGCTTTGGCCATCAAACTTCCACTAGGTAAGTCAAACCCACTAGTCATCTAAATCCCCAAGTTATGCGCACAAATGCTCAATCTTGCTTTTGCTCTTTTTATTTTATTTTATATATAATCATATATAGATATATATATCTTATGTGTAAGACCTTACTCCCTTAAGCTTTCTAGATGATCCTTGTAGTGAGCTTAGGCCGATGGCTTCTGTGTCCGATAGACTTTAGGGCACCGAGTTTTGAGAACTCCAGCAGACTTTATCACTCAAGTCAACTATGCTACGAAGAGAGGTATAAGATAATACAAGTGCAACGCTTTTCATTTTTTTTGTGCAAGATAAATAAGCGGGGATTAGATTCCTAGCATTCGGTCAATACCTAGATTCTACCTGGTAGCCAAGTACACTCCACACAACATATATCTAAATAGCTTCTGCATTGGTTTAACCACATCCAAACTATCATTTCAACTGGTTAGATAATTGAGTCGTTAACTGGTGGTCTTGGTTTCACAACTTAGGTGCACTATTCTTTCATTGTCCTCAATCCTTTAATATACCAACCAAAGATAGTGATATTCATGACTATTTTGCTTACACGTAATCATATCTCACACGGATAAGTATAGCATATAAGAACAGCTTAAGCAGCATCATCTAGTCATAATTCATGAATTGATAATAGTTTCAAATAATATTATCATAAGCCGGCAAAGCTATCCAACATACAAGCACACAAATAATTTTTTTTTCCACAACATACACACACACAAACTTAAAACCCACATTGTCCTCAATGTGACAAAAGAAAGCAAAATAAATAAAAAAGAAAAGAGTTAACCTGAATCAAAAGATGTGGAGACAACGTCGGTCTTTCAGCTGATCAGTATGTATTGTGATTGGAATGACGATGTGTAGCCTGAAATAAATAAAAATAATTAAATGTACTCATGTACTAAAAATCGAGAAACGTGCTATAATTCTTAATGCAGTCTTAAAATTCTACATGCAATGTAATAAATATATAAGGGATAGAAAAATAGGTTGCCTCCCATTAAGCGCTCGATTTATAGTATAGAGCTCGACTTATTGTCTAGCTGCTTTACGGCACTTTAAATAGTGCTTTGGAGGAATTGCTTTGCTTGCATCTATTGACTTTGCACCATTTTTGTTTATCCTCTAAAAATTTAACTTGTGCTTCTCAGATAAATATAATTGTAGTTTAGCACATTGTTCGAACACCACTACGAAAACCTCAACTTCCTCATTTGCCTTGATCACAAAATCAATTTTAGAATAAATACGGGAGTCGAAGAATTGCTTGATAAGTGAAACATCATTAAATGTCACTTTTTAATTTTGCTCATTTATGATCAACTTCTCTTTTTTCACATACTCTTCTTCTTTTGATTTTGCATCTTGTTTTCCAGCTTCTTCTTATCCTTCAATTGCCAACAGTTTATCCGTTTTCTCTGGCCTTTTCACATGAATTTCTAGCAGTTGTATCTCGCTCCTAGTAGTGATTGCTTGTACTTGCTCTTTTTGATTTGTTACAGTATTGCTAGGTAGGGTCCCTGGAATTCTATCTGATAGTTGTAAGGCCAATTGACCAATCCGAATTTCTAATTTTCTGATAGACGCCTATTGATTTTGACTGTTTGTGTCCAGCTGCTCCAATACTTTATCAATTTTCTGCATATATTGTTGGAACATATCTCCCAAACTTGGTATTCTATCTTGCTAAGCATTATTGGGATTACCAATGTTCTGATTATCTGACCATCTGAAATTTGGGTGTTGTTTCCATTCCGGATTGTATCTTTGTGAGTAAGGAGTATCTCATTGATGTGTATTATTCAACACAAAATTGATCCGTTCTAGAGAGGCCAATAATGATAATCGATGTCGAGTGGTTAGCTCCACAGTTTTTGCACATGATAGTTGCTTGGATGTTATTTATTCTTTGCATCCGTGCATTAGTAACATCCGTCATCTAAAAGAAATAAACAAAAAGAAAGAAAATAGTAGTAATAAAAATAATAAAAGAAATCAATAATAATAATAAAAAATAAAACTAACACTAACAATTAATCTAAACTAATATTAAATAAAAATAGTCCCCGGCAACGACGTCAAAAATTTGTTGTAAAAATATTGTGATTGCAAGTGTACAATATCGCACAAAAGTAATAAAGTGGACCTATTGAATTTGGATTATCGTTTCCACGAAGACTATCTTATTTAGATACTAGTTAAATTAATTTTAATACTAATTTATTTAAAATAATTTGAATTGAGTTCATTTGAAAGATTTAAACTAGAACTATGAATTTAAGGAAATAATATAATAACTTATGTAAAAGTAAATAACAAGAATTTAGAGAAGAATGATGGTTAAAGAGTTTGTACAAACAAATTCACCTAGTTGTCATCTCTAATTCTTCCTCTCAAGATTTGTTCCTAAAGTTGTATTCGGTCGAATTTAGGAATTTAACCTATTTTACCTCTCTTGAGTTCAAATTAGTTCTATCTAATTAAGTAAACTTAGGCAGTCAGAATGGTCATTAATTAGATGCATTAATTCTCCTAAGAATTCAATTAAGACCGCATCAATAATAAAAATGTATATCTACCTTTTATCCAATTGTCGAATTTTACTACGTGGTCTAAATTAATAATTTGCTTCTCAGTTCATTACAATCCACGAGATTAATGAAATAATGGGCGATTATTCCAAGCATTAAGAGAAGAAGTAAAATCAAATACTTAAACAATTTATAAGTCAAAACTTGAGATTCAAATTAAAGAATTAAAACTAGGTTACATTGTTCATCCAAATTATGAATTTAGCTACTCATAATTCGGGAAGAAGAAAATATTAGAAGATTTGAATACATAACTGGGTTTGAAAAAAAAGATGAAAAGATGTTGATTATCTTGTCTTCACGTTCTAATCTTCTTGATCTTGGCCGTTTTTCGTTTTTCTTCACCGTTCTTTTCTCCGTCTTCTCTTGTGTTCTCCAAAGAATTCACCTCCTTTATTTTGACATAGGTTAGGTCTTTATATAGTGTTTTACTAATTTTACAATTCATGTACATGAAAATACGAAAAAAACCCTGATTAGAATTAAAAGTAAGCCAAAAAAGGCCCATATGTGCGAATAGCGCATTGCCGCGATCGAACCGCAGTTTGCAAACCGTGGGTTCACCGCGGTAAACAGTGAAAAACATTCCAAATTGAATTCTAATCCCAAATTGCAGCTTTAGTCTTCTAAGATTTGATATGTATTTTACTTGGTCTTTGTTCAAACTTTGTCCTTTTGTCCTCTTATTTGCGGATCAAGTCCTTCAACTTTGAGTTTTATCTTCTTTAGTCTTCGATTTCTTCTTTCATTTCAATTTAGTCCTCTTTTATTTGCAACTGAAATCCTTCAACTCTTAGATATTTGCAAGTTGATCTCCATATCCAAGTTTTCGTACGTCTTCAGTCACTTTTCGCCTATTATGCTTTGTTTTTCTCCAATTCTATCCGATCTCGAAGTTTTGACCTAAAACAATTAAATAGATACATAATTAAGTAGAAAATCACTTAAGAGTACTTACAATTGTTCACTTTTGATGGTCCAGATAAGTGTAAAACTACACTTATCAGGCACCACCATAATCCACGGACGGTTCATTGCTTGTCTCATTTAAACTTTATATGTCGATCTTTTATACTCTTAATAGGTCTTTGCTAGGGGACACGTGCAACACAAATCATTGCTATTTGCAACCAGCCCTCCATTGCCTCCACTATACTGACTTGATACCTCAGCAGCTTTATATGAAACACTTCGACAATCCAAAATTTCTGAGATAATAGAACGTATCCATGTAGCTGGATGACCTTGCCATTATCTGAGGTAAGAAGAGTTGCCTTTCCAGCGAGAAGTTTGTTGAGAATTAAACTCCTTCATTATTGAAATTTGATAAATCTTTTCGTTATATGAAATGTCATTAAGATTCATGATTAAGTGTTTTTTGAGTCTAAGAGGTTTATGTACTTAGCTATTTATATTCTTATAATTTTCTATGAATTTGGGGCATTGGAATATACTTTTGTGTTAATCTTCTTCTTTATATAATAAAATGGTATCAGAGCCACAACTTTTTGTAAAAAAGAGAGAAGAAAAATGAGAGAGTGAAAATGATGAATGGAGGCATGTTTCCCATTCAATTCCCAAAACTCACTAAAGAAAGTTATAATAATTGGTGTATTCGCATGAATGTGTGGGAAATTGTTGAAAAAGGTTTTGAATAACTTGAGGATGAGGGAGAATTACCTCAAGCTTAGAAGGAGGCTTTGCATAAAGCTCGAAAGAAAGATCAACAAGCTTTGACACTAATCCATATGTGTTTGAATGAAAGCATGTTTGAGAAGATTTCAAGTACAACAAGTGTCCAGCAAGCATGGGATACCTTACAAAACTCCTTTAAAGGAATTGATAAGATAATTAAGATTCGTCGTCAAACTTTGAGATCTGAATTTGAATCTCTAAAGATGAAATTTTTTGAATCAATTTAAGATTATTTTTCTAGAGTAGTGGCTATTGTTAATCGAGTTGAGAAGATATGGTGAAATAGTAGACGATGTTCGAGTAGTCGGTCTCTAGACTCAAAATTGAACTATGTCGTTGTGGCCATTGAAGAGTCAAAGGATTTATGTTCCATTACTATTGATCGTGTGATTGGATCGTTACAAGCTCGTAGAGAAAGGATGACTAAGAAGGAGCCACAAGCTCAAGTTCTTCTTTTAAAACTGTCATTGAAAGAAAATGATGATGGGAATGAAGTTTCTCAAAGAAGAAGAGGAAGAGGTCGAGTCGTGGATGTGGCAATTATAGAATCAGAGGAAGAGGAAGATCTAATAGAAACTCTTATAATTATGGAGATTCAAATAAGAAACAACCCTCAAGAGGACATGGCAAGAGCAATTGGTACAAAATAGGAGGAATAAGGGTTGATGTGCAATGTTATAATTGTGAAAAGTATGGTTATTATGCATCACAATGTAGAAACGGATTTACTTAATTTTTTTAAAAAGACGAACGTACTTTTTATAATATAGAACAAATCTATTTTTCGACATTCACATCCTAGAATAATCACCACCGTCCTCCACCACCACTGCCCTCCATCGACCACTGACGCCCGTGGTCCACCACCACCCTTTGACGCTCCACCAATTTTCTTCTCTTTTAGTAATTTTTTCCATTTAATTAAGAACTTGTTCGGTTTGAGTTTGGCAAAAAAATAATTTTTTTTGGGCTTGAGATTTTTGACTGTTCAAAGTTTTTGAATGTGAAATGACTATTTTGTCCTTAATCAACACAATTCCATATCAAAATAGTAAGGACAATATAGACATTTCACCTTCAACAACTTTGAAAAGTCCAATTTGTCAAGCCAAAATTGGCCAAAAACTCAAACCAAACAAGCTTTAAGAATAAAGGTATAATTGTATTTTTTACGAAAAACTAGTTTTTTAACAGAGATTTCTTCTATACATATATCTAGTTCAACCACCCATATCGACCTGGAACTGCGGGTCGGCCTGTGAACTGGATGGGCCGAGGAGGCCAAACCACAGACGGTTCACGGGCCAAGGAGGCCGAACTGCAGGCCAGCCCATGAACTGGGCAGGCTGTTTATGGCCCAGGTAGTTTGGCCTTTAACCACTGATCTATTTTGATTTTTTTTTTGAAAAATTGCCTAAAAGTCACTTGGGCCAAGGAGGCCGAACTGCAGGCCAACCCGTGAATCGGGCGAGCTGTTCACGACCCATGCAATTCTAAGCATTTTCTTGGCCTATTTTGATTTTTTTTTTTTTGAAAAATTACCTAAAAGTCACCTGCAAGTGACTTGTTTTAAATTAGGTCAAAAAAATTTTCAAAATTGTCAATAAGTCATACTTTTAGGTAATTTTTCATATTACTCCCAAAATTATCCATTTAATTCATATGTACCTCAAACATTGCCATTGGCACTGCCCTACCGCCGCCGCCGCCGCCGCCGCCACCGCCACCGCTGTTTCCACTGCCAAGCAGAAAGTGGCCGGAGCAGCCCAGGATACAAAGTAGAAGGCATTATAGATTGCGGAATCGGGCTGTGAAATGGCGAAAATTGGAAAAGAGAAGATCGGAGGACTTCTTCAGAAGACTGGTGAACAAATTAAAGGGATGGCGCAGAGAACTGCTGATGCTATGAAGCACACGTTTGGCATGGCTGATACTGATAAGGATGATCCAAATGTTACTGATTGATAAATGTTTGGTTTTGATTCTGGGCATATTTCTTTTGAACTTTGTAATAATAATAAAAAATGTTTCAGACTCTTTTATAAAAAAATGTGACCATATAATTGTCATGTTTAGCAAAGGAAAATAATGTATTATAGAAACAATATCATAGGATATTGTATTATATAAAAATGTTTCAGACTTTTTTATAAAAATGTGATCAGATAACACAAGTGGTTAGTATTTGAATTTTGAAAAGAATCGAATTGTATGTGAAAAAGATTATGAAGAATGAAGATATGGAACAAATATAGGTGATAATGCTCCACTATGTGAAGTTGCACATGAAGTGGATGATAACATTCTTCAACAAGCAGTTTGAATTTTCTGTAGGGATGATACTGTATTATAGAATACAGTATCATTATATTAGTTGTGACCATGATTTGTTTATGTAAATAGCAACTTGATGCTGTATTATAGAAAATAATTTGATACTGTATTATAGAATAGTAGCTTGATACTGTATTAAGTTGACCATTAGATTATTTCTTTGTATTGTTAGCCATGTGTGTTGTTTGATACTGTATTATACAAAGCAATATCACAAAATATTATCATAATAGAAATGATATATAATTTGTATACGTGCTCATAATTTTATTATAATATGTTTTCAGAATGGTCTCGACGAGTCGGTCAAGACTAGTGGCTTTGATACTGTGTACAATGGATTTTAGCTTTTTGAAGTCGTCTCTTTATTATAAAATGGCAATCTTTAATTTTTTTTGGGTCAAAACAGTATCATACATACTAAAACAGTATTACATCTAAATGTATCTTAATATATTAGTAGCATACATGAAAATATCTTAATAAAATAGTATCACATACACAAATTATAATCCAATAAAATAATAGTATCATAGGTTGAAACATTATCATAATAAAACAGTATCAAAGATAAAAATATGGTATAAGTATACCATGTGTGAAAATAAAATATTTTTTCAACAATAATTTGACTTACTTTTAAATTGCATGTTCAGATATAGCACTGGTGTGCAAAATATAGGAATGTTTAATGCCTTCTTAAGGGTAGGAAAGAGTTGCAATCTAACAACTAAGGTGATCAGAATAATATTAACATTTTCTCAATCAAAGAATATGACACCTTTTTTTTCCTTCGTATTTGATGTGATCATCACCCAAACATGCAAGCTGTCTTGTGAGATTAGTTTGGGTGTTTATTATGAAACATTATCATAATAAAAAAATATCAAAGATAAAAGCATGGTGCAAGTATACCATATCACATTATCTATATAAAACAGTTTCATAGATAAAACAATATATTATATAAAACTAAGTACAAGATATTTTAATGGTTGAAGTAATGATATTGTTCTTAAAATACTCTATTAGTAGTATAAGATCATATGTTTAAATATTGTCATAATAAAACGTTATCAAAGATAAAAGTATGGTATAAATATACCAGTGTATATTATCTAAATAAAACAGTATCACAATAAAATATTATTATTAAATTAGTGTTTTTTTACCATTAAGGGTATGTTGGTCTTTTACCTCTAAAATATGATTTTAATTGAATTAAGTTTTATTATACGACTTTAGAGTTTCATAAGTCTTAAAAACAAGAATCAACCTTGAATTTATCTTTTTTTTAATAAATGGCAGAAAGTTCGTTTAAAATAAAAGATGTGATGACACGTCTTGCTTTTTAGTATTTATATATATTTAAAAATAGAAATTGAATTAAAAATTAATAAATATAAATTTATCATTGTTATTTATTTTTTATTTAGTAATATAATACATTTTTGCTATATATGTAAACATTTTTTTAATTACAATAGGAAACTAAATTTTTTAGTAATTTAAAAAAAATTAATTTTTATTCATACGGCCGAACCACGGTCCACATGGGCTCGACCCGGATGGGCCGATGGGTAGGCTAGGCTCGTATTCAATTTTGTGGGTTGGATTGACTTGGGTCCATAACCCGTGAGCACATGGATCTTTTCTAACGCAGCAGTCGTGATCTACTTCATCGGCGGATCAACCGGACCCGACTGACCCGAATTCACACTTCTAAAGTACCTCATAATCTGATGAACAAGGTTCCGGCCTTGGGCAGAACTCAAAATCCCCATCAAGCTCTCTAACGTTTTCCATCATCTTCACTACATCGGACATTTTCGGTCTGTCCTCTAGAACTCTTGCCACGCAACTCATCCCAATTTTCAGTATTTGTTCCAATTCTCCTACATTAAGATACCTAAATATCCGTGCATCAAACAGTGCGACATCCCACCCCTCACTTACCATACAGTGAACCCATCTGACAAAGTTTTGAACCTCGTACTCGCAGTTACCTCTATAATTTGTTGGGGACTTCCCAGTGAGAAGTTCAAGCAGTAGGACTCCAAAGCTGTAGACATCAGATGCTTGGGACACTTTGCCTGAATCCATGACTTCCGGAGCAGCATATCCTGCAACCCACATGAATGGTGGCGCTGTCGGGCTTATCAATTTGCTGAAGCCAAGATCAGAAATGCAACCATATGCAAATTTAGAAAAATATTTGAGGCTTTTATATTTCCATGTATAAGACCTCCACCGTGTTCTGTGTGGATATGAGCGATTCCTCTTGCTGTACCAATTGCAATTCTTCGCCTGGTCATCCAATTCAAAGGAGTGCCATTTCCTCATTTTTTGTCTGCAAATTAAGGTAGTGAATTTGATTAGAGATGTTTCAGCAAAATGAAAGAAGCCGTCTTTAAAACATACCATGTAGCATGGCGGAAACACTCCTTCGGCTATAGTGATTATACAGAATGAACTTATAATCCTCAGAGAAGTGGTATCCCTTTGGAATAACCACATTGTCGTGCTTGATACTGCCCAGAAACTTCATCTGCTGTTCAAACTCTACTATTGTAACACTCACTTCTGTCAAGGCCTTTACAACCATTGTTGGTCCATTTTTCAGTTGTGCTCTGTATGTAAATCCATAAGTTCCCTCTGCAAGAATCTTACGATAAGCACTCAATAAATCTTGAAGATCAAATGCAAGATTATAACCCTCAATAAATACAATTTTGTCAAAAACAGATTTTTGTTTCTTCCGCAACTTGGTTGTTTTGAAGTAAGCTTTAACTTGGATAATCTGTTGTTTTATTCTAGATCGTGCATCTTTTGTTTTGGGTTCAGTATTTGCTGGACGACCTCCATTGCTCATCATATCCTCCATCTTGTTCAGTCTAGGAAGTGAAGAACTCAAGCTATAATGGGAATTAGAAGCAGAGGCGGTGCTCAGGCTCCAAGAATCATCTAGAGCAGTTTTCCTGAGCAGCTCTCTCCGCAGCACAGCTTCCACCAATCTCTCCCAGTTGTCACGGCTACTCCTGTACATTTCTATTTGAGCTTCAACCCCGAAAACACTTCTTAGAACATCTAAATACACCTTGGAATATTAAAGTTCCGGCTCTATATCGTAATTGACAATTGAATATTCCTTGAAAATCTCTTAAAATGTTATGTATGATCCAAAACGAGTCGATTTTGTTTGATATGCAAAGTTACCGAAGACCAGCGGCAAAAAAAGACTAGCTTCTAATTCCAAACACAACGTCAATGTTATTTCTTGCTTTCTCAGGATAAACCTGCAATAAGACAAAAACGTTCCAATACTGTAGGTAATTTCCAGGAAATTATAATAAATGGAACTTTTGATCAAACGGAAAGACTCCTGTTGACCACGAATTCCAGCTGGATTCCCAATCAACACCGAACTGCTTCCTAATGTTCAGCTATATTGATCATGCACACTTAACACCAAGATTGTTAGCTAGCATAGGCGACCGGGGTGGTTGCCGTATGCACTCTGACACTCAAATTAGAATTTTTGTTTCGATCAGACTGGTTGGACAGAATATATGAAATATGACACGCTAGTTTTGAATTACTTACCTTCTCCTCGCCTTCTTTTCCCTTATATATCTCTGAAATCCAATTTGTATTGGTCAGATTTTTGATTTTTGCGTGTGTGATTGACCCACGTCCCATTAAGTTGTCACTGCAGCCGTCGTCTTTTGCGTCTGACTTTGAATTTGCTGACAGTCGTTTTATCCTTTTTACACTCTTCCTTTGCGTCAGGCTAGCAGTGCTACATTACTTTTGTCCCATCAATCAGTCGCAGTGGTTCGATCATCATTAAGTCTTCGGACTGCCTTTGTTAAAGTAGTCCGGACGGATCTAAAGGTGTCCTCCAAGTGTCGTCAGATGCTCCCACTTGGGGCTGACTCATCATAGGGGGCTTACATGTCATGTATCACGTGGGTGTACTTTTGGGAGGTGTAATATTCAGTCCCCTAAGCCTTGGACTTCATCATTCATGTGAGGCCATGGGCTTATTGAGACGTAACTTAGAGCACCGAACCTTCCTTTTGTGAAGGTTACATTTGTATTGCTGACATTGACCGATCCGATCTTTCATTAAGTGGGTCTTTGTGGAGCCTAGGAAAGGATCCAGAGCCTGGGAACTTTCGGAACAAGATTCAAATTTGTTAAGAGGTGTTGTTGGGTGATCTGGCGAGTTGTGAGTGGGTTTGGCGTTCCGTATTCCCAGGCCTGTGAAACGGATGGCAATGATAACGTGGGGAAGTACAAATGCAATGATGATGTCAGCGCTAATTAATGATCCTTCAGATAGTGCCGCTACATGCACGCGTGTAGTGCACCAGTGTATTTCAACCACAGGATTATTACGTACTTTCCCGCCCTTTATTTTCAACGGTCAAGATTTGAAGACAATTGAATGGCACAGATATGCCGGTTATGATCATTGGATGGAGGAGATGAGTCCTTATTTATTATAAAAGGCTCGAGGCGTCGGTAAAACTTTTCTCGCCGTTTCAAAACCTGAGTAAACCCGCTGAAATTTTCCTAAGCTGAAAAAAGAGAAATTTCTTCCTGTCGCCACATTCTTCTCTCCCACTTCCGGCCAGTTGTTTGGGTAACTTCGTTTTTTTCAAGGAGATTGTCATTTGCAGAAGTTTTTCCTCATCTTTAAAGGTACACCTCTAGATTGCGTGTATGCTAATAATTAAGCTTTACTTTATTTTTAATTCATTCTTTTCATCATAAAAAGGAAGTATAATTTCTCACCACCGCAAGGTGGGCGACAATGGTGGTAGTGATTTGGAAGAGGTTGGGGGGGTTTGCTCCTGTTGTAGATTTTAATTCCGCAAGTGGACGGATCAGTTACAAGTAATAAAGTAATGTGAAAAGTGTGGAACCCACGAGGACTAGCTATCAATTAACTAATTAATTATATAATTAGAGTTTTAACAAAATTAAATCACATATTCTTTATGATTTTAATTCCTACGATTATCCTATTCTAATTTAACTAAGTCTAAATTATCACGTAAACGAAAATAGAATAATTATCAAATTCAAGTTTTACTAGAACTAGGATTTACGAATCCACCACCATGTTTCAACAATTAATTATCAATTACTCGTCTTCGCAAATTATTGTCCTATGTCGAAAATCGATAATCCTAATATAAGCAAAAGCCTCTCTCGACGGTTAATCAATTCTATACCTCTATATGAACCTAACCATCTCTAGTTAAATTTCGAACACAAAGGTATACATTTAATTACAACAATCATCTAGAAAATTTTCATAAAGCATAATAATAATCTCTATCTATTATTAGACCATATGTTATTTATTACCACGTGCTTATCTAAATTGAATCTCTCGAAAGCAATCTAGACCACAAAAATGTTTTAATGGCGATCAAACATCAAGACGGAAATAATGAATAATAAATAATCAGCCTAGAATCAATAAATTTACAAAAACAAATAACTTCTAATTAATAAAAAATATGAAGTTTCATCGTTTATCCTAGATATAAAAGATTTAGTCAGACATGATTCCTATGAATATAGAAATATTAATAAAATAATTCATGAACTGGAAGAAAAAGAAGAAGAATAGATACAATTCTTAATCTTGAATTAATCCAAAATCACCGATTGCACCGTTATGAATGTTGCCTAAGAATTCTTTTTTTCATTGCTCTTGATCTCTATCTCTCTTCAATTGTGTAACCCTTTCAAAAGACCTAGAAGATGTCTATTTATAGTCCTTGAAAAGTCTTCAAAATTGTGTCTTAATAAAGTCCTAATCCTCATAACTTTAGAAAATCGTATTTATGACTTTCTTTTCAACAGAGGTCGCGTCTAGGTCGTACTTAGGTCGCGCCTAGGTCGCACAATGCATTTTGCTACCTAGGTGCGACCTCCATTAAGTTTTCACACCGTACCTAGGTCTCACTAACCAGGTGTGACATTTGTTTTAAAAACATACAAATTGGTTCCTGATTTGGCTTCGATGTACGATTTTGGTCATTTCTTCTATAAATCTTCTCAATTCAATACAAAAGCTTCCAAATACATTCTAATTGGTCCTCATCCTTCTAAAGTCTTCCAAAGTGGCCTTCCAAATATTCAAAATTGTTCAAATTAGTCCCCAAACTTTTAGAAATCTAATTTTTCTCCCGAAACTTTTGAATTCACCACAAGAAGCGTCAATTATGCTTCAAACTCTTATTTTTCGTTCCAAACTCATCCAAATTGGATTTTGTACCTACGTATACAATAATTGAACTCATTTAAATAGAAATCTTCTCATATAGTAATATATAATAAGTTTACACATATAAATAAAGCGTATTAAATACACTTATCAAACACCTCCAAATTTAAAATCTTGTTTCTTCCGAGCAAGATATCTACTCAAAACACACAAACTAAAATAAAATAAAATAGGAAAAAAAAATAGAGTCGTTAGATAGCATGTGTATTAAGCCCAAAGATTTGAAAGCTGTTCAACCAATTCATGAAAAGCTTATAAATAATACTACCAAAACTAATTTTTAACTTATCCGATGTTTGTGTGGTGTGTGTGTGTGTGTGTGTGTATAGACACCCATTGTCATGAAGCTCTAAGTTGGTTTTTTCCCAACCACGAATGGTTAAATATTTTCTCTCCCTCTCGTGATATGCATCTCCAAACTTGATTTTTTTTTGAATCTCTAACCCGGTGTTAATTCTAAGGTTGTTCTCAAATCAATCATTATTTTTTACGCTTAAGTTTGGTCGGGTCTAACCAATAAAAGTAATTACTTAGATCTATGATGATTTTCCTTAGATTTAAGTGCTTTGACCTTCAGGCTTCCACTAGGCAATTCAAACCCATTAGTTGTCTAAATCCTCATGTTAACTCCGCAAAGGATCCTTTTTACTGTCTTTGCAAATTTTTTATTATTATTTTTAAAAAATTATGTGTAAACCTCAGTCCCTTAAGCTTTCTAGATGACCCTTGTAATGAGGTTTAGGTCGATGGCTCCCAGATTTTACAAACTTTAGGGCGTTGAATTTTTAGAACCCCTACAGGCTTTAACACTCGAGTAAAAAGGCTACGAACAAAGATATAAGATAGAGCCAGTGCCAAGTCCTTTGTGTGTAAGAGTTTATATATGAGGTCTAGATTTCTAACATCCGGTCATCACCTAACTTCATTTTGTTAGTCACAACATTCCACACCAATATTTAACATGCATGGAATCAACATATCTCCAAATAATTACTCTCACCAGCTCTACCATTTCCAAACAGTCTCACACATGGTCATAAGATATTTTTGATTTATGTGGTATATGATATATTTATAACTTGACAACCTAACTCTCACAATTACACAAATATAACCTACTTGCATAACGAAAGTTGTGACTATAGTGCTCATAGATATTTTAAGTCTCACATGGATAAATAATTACACAATATAAGCATATGTAGCATTACTTAATCATCAATCATGAATTGATTACACTTTCCAATATAAATTTTATCATCATAAGCCAGTAAGGCTATCCAACATCACACAAGCATGCACTAAATTTTTATTTTTTTAAAACAATAGACTCCAAATAGATTAAACTTAAAAAACTCAAATAAGCAGATAACATCATATCACTTACAATTATTCAAAATAAAAGCAACACATAGAAACGTAATACACCCCCAACTTAGACACTACATTGTCTCAATGTAAATAAAAGAAATAAATGAGAAGAGTATACTTCCCATAGAGACGTGGAGGACTTTGACTGTTTTCTGCTCACGAATCATTCGGAGGTGGTGAAGGAACATGTGAAATTTGAGACAAACGATCTCCGATTATTAAACCATAAACTTCATGCTGTCCAAGAAAAGTCTAGAAAGGGTTTATGATGATAATTTTTCCTCGTTACCTTAAAAATTGGTAAAGCTTACTTTAAGTCCTAAAAGCATAAAGACATGCAAACCATCAAATGAAATCTTAAAATTTAAATGATACGAAAATTGAAATTAAAGGGTAGAAAAATGAGTTGCCTCCCATTAAGCGCTTTTTTAAATTCATTAGATTGACTTTGTCGTGGTGATCACTCAAGACACTTTGAATAGATCTTTGGAGGACTTGATTTACTTGCCTCCATTGTCTTTGCACCAATTTTTGTTCACCTTCTAGAGTTTGATTTTTCCCTTATCATATTGATATGACTCTATTTTGCCACCCTGCTTGAACTCAACTATGAAAACTTCAACTTCTTCATCAGACATGTGTTCGTCACTCATTATTTTTATGATTGAAACGTGTTCTTTTGGGTCTGACTAGTTTTCCAATGTGAAAGTGTTGGTTCTCTCTTGGTCAATCTGGAAATGTAAATCAAGAGCTAGAAAATTTAGTTGCTTTAAAGATATCGAATGTGATATGTTCATCATTCAACCTCAACTTTAGTTGTCCTTTTGTACATCAATCAATGTCGACCAAGAGCCAAGAAAGGTTGACCCAAAATAAGTGGTACATTCTTGTCTTCGCACATATCCAAAATAATAAAATCGATGTAGGGAATATGAACTTGTCCACTTTCACTAATATGTCTTCAACGATCCCTCTTGACGCGTTTGACGATCCTATCCGCAAGTTGAAACGACATTGTTGTTGGCTTTGCTTCTCCTAAATCGAGATGTTTAAAAATAGAATAAGGCATTAAATTCACACTAACACCCAAATCACATAGAGCTTTGTCAAAAAATAAACTACCAATAGTGCAAAGAATAGTAAAACTCCCCAGATATTTTAATTTTGGAGGTAACTTGTTTTGCAATATAACATTGCATTCCTTGGTAAGCATGACTATTTCATGCTTCTTCAGCTTCCTTTTGTTTGAAAGAGTTTTCTTCATAAATTTTGCATAGCTCGGCATTTGAGCTAAAGCGTTGACAAAAGGTATGTTGATTTGGAGTTTCTTGAATACATCGAGGAATTTCTTGAATTACTAGTATAGCTTATGTTTTCGTAGCCTTTGAAAAATTAGAATTGGAGAGACGTAAGCCGGTGGTGGAATATAATCTGGTGGAGAGTTCACTTTTTCTTGTTCAACTGCTTCTTTGAATTTATCGAATTTGTTTTCTCTCTCTTTGGTGGACACAGTTTTTTTTTGTACACCTGGTCTCTTTACATAAATTTCGGCAATTTAACTCCGCTTCTCGTGGTAATTGCATTTACTTGCTCTTTTGGATTGACCTCAGCATTGCTTGGCCATGTACACGGTTGTCGTTCGATCAACAGTTTAGCTAACTGTCCAATCTGATTTTCTATATTTTTTATTGCAATATCTTGTCTTTTTTGCACTTTCTTGAATTCAAATTCCATGCGTGTAACAGTTTCTTCCAATCCTTCTTTTCTTTCTTGTGGTCTCCCTTGATTTGGTAGATTTTAAATGTTTTAGATATTACTATAGGAGAAGTTTGGATGATTTCTCCATCCTGGATTATAAGTCTGTGAGTATGGATTATTTTGCTGTCACTGAAAGTTCTGAGCATATGCAGCTTGTTTAGGTAATGACATCAACGGTGGTCAAAGGGCATTCTGATGATTGATGGTTTGCCCCGCATGTTACACACATTGATGGGGACATCTGAACCATATTGGTTGAGTGAGAATATTTCATTACTTCCATCTGCTTTGCCAATGTATCGATTTTTGTTAGTACATTGACTTGGACACTTTCGGAGTAGTTCCTTGAATCTTTTCCATGCCTTATGAAAATTTTCCAACTCAGATTGTTGGAAATTGGATACCATTTGCCAGTTTGTTCACTTTGGCTGGAGAGAAGTATTTCAATGTGAATTTTTTGATCAAATTTGTCAAAGTAGTGATGCTCCCAGACGGTAGAGAATCTAACCATTATCTAGCTTTATCCTTGAGTGTATGTGGAAAGAGCCTCATCTTAAGTGCCTCTTCATTAGCACCATAGTATTTGAAATTTCCACAATGTTCATCGAAGTGAGAAATATGGTAATGAGAATTTTTATCTGTTCTCCCTTGAAAGGCAAACTGTTCGAGAACAAATTAATCACATACGGCCTCAACTGAAAGTTATCGTGTCCATAAGGTGGATAGATTATGCTGGACCGATTCTCAACAATCGGTGGAATATTTTGTTCATTAACTTCAACTGGTCGAGCCATTGGTGCAAGATTATTTCTCACATCTGTAGGTAATGGATCACAGATTCGGTTGTCTTACATTGTGTCCTTTTGTTGTTTTTTTCTCTTCGTTCACGTTATTGTTGGTGACAGCTCCGCTCAATTTCTGAGTCTAAATCAAATAGATCAAGATATTTTGTACAGCGCATAAATACACTTGACACCTGAACTTTTAGAAAATAGCTGGAATTCAGTAGTAACATAAAGAATTGATAAGGAAAAAAAATAATAAAAAAATTTGTTAAAACTAAATTATCAATTAATGTAGTAATTAATAAAACTAGTCCCTGACAACGGCGTTAAAAACTTGTCGTAGATTTTAATCCCGCAAGTGGACGAATCGATTACAAGTAATAAAATGATGTGAAAAGTGTCGAACCCACGATGACTAGCTATCAATTAATCAATTAATTATATAATTACAGTTTTAACATCACAGATTCTTCACGATTTCAGTTCCTACTATTATCCTATTCTAATTCAACTAAGTCTAAATTATCATGTAAATGAAAATAGAATAATTTTCAAATTCAAGTTTTACTAGCACTAGGATTTACGAAACCACCACCACGTTTCAACAATTAATTATCAATTACTCGTCTTCTCAAATTATTGCCCTAGGTCGAAAATCGATAATTCTAATACAATCAAAAGCCTCTCTCGACGTTCAATCAATTCTATACCTCTATATGAACCTAACCATCTCTAGTTAAATTTCGAACACAAAGGTATGCATTTGATCACAACGATCATCTAGAAAATTTTTATAAAGCATAATAGTAATATCTATCTATTATTGGACCCTATGTTATTTATTACCACATGCTCATCTAAATTGAATCTCTCGAAAGCAATCTAGACCAAAAAAATGTTTTAATGACGATCAAACATCAAAACGAAAATATATAATAATAAATAATCTACCCAGAATCAATAAATTTACAAAAATAAATAACTTCTAATTAATAAAAAACATGAAGTTTTATCGTTTGTCCTAGATATAAAAGATTTAGCCGGACATGATTCCTATGAATATAGCGATATTAATAAAAGAATTCATGAACTGGTAGAAAAAGAAGAAGAATAGATACAAACCTTAATCTTGAATTAATCCAAAATCACTGATTGCACCGTGATGAATGTTGCCCAAGAATTTTTCTTTTCCTTCCTCTTGATCTCTATCTCTCTTCAATTTTGTAACCCTTTCAAAAGACCTAGACGGGTCTATTTTTAGTCCTTGAAAAGTCTTCAAAATTGTGCCTTAATAGAGTCCTAATTTCTCTTAACTTTAGAAAACTGCATTTATGACTTTCCTTTAGCGTAGGTCGCACTTAGGTTGCGCCTAGGTCGCACAATGCATTATGCTACCTAGGTGCAACCTCCAGTAAGTTTTCACTACCGCACCTAGGTCGCACTACCCAAGTGTGACATTTGTTTTGAAAACTTACAATTTGGTCCCATTTGACTTCGATGTACGCTTTTGGTCATTTTTCTTTAAATCTTCTCAATTTAATCCAAAAGCTTCAAAATACATTCTAATTGGTCCTCACTCTTCTAAAGTCTTCCAAAGTGGCCTTCCAACTATTCAAAATTGTGCAAATTAGTCTCCAAACTTTTAAAAATCTAATTTTTGCTCTCGAAACTTTTGAATTCACCACAATAAGCGTCAATTAAGCTTTAAACTCTTTATTTTCATTTCAAACTCATCCAAATTGGGGTTTGTACCTACGTATAGAATATTTGAACTTATTTAAATAGAAATCGCTTATATAGTGAATATATAATAAGTTTACAAGTATAAATAAGCCTATTAAATATACTTATCAGCTCCTGGATAGATAGTGGCCATGGATGAGCGTGTTAGGACTATCTATTCAGTCTCACAAATGGCCTTTAATGCGAATTATTTTAAAATGCTTAGGAAAAAATGTCTTGAACAATTTTATAGAGTAATTAATTTAAGTGATTCTGACAATGAATCAGAGAATAACCTTTTAATGATGGCAAAACTAACAGCAGAAGAGGCTAATGACTTGCAGAAGCAAAAAGAAGAAAACATGAGACAACAAAAATGCAAAGGGATAGCCTGCCTTTCCAAAGCAGTTGAGTCTAGCGATGGTGGAAAATTTGTTAGCCCTAGAACCCATAGTGTAAACCTCGGGTTGAACCCCAAGGAGACAAATTTGGTAGAGGGTGGGTAGAGCATGTTAGAGAATTGTCCACAGGCACAAGGACCCAAAATCTAACCTTGAGAATTGGGATTGTAACCTAAAACCCTCTGAGCTGAATATCTCAAACTTTACTAAACTTAGGGACCAATATAGGGTACTGGAACGGGTTAGTCTAAGACTTCCAAACAAGAGAGATAGACCATGCGGTCCACCCGAGGGCATGCCGCCATCATGAGTGACACTTTCGCTTGTTGGATGAGGCTACCCTTCATCTTTTCTTTAGAGCTATCCTCGGGTCCTACAATGCCCCGCCCCTATCAAGTGTCTACAAATTTTTAGACTCAAGCTGTAGGTGCTTGGCTCATATGGCAAGAGGTTAGTCGAGACTATCCCATGCCCTCTATGTTTTCCATACCCTATTCAAGCTAAACAAGTGCGCAAAAAGGACGGGGAGTCAAAAGAAAGGGGTTAAAGATTGGTATTATTTAACCTTTAGAGGAACCCATAGTCCGGTCATCATCGGACATCCGTCATCTATCAAGCACTTGAGAAGCCAGTGGTTGTGGCTACTGGGACTGGTAGTGTTTTCCTTTGGATCCAGTTCCTGAGATTACAGTCTTCTGGACTCTCTCTCTCCAGCGTGAGTTTTAGCACAATATTCATATCGCAATGCCGTCAGTTGTTTGCATTTTTCTTTTCTTTATTAAACAACTTTTACTTTGTGTCCTTAGTGGCTTTATTTTCATGTATAGGAGGTGCCAGCATTTTTCCTAATTGAGAAGGACCTAGCTGTGATCGACCGACTTTATTCTTTCAAAGAGGATTTCTACAGAGTTATCGACTCGGATCATCTTTTTGTGAAGCATAACTTGATGAAGAAACAAGGTAATCGTTATTACCTACTATTAATATTGCCCACTTATCTTTTTACGTGAATATTTCTAAGATAGATTCATGTGGATACTTATTAGTGTTGAGCTCGTTACCTAAGATTGGGCTGGCTAGTTTGGCTGCCAAAAAGATCCATTCGGTGATGAAAAGAAAATCCTCCGATCATGATCAGAATAAGACCATAACCGGTCTGAGCCTCAAATGAGGAGAAAAAGATAAGGGTACTGTTTCTATCCCTATCGATTCTAGGTAAACTATTTTGGTCTCCACTGCTACAGCCCAAGGTTAGAAACTTGTGGTATAGAAGCAAGAAGTGGGGGCCAAAAAAGATGAGAAGGAGAGTACCAAGGGGGTTGGCTCTAAAGAAAAAGGGTCCTCAAGATCGTCTACGAAAGACGAGGAAGATTTGGAAGTCTTGGAGGAGACATCGCTTACCAGGAATGCCAAGAAGCCTCGGACTACCTCTTTCAAAGGAGAGGACGATGAGAGCAAGGAAACCGACAAAGAAGTGGAGCCACATGACTCAGAGGGGCTAGATTACAATCAGTTGGTCCACATCAGAAAAAACCTAGAAGGAGGGCCCTCTAACATTAACCTTGAGGTCTTTGACATGATCTCTCCACCCCTTCAATGGGCGCTCACAACCGTTGACTTGTTTTGGACTCACGATTGGGCCAACTATTCTATTAAGTCTTCTATCGAGTCAAGGTGAGTGATGTTAAGGCTTTTCTTTGCTGGTCCTTAGTTTTAATTGAGGAGGCAGAATCCAGTGTTCGAGACTTGGAATTGAATAAAGAAATGTGGACCTTTGCTCTTTGCAATGCCGAGAACATACTTAGGGTCGGGATCATTTCAAAGAGCGGACCACTTGGTTGTAGTGGGTTCTCAATGAGTCGAAGAAAGAGATGAGACTCTTAACCGATGAGATAGATAAGCTTAAGGTAGATCTTCAGGCCATCGAGTCCGATGTGGCCGAATTCTTAAAAAGGTCAGACTTAGCCAATCAAGCTCAAGAGATCACGGCCTAAGCCCAACAAGAAATCTTGGTCGATAAGATCGCCTTATTTGGAGGAGGCGACCCAAGTGCTGCGAGGCGGAGTGCTATGACTTGAAGGGTGAAAACTTCAAACTAAGGTCGTAGATCGACAAGTTGAAGGGTGAGAACCTTAATGAAGTCGGAGACTGAAGAGGTAGTGAAGGCCGGGGTGGAAGCGTTTAGGAATAAGTTCGAGTTTACCCTAGACTTTGAGAATCTTCAAGCCTTCTTTGTTAACTTTGGGGTCTGACAAGTGCTGGCGGAGTTGAGGGGGCTTCATCCTAATTTGGATCTCTCTGCCATTGAAGCGGACTATCCAGCTCCTGAAGAGGCTGAAGATGGGACATACCCACTTCTTGATGGCGGGGGCTGACCAGCCTCCGGTTGACAGGGCTTAAAATAGGACTCATGTGTTTATTTGTTCCAAAAACTTTGGTAATGTCTAACTTCGAATGGAACATTAACTTTTATTGTTTGATTTCGTTGGATGAACTTGAAGAGTTGCATTTATTTGATTGGAATTTGTCTTTATGTTTTACATTTAATTCTAGAGAATCTGTCTTTAAATGCGTTGAGAGTGCAGCCTTTTCACAGAATTCAAAGAGTTGAAACTGAGTTTAATGAGTCGTTTTCCAAGGCATTAATGGCAGTCTTTTCATTGCTCAAGGGTCTAACGGTCCACATTTCTTTTTTTAATAGCGTGTTCCTTTTAAAGCTAACACGTTCCAGATCTCAACCCTATATAAACCATTAAAAATACCTCATTTATGATTTCATTATGTTTCTGGTACTCTGCTTCGTGAACTGTTCTACTCCTATTTTGAATTTGTAAGTTTAAGGCGGGAGTAGATCAATTTATGAAGCTTGAGGACAAGTCTAGGATTATGATCTTTTATTCCCTACCCTTCATATTTACTTACACGTTCACGTTCTTCTCTAGTTTTAAACTTGTCGCTCCTTGGGAGGTCCTTTGCTCATTTTTGAGTGTGCGGTAGGCGTTCTAGAGAGTGGCAAGTTTAAAATTGGAGTGGAATGGATGGTGAGGTTCAAAATGATGACGGGGTGGTAATCATTTAGTATTTTATTCTCAACAAATTTGAGAATAAAATACTAAATGATTATTACTGAGGTGTCATTTTCAAGGGGTACGACTACCAAGATGCGGTTGGACCTATGTTATTGATGAAGCTAGGAGGCAATGGTAGAGGCAAAATTACGTTAAAATTGTAAAATAGCTTTGTTATGTTAGGGACCCTTTCTTGTCTTGACCACGAAGAGATGGCGGGGTTGTAGGTTTTCTTTATTTAATGTGTAGTTGAATTTTGTTGAATAAAAGATAAGTTGCGTTATCCTCTTACGTGTTTTAGTGTTTGTTTATGTATTTTTATCAAATTAAGTAGCATGTCTTCTAACTTGAGTCGTAACCCTATAGTAAACTTCAAGACAATTGAACTTGATATATTTCATCACTAGTGAATGCTCGGGAATAAGCATGATAAGTGAGGCACCACCGAAACCGAAGTGGAATGAGTATGAATGATGAACAATCCAATATTGTTGGTTTAAAGGATTTAACTTACTATATCTCCTTGTTTCATAGACGTAAAATTTTAACACAACTGGTAAATGCCACGGTGGCTTTCAAGTAGGACTCATTGATAATATCTGCGGAGGTGTTCTATATTCCACAGGTGCGGCAAGCGTTTTGCGATTTGTTGGTCTTCTAGTACATATGTCTCAGATTTGCTTTAAACACAACTCTATAAGGATCTTCCCAGTTGGGACCCATAGTACCCACACCAGGCTTTTGAGTCGTGATAGACACTTTCCTTAGGACCCAGTCCTCTATTTGAAATGAATGGACCTTAACACTTTTATTATAATAGTGTGCCATCTTTTGTTGATAATGCGTTAACTTCATTTGCGCATTGTCTCTCCGTTCTTGGAGGAGCTCCCTTCCGAGAACTTTCATTAGATATTTCTTCAAAATAGATTTGTCTATGGGAAGGCACTCCGATTTTCATGGGACATCTTTGCTTGACCCGTAGTCCATTGAGAATGGGGTTTCTCCAGTGGCAGTTCGGGTGGTGGTGCGTATCGTTCATAACACTTGAGGGAGTTCATCTACCCATGCCACTTTCACTGACTCCAACTTCTTTTTTAAAGTGTATTTTATGGTCTTGTTCACGGCCTCTATCTAGCCATTCGCATGTGGATGGTGTGGGGATGAGAAGTGTTGTTTTATCTCCAAGTTGTTGCATAACTCTTGATTTGGCAATTTCTGAACTGCCTGGCATTGTCCAAGACTAGAGAGAGAGGAACACCAAATCGGCAGATAATATTTTTCCATATGAACTTGGAAGTATTTGCTTCTGTGATTTTCATCACAAGTTCGGCCTCTACCCACTTAGTAAAGTAATCAATAGCCACAATTATAGAGCAATGATTGCGTCGTTCGCGGAAAATGGGTCCAATGATGTCTATTATCCATTTATCGAATGGCTATGGACTTGATACCACTTGAAATTCTCGTAGAGGCTGTCCGTGTAGGTAGGCAAAGCGTTGGCATTTGTCATATCTGCGCACTAATTCGATGTGTCTTTCTTTAGGTTAGGCCAAGGATCTTGTGGGCCAACGAGTTTGCTCCGGAGTGATTACCACCTACTCCTTCATGGACTTCCCTCATGATGTAGTTTGCCTCGTCCGGCCCAACGCACTTGAGGAGAAGAGAAGAATAACCTTTCTTAAAGAGCACCTCCTCTTGTATGACAAAGCATACTGACGTTTTTTGAATCTTCCGTGCTTTGTCTTTATCTTCTAGAAGGACCTGATCTGCCAAATATGCAGTGATGGGCTTCATCCATGAATCTCTCTCCTCAATGAGGAAGACATCATCATCCTGTTCAGTGGTAGGCTTGATGAATAATTCAACTTGGACGCATCCAAGGAGGTCGAAGTCTTTGCTGCTTGCCAGTTTTGAGAGTGTGTCTGCATTGTGATTATCGGTCCAAGAGATCTAGATCGACTCAATGCTCTCAAAGTGTGGTATTAGGTCCCGAACCTTTTGAAGATAAGAGGCCATGTTCTTATCTTTTATCTCAAAGTTGCCATTCACACGATTGACGATCAGCGAGAGTCGCTGTGCACAACTAAATTTCTGACTTGTAGCACTTTAGCCAATCTTAAACCGGTGAGGAGGGCTTCATATTCAATGACATTGTTTGATGCTTTGAATCCGAAGCAGGTGTTGTGTAATTTGTGTCCTTCCAGGCTGATCAACATTATACTTGCCCCGGACCCATTTTTTCCCATTGATCCATCCACAGTCAGCTTTCAAAGATTATTGGGTTTGGTTTGGTCAACCATCTCTATCTCCGGAGGGTGGGTAAATTCAACCACAAAGTCAGCTAGAGCTTGGCACTTGATAGAGCTCCGAGGTTGGTACTGAATTTCAAACTGGCCTAGCTCTATTACCCACTTTATCAATTTTCTAACACATCAGGTTTCTATAATACCTGTTTCTAAGAAACGTAGTCAACACACATATGGCGTGTGACTAGAAATAGGGCTGGAGTTTTTTGAAAGATACAATCAGGGCCAATGCTAGTTTTTCCATATCTGGATAACGTGTTTCAACATCCAGCAGGACTTTGCTTACATAATAAATGGGCCACTGATAGCCGTCATCTTCTCTGATGAGTATCGTGCTAACAGCTTCTCCAGAGACAGCTAGATATAACATTAAAGTTTCCTCACCTGATGGCTTTGATAGAAGTGGAGCTTTCCCCAAGTACTGCTTCAAGGTCTGGAAAGTGTCTTCACATTCAATGATCCATTCAAATATTTCATTTCCTTTCAGGGCCTTGAAGAAAGGTACGCACTTGTCAGTTGATTTCGAGATAAATTGACTCAAAGCAGCCACCCTACCCATCAGACTTTGCATATACTTCGGGGTTCGAGGAAGACTCATCTTTAGCAGTGCCCTAATTTTTTCAGGGTTCGCCTTAATGCCCCTTTGGTTCACCATGAATCCCAAGAATTTTTCGGAGGATACACTAGAAGTATACTTAAGAGGGTTAAGTTTCATCTTGTACTTTCTCAGTATCCCGAATGTCTCTTTCAGGTGGTTAATATGATCAATTTTTATTAAGCTTTTGACTAGTATATCATCTACGTATACTTCCATCGTGGTGCCCAATTGCTTTGCAAACATCTTGTTTACCAATCTTTGATACGTTGCTCCGGCGTTCTTCAAACCAAAGGGCATAACTTTGTAATAGTACAAATCCCTATCCGTGATGAAGGATGTATGCTCTTTGTCGAGTGGGTACATAGGAATCGATTATACCCGAATAAGCATCCACAAAGCTAAGTATCTCATGACCTGGCATCGACCATCGGGTCTATACAGGGAAGGGAAAAACTTTCATTTGGGCAAGCTGGTTGACATTAGAGAAATCAATACACGTCCTCATCTTTCCACTGGGCTTTGGCACCATCATTGAGTTGAAACCCACTTAGGATAACAAGACTTCCTCATAAAGCCTTTTTCAACAAATGCTTGGACACCTCTTCTTCTAGTGCTGCATATTTTTGATGACTCATGGGCTGACGTTTGTGTGTATCCTGGATGTTTCGCTTCTATTTGTAGTTTATGGCACGAGATATTAAATTCAATCCCTATCATGTCCTCATGTTTCCACACGAATACATCCAGGTTTTTGGATAAGAATCTTTTCATACGGTCCTTGAAATCTGCTGGGAATTCGCTCTCCAGCTGTAGCTTCTTCGTTAAATCATCGGGATCCACGGGAAAGCATTCCAGCTTTTCAGTCGAAGAGGTTCGAGGCTTATCTTCGGCCACACATAGATCTAAATTTTCTGGATCTTTTGGCTCCGTCATCTGTTCATCTCCTCCATTATTGAGTTCGCTATCCAATCTTTCAGGATCTAAGGAGGCCTCCTTCATCTCCTCATCAATTACATTGTGAATTTTCTCATGGCATTGTGTAACAGGCCCTGGATTCAGATTGGTTTCTCTTAACTGTGGCAATCCCACGGTCTATAGAGAACTTCATACATAAGAACTTTGTGTGCATCACCACTCCCAAGTCAATAAGGGCCGGTCTCCCAAGTACACTGTGATAAGAGGAGCAATTGTTAACCACCAAATATTCCATGGAAGTTCTGACGATCGTCGGTGTTTTTCCCATTCTAGTCATTAAAATGATGGTTCCTCTGGGGATAATGGAGTCCACGGTAAACCTATAGATAGGGTCAGTGGCTGGGATAAGAGGAGTCTCTATACCCATTTTGTCATATGTGGCCCCATAAATAATGTTGACGGAACTTCCATCGTTGACCAACATTCTTCCTAGACCATTTCTAGCCACGACCGCCTGAACAACCAGAGCATCATTATGGAGAAAATGTACTTCGACATCATCAGTGGGAATGAAAGTGATGGGATCACTTCTTCTTGTCTCCGCTGGACGTGTATGTAGGTGGTAGTTCACATTTGCGGGCTCTTTGGCCTCTCAGATATACTTCTTCTATGAATTATTGGAGCTCCCACCAGGATGGGGGTCTCTAATAATCATGTCAATCTCTCTAATAATGGTCTGCTGGGCCGGCTGTGGAGGCTGGTCTCTATTTGATATTCTTATCCTTTGAGTGTTTTTCCTTTCATGGCTTTGGCCACGCTCTCTCAATTCTGCCTCTCTTCTTGGTGTATTATCTCTAGCCTCCTGGCGCCGCCCACAACGTAACTTGTTGGACCAAAATGGTGAGTTATTCTTGCCTCGACTTCATCTGGAAGTGGCACGATCCTTTTTTGGGTTCTTTGTTCTGCCAGTGTTTGTATGTCACGGTAATCCTCAGTCCTATATCTGTAGAACCAATGCCAGGCATAGTATGGGCCAGTGAATGGCTTTTTAGATTTGCTCGAGCCTGCTTGTCTAGCGGTCATCCCTTGATTGGGGGCATTTATACCAATATGCAAGTTTGGGATTACTTCAGTGATCTCAGTTGTGTAGCTGGATCCGATCCTTGGTAAGGGACGCTGATGAGTTTTCTGGGTGCACATTGTCATCGGATGGTTTGGCATTTATATGGCCTTTATAATTATAACGTTGTTGGGTATGATTGTCCCTGACTCTGGCCATTTCTTCTGATATGATTTCTTCCTTCATCATGTCTACAATTGCATTGTAGTCCCTGGGCTTCCAGCTTCGAACGTCTCTCCAGAACATGCTTCTCACATAAAAACCTCTTTTGAGGGTAGAGAACATTTCTGCCTCCGTGATATTTAAACATTTGTGTATTTCCTCTATGAATTGGGCCAAGTAGCTTTTCAGCGACTTATGTTTCCCTTACCTCAAGTCCTGTAGAAGTTGGACCAGAAGTTGACTGGGCTTTGAGGATACGAATCCATTTTTCGAAAGTCGTCTTCGTGTTTTCCAACTATGGATACTTCTGGCGGGGAGGAGGGAGTTTCTTGTACCACCTAAGTGCACTTCCTTCTAACATTAGAGTGAATGCTTTGCATTTTAATGCTGGAGTAGCCCTAGCGATTCCCATGCTGGCGTTGTAGTTCAAAAGATGATCATATGGATCATTTCGACCAGCATATTTGCCAATTTCAGGCATATCAAAATCACGAGGGACTTTACACTGCTGTATCCCTTCCAATAATGGATATGTCTCCTCATCATCATCCATCTCAAAGGATGAAGTTGGGGTGGAGAGATTACCACAGAGGAGAAGACCCGTTGGGTTTGTCCCAACCCTTTCCTGGGTTTACGCACCGGTCTTCTGTTGGGGTCTTGTACAGTTCAGTATTGATATGGTGAAGATATGTGCGGCCGCTACCTACTTCTCCCTCGTATTTTCAGGAGGTCTACTTCCCAATGGGTCGATGACACTGGATCTCTGAGAAAGGTTTGGGTTTCCATAGTTTTCTCCTGTGTTGTACCCATGATACGAGTACAGGGACGGATCTATTCCTTCATTTCTCCGAACAAGGCCCCTAGCCAGACCAACGAGGCATATGGGTATAGGTTATCTTATTCACTCTCGTATTGGTACTCGTATCCCTAGGGTTGGTATGGCGGATATGCGGGTGGCGCAGGGAGCATAAGTCCTTGCTGTAAGTATGCATTTAGGACAGTAATTTGCACTGCTTGTTGCCTTTGCATTTCAAACATTTGTTCTGCCATAACTTCCATATTGTGTGCCATGCGTACCTAGAACACTTGCCACGCCTAGGTGGTTGTGTAACTTCAGGAGCTCTTTCGTCTCCTCCTTCTGGTAGTTCACCGGTTTGTCTCGTACGTGCATTCCTGTCTTCGTCACTCATTGTGCTATTTTTCGTTCAAAATAATGGGTTATTTGGGATTCGTTCTTTCTTTAATTCAGGGAAAGCGGGATTACGCAATGGTGTAAGCCGACACTAATTTTTTCTTCCTTTTATTCAAAGGAAAATGTTATAATCAAGAGATTAGAGATAGTTTCCTCCTTTTTGCAAAGGGAAAAATTCACAATCCACTGAATGTGGATTAAACCTTGTCTCTCTTTTTTCAAACAGAACATTTTGTAACTACTAGATTTGGGCAGGATTCCACCTTTTTCAAGGGGAATTTTATAATATCAAATCTTCAAACAAAATTTGGTCCTTTTATCTCAAAGGGAAATTTTGCAACTTCAAGTCTTCAAACAAAACTTCTCATTTTCTTCAAAGGAAATTTTCGTAACTTCAAATCTTCAAACAAAACTTCTCATTTTCTTCAAAGAGAAATTTCATAACTTCAAATCTTCAAAAGTGAGCTTTAACTTCTTCCGTACGAGTTGATTCCAGTCCACTCCTGAATGGCCTAAGATTTTTCACGAGTTTTCTCGTGGTTTCTGTATCGTTTTCCATAGACGACGCCAAAATGTTAACCACGAATCCTAGCTGGATTTCCAATCAACACCGAATTGCTTTCTAATGTCCAGCTATATTGATCCTGCACACTTAGCACCAAGATTGTCAGCTAGCATAGGCGATAGGGGTGGTTTCTGTATGCACTCCGATGCTCAAATTAGAATAGTTGTTTCGATCGAACTGGTTGGACAGAATATATGAAATATGACATGCTAGTTTTGAATTACTTACCTCCTCTATCGTATTCTTTTTCCTTATATATCTCTGAATCCAATTGGTATGGGTCATATTTCTACGTGTGTGATTGACCCACGTTAAAGGGGATTGATATAAGTGGATTCATGATACTAGTACTTTTCTTTCCCATATTTAAAGTAATTTGAGTGAACTTAATCTTTTATTTGTTCAAATTATAATTAATAATTATTTTTAGTGAATATTTTAGTTAGTTCATAGGCAACCAAACTTCAAAAGTTAAATTAATTCGGTTAAGGTTAATTTAATTGTGTAGAGCTATCTAAATCTACGTGGGAGCGATACTTGGATTCTAAAATCTATTTTATTACTTGTGCGATACGTACATTTGCGAGAATAAAAATATTGCTAACATGTTTTTGATGCCATTGCAGGAGATTGTGTTTTAATTCTTTTTTTAGTTATATTAGCTCAAATTCGAACTTTATTTATTTGTTTAATTTTTCATTTTATTTCAATGTTTGAATTGTTTCTTTTCAGACCTTTGCATGCGAAGCTTGAGACACGAGTTTCTAATAGCAGTTGATCTAAAAATTGAACGTACTTTTCATCGTAGGCAAAGAGAAGCAAGAAAATCACACCAAAAAGATAAGAAAACAAGACACCATGGATAACAATGAGATTGCTCCAACATGACGAGATATAGTGATTGATGAAGAAAATATGTTAGTGAGTGATTTTATGACTCTGCAGATCATGCAAAACCAATCTAGCATTGTCTACCCATTGTTTGGGCAGCCGAACTTCCAATTAAAGACTAGTGTTATTAATCTTTTTCAGAATGGGCATCAGTTCTATGGAGGGGCCGATGAGAATCCACATACACATGTTTTTTGATTATTGAAAATGTGCCAACAATTCAAATATCAAGAGATCTCAGACGATGCCATCCGGCTACGTTTGTTCCCACATATTTTCCGTGACAAAGCTCTTAAGTGGTTGAACTTACATATGATTGCCGGCATCACCACTTGGAATGGCTTAGCCCAAAAATTCTGCACAAAATTCTTTCCACTGGTCAAGATTGCAAAGTTGAAGCATGAAATATCTATATTTCAACAGTCAGAATTTGAATCTTTTGATAAGGTATGGAACAGATTCAAAAATATGCTAAGGAGATGCCCTCATCATGGCATTGGTACATGGCGTCAAGTTCAGTATTTTTATTCAGGTTTGCATCTTACCTTTTAAAGTATGGTAGATTCTTCATCCAATAGTTCATTATCTACCAAAACCATTGGTGAAGCCTTGAAGTTCTTTGAGAGAATGGCTACCACTACTGCCATGTAGGCATTAGACCAGGCTATACACAAGAGATCTGCAGGGTACATGAAGTAGACACTTTCACTGCATTATCCACAATAATAGACTCATTGCCACACAATGTGGAGAGCATGTTGCATTCGGTCAATGTGATGTAGATGAAGAAATCAACTTGTGAAGAATATGAGGGCTAATCACAGTACATCAGAATGTCATATTTTATCACAGCAACCCGAGCAAGTTGAGTATGTTCAAGGTGGTCAATGTTCACAAAATAATCTGTCCTCTAACACATTTAATCCAAGTTAGCGTAATCATCCAAATTTTTCTTAGAGGAATAATCAGAATAACAGCAGACCACATGGATCTCAGTTTCAGCAGCTAGAAAAGAGAATCTTATTGGAAGATATGTTTGGTAAGTTCGTGGAGAAAACTGAGCAGTACATGGAAGAAAATAATCATTTTGTGAGGAGGACAGAGACTACTTTCCAAAATTAGAGTACTTAAAGTATTTAGAGACACGGATGTGTCAGATGACAGTTGCTATGTCAAGTAGACTGCAAGGTACCTTGCCAAGCAACATTGAGGTCAACCCCAGGGAGCATGTACATGCAATAACAACTAGGAGTAGGATGCAGCTGCCTGAAATACATTGAAAAAAGACAATCAAGAAAAAATAAGTTTTTGAAGTACATGATAAAGAAGTAACTTCAGATGTACAGACTAATCACGAGCAGTTGGCAAACTATGGAAAAACAAAAACTCCAGAGCTAATAAAAAAATATGTACAACCCACTCATTTTCCTAAGAGGTTAAATTCATAGAAGATGTAAGATCAGTAGTGTGCACAATTTTTTGATCATCTAAGGAAGCTGCATATTAACATATACCGTTTGTGGAGGTCTTGACTCAAATGTCCAACTACGCCAAGTATATGAGACAACTACTTGCAAATTAGAAGAAATTGGCGAGAATAGAATACAATAAAACTTACAGGAGAAGTAAGTGCTATAGTGAAGAAGCAACTACCAGACAAAAGAAATGATCCATACAGCTTCACAATTCCAATTACCATAAGTAATATCGTGATTGACAAGGCATTGTGCGATCTTGGTGCAAGTATCATTTTAATGTCTCTTTCTATTTTTAGGCAATTATGACTTGGTGAAGTTAAATCTGCAGAGTTCACTCTTCAGTTGGCCGAACGATCTATTAAAAAGCCATTTGGGATGGTGAAAGATATGATGAGGAGTGGATAAGTTATTATTTCCTATTGACTTAGTTGTTGTTGATATGCCTAAGGATGCAGAGATCCCTATTATCTTGGGTGGACCCCTTTTAGCTACTTCAGATGCTCTCATTGATGTTTCATGAAGGGTATTGACATTGAGAGTTCAAGATGAAATGGAGGTATTTCATATGTTGGGTAGAGATGAGGCACCACCACATCCCCTTTATTGGACAGGACATCAATTCGAGACCTTGAAGAAATTCAAAAAATCTTTTTAAAAGGTTTTAGGAGACGAAGCTAACAGTTTAAGTGAAAGACAATGGTAAACAGACTGTTTAGATGCAAGAAGCTGACATGGATGAACATGTGGTTGAAGTTGAAGAAGACATCACTAATGCACAGATTGTAGTTTTTAAATAGAAAAAGAAGGACAAGCCATAGAACATGGAGAAGAAAATCAAGAGAATATTAGAGAGTGACACTTTCGATGATCTCGAAATTCATTCTTTTTCCACTTGAGCAACCAGATAAAAAGTCAAGCTAATGACTATAAATAAGCGCTTAATAGGAGACAGTCCATTCTTATATCCTTTTCAATTAAGTTAGGTTAAATAATGCATTACGCGTAATTTTAAGATTTGTATTCATAAGTTAGGCACACATTTTCCATAGATTGTTGATTACACTTGTAAGTCATCACCATGTCAACCGCAAGATGCTTCACTTTGCAAGCTGCATGGGTGATATATATGAAATCGTCTCTCGATCTTTAGTCCGAGCACCACACCATGAGTCTACTTCAGTCCACTTCAACTTGATCGTCTGATTAGACCAGTCTGTCTTCTTTACATTTATTCCCAGGGAGTACCTGATCTATTTATTCCTTTATTTGCTTATATTTGCTTATTTTTACTATTACATTAGAGACAATATAATGTTTTAGTTTGGAGGTGGAATAAGTATCGGGATATTTATTTATTTATTTTTGCTTACTATCTGGGTCTGTATAACTGTCATAGTAATTTTTTTTAAAAAGTAAAATAAAAAAAATTTAAAACTTTTTGAAAAATCCAAAAATATTGTCTAATTATTGATGAAAGGCTTGCCGTCAATGATGGTAATATTTGTTTGAAGTTGAGTAAATTTTTAATTAGAATATTGGACAACACCTTAACTTGTGTTTTTACTTGAATACTTATCCATGATAGATTAGATTAATAAAGTACATAGCCACTATTAACTTATCACTTATATGAGAACATGACTTGAGTGTATGAGGTTATGTGTTGATATTATTGACCTAGGATTATTGTGAAAAAACTCGTTCTCAAATCTTTAAACTAGTAACCAAACTGCTTTAGAACATTTTGGGAGTGTTAAAGTTAGTACGAGTGTTCGTAAAATTTTGATGGTTTGGATTTTCTGAGTCTCATCTTTGGTTGAATAGGTTCTATTCAAAGAATCTAAAGCGGGCACTAATCACTAGTGAGAATCGAATACCAAAAAAAAAAAAAAAAAAGAAAAAAAAAAAGAAGAAGAGAAAAGAGAAAAGAGGAAAATTTTATCTTGTACTTCTCTTATATCTTGTGTGCTCGAGCAATTAAGCCTATTAGGGTATCTTAAAATCTGGTGCCCTATGGTCGTCTGACTTGGAAGTCATCGGTCCAAAGCTTGCTAGATGGGCCACATAGAAAGCTTATGAGAGAGAAGTCTTGCACACAAGATGTAAGAATGTGTACATTAGTTAAATAAATAAAAAGAGTTAAAGGTGCTCGGTAAGGATTTTTAGGCTAGGACCCCAGAGACTGGAGATGAAAATTTAGAAATCGCTAACCATCCTACTTCTAAGAATACAAGTATTTAATTTTTATCACTTTGTGTAAAAACAAGAGAGCATTGTATTGATCAATAGGAACCAAATTTGCTAAAACACCTCGGGATTGGAGTGAAAAGTATTAGAAGTGTGATATTGTACGAGAGGTATAAGAAAATAGTGACTACAAAGGGTTCGCGATTATAAATATATCAACAACACAATATTGATCGTGGTCTAATATAGGTGTAAGTTTAATATTTGGCTAATCCCACACACATTAAATGTCTAACATCGGATACGTAAAAACTTATTTGTGGTGCTGTTTAATATCTTTCTAAAATATATTCGAACCTGAGGCATTTGATAAGAAATTTAACATTGAATCCATCTCTTGTGATTCTCTTAGCTTAGTTTAGGTTTGTATTTTAGTTTTGTGTTTGTTCGAAAACGAACAATGGTTTAGTTTGAGGGTGTTTGATAAGTGCATTTTGTGCACTTATTCGGGCTTTAGAACTAAGCTTTTATCTTGTTATTTTATATATTTTTTACTTAATTTAGTGTATTGTTCTTTCTATTTCAGTTTTGGACCTGTTTATAATCAATTGTAGAAGAAATGACGGAAAGAGCAATGATTTGGCGAATGTCTAGAAAGTATGGGAACTCAATTGCACTCAATTGGAACTTGAAGGACCATTTTGGAGGCTATTGGTAGATTTGAGGACTAAAATGACCAAAATCTAAAGTTGGAGGTTTAAAATATGCAGCCTGGGCGATCACCCAACCATGAAATCTAAAAATAGAATGGTCTTTTTCCTGGGTGATCGCCCAGTGCAATTTTCCACCATCGAGATTTTTTTGCTTTTTTTAGTTTTTCTCTAACTAGGAAACCTTTTGGACCACAAATTTTACAATATTTTGGAATCTTTTGGGTACTATTAGAGGACTATATATATGAGTTCTTAATTCTAATTTAAGAGTCTATTATTGGGAGATTTCAAGAAGAAAAACAAGAAACAAAGATTGAGCGAAAATCAAGATCCATTCTTTCGATTTTTCTTCTTATCCGGGTGATGGAATTTATATTTTCTTTTTGTTTTCTTCCTCTTAGTATACTAGACTAGATTTATTTTGTGCTAGGATTACGATGAAACTTGTACCACAATTCTCTAATTCTTTGAACCTAATCTTTGATATTCAAACACGTTTTTAATTTTGAACAATTGATATTGATATCTTTTCATCTACAATTATGTGCAATGATTGTATGATTTTTGTGGCTTATTTTACTATTTAGAGATTGAAAATAAGTTAAACATAGTATCAATTATCGTAGAGTCCGATAGAGGATAGAGATATATCGCTATGCTTTACGTGATCTTTAAGTATTTACAAATTCTAATGCATTATTATATGTTTGCATCATCATATAGAGATATAGTCGAGCCACATATAGTGATATGTTTAATTCTACTCAAGAGAGATTGTTAAACAAGTTAGGAATATTGATCTTCATAATTAAATCATGTTATCAAATTCAACGATTCGGGTTAATGAGAATTGATATAAGTAGATTCGGGATCTTAGTACTTTTCTTTCCCATATTTAAAGTAATTCAAGCGTGAACTTAATCTTTTGTTTTTTTAAATTATAATTATTTAATTATTTTTAGTTAATATTTTAATTAATTTTTAAGCAACTAAACTTTAAAAGTTAAATTTATTCGGTTAAAGTTAATCTAATTGTGTAGAGCTATCTAAATCTCTGCGGGTATGATACTTGGATTCTAAAATCTATTATATTACTTGTGCGATCTGTACACTTGTGGAATAAAAAATATTGCTAAAACTAGGTGTAACGAGGCGAACCTTGACTTCGCCACTTGTTGGGTAAGATAAATGATGAATCTATTTGCTTTGTGGAAATTATTTGATTTTCATACAAAGTTGAACAGAAATTAGCAAAATACAAAACATGTGAATTCATACTTTTGTCTCTAATAAAGGAACAACAGAATAACCTTTTGCCATGTGGAAAGCCCACTGCCAAGTGAGTTAAAGCTGATAAAAACTGCAAATAGAATCAAATAAGAATCAATCTCGCCAATAAAAGAGTGACGAGAATTGTCAAAGAAAGTTAAAAAGACCAAAATACTCTTGGCCTAAACTTGTCTATTAGTACTACATGAAACATGAAGATAAATGTATGAAAATTCAAACTCCTAATTAAATCTTTGTTTATTTTGTTTCTCTTGCATACTTGTCTTATTTTATCAGTCTTGACTTGGATCAGGAGTGCAAGCATTGCCGACCCATCTCTTTGGACGGCCATCGTTGTAAGCTAAAAGTACTACGTGTACATGTTTTACAATAGGTGGACATAGAAGTGACAATGATTTATTGTCATATTAATCCTACCAAATTATGACATCAAATGAGCGGTTTTAAATTCATGTCGACCAATTGTTTGTCCATTTTGTACAAGTAAAAAATTTAATATTTTTTATACAAAGAAAACTATCTTTTGGTTCTGTTACCACCCAAATTTGGTAAGTCTTCCACGTCAGCAAAGGGGTCTCAGCGAAGGCCTTGTAGGTAATCTCATCAACCTTCTGCGGCTGTCAAAGTCTCAAATTATGATAAAAGGCCCTCGCACGATAATGTCTTGTCAAACGAAACCTATAAAGAGATTCACACATCCTGACTAGCCTGGGTCCCTCACCAACCATGCACCCTGCGGAATCCCTTAAGTAATCTGGTATTTTGGAGAACCAAAGAGATATTTCGAAGAAGATTGTATTTGATTGACAGGCAGACTCTCATAAGGAAACTCCATCTTAATCTCCTAATAATTAGTAACGCAATATTAGAAATCAACTCAGATTAGGATGTAAATCTAAGAGATTTCCTTCACATTAATTATTCCTTATCCCATAAGAAAGGAAATTCTCATTAGATGTCTAATTGACCGCTTACCTAAATCAATTCGAACTCGCTTCCTATAAATACCAGACTTCTATTCATTTCAAGGTAAGCATTATTCTCTACCCTAAAATATGTTCAAATCTCAGTCTACTTGTCTCTCTCACACCCACTCTCACACCCATATATTCTTCCATATACTTTGTACTAGCAGTTGACTTGATCGTCGACCCTTTTTTATCTGGTAATCTTGGTGCCTAACGATTGTCCAAGTGTACATATAACATATAGGCTGGTAGAGGATTGATTAGATATCTGTTGACACACAAATAGTGCATATTTCGAAGTTAACATATCGGTGCAAATGTCTGTGGAAAGAAAAATACATTACATGTCTAACAAAACTGTGGTAAAACATGTTCTTTATCGGAAAAACATGGCAATGAGATAATTACGAGGATGAAATCGGGACCCACCACACATATCAGTGGCTTGAAAACATTCTAGATCTTCAGAATATGACTAGATAATGACAAAGATGAACAATCGAACAAGACATCATTGACACGAAAGAGAAGAACACTGAATGAAAAGCGTGATCGAGCGATTGGGAAATCAATACCCTTAGTCTAGGAACAAGTACGACTTGGATTGGCAAAGTTCTTTGAGGTCTAGCTCCATCAAAAGTCGTCGATCTTGGATGATCCGCCAAGACTAGATAGATGAAATCTTCAGAGTCAGAACCCAAGGCCCTCGCATGATCACCGACAAAAGAATCCTCATCCATTGTGAGAAAACAAGCCCGTCTGATCTGTCAGTGTTTTTGACAGGCTGGAGACCAGATCCTCTGTGGCACTGTCCTAATTATTGAGTAGCCAACACAACGAGCACATTGAGGCTTGCCTAGAGAAGAAAAAAGATTCTGAGGCTATGGATGTGAAATCTAAGGACAAATGGTCGATATTGTCATGCAATATTTACGATAGATGATATGGCCTACGGACCACATCAATGTGTATAAGATGCGGCTCCAATGCTACATCCCAGTGGTCAAATGCAGAAAATTTTATACCAACCTCGTCTCCGATGAGAAGAGGTAGTACAACAAGTTAAAGCTTAAGAGCATCACGAGTTGGCAAAGCTAAAGTAAGAGTTTATCAACGTCTTCATCAGTAATAGAACGACAATCGATGATATGGCCTAACTCCATAACATTCGGCATAAATAGGGTGAATCAGTAAAGAGTTATTTCAAGAAGTTCAGTAAGGTCATCAAAAAAATTGAGAATATGACTGATGACAAGGTGCTAGATGCATTGATAACCGGGCTCCATATGCAAACTCTTTTCTAGGAGAGACGTACAGAATATAGAACCTAAGATATTCACCCTGTTGGTAGAGCTAATCCAGTAAGAAATTTGCTCCAAAGAAACCATTGAAAATAGAGAGAAAGATGAAAGAGAGAAAGGAGAATGCTATCGACGTGAAGGACGATGCTCTCCTGAGCCTCGTAGCAACTACTACAGACGATTTAATTAGATCGAACTAGTTCTGAGGCACCTACTTGGACCATCTGCGACCATCTCTCATCATCGATTCCTCTCCCAAGCTCTATTGTATCCATCAAACTTGAAATCATAATACAAAAGATTATCCAGAGGTACGAGAACTAATTGATCAAGAAAATCAGCAGTAGGAAGAAGGATCTCAACTGGTTCGAGGAAGGCGAGGACCACCTAACCATGAGTGAGGACCCCAACCTCGGCACCAGGATGACTATCCTCATCGTGATAGCAGAAGAGATGAAATAAACTTGGACTCGCGTTAGGCAATAGGGATCTGCGATAGGCAAGAGGGACCCTCTAAGCTTATAGGACCCTCAATAATTGGAAGGTCCTATATCGGGGGCCACACGATGAACTCACAGGAAAATTACACTAAAAGCAGCACAGGAGAAGCCATTAGAAAGCTGGCAGGTTCACGAACACTGAACCAGGGCCCCACCTATCACATATGCGAAAGAAGATGAGGTTGGTGTCCATTACCCACACCGTGTTATCTCGGTAATAGATACCATTGTCGCTGTAAACGGACTAGGTAGAATGTTGGTTGACGATGCAAGTCTTTGTGAATATTCTATTTGGTAGTGCCTTAGATCGGATAGAGGTAGACTATGAGTTAATAGCCATTTTGGAACTACTCATTCGATTTTACAGTGTGACAGCCTTGTCGTGGATTTTGGAGAGCCCCCGTACCACGTGAAGAAATTTATGAAATTCTTAGTGGTCGATACCCGTTCTCTTATCACAGGGCGTTGGTAGGCTGCCGCATCAAGGATTTGCAAGAAAACACCTCTGTACATCACATAGGGATAAAATTCCCAATGCCAGGTGGAGTTGCCAGGGTTTGGGTTAATCAATCAAAAACCAGGAAGTGTTACATGAACGCACTCCGCAAAGCAGCAACGCACAAAGATGCTATTCCATTGGTTATGAAGATACGGACTAAGGTAATGGACATCGAGCATGAGAAAGGAAAATATGATATGTTCCTTAACGAGGGCCTCGACCTATGGATTATATGTACAGATTCGCTAGCTTATCAAGTATTACAGTTGGGACAAATGTTGGAAGAGGGGATGAAAACAGTTGTTGCAGGAGAACGTAGATGTCTTTGCTTAGAAGTATTTTGACATGGTGGAGGATAATCCATCCGTAACTTGCCACGCCCTGAAGGTGGATTCGAACGTGCGTCCAAGATACAGAAGATGAGATCGCTGAGCACTGAGAGATATGGTGCCCTTAAGGAAGAAGTAGTCAAGTTGCTGGCCAACATATTCATTAGGAAAGCAGTCTACCCACAATGGGTATCTAACCCCATTTGGTGAAAAAGAACAATCACAAGTGGAAGGTGTGTATAGACTTCTTCAATTTAAACCGAAATGTCCTAAAGATAATTTTTCCTTACTACGCATCAATCAACCGGTCGATACCACCATTGGTCATAAGCTACTTAGCTTCATGGGCCTTGATTCGGTTAGAATTAGATCCTAATGTTTGCCAGAGATGAAGAGCATACTTCGTTCATAACGGATCAAGGTCTATATTGTTACAAGATGATACCCTTCACCTAAAGAATGCCGAGCTACTTATCGGAGGTTAGTAAACCGCATATTTACGGAACATATTGGGAATACCATGGAGGTCTACGTTGATGGCATGGTTGTAAAGAGTGTCGATGTCGAAGACTACATTATGCACTTAGAGGAGATGTTCAAGATTTTTTGCAAATACCAGATGAAAGTCAATAATCTGAAATGTGCTTTCAGAGTCGCGTATGGAAAATTCTTAGGATATATGGTGAATCGATGGGGATAGAGGCTAATTCCAAAAAATCGAGCACTCATTGAAATGCTCTCTATCCTCACCTTACGGGAATGTTGGCGGCTTTAAATCGATTTATATCAAATGCAACTAATTGGTGCCAAACTTTCGTTTAAATTAACGCTTTTTACAATTGTAGGGGCATGTTGGTCTTTAGTCTTTAAATACGACTTTAATTGAATTAAGTTTGGACCTATATAACTTAAGAGCCCATGAGCTCATGATCAATTACCAATTTCTAATTTTTCTTTAATTTTATTGCTGGTTTAATTATTAATGTTGAGACTTTAATATAAGGTTATTTAAGTCATTTGGCTTTTGTAGGTTTATTTTGTTACAAGTGGTTATATTGGCACCATAATTTTTATTTGTTGCATCATATTTTAATTATATTTAAAGTCTTCAACCTTTGTTCATTGTAACACTTATGTCCATAATTGTTTTTCATTGAATTCTTATCTTCAATCTTCTATCAATTAGCACATCTCATCTTTAAAATATTTTCACAAAATATTTGTTTCATGTTTTGAAATAAGAAAAAATTTGTCGCACTCTTGTATTTATAGTTTTTTTTAAAAAATATAATAGTAAAATAAATCATTTTACGCTCTCCCAACAGACTTTTTGGATGAAAGCCATTATCAGAGACAATGTGTGTTAATTAATGAAATAAGGATAATAATATAATAAAAAAAATAAGGTACATAAGTGCTACAATAAATAAAATTAAAGATTTTAAAGACAATTAAAATATAGTACAACAAATAAAAGTTGTAGTGTGGATATAAATACCATTTTTTATTTACTATTTAAACAACTTAATCTATCATTCTAAGTTTTGGTTGAAATTGAATAAAGAAAATTCTCTCACTGTTCTTTGAATTCTAATTCAATAAACAACTAGTGCTCAAATTGTTGTGTTCTTTTTTTATTTATTTACTCTTTAGTAGGTTGCCGCCTACGTCACATATATACTTGTAAATAAATATATCGATTCAATTATAACAATTGTAATATTGTAATATATTAATTAAATTAAAAAAAATTCACTATATGTAATATTTGATGAACACAAAAAGAGATTGGACAGAGAATCGATCATAATAAATCAAATTATGTAATTAAAACTGCATTGCATATTAGATGAATAATTACCTTCAATACACTAATCTTTGCCAATTATATATGCTTTATCATTTTTTTTTTCAAGGCCCAAGGTTTGACCTACTTGTGTAATTTTCCCTTTTAAAAATGATATTGAAGTCCTTTGGGCTTAAAATACAATAATAGAGAAGCCTAATATATTTTAAGCTTTTCCCGAGTATCAAATGGATTGAAACGGCCCAAATTCACACATTATAATTATAAAATAAAGCCCATTTTGTGTCCAATAAGTATCAATAAATCTTTATTTATTTATTTTTTTTTAAAGATTCCAAATAACGTATAGTCACATTATACTGCAAAAACTGGATTGATCTTCAACAAATGAATATTCCGGCGCGGGAACATACCTAGTTGCAAGCAGTGAGTAGCACCATAGTAGTTGTTTTGGTTGTAGGATGAACCGGCAATGCCCTCCGGTGCGAACTAGGATCCTCTATCATACCATGATTATGGTACATATAGGTTCACCGTGACAATCAATCATGGTCATTATGATTATAACCTCATCGATTCTTGGATGGTTTAATTTGGCCTATACAAGCTCTCGCTTATTGTCCGATTCTTGCTAAGGCACTTACAAATAGATTCGGATCTACATCACCCATTATGTTTGCTACCACTTTTTCTCGCATTGAAGGTTACTGGAACACACACCTTGCAAAATATAATAAACAAATATAAATGAACTAAATCAAATAATGTCTAAGATTAAATATAAATAAATAAATTCATTCAATTTTCGATAGTTCAATGTTTCGGATTTGAGCTTGTTGAAATGGTAAAAGACAAAATACTTAACAAATACATGTGCTCTTTAATAACTTAAGAATATTGTAAATAATTACCGCAAATGAAATTTAATACTTCCAACATTTTCCTCTTACATGCATCACAACCCATATCGACCTTTCAAAATATGTAACAAATACATTAAATTTGAGGGAAAAAAAATTATTGAAAAGGAAAATAAATAATGAAACTTGCATGCTCCATTTAAATCACTAATTATACCAACTTCAAACAAAAATGATTTAAATATAATTAAAGATTGTTACTTTACAATTGAACTCTCGGTTCTTTCATTTTGATGTTATACACAAATATATTCAATAATTTAAATTTAAAATTCAAAAGATTTCTAATCTAACATCAGTTCTATGATACCATTTAGTTTATGATACCATTTAGTTTCAACCAGACTTGATCTCTAAGATTTTCTGGCGCCAATCATTGTCATTTTAATTTTGTTATTGAGTTTCAAGATTTAAGTTTAAGAATCATACGATGAAGACACAATGAACATTAACAAAGTTGATCGAATTACTGATTCTCGAAAATAATTGAAGAAGTATGTTGATATTTTATTTGAGTTCATATGCAAATAATGACAACGTAGATAAATGATGATAATAAAGTATCTCAATACAATCAATAGTTTCATCTTGTTATAATGCATGAATCCAAACTAGTTTCAATTCCAATTTTAGGATTATTGTAAATTCAGAAATTGGATAATCAAATTTATACATTATGCTAGTGGGGAACTGAAATTATATAGAAATATTGGATCAAACAAGAAAAAGTAATTTTCGATTTTTGAAATTCAGTAACATTTAATATTTTTAATAGAATATTTTGTGGATCCTTTTGAAAACAAATAGGGTAACAAAATGTGTTTAAGGAGAAAATACATCGTATCACATTTATTTATGGATCATGAGACAGTAGCAGTGTTAGTAGATAATATGTCCAGTATTTTTTGGTTTCAAGAAGTAGTCACAATCAATTATTTTAAAATAAGTATATTTTAAATTAAAGTAAGAGAGATAATGTTCTGACTTGAAATGACTTCATAAGGTCCAATTAATATGTTATGTTTTAAATTGGCCCTTGATTTAAGGATATTGTATTAATTGTCTCTTTTAAATTCATAATAATGTTAAAATGCAAAAAATTAAAATTTGAAAATCCATTAATTGTGAATTAAATTTATAAGCTTGTATCTATTTTTCAGAATTTTAAAACCAACCAGTATATTTCAATTTTATAATTATAAATAGATAAATGTTCTAATTTTATCTAATGTTTTATTGTTAAACCATCTTATTTGATAAAGAATAATTTATATAGTTACATTTATGTTGGAACGTAGTTATTATTACAAAAATAGAGAAAGAAAGGTTCCAAGTTGTTCAAGTGGTTGATATTAGAGCATCTTCGATGCACTTCGTTCATTATAGTTTACGCGATGATAAAATAAATAGACTTTTCGCGTATGTGGTAAATTAAAAATTCATTTCCAATGAGTTCCATCTAAAACTAATATTACCGCTTATGTGGCATGAATTTTTAAAATTGACACTTCAATTTTATTTTCTTCGCTCGACTTTTTTTTTAATAAAATATCGAGTTGAATTTAATTTGCTAAGTCACTCCGCTTAGAAGTCCGCCTTTAGATTTGAGTCTATTTTTAGTGCCACATCGTCGGACCAGATGGTCTTCATCAAGATACATGGAGATAATTTTATAACCGCTCTATCTGCATTTATGCCAGACGCCTAAAAAACAATAGAAAGAGAGCATCTTCAATACACTCGCCTATCGTTTCACGTCATGTCATGGTGCAAATTAGATAAACTTCTAGTTCATGTGGCACTACGCTCATTGAATAGATCAAAATTAAAATTTCATCTCCAATAGGTTCCATCTAAAAGTAATATTACCGCTATGTAACATTAATTTTTTTTTAAATCAGCAGATCTTCAATTTTATTTTCCTCGTCCAATTTTTTTTATAAATAAAATGCTCGCTTAAATTTAAATTTACTAAGTCACTATCGCCTAGAAATTCGCCTAAATTTAGACGAACTTTTAGATATAGTCTATTTTTGGAGTGCCACATCACTAGATTCAGAGTCCTCGTTAGCATGTATTGGAGAATATAACTCCGCTCATCTACGCTTATATGGCACGCTTAAAAGAAATAGATAAAGTGTATTGAGCATCTCTAACGCATTCTGCCTATGAAGCTTACGTGGCATGTAAAAGCATGAAGCTTCACAGTCCACGTGGCACTACATCTATTGAATAGACGGTCAAATTAAAAATTCATCTCAAATGAGTTCCGCTCTAAAACTAATATTACCACTTACTTGACATTAATTTTTTTTTTAAAATTGGCTAGTCTTCAATTTTATTTCCCTTGTTCGACTTTTAATTTTTAATAAAATGTTTGAGTTGGATTTAAATTTGATGAAGTTACTCCGCCTAGAAGTCCTCTAAATTTAGACGAACTTCAGACGAAGTTCATTCTTTGGGAGTGCCACATCAACTAGTATGGAGTTCTCGCCAACATTCATTAGATAAGATTTTTTTGTAACTATGTCTATCTATGCTTATACGACATGTCTAAAAACTAATAGATCGAAAGTGCATTAGAGATGCTATTCGTCTATTGAAATCTCTACGTGATGGGTTTAATAGAGCATGGACTTTTCATCCCACGTGTGGACTACATCTATTGAATAGACGGCCAAATTAAAATTCATCTCCAATAAGTTCCGCCTAAAACTAATATTACCGCTATATGATATTAATTTTTTTTAATTGGCGGATCTTCAACTTTTATTTTCTTCGTCCGACTTTTTTTTTTTTTAATAAAATGCCGAGTTGGATTTAAATTTGATAAGTCACTTCGCCTAGAAGTCCGGTCTAAATTTAAATAGACTTCTAGACGGAGTCTATTTTTTTATGTACCATATCGGCTAGACGTAAATCCTCGTCAACATGCATTGAAGAGAATTTTTAATAACTTACATATCCGTATTTATGTAGCATGTCTAAAAACAATAGATAAAATGCATTGGAGATGCTCTTTAGCGTGCTAGATGTTGCTTTGTTTCTATAGTAATAACGCTTTCTCTTAGGTATCTATCGTTCTCTATTGTATAGGTCGAACTTAGAATGTATAATTTTAGATAACATGGTTTAATGTAAAAACGTATTTATTTTAAGATTATCAAAGTTGAATATACAACTATAATTTGTTATTATATTAAACTATGTCATCCAAAATCCACTATGTTATTGTTAGGGATATAAATGGGCATATTATCAATGGCAGTCACTATACTTTTATTCAAGTTTCCATTGGGTCACTATATTTTAATCTTATCTCAATTTGGATCAGTCCGTCCAATTCCATCAAGTTCACTAACGTCAAACGCTAATGTGGCTGTAAATTACTAACGCCCATCCTATGTAGCAAGTGACTTTGATGCCAACTCAACATTTCTCCACGACAAAGGGTGTTAATAAGCAAAACGATTAAAGTTTAGTGATTCAATTGACACAAATTAAAATATAATGATTCAATTAATACAATTTGACGTATAATGATCCAATTGAAATTTAAGTGAAATTAAAATAAATGCAAATAAAATTAACCCGATATATATATATATATACACACATGAATAATCTCCTAAGTATTGATGACATAAGATAGATTATCAGGAAGATAATAGTAGATTCTACATAATTAATAAATAAATAAATAAAATATACATTGGATAGACATCTTCTTTACGTACTTGAATTAATTTGTTTTGAAATAATAGCAGGTCCCATTTATTAATTAGATTTATTAATAATTAATATGTCAGGTCACTAGTACTTAAAAAATCATTCTTGATATAAAAGAACTTCGTGACAAATTTTATCACATACTTTTCATTACGGGCCCTACCCCAACTACTGACTTGGCTAATATTAGATTATATCCAATAGCTATGGCTGCTTTCGGTGCTTTTAAGCAAATAATAATTAATTGATATTGATAGCAAAAAAACATTATGTTTAATAAAGTGTTTTTAATAAAAATTTCGTGCACAAAATTAGACATATGAGCAAAAATTCATAAATTAAACAAATCCCTAAAATGGAAGATGATCAAATAAATTTGTATTTATTTTAATGGAAGTAGTGATAAAGTGTGATCCTTCGGAGATTTGCATTTTATTAATACATTTATTGCACGTATAGCTTTGTCTATGTCTTACCTGCTCTCCAATTAATAATTTTTGTGGATGTAAATCTCCAGAATCAGAAATGTTTTGGGCTATATAACTAACAAAGTAAGCAAAATGTGGATTATAATGTTGCATTATAAAATTACTTTAGAATAATGGAAGATATTAATGCAAAGGACGACGTCGAAAATGGCGGTGGTTTTGGCAGAGAAAATGGTTGTTTTAGCTTGTGCACTGAACAAGTTGAAGAGGCGGTGATTGATGTTGACAGAACCATGAATTTTACTCGAACATATCAACAACCTCCTCGACACAAAGTTGAGGTAAATTCTAATGAAAAAATTGTCTCCTTATTAATAGCTTGGAAATTTTATGTGAAGCGACTCAACATAACATGTAAACATGTAAACATTCTTAATGTAAGTTTTGTTGCAACTCATTTATATAAATTGTACATGTGTCGAATTTTTGATTAAATAAATGAATTTAATATGCACGTAAAGAGCCATGTTAAAAGCCGTGTTAAAGACAAGATTATTGAATTCATTTGTCCCTTCTCTAACCAATTTGATTTTAGAGCAGTCTAATGTTATTAGTTCAAGTTTCTGTCGCAAACATTTCCAAAAATGTTGCACATAATGAAAAAATTGATTTCAACATGCACATGAAGAATCATGTTGAGCGTAATGAAATAAATAAATTTGTGCCCTCTACTAATTTAAACTTTTAAACGAGGTAATTCAACATATATTTTCAAATAATATTAAATATTGAATTGATGATTTTGTAATGGTCTCAGGAGTATCCAGCCATGCAGACATTGCTGTTAGCTTACCAGTCTCTTGGAGTTGTTTATGGAGACCTTGGAACTTCCCCAGTCAATGTTTTCTCTTCCACTCGTTTGACAAACCTCACAGAAGAAGATCTATTAGGAACACTAAGCCTAATCATCTGGACACTAACCGGTCTCGTGTTGATTAAATATGTGTTTATTGTTCTAGATGCGAATGATCATGGTGAAGGGGGTACTTTTGCTCTGTATTCTTATATCTGTCGACACATAAATATTCATAGCAAATTCAGCATTCGGAATACAAGGTTGGAGTCTGATGAAGACTTGACTTATTACAGCAGAGGAAGCCCTCTACGTACGAGGACTAGGAAGTTTCTTGAGACAAGTCCTACTGCCCAAAACTTTCTTACTATTCTTGTATTGCTTGGAACATGCATGGTTATTGGGGATGGAGCACTTACCCCAGCAACTTGTGGTAATTTCTGCCCCTATTAGTGACTTGGAAACATGACATCAAAAACACGTTTGTTGAACATGACAACTGAAAATTTTCATCACCTTAATCCTATCTAGTCATGTTCCGTTCAATATATCAAATATGCTATGAAGGGATCAACCAAAAATTGAAAAACCATGGGCTAAACTTTAATTAACCCAAGAAAACTAGTATTTTAATTTTAATTTTACCACCAACAAGTTATCTATTCATCCAACTATTTTGTCCCCGTCTTTTTATTTCTTCAGTTCTTCGCCCTTCAAGGAATTCAATCTCGCTCCTCCAAGATAACACAAGGTATGTTGGCCAAGAAAGATTTCTTGAGCAAAAAGTGAAACTTGTTTTCATCCTTAATTCTACTCAGTGTTGTCTAGTCCAAAGCGTACTAAATGTGTCATTTAATGTTTTCTAAGCAGAGTCCCTATTTTTTTCGTTGCTGCAGATCATGTTGTTTGGATATCTGTTGTACTTCTAGTAGCCCTTTTCGCTTTCCAACATTGTGGAACCAGCAAAGTCGGCTTCTCCTTCTCTCCTATAATGTTGCTGTGGTTTGTTACCAATGTTTCAATTGGCACATACAACATTATCAAGTACCATCCATCCATTCTCAAGGCTGTATCCCCTCACTACATTGTCAAATTCTTCTCGAGAAACACCAAGACGGCGTGGGATCTTCTTGGAGCTGTATTCTTGAGCATAACAGGTGTACTCTCAATTCCTCGAAGCATATTCTATGGAGGAATTCTAACATCACTTACTGTCTGAAAAATCTGTGCATGTGAATATTAGTGTACCACACATGTCCAACTAGGTTTAAGCGGGGTGACTAGCATTGCTCTAGGACTTCTCTGAATTCTTTAAAGAACTTGTATGTTAACTTGCAATTTTTATGCATTATGACAGGAGCTGAGGCAATGTTTGCTGATTTAGGTCACTTCAACAAGAGAGCAATTCAGGTTAGAAACAAGAAGCCAAGAATTTATGTATTATTCACGGATATTGTGTTAATCAAATTAACGCAATTATGGTTTCTGCAGTTGGGTTTCTCTTTCGTGGTTTATCCTCGTTAATCCTCACCTATGCGGGTGAAACAGCTTATTTAGTTAAGCACCGGAAAAAAATCAGCGATGCCTATTACAGTTCCCTACCTGATCCTGTATACTGGCCAATGTTTGTTATTTCTACCCTGGCTGCAGTGGTTGCAAGCCAGTCGATGATTTCTGCAAGCTTTTCAATAGTAAAACAGTCGCTCACTCTTGGTTGTTTTCCTCGAGTTAACATAATTCACACCTCTTCCAAGCATGAAGGGCAAGTCTATTCCCCAGAAATTAACTACTTTCTGATGATTCTCACTGTTGGTCTAGTTGTAGGATTCAAAGGTGGTGTTGAACTAGCAAATGCATACGGTAAGGCTACATCTGGTTAGAATTCAAAAATATCTAAGACCCCCTATTCTAGGATGTCTAATATAATGCAATATTTGTTGAACTTCTAATGATTATTTAGCATGGATGACAGTTATTAACATTTTTACAATAACCACAGGTGTGGTTGTCATCTGGGTCATGATCATAACCACTTTTTTGACAACATTAGTCATGTTAGTCATATGGAAGACAAATATTCTACTCATCCTAGGTTTTTTCTTGCCTTACATGTTAATTGAGAGCATATTCATGACATCCTTATTAAACAAAATCCCACAAGGAGGATGGGTACCCTTTGCTATATCGGCTTTCTTCTTGATTCTAATGCTATCTTGGACATACGGGAGGAGTAAGAAGAGTGCGATGAAGCGGAAAGAAAGATGAGCACAAGGGAATTGGATGAAATGTTATCAAGCAGCAGCGTTTATCGGACACCGAATTTGCTTTTTCTTTACCGACCTTGTCAACGGAATTCCACCCATTATCCGGCATTACATTCAGAATACAAACTCTGTTCGGCGAAACTATGGTGATTGTCACTGTTAGAACTCTACCAATCAAAACTGTTCTACCCGATGAAAGATTCGATGTCGGAAAATTAGGACTTGCAGGAGTTTATAGGTGTTTGGTTCAGTTTGGTTACAAGGATCCTCAGGACATGAAAGGAGATGCCTATGTTAATTCAGTGGTGGCAAAACTGCTAGAACATGTTGACAATATGAATGAAAACAAAAGATACAATCAGCAGCACAAAAGGGATTGTTTTTGTCATAGGCCGGACTATCCTCAAAGCAAACCAGGGTAATGGAATGCTGGCGGCGCTTCACAATCGATTATTTATACAGATTTCTGCAGAAAAATAGCAGGGCAGCAGTTTCAACACTTGAAATCCCACCTGAAAGAACACTGCAGATTGGGATGCTTTATGAAATCTAAAACTGGACTCCATTATATTACTACCTGGAAGGTCTTTTTTTCTTTCTTTTTTTTGCACAAGTGCAGTGTAATGTGTTCATATAATCTTCTCTTTGCTCCAGTATAATCACTTGGACCAGAAATATTAGTCTTGGGGACAAGACACATTAACCAAAAAGGGCATCAAATAATAGCTGAAAACGTGAACAAAATCAGATGTACCATTTGAGCTGATTTTCTGTATTACACCGGTAGCCCTCTATTGAACCCATTGCACATCCTCAAATGCTAAAGTTTGCCCACTAAATTTTTTTCTTCCCAGCAAAAGCAGAAATATTTACATACTTCAACTGCTGTGTCCACAGTACCAAGGAAAAATAAATGTGAAATATCAATTGTTCAGAAAACATTTCAAAGATTAACTACGCATACAAAAGCATCTTCAAAACAAAGTATATCTTTCCTTCTTTTGAAAGTGCATATTGGACCTCTAGTTAATCCAATTTAGGACATGAAACACAGATTTAACTAATTCATGCAGAAAATGTAAAGACTAAAGCATGCAAAAGCTAAAGGCCCTCCCCTCTTACATACCAAAACACAGTTAGCCCATGGCATACTTCTGAGTCCAGCTCCTTGCAGTGGTCTCATACTTGTTCCTGTCTGTCTTGTACATGTGAGCAATCTCAGGCACCAAAGGATCGTCTGGATTTGGGTCCGTCAACAACGAACAAATAGAAAGCAACACCTAAAATTGGAAATCATAAAGCGTTTTAACTTCATTGCTCTTTGAATTTGAAAGTCTCAAGGAATGCAATTAAAGTTACGATCTTTGCAGTGATTACTTTTTCATGAAAAGCTAAGGGTAAAAATAGAAGATAAGCACAGTTGAATTCCCAGGGTGATAATGCCATAACTTTCACAACAAGGAGTACACCATTATTCAGTGTAATATTTCTACAGAGGATAGATTGATTAGAAATAAGGCATTTGCCCTAGGGAGAAGGAACCTTGGAAATAGTTAGGGCTGGGCTCCATTGCTCTTTCAAAATGTCAAGGCATATGCTTCCATTGCTGTTAATGTTCGGGTGGAAAACTTTTGTCCTGAAAGCAACCTGCAAAACTCATCATGATGAATGTGTAAGAAATCCAAATGGTGTTGTCTATTATCATTATCAAAGAGATAAGCTAAAGCTGGTTATGGATCAAATGATTTTAGGGCAAGAAGTTTGTTTTGCAGGACAACTAGAGCATGTGAAACACCTTAGGCGGCTTGAAAGGGTAATCTGGAGGAAAATGGATAGTGACTAGGAAAACCCCACCGGTATATGGACTGTCTGGAGGACCCATGATTGTGGCTTGCCAATGAAACATGTCCTCAGCAACAGGACCTGAAATATAAGTGGGAGAACAAATGAGTAACAACAAATTAAATCTAGAGCTCCATCATAAAATCCCTAACTTTAAGGTTAAGCATCCTCGTGAAAAAGTTCATAGAAATAAATTATAAGGAATTCTCATACAACTAGCACAATACAGAACCAAGAGGGGTAAACTGCGATGGATCATTAACTCTCAACGAGATTATTTACCAACTTAAAGTAGGAAAACTGGAAGTACAAAAGAATGGAAGGGACACTTTGGTTATGTAAACATTTATTGAAACATGGCCCTTTTTGGCTCAGCAGCTGGCCAATGTTCCTGGGTGCACACATAAAGGCACGATTAGTTCCACAAATCTCAAGACTCAAAATTCTATGTTCATCAATTAGTCGAAGGGCTATAAATACGCCTGCAATGTTTCACTTCCTGTGACTGATTTTCAAATTTGAAAACTCTAATTGTAAAATAAATAATGGATTATCAAAACCACCTATAATAAGGAACAAAAGATTTCACCTATTGCAACAAAAAACAACTGCCTCGAAATAAAAAAGCTCCACTCTAACAAAACTCAGACTCAATAATCCACATCTGCTTTAAGAAAACCAACTCAACTCAAGCTGAAATATCAAAATCATTTTTTAAGCAATCAAGAACAATCATAGGCAATTAGAGAACTTTCTTCTTTAAGAAACCCAGTTGCATAACCATAAGGGAAAAAAATGCTTTCTTTTCTTTTTTCGTTTTTGATTTTTTCTGGGTTCATGTAATGTTGGTAGTATACCAGCGCTGCAAGAGGTAGGAGGATCCTTCTGAAGATCCTTGAGCTCCTTCAAGATCCGCTTTGAAGCCATCTGCGGTTCCTATTAGTCACCACACAAAATCCAGATCTACCTCAAAAACATGTACAATTGTCTAACACCCAAAAAATCTTACGAAAGAAAAAACACAACCCGTAAAACATACTCCACAAATACATACGCATGGATATGGATCGAAAGAGTCTGAAATTGAAATTTTACCTGAAAAATTTTGATCCTCCTGCTGGGTTTTCTAGATAGGGTAATCTGAGGGGGTAAGGAAACTTTATTAAACTTTGGAACGGGGAAAATAGCAGAGAAAATGGAAGTTACGTGAAGAAATGAGTTTTATAGGTCGAGATTCTAAAATGGAGTCCAATCGATTATAATTGGAGAAGAAGATTCTTGATTTGTATTTTATAAGGCGAAATAATACCAATAGTGATCCCTGAACTATTATTTAAGTAATACATTAATCCTCACAATTTCTCAATATTTCAGCAAAATAAGCCCTAATCAATGTTTTAAATATCAGTCCAAATATCGATCAAGATAAGGTAAATGGACAACTTGATGTCAAAGCAAGGTTGAAACCATGGTAAAGATTTAAAAATTAAATTAAAGTGAATCGATCGATTATTGTGACTATATAAAATTTCGTTAAATTTTGAATAGTTTTCACGTGCTCAAGTTCATAAAATTATAATTTGTTTCCTAACTCAAGCATTGTAAGTATCTCGTAATGATTTTTAAAAAAGATTTGAAGGTTTCAGTCATTACAATTGTTGTGAAACTATATTATATATTTGATGACTATGTTTAAGAATTAAGGATCAATTTGCTTTTTTTAGCAATAAGTTGGGGTCCAATAATGAAATATTTCCTTTTGATTCTTGAAGGGTCAATGGATTACAATTTTTAACCAAAAGGGTCAATTATTTCACTTTAATTCCTGTGGGCTTCCATGTAGGAATATTTACCCTGTCACCCGGAAGGTACGCTATTCATTTAATGGGGATTTTACCTTAACGTTAAAGAGTGGTGATGGTGACGTTTTACTCAACATACGCACTAATTATTGTGTTCATTGTTCACGTACTATCAATATATTGATCAATTTTTAAAAGTTACTGGCATGTTTTTTGAACTTTTTAAAAAATGATCAATATAGGATATGATAATTAGTGTCAACTGTGGATACTATATCACCATTCTAACTTTAAATTCTCAAATATGCAGTGACTATTTTCATTCGGCTACAATCTACAATGAATCGATCGAGCGTAGAAGCAATATATGTGACAATTGCAGCTTATAAATTCTACCATCCACGACATGAGGTAATGACAAAAGTAACATATTTCTATTCGATATATGTTCACAACAATATAAAAGATATAGTAGATTGAGATGGCATTTTTGCACAATTGCCATCGAGCAATGATTTTGAGCTTAATAATGAGTGTAATGTATATCTCATGACTCACATGATGAGTAGAAGTTAGATGTCGTTACAATATTGATTATTTTTATTTTGTACCCTACGTCTTGAGACAAGTTTTTTATTTTATATTATATCTTATTTTACTTTTGAAATTAGGCTTAACCGATTGCTAGTACTATTTTTCTTCATTATAATTATTTAAAATTGTAGTGAATATTTTTTTATTAATAAATTTAAATAATATTATCAAATAACATTTAATCATTTTGAGAGGAAAAATAGCATAACTTGAATTACTGTTCAATTTCATGTTAAGAGGATGCGAACCATGCTTTCAAGCTTTAAGTTACATAAAAAAAATTATCCTAATACTAACAAAATTGTCCTAATACTAACAAAATTATCGTATTACCAAAATAAATACTTAATTATTTTTAATTTGATATAGAAATTATTTATTATAAAATTAACTTTTACTTATAATTTAACTTTTTAAGTTTAGGCAAACGTGGAAAATGAGCTGGATGTTGCTTGCATGGACTGGCATTGGATGGGAAAGTGCAGGGGGGGCGGCTTCGTGTTTTTTGTGCTGTTCGGGTTTGTTTAGAGACTTATATAAAACGCGTTTTAGGGTTCTACAGTTGTCAAGTGGGGGTTGGCTTGCCTGCTGTTCTGCAGTTATATTGATGTCGACATTGGAAACTAATCATGCGTTGTCTTGTCGATCTATATATCTCAATTATTGTTGTTAAACCAAAATCGTTAGATATCTCTAATTCACCCTAGGATTACTGGTGCCAGTCAGGGTCAAGCAAGTCGGGTCTGTCCATCTTCAATAAAGTCCAATAATGATTCACATTATAAAAAAGGTCTGTGCTACAGTAGGTTGCTTGCCAGATCAACTCAATCCACGAAAATTGAAAACGAATTCAGCACCAAGTCATGTGAGTCGCGGTTCGACTTAGTTCGACCCGTACAAATAAAAAATTAATTTTTTTAAAATTACTACAAAAAATTACTAACTTATTTTACTTCAAAACAAATATTTACATTTATAGTAAAAAATGTGTTAAATTTCAACACACTTGCACACTTTTTTTTTCCTTTTTCTTTTTTAAATTTTATAACTGCATGCCTGCAAATTGTAGGCATTCGACTTTTTTATTTTGTAAAAGCAGCACATTGAATGACATGTCAAGAAGGCGATTAAACGAGCCAATGGTTAAATCACGGCTGGTTTGACGCCGAACTAGTCCACCAGAATCGCCCGCTTGGTTCACGGGTCACGGCGTGATTACTGCCTCCACGGGTGGACTGATGCGGGATTGGCTGACCCATCCATCTTGACACCTCTAGATTACATTTATAAGTGTATCATGACACATGACCCCTAATTACTTAAAATATTTCCAATTCTGTCTTTTATTTTGAATGTCCAACTAATATGACAATGAGGTGGAAGGGACAAAATTCATGTAGCGAAGATTTATTGTAGAAAGTTCATCCAATGAGACCATCAAGTTTTAGACATCTTGTTAAACTAAGTATTCCACCCTTTTTTCACTAAAATGTGTTTATGTCTCTCATCTATTTTTTCTTTTCTTTCCTCCTTCCACGCCACCCCAAATTGCCTAAAGCATCTCCAATCGTTTGTCTTGTATTTTGAATATCCGGTGATGTGGCGATAAGGAAAAAGAGACAAAACTCATGTGGTAGTATTTATTATAGAAGATCATCCAACATGCCGTCAAGTTTTAGACATCCTATTAGACGGCATTCCACCCATTTTTTTTTATTAAATTAAAGCATCTCCAATACTAAACAACTTCTAAAAAATCTATATGTCAAGATAGAGAAAATAAATGTAAAGATAGATGGAGAGTGAAAGGAATAAAGATAATAGAAAAATATATGAGAGAGATATATACAATTTAATAAAAAAATATGTTGAAAGCTGTCTAATATGATGTTTAAAACTGGACGATTTTCTACAATAAATATTGCCGAATGAGTTTTGTCCTCTACAAATGTGGCGTTCAAAATAGAATGTAGCACTGGAGATGCTTGTTGGTGGATTTATGTGAAAAGTGACTCCAAAGCAAGAACACCGAAAAAGGATGAAATGAGAGTCGAGGCAAATGTTAAACACTTTGTCCTTAAGTCAAATTTGTCCTGCAATGGTACCTACGGCATATGGCAATTGACTCCCAAGATACAACGACTGCCGCTTGTGTTTGTAGCACTTCTAAACACAAGCACAATGAACCAGAAATGGTCTTTGTACTCCAAAGATGGAAATGAAATGAAAAACCAGAAATTTAAGCAACAAATGCAAGAATTTTTTATTCAAGAGTGAAGAAATATAAGTGGATAGTTATGCAAATGTTTTCAGTATCAATTCTCTGTTAATGGACGTTTAGAAGGTCCTATATAACGTTGATGAGCAGTTGAACACGAAATGATGTGGAGTCAAATCGTGCAACACTTCAAAAGACATGTCTATTCGGCGGCGTAAACATATGCGATCGCATGGTTTTACCCATCTGCGATCGCATGGTATTGACCCAAAATGAACTTGATCCGGTTTAACCATGCGATCGCGAGGCTTTGTATCCTGCGATCGCATGGAAGGACCTAAGAACGTTCGCTTAAAATTTAGGCGAGGTTATGATCGCATGGTCAAAACTTGACCCAAAATTGTCCTTTTCCATAATTTCTCATTCATTCGATATTAGTTTCAAATTATTAAAAATACCCTTAAACACATATAGAGAAATTTGAATTATCTTTACGGTATGCGCCCCGAGCCCCCACGAGGTATTGTCTCCTCGACCCGCGACCGACCGGGCCGGTCGAACCCATGACCGACCGAAAGCGGTCGATTTCCATTTCGACGATCTAAAACGGCGAAGTGGCAAACTAATTTATCTAAACGGATTGGGTCGGGTCTTGCATATTTTGGCCAAGTTAACACGAAATCACTTTAGTTGTTTTTAACACTTAGTTAATTTCTCGACATAATTAAACTAATTTCCAACATTGCCCCATATGAATGGGAATTCCTTGATACGCAAAACACGATGCAAATGAAATGCAGACTCTAACAAATGGAGTACAAGTGACAAGTCATAGCATCAAGATAGGTAGCTTGTGGCTTTGAACCTTCTTTAGTTGAATACAATCGGATTTGCTAGACTAGTTGGTGAATACGATGTTTTTGAACCATCCAGCCATTTGTGTAAACCCAAACAATTTTACCAACACCATAACTTGTCTAACCAATTCGGTTCTCATGGTTGTGTCTATTTTGGCCCTGGACAACTCTTGATTTCATAAGTGCTCTAAGAGAATTAAGTCTCGAATTCTCGTAGAAGCGACCCCACTTCACACTTATATAGGTGATCTCTTACCTTTCTATTTCAAGGTTTTGAATTATTAAAAGTATATATGTATACTTATACTTATACATATTTGACATAGCACTTCAAAAGTTAGGAATGGGAATAAGAGTTTTATTCCGAATCTTTTATAATTTAGTTGTCCCATTGAACCACGATTTTGGAATCTCCAATCTACAAAGTTGGGTTTCCGTTATAGTAATTCTATTCAATAGGCTTTAGGTCAATTCCCCTCGAAAGATGGTATACTTGGTCTCTTGCAAGTCCTTTCGTCAAAGGATCAGTCAAGTTCTTTTTTGACTTCACATAGTTAATAGAGATTATACCATTCGATATTAACTGTTTAATAGTATTATGTCTCCGACGGATATGTCAAGACTTTATACATACTGTTTTGTGCCCTTGCTATTGCCAACTGATTATCGCAATGTATGTTAATTGCAGAAACCGACTTTTCCCAACATGAAATTTCCTCAAGGAAATTACGAAGTCATTCTGCTTCTTCTCCGGCTTTGTCTAAAGCAATAAACTCAGATTCTATTGTGGATCGAGCTATACATGTTTGCTTAGACGATTTCCAAGACACGGCTCCACCTTCAATGGTAAATACATAACCACTTGTGGATTTTGAATCCTTAGTGTCGGATATCCAATTTGCATTGGTATGTTCTTCTAATACCACGGGATATCTTGAGTAGTGTAATCCATATTCAACCGTGTGTCTTAAGTATCTAAGAACTCGGTTTAATGCCTTCTAATGTTCAACACATGGATTACTAGTGAATCTACTCAACTTGTTGACTATGTATGCTATATCCGGTCTTGTGCAATTTGTAATGTACGCCAAACCGCCTATGACACGTAAATATTCCAATTGAGATACAGACTCACCAATATTCTTGGCTAAGTGTGTATCCCGAGTCAATCGGTGACTTAAGCGGGTTTATCGTCATACGGCTTAAACTTTTTAAGTATAGTCTCAACATAATGTGATTGAGATAATGACAAACCATCGGATGTCTTAGAGATTTTAATCTCTAATTTCACATCCGCCACTCCCATATCCTTCATGTCAAAATGTTTTGTTAACATTTTCTTAGTCGATGAAATGACTTTTGAGTTATTTCTCATAATTAATATATCGTCAACGATAGGCATACGTTCACATATTCGTCGGTGTGTTTTAATGTAGACACACTTGTCACATTCATTGATTTTGAAGCCATTTGACAACATAGTTTTATCAAACTTTTCATGCCATTGCTTGATTGCTTGTTTTAATCCATACAAGGATTTTACAAGTTTACACACCTTATTTTCATTTCCGGTGCAACAAACCCTTGATTGTTCCATATAGATTTCTTCTTCTAATTCACCGTTTAGAAATACGGTTTTAACATCTATTTGATGTATTTCAAGATTATGCAATGCTGCGATTGCAATCAAGACACGTATAGACGTGATTCTTGTCACAGGTGAATAAGTATCAAAGAAATCGAATCCTTCCTTTTGTCTATATGCTTTGGCTACTAATCTAGCCTTTGTATTTATGTATTGATCCATCCGATTTCAATTTCTTTTTGAATATCCATTTGCAGCCTAAAACTTTGTTTTTCGGAGGGAGTTCAACCAGTTCCCAAGTATGGTTACTCATGATGGATTCAATTTCGTTACGTACAACTTCTTTCCAAAAAAGAGCTTCGGGAGTGGACATTGCTTCATCAAATGTCCTTGGATCATTTTCAAGTAAATTGGTTACGAATTCTGGATCGAATGTCTTAAGAATTTATTGCCTTTTACTACGTCTTGGTTATTCATTTATTTGAAGATTGTTGTCATTTTCATGTAAGTTATCATAAGTTCGTTTAATTGAACTTACTTCCTTTTCTTTATGAGGAAATTTATCTTCAAAGAAGACCGCATTTCTTGATTCAATAATCGTACCTTCATGTATATCAAGTACTTTGGATTTATGAACCAAGAATCGATATGCACTACTATTGATTGCATATCCAATAAAGACACAATCAATTGTCTTTGGTCCAATCTTAACTTGTGTAGGTTTGGGTATTTGTACTTTTGATAAGCACTCCCACACTTTAAAATATTTGTACGAAGGTTTTCGACCTTTCCATAACTCGTAAGGTGATTCAACCTTATTCTTGTGTGGTATCTTATTTAAGATATGATTTGCACAAAGTATGGCTTCTCCTTACAAGTTTTGAGGTAAGCTTGAACTTATTAGCATTGCATTCATCATTTCCTTTAGTGTTCGATTCTTATGTTCAGTAATCTCATTTGATTGAGGTGAATATGGTGCAGTAGTTTGATGAATGATCCTAAATTCTGCACAAAATTTCTCAAATGGTGCAACGTATTCTCCACATCTATCACTACGAATCATTTTTATTCGTTTTCCAAGTTGATCTTCAACTTCGATTTTGTAGTGTTTGAACACTTCCAAAGCTTCATATTTGCTTTTCAACAAGTATACATAACAGTACCTTGTACAATCATTTATGAACGTGATGAAATAATTTTTACCACCTCTTGTTTGTACGAACTTTAAATCACACACATCCGTGTGAATTAGTTCTAAATGTGTTGTGGTTTATTCAACCGAATGAAAATGTGCTTTGGCCGCTTTTGCCTCTACACATATTTTGCATTTTCCATTATTAAAATACATATTCGGAAGTCAACTTAAATTCATTAACTTGCGTATTGAATTAAAGTTTGCATGTCCTAATCGATGGTGCCATATATTAGATGACTCAAGAATATAAACGGAAGATGATGTTTTATTCATAACTTTCGGTACAACAGTTAGGACATTCATTTTGAATAGTCCATCTTTTACATAGCATGACTAACTTGAAATCATTCTTGCTTAACAAAGAACTTGACACAAGGTTCTTGCGAATATCCAGTACGTGAAGAACATTGTTGAGGCTAAGTTCCTTTATCGATGTCATCTTCAATATCACTTTACCTTGTCCTTCCACTTTGGACGATGAGGAGTTCCCCATAAATAGTTTTTCTCCCTCAGTTTGAATGTAGGATGTGAACATATCCTTATCAGCACATATGTGACGGGTTGCACCCGTATCAACCCACCATTCCATGGGATTTTCAACATTGTTGCATTCTGAAACAACCGCCGATAAGTTCATATCAGATATGCCATTTGATATGGAATCAGATTCGGCTATGTTCACTTGGGCTTGCTTCTTTGGTTTGCGACAATCAACGAAGCGATGTCCAGCCTTTCCACAATTATAGCAGTTGCCCTTGAACTTCTTTGCATTCTTCTTAAAAGGTTCAACAGAATGCTTCCTCTTCTTTCCTTTGTTGTTGTGGATTCCACCACATTAGCGTTTGATTGTGGTATGCTATTTCCAACACGCCTGTCCGAACTTCGATTGTCTTCTTCAATCCTTAATCGGACCGTAAGCTCTTCAATATTCATCTCCTTGCGTTTATGCTTGAGATAGTTCTTGAAGTCCCTCCACATGGGTGGAAGTTTTTCGATGATTGCAGCCACTTGAAATGATTCACTTAGAGACATATTCTCCGCGTGAATGTCATGAACTATAATCTGCAATTCTTGCACTTGACTGATAACCGTCTTTGAATCTACCATCTTGTAGTCCAAAAACCTTCCCACGATGAATTTCTTTGTTCCCGCGTCTTCAGTCTTGTATTTCCTTTCCAAAGAATCCCATAAGTCCTTTGTTGATTGCTTGGAACAATACACGTTGTACAAAGTGTTGTTCAAGCATTCAAAATGTAATTCTTACACAAGAAATCTGAATGTTTCCAAGCATACAAAGCAATCAATGATGCCTGATTGTTTTCTCCTTCTTGTATGGTGGGAGGATCCTCATTCAAGAATTTTGCCAAGTTGAGGGTCGTGAGATAGAAAAGCATTTTCTGATGCCATCTTTTGAACTCAACCCCAATGAACTTCTCTGGTTTTTCCCATGTGGAACGGAGTTTGAATGTACGGTAGTAGGAGTAGCCACAACCGGAGCCACAACCGGATGAATCACACCGTAGGAATACTTCCTTTAGAAGTTTCTGCATTCAAGTATCATTCGAATTGGTATCCATATTACCAATTGTATTCATTTACATTTACGTAAAACGTAAGATCAATCAAACCAATACTTTTCACTTACCACAAAAATATCGTAGAAAAACAAATTGACTTTGATTGTTGGTGGATTTCTATGAAAAGTGACTCCAAAGCAAGAACACCGAAAAGGATGAAATGAGAGTCGAGGTAAGTGTTGAACACTTTGTCCTTAAGTCAAATTTGTCCCGCAATGGTGCCTACACGACATATGGCAATTGACTCTAAGATACAACGACTCTACCGCTTGTGTTTGTAGCACTTCCAAACACAAGCCCAACGAACTGTAAATGGTCTTTGTACTCCAAAGATGGAAATGAAATGAAAAACCAGAAATTCAAGCAACAAATGCAAGAATTTTTTATTCAAGAGTGAAGAAATATGAGTGGATTGTTATGCAAATGTTTTCAGATCAATTCTCTCGTTAATGGACGTCCAGAAGGTCCTATATAACGTTGATGAACAGTTGAACACGAAATGGTGTGGAGCCAAATCGTACAACACTTCAAAAGGACATGTCTGTTCGCACGTAAACCTATGCGATCGCATGGTGCATTTTTGAAAATAGAACTTGATCCAGTTTAACCATGCGATCGCAAGGCTTTGTATCATACGATCGCATGGAAGGACCCAAAACGCTCGCTTAAAATTTAGTAGTTGCGATCGCAAGGTATTATACCTATGCGATCGCATGGTCAAAACTTGACCCAAAATTGTTCTTTTTTCGTAATTTCTTATTCATTCGATATTGGTTTCGAGATGCCAAAAATACTCTTAAAACACATACAGAGAAATCTAAATTCTCTTTTGGGCGTTGCCCCGAGCCCCCACGTAGGGCCGTCCCCCTGACCCTCGCGACCGATCTCGTTTCAATGCCCCAGGCGGTAAGTGGCAAACTAATTTGTCTAAATGAATTGGGTCGGGTCTTGTATATTTTGGCCATGTTGACACGAAGTCACTTTAGTTGTTTTTAACACTTAGTTAATTTCTCGACATATTTAAACTAATTTCTAACAATGCTTTTATGTGGCAAGTAAAAGTAGTAGAAGATGTCTAGCACACTGTCCACATTTGGACGGTGTGCTAGATAGCCTCAATTTATTTAATATATATTGAAATGTGTGCTAAGCCTCTTTTATTTAAATTTTAAAATAATTTATTTTCATCGAAATGTGTGTAAATAATTTTTTATTTATCTATCAATATCTCTTGTACATACGTACGTACTACAATTTTTTTAATTCACAACTCTATTGGAGATGCTATTATTTTCTTCTTCATTTTATTTGCCACATATATAACAATTTATATTGTAGATGATCATGGTAAAGAAAAAAGTGGAGGATGTCTAGCATACCGTCCACATTTGGATGGTGTGCTATACATTTTCTATTTATTTTTTTATAATTAATGTCTATCGGAATGTGTGCTAAGCCTATTTTATTTAATTTTTTACCATTTATCTCTATCGAAATGTATGTTAATCATCATTTAATTAAATTTTTATAATTTATCTACCACTATCTCTTGTACATGTGAATCATAATTTTTCCAACCCACAACTCCATTAGAGATTCTCTGTCTCTATTTTATTTGCCACGTATGCATCAATCAACATTGTTACATTGGAGATACTCTTAGTGTTCTTTAAACTATCAGATTATTTTTATGGCACAATAAAATAAGTGCTTATTTGATTACACTTTTAAATATTTATAAACTGTGGATATTATAGAAATATATAGATAATAAATGAATAGTAAATTATGGATTTTATCCATAATGTATTGATAACAAATACGTTTGACCTTATTAAAAGAGTTAAACTTGCCAAACACGCTATAAGTACCTTTTTAAATATTCTAGAGAAAATGATACATTGATACAATCTCATATTGGTGAAGATATTTATTAAGGGGTGTTAAATACGCCAACAAATAATAATCATAATCCGTGTGATAACTATATTTAATCTATCGTTTCTTCAAGAGATGCTTTTCAAGTAATGGTAACTAAATGTAGCAATATAGTCGACTCGGAGGCTTTGCTCGAGATATCCGAATTTCGAGCCTCATGACTTTAATAAAAATCGGTTATATTTGACTTGGTAAGATTAATCCACGGACTAATCCAAACAAAATATTGGCTTAAGTCCCATCTCCACCCCTTTATGCTTGTCGAAAATCCGCTACAATTTTGGGGTGGGGGTGGGGTGGGGGGGGGGGTGGGGATTTCTCCCATTGGTTTACGGCATAGTTGCCAGAAAACAGGGAGAGAATTTCCCTCGGTTGGTCGCGAAATCGAGAGAAAATTTATTGAGTCGGCAAGGGAGTCATTTGTTTTGAAAATATATAAAAATGAAAAAAAAAAAATTAAGTTGGACATACCCAAAGATTTACTAGCTAGTGTAAAATCGGGGCTAAGACCAAGCCCAACTCGGTTTCTTGTGTGGCTTGTGCCTTTTCGAGTCCGATGGACCGATCCATTTGCCATCTCCAATCGTAATTACTTTCTATAAATGAAATATATATATATATATATATATATATATATATATATATATATATATATATATATATATATATATATATACTAATTCTAAGATGCCCTAAAAATGAGAAACAATTTTGGACTATCTTACCCTCATTTATTACAACTTTAGACTATTTTACCCTCATACATTAAATTAAAAACCTAAAACCCTTTCATCTCCCCACTATTAATGAACAAAATAAGTTGTTTGGGACCTTTGGACAATTTATCTTCAGTTTTTTTCACTGCGGAATACAAATGATCATATGATGATTCCAAAAACTTTTCATTTTTCAACATTATTGAACAAAATAAGGAGTTGTTTGGGACTTTTAGACAATTTATCTTTAGTTTTTTTAACTGCAGAATACAAAGAGTCGTATGATGATTATGTTCTCAACTTTTTGTTATTGAATTCTTATCTTCAACTTTCATTAATTAGCACATTTCATCATTAATGATGGTTTTTGTCGAGATATTTTGTTTACGTGCTTTAAAATGAGGAAAAATATATTATCGTACTTTTGTATCTATTGTTTTTTTAAAAATATGACAGACAAATAAGTATTTTTACGAATTTTCAACAAATATTTTAGATTGAAACCGTTATCAAACATAAGATGTGCTAATTAATGAAAATTCGAAGATAAAAATGTGATTAAAAAGTTTGGGACATGAGTACTATAATGTTCATAGATTAAGAATGTTAAATGTAATTAAAATATGGTGCAAAAAATAAAAAAGTGTTGTGTGAATATAATTATCATTCTTAAATATGTATTTACGATCATAAAAATAGAACTATTTTACCCTCATATATTACATTTTTTGGATTATTTTACCTTCCATATCTAATCTATACTACATCTAAAAAGTTCTAAAATGGAGAAACTTTTTAAAACTATTTTATCCTTACAAAAATTTTAAAATTCTATATTCACTCTTAGTATTCTTAATTAATGTATAATTATTTTTTAGTATTTTATTTATTACTATTTTATTATTCATCATTATTGTTAATTAAATTTTCAACAATTTATTAAATGTACAATTAATTTTTTTTAATATTTAGTCTATTAAATTAAATATGAAGGTGAAAAAATGATCTCAAATATTATTTTATTTTTGCATTATGTAGATGAAAGGAATGAGAAATTAGTTTCAACAAAAAAAGAAAAAGAAAAAAGTTGTAACTTTGTTTATTACCACATTAAAATTCAAATCATGGTTGTCAAAAGCGTGAATGGATAAAAAAGATTATTTTTAATACATTAGATTATAATGATTATGAGCATGTTTGGTTCGCTTTTTTTTTTTTTTTTAATTTTTTTTTTTCAAACTCATTTTCAACAATATATTTTGTGGGACATACAACTTTTATCAATTTTTCAACCATGCATTTTACTATTTTTTTTTCAAAATCTTTAAACTCCACCAAACATATACTATAGTTTAGAACTAACATGTGAAACTTTTTTATTTTTAATTTAATTTAATTTTATTGATATATATAGAATGTTGTTGTCATCTTACTTATGTCCCTCAACAATATTCTCAGAACATAAGCAAGCACTAACACTTCTTTAATTTTTGTTTCTTACTTACATTTACGACGTTTTCATTTACGTCGCCAAATCATACACGTCTAATAAAAAGAGAACATACACAAAGAATATTATTCACAAGAAATTACTACTCCAACAAATGTACAATATTATGTAGTCAATCATTACATTCTCTCACAATAAAATTAGTAATTATTAATTTTATTATTCGTAAAATGCAGTCTAGAAAATCATTAATTCCATAAGATTTGATATTAAGAGTTAAATCAATCATCAAAGTTTAAATTACCAAATGGTCTTCACAGGGTTCAAATTATTGTTGATATTATCATCATATAAAACTCATATCTGATTGTAATTGTACTTACATGAATACAATTATCTTTTAATATTTATTTATTACTCTTTTATTTTTATTATTATCATACATTAAATTTTTAACAATTTATTAAATGTATTAAAATTTGTATACATTTAATATGGGTTTTTGCACAAATGGTCTGGACTTTTGCACTTATTGCGGGTTGAGGACCTATCGTTTCATTTTAGCGAGTTTAGCCCATATTTTAAATGTTTTTGGCAAACAATGTTCCTTTTCATCAATTTCCAGTCAATTCTCCGTGAAAGTTGACATTGGAAAATTTTGGATTTAAAAAGTAAAGGAAAATTTGCAGCAAAAGTTCTTAATCTTTCAAAAAGTGTTGAAAAGTCCCATAATCTTCTAATCCTAACACATGTGACCCCAAACTTTTTGACAATTTTACCCTCAACTTAAATAAATTAAAAATAACTCTAAAACATTTTTAAAATACAAATAAGTCCTAAATCTTTTTTTTTTTTTTTACAGTTTTACACTTAAAATAATAAAAATGTGTTATCAAGTCTCAAAATTTTAATTTTATTCACTAAAATGACATTTAAAATGTGTTTGGTTAAAATCATATTTTTGGTAAAAGTTGATAAAAGTTGTTGAAATGTGTGGTTAAAAGTTGTGGACCATAAAACGTATGGTTAAAATTAATTGTTGACTTTGACTTTAGCTTTTTAGCAAAATCAAAATTGAAAACAAACGAGTTTTAGAGTCTCTACAGATTTTATCCAGTGGTTCGTTAATTAACAAAAAATTATACCATGATCAAATTTGACCAATTTAAATTTTTAATACCAATTACTAAATAATAATAATAATAAAATAGGTTCTTTACCATTTCCACCGTACCGCACCCCACCCCTCGCCAAAGACAGTGAAAATTTCCCCCTTGTTACCGACATCTGTGGCCGGCCGGGCGGGTAGAGTCTTTATTCCCTCTATGTTTCAGCGAAACCAGGGAGAAAAAATCTCCCGAGTTTCGTGAAAACTAGAACTAAGCGAGACCAGGAGATTTTATCTCCCCGGGTCACTGGGGATTTTCCTCTGGCACTGCGGGGAGAAATCCCCCCTCTGATTTATACTTCTAAACAAGCAGCTGCCTCAGCTTCGCACACTCGAATGGCAGCTAATTGACACTTTCATTAGACACCACATTTGTAATCTTCTCTCTCGAAATTGACAACAAGTGGATGCACACAAAATCGAGCATCTGATAGAGGCCGAAGACACCGTTTGAAAACCCTAACACCACCATATCAAGCCTCATATGATAATCCCATGCAATTAATTTCGCCGGTGCTTGCATGGAAAAAATCATTTTTCAACAATTCCCATTTCATTTTATGCAATAAAACCCTTCTTCTTTATCGAAATTATCATCTTTGTCATCATAATCCTTCCTTTTCACCACACTCCTCTCGTAACCATGGGAGAATGTTCCCCATGTTTTAAAGACCGCACTGTAACAAGGAAAAAAATTGTTGGGGGTGGAGGTGGGGGTGGGGATAAACCTATTTTTTAATTATTATTTAGTAGTAATTGGTATGAAAAATAAATTAAAATTTTAAATTGGTCAAATTTTGATCATGGTATAATTTTTTTGTTAATTAACAGACCATTTGACAAAATCTGTAAAGACTCTAACAGCTCGTTTGCTTTCAATTTTGATTTTGCTAAAAAGCTAAAGTCAAAGTTAACAATTAATTTTAACCACACGTTTTATGGTCCCACAATTTTTCAACCACACATTTCAACAACTTTTACCAAAAAATCTGATTTTAATCAAACACATTTTAATAATCATTTTGGTGAATAAAATTAAAATTTTGGGACTTGATGACACATTTTATTATTTTAAGTGTAAATCAGTAAAAAAAAAAAAAAATTTAGGACTTATTTGTATTTTTAAAAGGTTTAGGAGTTATTTTTAATTTATTTAAGATGGGGTAAAATTGTCAAAATGTTTGAGGTCATATGTGTTAGGATTAGACGGTTATGGGACTTTTCGACACTTTTGAAAGATTAGTGACTTTTTTGCTGCAAATTTTCTTTACTTTTTAAATCCAAAATTTTCCAACGTCAAATTTCACGGAGAATTGGACGGAAATTGATGAAAAGGACCATTCTTTGCCAAAAACATTTGAAATATGGGCTAAAGCGCAAAAAAATGAAACGATAGATCCTCAACCCGCAATAAGTACAAAAGTCGGGGATCATTTGTGCAAAAAAGCCCATTTAATATATTAAAGTAAATATGAAGATGAAAAGATAATCTCAAATTTTTATTTATTTATTTATTTTTGCATTACGTAGATGAAAGAAAAGAGAAATTGATTTAAAAAAAATGAATGGAGTAACTTTTTTATTACCGCATTAAAATTCAAATCTTAATTGTCAAAACTGAAATGGGGATGAAAACATCGCTTTTAATACATTGGATAAGAGTGATTATACTCCACAACTAACATTTGAAACTTTGTTAATTTTTAATTTAATTTAATTTAATTAATATATATATATATATATATATATATATATATATATATATATAGAGAGAGAGAGAGAGAGAGAGAGAGAGAGAGAGAGAACGTAAACACTTCTTTAAATTTTGTTTTTATTTACGTTTTTGTTGTTTTATTTACATCATCAAATCAAACGCACTTAACAAAGAGATAATATATAAAGAATATTGTTTGCTAAGTCTTACTCCAACAAATGTATAATATTATAAAATCAATCATTACATTTTCTCACAATAAAATTAATAATTATTATTTATTCACGTAAAATACAACTCTAAAGATCTCTATTAATACATCATTAATTTCATACGATTTGATATCAATAGTTTAAATCAATCTTCAAAGTTCAAATCACCAAAAACTCTTCATTTAGGTTCAAGTTACTATTCAGTATTATCACTATATAAAACTCATCTTTGATTGCAATTGTACTTCTATAATTATAAATAAAATATATCATCGAAATACAATACAACATGTTATTAATAATCATACTTTTTATCTTTATTATAATTGCTACTTTAATATTTTAATTATTAACAATTAAAAATAAAAATTGATAATATGATTACAAAAGTATGTCAACACACGCGTGTATAACTAGTATATACCAAACGTGGTGTGTGTATTGCAAAAAGAAGGGACAAAAATGAGTTTGGTTTTGAGTATAAAGAAAAACACGACTTTATATGCATGAAAAGGAATTGAATTAAGAAATAGAAATTGTCAGACAAAAGTTTCGTCGATATGTATTATTTATTTAATCACTTATTATCTTCTATATTATATATTTACTAGTTTTAAAGTTTTAAATAAATTTATTATCTTATACTTAGGACTTGTTCGATAGAGATTTTTTTGAGAAAAAATAGGTTTTTTTGGTTCTTTTTGACTTTTTTAAAGGTTTGATAGTGTAAAAAGATTGAAAAGTAAAAAATTGTGAGACAAAAAAATGAATTTTTTTGGATAAACGACTACCGAAACAAGACCTTAATCAGGTAAGTTTACTCAATTAAAATTTTAAAATTTTATTATTAAACGAGATTATTAATGTATTAAACATTGTATTATGATGTTTTATTGTCAGAAGTGCAGATGACTGCAAGTGTTTTCCATTTAATTTTAATTTACATATTTGTCTTCTCATTATTTTATTGAAATATAAATTTTAAAAAAAATTAAGCCAGAATAACTATTTTTTGAATTAATAATAAGATCATGAAAATATAAATTTCAATTCGCAATAAAAACTTTTGAAAACGATATGTCATGTTTAATGGGAAATTGGTGCAAATGGTTCCTATTCTTTGTCTTTATTGTGCAAATGGTCCATAACTTTTATTTTTTGACGCAACAATCCCTAGTCAATGTATTTTAGTACGCAATTGGTTCTTATTTGATAAAAAAAAAATACTTTATTTTAGTTAAAAAAATTGCAATTAAATTTCTAACCTTTGTAAAATGTACAAATAAGTCACATATATTTATTAAACAATATTTAATTTATCATATTAAATATATCACTATAATAAATGTAATTAAATTTTTATAAGAGAAAATATAAAATTATTGTACTTTAGGTACATGTAATTGTTATGTGATGTGAAAAACTTAAATAAAAATTAAGTTAAAGAAATGACAAAATGACGTATATAATTTTATGACATTAAACCAATTTATTATGTTTTTTAATATAAAAATACTAACAAAAATAAATTTACATATTTTGTGTTCTTTATTTCTGAACGATGATAAAACTATAAATTAAATATAAAAAATACAATTTGAGTTCTAATATTTATAATTAATAAACGAATAGCTAAATTAAATAATAATATTTGAGCATTAAATTTGTGACAAAGTTATTTTTCTTTTTATGTTGTAATGATAAAATTAAAGTTTAAATTTTAATGATGACTTAATAATAAAAAAATAATTTTAATTAAAACTTTTGTTAATAATTATGAGTTTAAATTTTAGTTATTTTATAATAATTTATAAAATATATAAAATAATTTAGTATATTATCAATTTTTAGTTTTTTTTAATTTTTATAAAAAAAATAAAAGTATCAGATTCATTTGTATTTTTTGCAAATGTTAGAAATTCAATTGAAATTTTTTCTAAATAAAAATTAGGGTATATTTGTTTTTTTATCAAATAAAGACTAATTCTGCACCAAAATATATAGGCAAGGAACTCTTATGCCAAAAAACAAAGATTAGGACCATTTGCGCCAATTTCCCCACGTTTAATAGTTGACAGGTTTCAAATTGCGTGACAACCGATCAAACAAAGAGGTTGCGGCCACGGGCCATCGGTTCCCGTCGATTCTCTCCGACCACAGCCCATTTCCTCCAAAACCGCCGCCAATTTTTCTAATTTCCACAAATGTCGAGGTACCTATCGAGCCGGCGGGTCCAAATCGACTCTGCTGGCTACGACGATGACAATGACCGCGCCTCCAAAACCCTAGATAACGACGACGCTGATGGAAGTGGTAGCATGAAACTGCGGCCGTCAAATAGCAACGTGACGGAGGATCAAGAGCCGTTTATGGGAGTCAAAGTCAGGAGAAAAGCCTCTCGCATTCGAGATTATTTGGGTGATTATATAGATGTGCCTTCCAGATCCTACCTCATGAAAATTCTCGAAAAACAAGGTGCTGTTTTGAATATTTTTAAAGTTGTTAATGTGTAATAGATTAATGGTTTCGGTGACGTGGATACTTGATTTGATTTGATATTAATTGGTTATGATTTTAAGGGAAACGAGATGATTGTTCAGAAGTTTATAGATTTTAATTTTTGTCAATATTATGTTATTTGGAGTATAGGATTTGGTATTGTTTGGGGCTTCTTCACTCGTTTTAAGAATTTTAGTATCAGCTGAAATGCTATGATCTGAGCTTTAGGAGTTAAAACGCTATAAAATTACTTTTTGTTTTTTAAACCGCAGTTTTCACCAAATATTAAAACGTTAAGCAAAAGAGAGAAAAATGAACATTGCTACTTTTATGAAAAGAGGGACAGCATTGAAATAACTTGAAATGGTGATGCTCCTGTGAAAGAAATGGGGAAGCTTTAGGTTGGAAATTATCTTTTACAAATGGAGAAGACAATCACGATTTTCAAGTTTTAATATTTATGTAGTCATTTGGCTGAAAATTATGTCTTGCCTATAATCTTGTTGCCATAGTGGTATCTATTACAAGTTATTTTTCCTGTGTCCAAATCGCTGATCTGGACTGTTATTTGTTACTAGTTCATTATTTCTCCCACCATGGTACAGGTGCTGAAAATAATATTCTCGTGACTATACGGATAAGAATCATGATGACAGATGTGTATACATGCTGTTGTCAGTCAAGTGAATGGTGCAGTTTAAGTCTAATTATTGTTTGGAGCTATACTTTCTGATTGCATACTGGGAAAGAATTTCGTTTGTATACACGATGATCCAGCCACAATGTCTCTTTATTTTCTTAATTGTGTTGTAGATGTTTTTCAGTCTGCCTCGTATTCTATCTACTAAATAGATTTTCCCATTCTTCTTTTACAGGTGACAGAAAAGTTCTCTTTATGGATAAAGTTTTAAAATTTACTAGCTCAGGGAAGATGAAACGCGCGGATACTTCTAGTAACTGATTTTGCCATCTACATTGTGGACCCAGACACTGATGCTCTCAAAGCGAAGGATAGCCCTGGCAGCTGTTGAGAAGCTTTGTTTGAGTGAACTAAGTGACAATTTCTTTGCCATTATTATTCCTACTGAATATGATCTACTCATGGCTAGTACCCGTAAGACTGAAATTGTAACTGTCCTAGTAGATGCTACCAAGAGTGCATCAGACTATGAACTTGAGGTATCTCTGTCTAACAGGTAATCTGGATTCCTCTATCTTCCAATCTTACTATTTTGAAGTTTGACCTGTTCTTTTCACATTTGCATATCATGGCCATATGGATTGTATAGTCTCTTGCACTGCCACTTCCAATGGGTTTTGAAGATATAAATAATTTGTTGTCCCATAAACTGACCTAGGGACATTCATGAACTCAATTTGATTATTCTTTCTTGCTAAGCACATGGACCATGAATTGTCTTCTAATGATTCATCAATCAGGTAGATGAATCATTTGAAAGAACTTTTCAAAGAATAAGCGATTCCCTTTCTCACTAGGACATACTCTGTGTTGATGGTTCCTTTGATCAAATGGTATAAAACCTTTCGGGATCATGACTTGTCCTATTGGTTTTAGTAGTTTCCATATTTTTTAAAGCATTTGGAGATTCCTATATAAATTTTCATCTTACGGTTCTGCATCTCCACTAATGAAAGAAATGCTTTTTCTTGAATACAAGATACTTGCTGCTTTCACTTCACATGCCCTGTTGCTTGTGACATGTTGTTGCTCTTTAGACTTGAGGAATAAATAAGAAAGAAAAAATCATCCTTCTTATTAGATAGGTAGATAATAATATTATACATGCTGTTGATTTACAACATTCTCATTACCTACATTGTGTCATTGCTAGAACGCTATATAGAATCATGTAATGGAAAATTTGTACTTCTTACAACATAGTGCCACTTATGTTGTTATCAATGATCATCATATTTAAGCTTCACTGTGTCTGTCTGTGTGTACGCATGTCCAAGACTAGAAATTTGTTTTAGTGTAGCCTGTGTAGGACATCACATTAAAATGCACCCCCATCAAAAATGAAAAAGTAAAAAATGAAATTTAAATAGCTTTCATCTGTTTTTCTGCCATGATTTTGTTTAATTGCAGTCAATTCCATGTTTGCAGGTTCGAGTATCATGCAGGTGCCGAGGTAGTGAAGGAAATTCAATTTGAGGAAGTTGAAGGTTAAATTACATGTCTACAAGAAATTATGTATTTCATGCCTTCCACTTTTTTTTGCCCATAAAGAGAAAATAAGATTTATAGGTTAGCTAAAGTCAAGAACGGAAAACTAGAGATCTCATTGTGTCAAGTGCATTAAGAAAAAGAACTTAAAGGTCTTGGTGGCTATGCTGTTTTGAGAGATCGTTGTGTAAGTAATGTTTAGGCCTATTAAGCAACGGCTTTTAGTTGTAAATGTTTGGAAATTTGACAATTAGTATCAATGGTAGCTGGTAAATGTTGGAGGAGGCAACCTAAAGTAAGATGGAATGAGGAAACTAGAAATGATTTTAGCTTTTCTGGTTTAGTTTGGAGATTAGAATAGACTGGAAGACCTTGTTGAGTTGAGTTGAGTATATCTCAGACTTTGATGCATTCATTTCTGCATTAAATTTATGATTGTGCAATATTTTATTATTTCTTTATTTCTGTGTAGGTGGTGTCAAAACAAGAATTAAACGGAAATGAGTAGCTTGTTGGTCCGGTTGTTCATACCTAGTGGAGAGTAAGCTTGTCTATTGCTGCAGAATTGTGCCTTGCTGTTACAGGAGTTAGCTTATCTAATAGTATTGATTGGTTTTTGTTCATACTGCCCTCGATTCTTATTCTGGTTTCTGCTAGGACACCAGAAACTATAGACCATGTGTGTAATCTTTATACGGTAAAAACAAATCTCTAATCATTGTACAATTTGTGATTATTGAGAAATTCTTTCCCCGTAAATGGTGAATTTGCTTGCTTTGAACTTTCCAAGATCAAGAATCCTTTAGTTCGATTAATGTGATGCTGAGTGCTTGTTTCTTGAAATTGGAAGTGCTCTCTCCATAGAGGTGTCAAACGGTATGGCGCAGCAGGGCTCGGCCCATATGGCACGACTTACGCTGGGTTGGGCCTTAGCTTTTTCTAAGTTTTGTTGTTCTCTTATTATTCTGGAAAAACAAAAATAGTGGGCCGCTGGCTTGGAGACTCAGGTCCGTTCCAACACGGTCCTGACTTGTGTTGAGCTGGAGCCAGCTAGTCTAGTGCGGTGTAAAGCAACACTTTCTATGTCATTTCATTTGTTCAGCTTGCTGGTTCTTTCAATATCACAAATGAAATGTATAGGAGCAGGGTGAACACCTTTGTATTAGGTGATGCCAATGAGTTAAAACCAGTTCCAAGATAGGATAAAGGTCGGGCGGTGGGAATCTTATGCCTTCTGTTCAGGCGCAACTGGTTCTGTAAAGGTACAGGAAAGACTCGGGTTGTGGTAGAAAACTATTAATTTGTGCTCTCATGTTGTTATGAGAGCTGGTCACACTCAAGATTGTGAATGAAAGTGTGTTTGAACAAATCATGTAGAATACAGGGAATCGGCTGTAGTTGAAGCGTTCGCTTCATTCAATCTGTTTACAACCATTGTCTGTCCAGTTTTTGTTGTGCACTATATGTAAACCCAAATGTTCACTTTCCAAGTATCTCAGCAGAAGAACTCAATAAATCTTGAAGATCAGATGAAAGAATACAACCCTGCACGGTCACCTTTCAGTTGGAAACTTTTTTAAATGCAATAAATGAAAAAGAAAAGGAGGAAAAAAAAGAAGAAGCTCGAACCAAATTTTCATTGTGCTGCAGGCTGATGTTAGATGTGTTCTTCCTCGTCCTTTTGTGTTGGCACAAAACTACCTTGATACTTGCAAGAGTGGTGGGACTCTCTCTCCAAACATATGAAAAAGTACTACCAGCGAGGAAATTAGCTTGATTGACCTACAATAATTGTTCAAAATCATTTCGTCCAAAGAAAATTGGACTCCAGTCGGAGTTGATAAGACTTAACCTTGTCTTAAACACATTTCAATGAAGACTCTCGGCTTCAACTGGAGTGACAGGCCTCGCCTAAGCACACCGCAATGAAAAATATCCAACTCCGGTTGGACATGATACTAAGCACACGACCAAAACTACTTAATTCTAATTGGCGGTGATAGGACTTAGCTTTGCTCAAGACTTAGCCTCACTCAAGCATGTGGAACAAAAGCCAACTTCAAAAAAAACCACTCAACCGAGTGAGTTCAATAAATTGATTAAGGTCAAAATTGTGTAACATCCCTGGATTTTTAATTTCTTAAGTACGAAATGTAAACCAAAGGAAATGCAATCCCTGGATTTTACTTATTCTCTTGGCCTGTCCACCATGCCCAATATAAATGCCAGTACTAGTAATTATTTGTATTTACTCAGCACATGAAGTTCTCTAATATCAATTAGACAAACTGCATAAATTCAGAGTACGAGGGAAATTTGAAAAATACAAACATCTGATAAATCCATTCTTATCAAGAAATATACGTTGTGACATATTCTAAAGGTTCGACATAAAATCTTTTCATGTAGAAACTTTCGCATCTTCAATCTTACAATTTAGATCACTCCAAATTCAAGTGAAAATAAAGTCTACATGTCAAGTACACAGTGGTGATCTCCTGTACACAGTGGTGATCATTCCCTTGATGTACATATAGCCCATTGAAACACTTCTGTTGGGAACTTCAAACGGTGTAGTGTTTCTGGATTTTTTCAATGTCGAGGCCTTTGTTTTTTATAATTGACTCGAGATGACCCTTGAGTGTGTGCAGCTCTCGAAATCTGCAACGATAAAAGAAAGAATACAAGTTTAATTCGTACTGATCATATCAAAGGCACTAAAATAAAGGAATAAATAAATTCATACCTTGCAATTTCAGCTCTCCTTTTGACCTCTTCCGTTATTTGAGACAGCTTGCTGTATCTTTTCTCGTTGAAACTACCAGTGGTTTCCGGTGGTTTAAGGCCATGTAGTGTTCTCTGAGCACTAGCCCATTGAGCTGCTCTCTCGTCCACAATGCCATAATCCTTCTTCTTGGTGGTGAAAGCAGTCTGATTCAAAGGAAAACAAAAGGTACCAGAAATTGTTAAATAATAGGTAAAAGCGATTGATAAAAGCTGTGAGAGAAGAGGATTAGGCTTTTGTGCAGAAAAATTACAAATATTCCCAAGCCTTTCCACTTATTTATTCTATTTGCAAGCACTATTTTAGATCCACTCTGTTTCTCTGCTCCGACACTATTTGCAGCTAATATTGTCGAGTGAAACGGGGATTTAGTTGATGATCCAATAGATATTTTGTCAAGGGAAGAAGTAAATGTGAAACTGTAATCTGAATCCAGAGAGCTGGTGCTTGGGCTCCTCGAATGGCTTAGTGCTATTTGCCGAAGCTGCTCTCTACGTACCACGGCTTCCACCAGCCTCTCCCAGTTGTCACGGGGCCAAATCATTTCTCAGAACAACTAGGAAAATTTCAAGAAAACTTGGGAATCATGGAAGTATACAAGATTTCAGCAGTTATATATTGCCGGAATCGAACAAATGCTCGACTCTATAACTCTCCTTCAAGATTTATTTCTGAAATCAATATTTTGATATAATCAACTTTTTGGATGTTTGAAGTGGGCCGCAGTACTGAATAAAGAAAGCAATTTCATTGTAAAACTGATCTACTTTTTTGACAATGTGCAATAAAGTTAATTTCCACTATCCAAAGAATATGAGTATTTTATTAAAAGGTCTAGTTAAACAACTGAATTATTTTTGAGGTCTAACTTATTTTTCACGTCTTTTTAAAACTTCTTTTGTAAAAAAATCTATAATACATTTACTATATTTTTATAATTACTGAAATGCCACTGATACAAAAGATTCAAAAATTTTCAGTGTTGATCTCACTCTGTTAACGACATGAAGTTGCTAAATTGAAGAAACTCTACTCCTTCCAAATTTTCTACTGTAATCTTGGATTTCTTCATTTTACGTAGAGCGAAGAAAAGACTTGCCGCCATTTGTTGTTGTCGCAAAGAGAATTACTTCTCACTCCATTTGTTGTTGCGAATTCGTCATAAGTAATATATTATCTTGCCTTTCATTATTTCATACGTACATGACATTCTTTTGTGTCTGTTCGAAATGGGTGTTGAGAAATGTTATTCATTTGAAATGGTGGAGTTGAGGAAGAAGCTACATTATTTGTACTTTATGGAATGTTTGAAACAATTGTGGAACGCTTTTTTAAAATCTTTATGAGTCTTGTTGAATGCGAGGATTCGTTTTAAACGACGATGGTTGTTATTAGGGATGGCAATTTACTCCCCGCCTGGTTTAAATTTTCCCGCCTCGGACAATTGGGTATTGAGGCGGTATGGGAGGAAAAATTGCCCGGGCGGGTTCGGGCGGTGAGTAGCCATCCCCGAACCCGCCCGATATACTTTTTTTTTTTTTTTAATATTTTTAATTTTGTAAATAATGGTTATAAAAAAAAATTAAAAAAAATAAATAAATGGGGCAGCAAACGGGGCGGTAAGCCGCCCCGACCCCGACCTCGACCTCGACCTCGACCCGCCCCGATTTAAGCGGGGAGCAGGCAGTATGGGTCAAAATTCCCGACGGGACGGGGGCGGGGCGGGGCGGGACGCCCGCCCCGACCCGCCCGTTGCCATCCCTAGTTGTTATAAGATAACCATCTGTTGTTTTAAACAACGAAACACATTTTGAACTACTATTGCAGTGTAGTTGAGGTTGTTTGAAATACAGTATTTGATTTTTTGAGAAACAATTTTTTCTTTAGATAAAGTATCAAAGTTTTAATGAATTGCAGGAATTGAGTCACTATTATGGATCGCTGTATTTTATTTTGGTGAGTTTGTTAGGGATGATCAAGGAAAGTGGAATTGAAAATGGGGTGATAGTCATGATGTGGATGGACTTGAAATTGTTACCGAGATTTCATATAAAGAGTTGTATGGTAAACTACTTGACCTGTGCAATGTTGACTTTTCCTTGCATGAATTGGAGATGAGATTTCTTCTACCTGGTGATGCAATGTTTGTGGAGCCAATTCAGATTACATTAGACTAACATGTGCACTGGTATATAGGTCTCACTAAACAAGGTTAGCCTTGTCCCATTTGCGTAACCCGTGTGAGCAAAGGTCCAGCACTGGTTAATGATAAAACTCATGCGGTCGAACCGGGTGAACTCGAGCGTGAAATCGAAATGGAGACATTGTCATTCAATAATGTACAATTACAAGAGAATGACTATTGGCTAGACTTGGAGATACAATCACAAGGGAATGACTATTGTCAATCAATAATGTACAATCACAAATGTGAACGTAATTTATTTGATTTATCGTTATGTCGAATGCAAATGTTGTGTTTATATTGTTTATCTTTATTTTGGACTGCAGATGTTGTGTTTTTTAGCCGCTTACTATCCCTTATGTGTGTAAAAATAACATAACGACACTAGTCGTTTTAAACAACCATCGACGTTTAGTACATAACAAGTAGAGTTGTTTTGAGCGACCCTAGATGTTTTTGGTAAAGTTAATGAACCAATGAATTGAACATGTTGTGAAACGTTTACTGTTATTGAAAACAACCAACGACGTTTAGTATGTTAATATAGACGAACACAACAACTACAATTGTTTTAAACAACCAATGACGTTTAATATAGAACAACTGAAGTTGTTTTAAACAACCATCGACGTTTAGTATAGAACGACTACAGTTGTTTTAAACGTCTATTGACGTTTTTTTTAAAGAAAACACTTTTTGATGATGTACAATTAATTGTACATTACTTCGATCGTCGAACTCGAACGTGTCGATCATATAGTTGTACATTATTTCGTTCGTCAAACTCAATCGTGTTGATCAATAAATTGTACATTACTTCGATCGTCGAACTTAATCGTGTCGATCAATCAATTGTACATTATTTCGATTGTCAAACTTGATCGTGTCAATCAATCAATTATACATTACTTCGACCGTCGAACTCGATCGTGTCGATTATATAGTTGTACATTACTTCGATCGTATCGATTAATCAATTGTACATTACTTCGATCGTCGAACTCGATCATGTCGATCATATAGTTGTACATTACTTCGATTGTCGAATTCGATCGTGTCGATCAATCAATTATACATTACTTCGATCGTCGAATTCGATCGTGTCGATCATATAGTTGTATATTACTTTGATCGTTGAACTCGATCGTGTCGATCAATTAATTGTACATTACTTTGATCGTCGAGCTCGATCGTGTCGATCAATCAATTATACATTACTTTGATCGTCGAACTCGATCGTGTCGATCATATAGTTGTACATTACTTCGATCGTGTCGATCAATCAATTGTACATTACTTCTATCGTCGAACTCGATCATGTCGATCAATCAATTGTATATTACTTCTATACAACCTTAGATGTTTTGAAAAATCCTGAGCGTCGAAACATTTTAGAGGCGTTTTGAAAAACCATATGCACATTTTACGATGACATGTATAAAACGACACCGTCTCTAGACGTTTTTAAAAACTACCACTTTTATACTTTTATACTTATATTTACTTTACTGTATACCATACAATCACTCACTCACTGAACGACTTTTAAAAAGAGAGAGGAAAGTTCGTGATGTAAAATCTCGGCGCCGTTCGCACGCAACTATACTATTGAAGTTCCACACCCTAACTCCCACTGTTAAGAAGCAGAGTCAGGTGACTGGATTGTCACAATGATTCCAAATCTCTACTATTAGGGTTGCTGTCAAATTAATTTCAAAATTAGGGATTATTTGTGTAGTTGTTTCAGAAAATAGGGTGTATTTGGTAAAGTTGATTTTGAAATTAGAGTTTTTTAGGTAAAATTACAATGTCTCAATGTTTGAAAGTTGTGGGTTCTAAACATTTGTTGACATTCCTATAAGTTTCATATGACATTAAGTAGCTGCTCAAGCTGCGATCATCTATTTTAATTTGCACTATTAATGTCCAACTTCAAAACTGTGTTGCAGGGGTTATTGTGGTGTTTACGTCATCAAATACATAGAATTTTTGAGCATCGGCAGACAAGCAGAGCTAGTTAACGAATTCCACATGTAGAAGTGGAGGAGAAAACTGGTTGTTTAAGATGTACATTTTAGGTTGATAGCATTCAGTAGTTTATAAACGATGGCGGTAGTTTTAGAATAACAACAATAGTTCAAAAACATGTGTTGTTGTTTTAAAACTCCTCTCTGCATTTTAAAACATTAGTACTCGTTTTAGACTTTCTTAAACTAACTTTGACAGATCCTTTTGTAAGTTTTATGTACTTATGAGATTACGACTTTTGTTGGTTAATTAATATTGTGTCTGGGATTCAATTTGTCAATGGAATTCTACAGAGTTTTCATTTTACGTTATATCTCATGTTCATTGTTATTACATAGTTTTCACTACGACCATAATTGTATGAAACTATTGATGTTACTATTATCATTAAAAACTGATTTAGTGTACAAATGATCTATAACCTTTGTTTCTTAACGCATTAGTCCCTAATATATATGTTTTGTTGCGCATTTGCTCATTATTTAATAAAAAGACAAATATGCTCTTATTTTTAATTAAAAAAATTTTCAATTAGATTCTTAACCTTTTGCAAAAAGTGCAAATAAGTTCGATATTTTTATTTATTTTTTTAAAAAATTAAAAGAAACTAACAAATTGATAATATACTAAATTATTTTGTATGCGTTTTACGAGCTATTATAAAATAACTAAAATATAAGCTCATAATTATTAATAAACATGTTAATTAAAATTATTTTATTATTATTAAGTAATTATATTATTTAAAATTCAAACTTTAATTTTATCGTTACAACATAAAAAGAAAAATAACTTTGTCACAAATTTGATGCTCAAATATTTTTATTTAATTGAGCTATTTGCTTATTAACTACAAATATTAGATTCAAATTCTGCTCTTTATATTTTAATTTATCGTTCAAAAATAAAAAACACATAATGTGTAAACTAATTTTTGTTAGTATTTTATGTTTAAAAACATAGTAAAATTGGTTCAATGTCATAAAATTATATACGTTATTTTGTTATTTATTTAACTTAATTTTTATTCAAGTTTTTCACATCACGTGGTAATTACATATACATAAAGCGCAATAATTTTATATTTTTTTTATAAAAAAATTAATTGACACGACTATAGTGATATATTTAATATGCTAAATTAAATATTACTCCCTCCGTCCTAAATATATAGGCTGATTGGATTTTTCACACGGATTAAGAATATTATTGTAAAAGTAAAATTTAACCAATAGTTTTTCTAATTTACCCTTATTTAATGAGTATCATTTAATGTACAATTTCAAAATTAAGTTGGAAAAAATGATTATAAATAAGCAAATTAAATAAGGGTATTTTAGTAAAAGAACAAAAAAACACCTCAAAAATAGAAACAAGCTTATATATTTGGGACAAGAGAAAAGGAAATGTGGCCTATATATTTGGAAGCGGAGGAGTATATTAGTTCATCTCACTTAATTGAGGCAAGTTTTAGAAGGAAAAGCCTTGCAAATGTTTTGTGGCTATCATTCTTTTATACTCCTTCCGTCCCACAAAGATAGACTCATTTCTTTTTTCACACATATTAAGAAATCCCATTTAATGTAATTGAAATTATAAATTTTTCACACACTTTTCCTATTATACCCCCATTTAATATTAGTCATTCATGAATCTAATAAATTTAAATGCATGTTTTGGGTTGATAACAATGTAAATTATATAAGGGTATATTAGGAAAATGAAAAATTTAATACACCCTCTATAAAGTAAGTTGCCTATAATTTGGGACAGATAAATAAGAAAAACAAGTCTATCTTTGTGGGACAGAGGGAGTATTTAATAAGTGTATATGACCTGTTTGTACATTTTACAAAAGTTACGAATCCAATTGCAATTTTCTTTAATTATAACTAAAGGTATTTTTGTCTTTGCCATTACATAAGGACTAATTGTGCACTAAAACATATAGGTTGGGGGCTACTTTGTGCTAAAAACAAAAGTTATGGACCATTTCCACACCAAGGAAAAGATTATGAACAATTTGCACCAATTTCCTAGAAAAAATCAAATAGTAGAAATGAATTACAATAGAAAAGTTATACTCCATCCGTCCCACAAATTTATGCTCGTTTTTCTCATTTATCATGCCCCAAATTATAGACCACTTACTTTATAGAGGATGTATTAAAGATTTCTTTTTTCCAATATACTTTTATTTAATTTACATTGTTATCAACCCAAATAAACTTAACATATTTTAATTATAATAGAAAAATACATAAATTTATTCACACATTTACTTAAGTAGGCAAACAATAATTTTCACATAACCTAGAAAACACTCACCCCTCAATAACAAAGTCAACAATTAATTTCATTATTGTTTCAATGTAATGCAATTCAATTTCATTTACATTCCAATTGTAATTTAATGAACATTTAAATTTATTAGATTCATGAATGACTAATATTAAATGGGGGTATAATAGGAAAAGTATGTGAAAATTTTATAATTTTAATTATATTAAATGAGACTTCTTAATCTGTGTGAAAAAAGAAATGAGCCTATCTTTGTAGGACGAGAGAATATCACAAAACTAGTTTTCAGAGACATGAATTCGATTCGGAAAAGAAGATAATCCCGACTCGGCACCACCATAATCCACGGATGGTTCATTTCTTGTCTCATTTAAACTTTATATGTCGATCTCTTATACTCTTAACATCTTCACTGCTTTAGCATTATAGGTCTTTGCTAGGGGACACGTGCAACACAAATCGTTGCTATTTGCAACCAACCCTCCATTGCCTCCACTATACTGACTTGATACCTCAGCAGCTTTATATGAAACACTTCGACAATCCAAAATTTACAGATAACAATCCAAAATTTACAGATAATAGAACGTATCCATGTAGCTGGATGACCTTGCCATCATCTGAGGTAAGAAGCGTTGCCTTTCCGACGAGAAGTTTGTTGAGAATTAAACTCCTTCATTATTGAAATTTGATAAATCTTTTCGTTATATGAAATGTCATTAAGATTCATGATTAAGTGTTTTTTTTTTTTTTGAGTCTAAGAGGTTTATGTACTTATAATTCTTTATGAATTTGGGGCATTGGAATATACTTTTGTGTTAATCTTCTTCTTTTATATAACAAAATGGTATCAGAGCCACAACTTTTTGTAAAAAAGAGAGAAGAAAAACAAGAGATTGAAAATGATGAATGGAGGCATGTTTCCCTTTCAATTTCCAAAACTCACTAAAGAGAGTTATAATAATTGGTGTATTCGCATTAATGTGTGGGAAATTGTTGAAAAAGGTTTTGAATAACCTGAGGATGAGGAAAACTTACCTCAAGCTTAGAAGGAGGCTTTGCATAAAGCTCGAAACATCAGCAAGCTTTGACACTAATCCATATGTGTTTGGATGAAACATGTTTGAGAAGATTTCAAGTACAACAAGTGCCCATCAAGCATGGGATACCTTACAAAATTCCTTTAAAGGAATTGATAAGATAATTAAGATTCATCATCGAACCTTGAGATCTGAATTTGAATCTCTCAAGATGAATTTTTTTGAATCAATTTAAGATTATTTTTCTAGAGTAGTGGCTAATGTTAATCGGTTGAGAAGATATGGTGAAATAGTAGGCGATATTCTAGTAGTCGGTCTCTAAACTCAAAATTGAACTATGTCGTTGTGGCCATTGAAGAGTCAAAGGATTTATGTTCCATTACTATTGATCAGGTGATTGGATCGTTACAAGCTCGTGGAGAAAGGATGACTAAGAAGGAGCCACAAGCTCAAGTTCTTCTTTTAAAACTGTCATTGAAAGAAAATGATGATGGGAATGAAGTTTCTCAAAGAGGAAGAGGAAGAGGAAGAGTAAGAGGTCATAGTCGTGGATGTGGCAATTATAGAATCAGAGGAAGAGGAAGATCTAATAGAAACTCTTATAATTCTGGAGATTCAAATAAGAAACAACTCTCAAGAGGACGTGGCAAGAGCAATTGGTACAAAAGAGGAGGAGTAAGGGTTGACGTGCAATGTTATAATTGTGAAAAGTATGGTCATTATGCATCACAATGTAGAAATGGATTTACTTAATTTTTTTTTAAAAGACGAACGTACTTTTTATAATATAGAACAAACTGTTTTTCGACATTCACATCCTAGAATAATCGCCACCGTCCTCCACCACCACTGCCCTCCATCGACCACCGACCACCGACGCCTTGTCGTTTGCCACCGCCCTCCGACGCTCCACCAAATTTTCTTCTCTTTTAGTACTCCACCAATTTTTCTTCTCTTTTAGTACTTTTTCCATTTAATTAAGAACTTGTTCGGTTTGAGTTTTGGCAAAAAAAAAAAAATTTTATTTTAGGTTTGAGATTTTGACTTTTCAAAATTTTTGAATGTGAAATGACTATTTTGTCCTTAATCAACACAATTCTATATCAAAATAGTAAGGACAATATAGATACATCACCTTCAACAACTTTGAAAAGTCCAATTTGTTAAGCCAAAATTGGCCAAAAACTCAAACCAAACAAGCTTTAAGAATAAAGGTATAATTGTCTTTTTACAAAAACCGATTTTTAACGGAGATTTCTTCTTTACATATATCTAGTTGAACCCAACGGGAGAATGCTAAATCTGTTATCTGAATAGCTATTAAATAGATAATTTTTATCCAAATAAACAATTTTGTCTATAAACCAAACTGGTACTCGTGGATCCAAAAATAGGATAAAGGTTAGACCGTGGATTCTTGTGCCTTTTATAGAGGCGCAACTGGCACTGAATTGCAAGAAAGACTCAGTGGTGGTAACAAACTAATACTTTGTGCTCTCATATCGTTATGAGAGTTGGTCATACTCAAGAATGATGCAGCTGGTATTCAAAGGACACATCAAAATTCTCCTTAAATTGCACGAAGTATTATTTTCATACAAGTACATATTAAAAAAGTGGAAAAATTGAAAAATATATACACATTTGTGTGTGTGTTTTCATCACAAAAACTAACTTAGTACCTTAGAGGTGTCAAGATGGACGGGTTGGCCGAACTCGCATCGGTCTCTACCGTGTCGACAAAAGCTAGCTGGGTGGCTCGTGAACCAGGTGGGCTGTTCACGAGCCGAGGAGGCCGAATCGCGGGCCATTCACGGGCTAAGGAGGCGTGACGTGAACCAAGGCGGCTGCTCATGGCCCAGCGGTTCGACCTTTAACCACCGGCCTATTTTGATTTTTTTTTTGAAAAAATTGCCTAAAAGTCACTTGCAAGTGAATTGTTTTAAATTAGGTCAAAACAATTTTAAAAATTGTCAATAAGTCATATTTTTCAGCAATTTTTTATATTAATTCCAAAATTATTCTCTGTGATTCATATGTGCTACAAACTTTGCCATTGGCAATCGCTTTGCTCCCTACCGCCACCGCCGCCGCCGCCACTTGCCATCGCCACCGCTGCTGCTGCAAAGCAAAAAGTGGCCGGAGCAGCCAGGATACAAAGGAAAAGGCGTTATAGATGGCGGAATCGGGCCGTGAAATGGCGCGGCGGAAAAAGAAGATCTGAGGACTTCTTCAGAAGACTGGTGAACAAATTAAAGGGATGGCGCAGAGAACTGGTGATGCTATGAAGCACATGTTTGGCATGGCTGATACTGATGAGGATGATCCAAATGTTACTGATCGATAAATGTTTGGTTTTGATTTTGGGCATATTTCTTTTGAACTTTGTAATAATAATAAAAAATGTTTCAGACTCTTTTATAAAAAAATGTGACCAGATAATTTTCATTTTTAGCAAAGGAAAATACTGTATTATAGAAACAGTATCATATGACACTGTATTATATAAAAATGTTTCAGACTCTTTTATAAAAATGTGACCAGCTAACATAAGTGGTTAGTATTTGGATTTTGAAAAGAATCGAATTGTATGTGAAAAGATAGGTAATAATGCTCCACTATGCGAAGTTGCAGATGAAGTAGATGATGAAATTATTCAACAAGGAGTTTAAATTTTCTGTAGGGATGATACTGTATTATAGAAAACAGTATAATAGAAAATAGTATTATTATATTAGTTGTGGCCATGATTTGCTTATGTAAATAGCAGCGTGATACTATATTATAAAAAATAATTTGATACTGTATTATAGAATAGCAGTTTGATACTGTATTAAGTTGGCCATTAGATTATTTCTTTGTGTTGTTAGCTATGTGTGTTATTTGATATTGTATTATACAAAACAGTATCACAAAATATTATCATAACAGAAATGATATAGAATTTGTATACGTGCTCAGAATTTTTATTATAATATGTTTTCGAAATATTTTCAATGAGCCAGTCAAAACTAATGACTTTGCCACTGCTTACGATGGATTTTAGCCTTTTAAAGTCGTTTCCATAGCTTAAAATGACAATCTTTAATTTTTCTTGTCAAAATAGTATCATACATATTAAAACAGTATTACTGCTAAATATATCTTAATATATTAGTATCATACATGAAAATATCTTAATAAAATAGTATTACATACACAAATTACAACCCAATAAAATAACAGTATCATAAGTTGAAACATTATCATAATAAAACAATATCAAAGATAAAAACATGGTATAAGTATACCATGTGTGAAAATAAAATATTTTTTCAAAAATAATTTGACTTACTTTTAAATTGCATATTAAGATATAGCACTGGTGTGCAAAATATGGGAATGTTTAATGCCTTCTTAAGGGTAGGAAAGAGTTGCAATCTAATAGCTAAGGTGATGAGAATAATATTAACATTTTTTCCATCAAAGAATATGATACTTTTTTTTCCTTCCTGTTTGATGTGATGTGCACCCAAACATGCAAGCTGTGTTGTGAGATTAGTTTGGGTGTTTATTATGAAACATTATCATAATAAAACAATATCAAAGATAAAAGCATGATATAAGTGTACTATAACACATTATCTATATAAAACAGTATCATAGACAACACATAATCTTATATAAAACTAAGTACAAGATGTTTTAATAGTTGAAGTAATGATACTGTTCTTAAAATGCTCAATTAGAAGTACATGATCATAGGTTTAAACATTGTCATAATAAAACAGTATCAAAGATAAAAGTATGGTATAAATATACCAATCTACATTATCTAAATAAAACAGTATCACAATAAAATAGTATCATACAAAACAGTATCACAATAAAACATTATCACAACAAAACAGTATCACAATAAAACATTATTATTAAATTAACGTTTTTTTTTTTACAATTAAGGGTATGTTGATCTTTTAGCTCTAAAATATGACTTTAATTGAATTAAGTTTTGACCATATGACTTTAGAGCTCATAAGTGCCAAAACAGTGACCGACCTTGAATTTATCTTTTTTTTTTAATAAATAGCAGAGATCCGTTTAAAGTGAAATATGTGACGGATGCGTGCTGTTTTAATATTTAAATATATAAAAAAGTAGAAATTGAATTAAAAAATTAACAAATGTGAATGTATCATTGTTATTTATTTTTTATTTAGTAATTTAACACATTTTTTGCTATATATGTAAACATTTTTTTTAATTACAATAGATAACTAAATTGTTTTAGTAATTTTAAAAAAAATTAATTTTTTATTCATACGAATTGAACCGGGTTGAAACGCAGTCCACATGGGCTCGACCCGGATGGGCCGACGGGTGGGCCGGGTTCGTATTCAATTTTTGTGGATTGGGTTGACTCGTCCATGCAACCCACCGCGTGCGTGTGACGGACTTTTTAACGCGGCCGTCACCGGGTTTCATCGATCGGCCCGCCTGATCCGGATTGACACCTCTAAAGTACCTCATAATATGATGAAGAAGGTTCCGGCATTAGGCAGAACTCAAAATCCCCATCAAGCTCTCTAACGTTTTCCATCATCTTCACTACATCGGACATTTTCGGTCTGTCCTCTGGAACTCTTGCCACGCAACTCATCCCAATTTCCAGTATTTGTTCCAATTCTCCTACATTAAGATACCTAAATATCTGTGCATCAAACACTGCAACATCCCCCTCCTCACTTACCATACAGTGAACCCATCTGACAGTTTTGAACCTCCTCGTACTCGCAGTCACCTCTATAATTTGTTGGGGACTTCCCAGTGAGAAGTTCAAGCAGTAGGACTCCAAAGCTGTAGACATCAGATGCTTGGGACACTTTGCCTGAGTCCATGGCTTCTGGAGCAGCATATCCTGCAATCCACATGAATGGTGGCGCTGTCGGGCTCATCAATTTGCTGAAGCCAAGATCAGAAATGCAACCATATTCACGCGAATTTAGAAAAATATTTGAGGCTTTTATATTTCCATGTATAAGACCTCCACCGTGCAATGTGTGGATATGAGCGATTCCTCGTGCTGTACCAATTACAATTCTTCGCCTGGTCATCCAATTCAAAGGAGTGCCATTTCCTCATTTTTTGTCTGCAAATTAAGGCAGTGAATTTGATTAGAGATGTTTCAGCAAAATGAAAGAAGCCGTCTTTAAAACATACCATGTAGCATGGCGGAAACACTCCTTCGGCTATAGTGATTATACAGAATGAACTTATAATCCTCAGAGAAGTGGTATCCCTTTGGAATAACCACATTGTCGTGCTTGATACTGCCCAGAAACTTCATCTGCTGCTCAAACTCTACTATTGTAACACTCACTTCTGTCAAGGCCTTTACAACCATTGTTGGTCCATTTTTCAGTTGTGCTCTGTATGTAAACCCATAAGTTCCCTTTGCATGAATCTTACGATAAGCACTCAATAAATCTTGAAGATCAAATGCAAGATTACAACCCTCAATAAATACAATTTTGTCAAAAGCAGATTTTTCTTTCTTCCGCAACTTGGTTGTTTTGAAGTAAGCTTTAACTTGGATAATCTGTTGTTTTATTCTAAATCGTGCATCTGTTGTTTTGGGTTCAGTATTTGCTGGACGACCTCCATTGCTCCTCATATCCTCCATCTTGTTCATTCTAGGAAGTGAAGAACTCAAGCTATAATGGGAATTAGAAGCAGAGGCGGTGCTTAGGCTCCAAGAATCATCTAGAGCAGTTTCCCTGAGCTGCTCTCTCCGCAGCACAGCTTCCACCAATCTCTCCCAGTTGTCACGGCTACTCCTATACATTTCTATTTGAGCTTCAACCCCGAAAACACTTCTTAGAACATCTAAATACACCTTGGAATTTTAAAGTTCTGGCTCTCTATCGTAATTGACAATCGAATATTCCTTGAAAAACTCTTAAAATGTTATGTATGATCCAAAACGAGTCGATTTTGTTTGATATGTAAAGTTACCGAAGACCAGCGCCAAAAAAAAGACTAGCTCCTAATTCCAAGCACAACGTCAATGTTATTTCTTGCTTTCTCAGGATAAACCTGCAATAAGACAAAAACGTTCCAATACTGTAGGTAATTTCCAGGATATTATAATAAATGGAACTTTTGATCATACGGAAATACTCATGATGACCACGAATTCCAACTGAATTTCCAATCAACATTGAAAGAATTGATAAGAAAAATAAAAATAAAATAAATAATAATAATTTTTTTTTGTTAAAACTAAATTATCAATTAATGTAGTAGTTAATAAAACTAGTTTTCGACAACGGCGCCAAAAACTTGTTGTAGATTTTAATCCCGCAAGTGGATGAATCGGTTACAAGTAATAAAATGATGTGAAAAGTGTCGAACCCACGATGGCTAGCTATCAATTAACCAATTAATTATATAATTAGAGTTTTAACAAAATTAAATCACAGATTCTTCATGATTTCAATTCCTACGGTTATCTTATTCTAATTCAACTAAGTCTAAATTATCACGTAAACGAAAATAGAATAATTATCAAATTTAAGTTTTACTAGCACTAGAATTTACGACTCCACCACTACGTTTCAACCATTAATTATCAATTACTCGTCTTCGCAAATTATTGCCCTAGGTCAAAAATCGATAATCCTAATATAATCAAAAGCCACTCTCGACGTTTAATCAATTCTATACCTCCATATGAACCTAACAATCCCTAGTTAAATTTTGAATACAAAGGTATTTATTTGATCACAACGATTATCTAGAAAGATTTCTTTAAGCATAATAGTAAACTCTATCTATTATTGAACCCTATGTTATTTATTACCACGTGCTCATCTAAATTAAATCTCTCGAAAGCAATCTAGACCACAAAAACGTTTTAATGAATATCAAACATCAAAACAGAAATAATGAATAATAAATAATTAACCCAGAATCAATAAATTTATAAAAACAAATAACTTCTAATTAATAAAAAACATGAGGTTTCATCGTTTATCCTAGATATAAAAGATTTAGCCGGACATGATTCTTATGAATATAGCGATATTAATAAAAGAATTCACGGACTAGCAGAAAAAGAAAAAGAATAGATAAACCCTTAATCTTGAATTAATCCAAAATTACCGATGGTACCATGATGAATGTTGCCTAAGAATTCTTCTTTACCTTGCTCTTGATCTCTATCTCTCTTCAATTGTGTAACTCTTTCAAAAGACCTAGAAGAGGTCTATTTATAGTCCTTGGAAAGTCTTCAAAATTGTGCCTTAAAAGAGTTCTAATTCCTCTTAACTTTAGAAAATTGCATTTATGACTTTCCTTCAACGTAGGTCGCGCCTAGGTCGCACAATGTATTATGCTACCTAGGTGCAACCTCCATTAAGTTTTCACTACTGCACCTAGGTTGTACTACCCAGGTGTGACATTTGTTTTGAAAACTTACAATTTGGTCATCGATTTGGCTTCGATGTACGGTTTTGGTCATTTATTCTTTAAATCTTCTCAATTTAATCCAAAAGCTTCAAAATACATTTTAATTGGTCCTCACCCTTCTAAAGTATTCTAAAGTGGCCTTCCAACTATTCAAAATTATGCAAATTAGTCCCCAAACTTTTAGAAATCTAATTTTTGCTCTCGAAACTTTTGAATTCACTATAGTAAGCGTCAATTAAGTTTTAAACTCTTCTTTTTCTTTTCAAACTCATCCAAATTGGGGTTTGTACCCACGTATACAATAAATGAACTTATTTAAATAGAAATATGCTTTTATAGTGAATATATAATAAGTTTACAAGTATAAATAAGCCTATTAAATACACTTATAAGCTCCTAGAGAGATAGTGGCCATGGATGAGCATGTTAAGACTATCTGTCCAGGCTAAAAAATGGCCTTTAATGCAAATTATTTTAAAATGCTTAGGAAAAAATGTCTTGAACAATTTTGTAGAGTAATTAATTTAAGTGATTCTAACAATGAATCAGAGAAGAACCCTGTAATGATGGCAAAACTAACAGTAGAAGAGGTTGATGACTTATAGAAGCAAAAAGAAGAAAACATGAGACATCGAAAAGGCAAGGGGATAACCTGCCCTTCCGAAGTAGTTGAGTCTAGCGATGGCAGAGAATCTGTTAGCCTTAGAACCCATAGTGTAAACCTCAGGTCGAACCCCGATGAGATAGATTTGGTAGAGGGCTGTGTAGAGCATGTTGGGGGAGTCGTTCGGGAGGCACGAGGACCCGAACTCTAACCCTGAGAATTGGGCTTGTAACCTATAACCCTCCGAGTTGAATATCTCAGACTTTACTAAACTTAGGGACCAATAGGGGTACCAGAATGGGTTAGGCTAATACTTCCAAACAAGAGAGAAGACCATGCAATCCACCCGAGGGGCATGCCGCCATCATGAGTGATGCTTTTGCTTGTTGGATGAGGCTACCTCTTCATCTTTTCTTTAGAGCCATCCTCGGGTCCTACAATGTCCGCCTTTATCAAGTGTCTACAAATTTTTGGACTCAAGCCGAGGTGCGTGGCTCATATAGCAAGAGGTTAGTCCAGACTATCCCATGCCTCTCTATGTTTTTCATACCCTATTCAAGCTAAACAAGTGCGCGAGAAGGGACGGGGAGCCAAAAGAGAAAGGTTAAAGATTGGTATTATTTAACCCATAGAGGAACCTATAGTCCAGCCATCACTGGACATCCGTCATCCATTAAGCACTTGAGAAGCCAGTGGTTGTGGGCTACCGGGGACTGGTAGTGTTTTCATTTGGATCCAGTCCCCCGGACTCTCTCTCTCTCCGGCGTGAGTTTTAGCACAATATTCATATTGCAATGCCGTCATTTGTTTGCATGTTTCTTTTCTTTATTAAGCAACTTTTACTTTGTGTCCTTACTGGCTTTATTTTCATGTCTTACTTTTACCTAGCTGTGATCGGCCAGCTTTATTCCTTCAAAGAGGAAATCTACGGGGTTATCGACTTGGATTATCTTTTCGTAAAGCATAACTTGATGAAGAAACAATGTAATCCTTATTACCTACTATTAATATTGCCCACTTATTTTTCTTTGTGAGTATTTCTAAGATAGATTCTTGTGGGTACTTCTCAAGGTCGAGCTCTTTACTTAAGATTGGGCTAGCTAGTTTGGCTGCCAAAAAGATCCCTTTGGTGATGAAAAGAAGATCCTCCGATCATGATCAGAAGAAGACCATAACCAGTTTGAGCCTCAAATGAGGAGAAAAAGATAAGGGTACTATATCTATCCCTATCGATTCTAGGCAAACTGTTTTGGTCCCCAATGCTACAGCCCAAGGTTAGCAACTTATGGTGCATAAGTAAGAAGTGGATGCCAAAATAGATGAGAAGGAGAGTGCCAAGGGAGCTGGCTCCAAATAAGGAGGGTCCTCAAGATCGTCCACGAGAGACGAGGTAGACTTGGAAGTCTTGGAGGAGACATTGCTTACCAGGAAGGCCAAGAAACCTCAGACTACCTCTTTCAAAGGGGAGGACGATTAGAGCATGGAGATTGACAAAGAAGTAGAGCCACAGGACTCAGAGGGGCCAGATTACAATCAGTTGGTCCACATCAGAAAAAACCTAAAGGGAGGGCCCTCTAACATTAACCCATGATCCCTCCACACCTTCAACGGGCGCTCACAACCGTTAACTCATTTTGGGCTCACGTTGGGCCAACTATTCTATTAAGTCTTCTGCTGGAGTCAAGCTGTGTGATGTTAAAGCTTTTACTGCCTGGTCTTTAGTTTTAATTGAAGAGGCTGAATCCAGTGTTCGAGACATGTGGATACCACTCTTCGTAACACTGAGAACATACTTAAGGACCGGGATTATTTCAAAGAATGGACCACTTGGTTGCAGTGGGTTCTCAATAAGGAAGAAGGAGATGAGACTCTTGACCGATGAGATGGAAAAGCTTAAGGCAGATCTTCAAGTTGCCGAGTTCGATGTGGCTAAATTCTCAAAAGGTCGGACTTAGCCAATCAAGCTCAAGAGATCAAGGCCTAAGGCCAACGAGAAGTACTGATAAGATCTCCCAACTGAAGGAGACAACCAAGTGCCTGTGAGCGGAGTGCTATGACTTAAAGGGTAAAAACTTCAAACTAAGGTCGGAGATCGACGAGTTGAAGGATGATAACCTTAATGAAGTCAGAGACTAAAGAGGCAGTGAAGGCTGGGGTGGAAGCGTTTAGGAATAAGTTTGAGTTTACCCTGTACTCTGAGAATCTTTAGGCCTTCTTCGTTAACTTTGGGGTCCGACAAGTGCTGGCGGAGTTGAGAGAGCTTCATCCCAATTTGGACCTCTTTGCTATCGAAGTGGACTATCCAGCTTCTGAGGAGGCTGAAGATGGGACATACCTGCCTCTTGATGGCGGGGGCTGACCAACCTCTGGTTGACGGGGCTTAAAATAGGACTCATGTGTTTATTTGTTCCAAAAACTTTTGTAATGTCTAAATTTGAATGGAACATTAACTTTTATTGTTAGATTTTGTTGGACGAACTTGAAGTGTTGCATTTATTTGATTGGAATTTGTCTTTATGTTTTACATTTAATTTTGGAGAATCTGTCTTTAAATGCGTTGATGGCGCAGCCTTTTCACAGAATTCAAAGAGTTGAAATTGAGTTTAATGAGTCGTTTTCCAAGGCATTAATGGCAGTCTTTTCATTGCTCAAGGGTCTAACGGTCTACATTTTTTTGAATAGCGTGTTCTTTTTAAGGCTAATACGTTCCAGATCTCAACCATATATAAACCATTAAAAATACCTCATTTCTGATTTCATTATGTTTCTGGTACTCTACTTCGCGGAATTGTTCTACTCCTATTTTGAATTTGTAAGTTTAAGATGGGAGTAGAGCAATTTGTGAAGCTTGAGAACAAGTCTAGGATTATGTTATTTTATTCCCAGTTTTATCTTCCTTCATATTTACTTACATATCTGCATTCTTCCCTAGTTTTAAACTTGTCGGTCCTTGGGAAGTCCTTAGCTCATTTTCGAGTGTGCAGTAGGCGTTCTAGAGAGTGGCAAGTTTAAAACTGGAGTGGAACGGAAGGTGAGGTTCAAAATGATGCCTGGATGGTAATCATTTAGTATTTTATTCTCAACAAATTTGAGAATAAAATACTTTATGATTATTACAGTGGTGTCATTTTGAAGGGGTTGACTACCAAGATGTTGTTGGACCTATGTTATTGATGAAGCTAGACGACAATGGAAGAGGCATACGTTAAAAATTGTAAAATAGCCTATCATGTTAGGGACCCTTTCTTGTGCCGACCTTGAAGAGGCGGCGGGGTTGTAGGTTTTCTTTATTTAATGTGTAGTTCGAATTATTTTGAATAAAAGATAAGTTGTGTTATCCTCTTCTGTGTTTTAGTGTTTGTTTATGTATTTTTATCAAATTAAGTAGCATGTCTTCTAACTTGAGTCGTAACCCTAGAGTAAACTTCAAGACAATTTAACTTGATATATTTCATCACTGGTGAACGCTCGGGAATAAGCATGATAAGTAAGGCACCACGAAACCAAGTGGAATGAGTATGAATGATGAACTAATCTAATATTGTTGGTTTAAAGGATTTAACGGACTATATCTCTTTGTTTCATAGACGTAAAATTTTAACACAACTGGTAAAAGCCACGATTGCTTACAAGTAGGACTTATTGATAATATCTGCAGAGGTGTTCCATATTCCACAGGTGTGGCAAGCATTTGCTTAACTGGTCTTCTAGTACATATGTCCCAGGGACTGTTTCACTTACAACTCTATAAGGACCTTCCCAGTTGGGACCCAGAATACGACCCAGAATACCCACACTAGGCTCTTGAGTCATGATAGACACTTTCCTCAGGACTCAGTCCCCTATTTGAAATGAATGGACATTAACCCTTTTATTATAATAGCATGCCATCTTCTGTTGATAATGCTTTAACTTCATTTGTGCATTTTCTCTCCGTTCTTGGAGGAGCTCTAGTTCTGCCTTCTGAGAACTTTGATTAGATATTTCTTCAAAATGGATTTGTCTATGGGAAGACACTCCGATTTCTATGGGACATACTGCTTCAGCCCCGTAGGCCATTGAGAATGGGGTTTCTCCAGTGGCAGTTCATGTGGTAGTACGTATCGTCCACAACACTTAAGGGTGTTCATCTACCCATGCCACTTTCGCTAACTCCAACTTCTTTTTAAAGTGTATTTTATGGTCTTGTTCATGCCTCTACCTGGCCATTCACCTGTGAATGGTGTGGGGATGAGAAGTCTTGTTTTATCTCCAAGTTGTTGCATAATTCTTCGATTTGGTAGTTTCTAAACTGCCTGGCATTGTCTAAGACTAGAGAGCGAGGAACACCAAATCAGCAAATAATATTTTCCATATGAACTTGGAAGTATTTGCTTACGTGATTTTCATCACAGGTTCAACCTCCACCCACTTGTCTAAGGATCTTGTGGGCTAACGAGTTCGCTCCGGAGTGATTACCACATACTTCTTCGTGGACTTCCCTCATGACGCAGCTTTGCCTCGTCCGACCCAATGCAATCAAGGAAGAGAAGAATAACCTTTCTTAAAGAGCACCCCCTCTTGTATGACAAAGCATCACCGACATTTTTGAATCTTTCGTACTTTGTCCTTATCTTCTAGAAAAGACCGATCCGCCAAATACGCAGTGATGAGCTTCATCCACAAATCTCCTCCTCAATGAGGAAGACTTCACCATCGTGTTCGGTGGTAGGCTTGATGAAGGATTCAACTTGGATGCCTCCAAGGAGGTCGGAGTCTTTGTTGCTTGCCAGTTTTGAGAGTGTGTCTGCACTATGATTATCGGTCAGGGAGATCTAAATCAGCTTAATGCTCTCGAAGTGTGGTATTAGGTCCTGAACCTTTCGAAGATAAGAGGCCATGTTCTTATCTTTTGCCTCAAAGTCGCCATTCACCTTACTGACGATCAACTGAGAGTCGCTGTGCACAACTAAAGTTCTGACTTGTAGCGCTTTAGCCAATCTTAAGTCGGTGAGGAGGGCTTCATATTCAATGACATTGTTTGATGCTTTGAATCCGAAGCACAAGGCGCTGTGCAATTTGTGTCCTTCTGGGCTGATCAACATTATACTTGCCTCGGACTCATTTTTTCTCATCGATCCATCCACAATCAGCTTTCAAAGATTATTGGGTTTGGTTTGGTCAACCATCTCTATCTCCGGAGGGTGGGTAAATTCAACCACAAAGTCGACTAGAGCTTGGCCCTTAATGGCCTCTAGGGTTGGTATTGAATTTCAAACTGGCCTAGCTCTATTACCCACATCATCAATTTTCTAACACATCATGTTTCTATAATACCTATTTCAGGAGAAACGTAGTCAACACACATATGGCGTGTGACTAGAAAATGGGCTGGAGTTTCCTGAAGGATACAATCAGGGCCAATGCTAGTTTTTCCATATCCGGATAGCGTGTTTCAATATCCAGCAGGACTTTCCTTACATAATAAACGGGCCACTGATAGCCGTTATCTTCTCTTATGAGTACCATGCTAACAGTTTCTCCAGAGATAACATTAAAGTTTCCTCGTCTGATAGCTTTGATAGAAGTGGAGCTTTCTCCAAGTTCTGCCTAGAAAGTGTCTTCGCATTCAAAGGTCCATTCAAATATTTTCTTCCCTTTCAGGGCTTTGAAGAAAAGTACGCACTTGTTAGTTGATTTTGAGATAAAGTGGCTCAAAGACCACCTTACCCGTCAGACTTTGCATCTACTTCGGGGTTCGAGAAAGTCTCATTTCTAGCAGTGCCCTAATTTTTTCAGGGTTCACCTCAATGCCCATTTGGTTCACCATAAATTCCAAGAATTTTTCAGAGGATACACCGAAGCACACTTAAGAGGGTTAAGTTTCATCTTGTACTTTCTCGATTGACTCGAATGTCTCTTTCGGTGGCTAATATGATCAGTTTTTATCAAGATTTTGACCAGCAAATCTTCTAAGTATACTTCCATTTTTGGTGCCCAATTGCTTGGCAAACATCTTGTTTACCAATCTCTAATACGTTGCTCTGGCGTTCTTCAAACCGAAGGGCATAACTTTGTAATAGTACAAACCCCTATCTCGTCCGGTGGGTATATAGAAATCTGATTATACCTCGAATAAGCATCCATAAAGTTAAACACCTAATGACTAGTCATGGCATCGACCAACGGGTCTATACGGAGAAGGGAAAAACTTTCCTTTGGACAAGTCTGGTTGACATTAGAGAAATCAATACACATCTTCATCTTTCCACTAGGCTTTGGCACCAGCCCACTTCGGATAACAAGACTTCCTTATAAAGCCATTTTTCAATAGCTTGGACACCTCTTTTTCTAGTGCTGCATATTTTTGATGACTTATGGGCTGACGTTTCTGTATGTATCCTAGATGTTTCGCTTCTGTCTGCAGTGTGTGGCACGAGACATTAGGGTCAATCCCTATCATGTCCTCATGCTTCCACACGAATACATCCAGGTTTTTGGATAAGAATCTTTTCATACGGTCCTTGAAATTTGTTGGGGATTCGCTCTCCAGTTGTAGCTTATTCATTAAATCATCAAGATCCATGGAAAAACACTCCAGCTTTTCATTTGGAGAGGTTCGAGGCTTATCTTCGACCCACATGGATCTAAATCTTCTTGATTGGTGTAACAGGCTCTGGATTTGGATTGGTTTCTCTTAACTGTGGCAATCCCACGGTCTATGGAGAACTTCATACATAAGAACTTTGTGTGCGTCACCACTCCCAAGTCGATAAGGGCCAGTCTTCCAAGTACACCGTGATAAGATGAGCAATTGTTAACCACCAAATATTCCATGGGAGTTCTGACGGTCGTCAGTGTTTTTCCCATTTCAGTTATTAAAATGATGGTTCCTCTAGGGATAATGGAGTTTACGGTGAAATCTATAGATAGGGTCAGTGGCTAGGATCAGAGGAGTCTCTATACCCATTTTGTCATATGTGGCCCCATAAATAATGTTGACGGAACTTCTATCGTCGACCAACATTCTTCCTAGACCATTTCTAGCCACACATCGCCCAAACCACCGTGAGCATCATTATGGAGAAAATGTACTTCAACATCATCAGTGAGAATGAAAGTGATGGGATCACTTCTTCCTGTCCCCGTTGGACGTGTATGTAGGTGGTAGTTCACATTTGCGGGCTCTTTGGCCTCTCAGATATACTTCTTTTGTGTATTATTGGAGCTCCTACAAGGATGGATGCCTCCAATAATCGTGTCAATCTCTCTGATAAGGGTCTGTTGGGTCGACTGTGGAGGCTGGTCTTTATTTGATATTCTTACCCTTTGAGTTTTTTTCCTTTCATAGCTTCGGCCACGCTCTCAATCTTGCTACTCTTCTTGGTGTATTATTTCTAAACTCCTGGTGTTGCCCGTGATGTAACTTGTTGGACCAAAATGGTGAGTTATTCCTACTTTGACTTCATCTGGAAGTGGCGCGATCCTTCTTTTAGGTTATTTGTTCTGCCAGTGTTTGTATGTCACGGTAATCCTCGGTCTTATGTCTGTAGAACTGATGGTAGGCGCATTTATGGGCCAGTGAATGTCTTTTTAGATTTACTAGAGCCTGCTTGTCCAATGGTCATCCCTTGATTGGGGACATTCATACCAGTGTGCAAGTTTGGGATTACTTTAGTGATCTCAGCTGCGTAGTTGGATTCGATCCCTGGGAAGGTACGCTGATGAGTCCTCTGGCGATGCCCGATCTAACGGCACACATTGTCATCGGATGGTTTGGCATTTATATGGCCTTCATGATTATAACATTGTTGGGTATGATTATTCCTGACTCTGGCCATTTCTTCTGATATGATTTCTTCCTTCATCATGTCTTCCAATGCATTGTAGTCTCCGGGCTTCCGACGAACGTCTCTCCAGAACATGCTTTTCACCTCCAAACCTCTTTTGAGGGTCGAGAACATTTCGCCTCCATGATATTTTAACAGTTGTGTATTTCCTCTGTGAATCGGGCCAAGTAGCTTTTCAGTGACTCATGTTTTTCTTACCTTAAGTCCTGTGAGGAGTTAGACCGAGGAAGTTGATCGGGCTTTGAGGATACGAATCCATTTCTAAAAGTCGTCTTCGGTCTTTTCATCTATGAATGCTTCCAGGGTGAGTTTCTTGTACCACCTAAGTGCACTTCCTTCTAACATTAGAGAGAATGCTTTGCATTTTAACGCCTGGGTAGCCCTATCGATTTCCATCTTGACCTTGTAGTTCAAAAAGATGATCATATAGATCGCTTCGACCCGGGCATATTTACGAATTTTAGGCATTTCAAAATCATGACAGACTTTATCTTCGTTGTATCCCTTCCAAGAATGGATCTGTCTCTTCATCATCATCCATCTCAAAGGATTTGAAGTTGGAGTGGAGAGATTACCACAAAGGAGCGGACCGTTGGGTTTGTCCTAACCTTTCATTGGGTTCACGACCTTGGTCTTCTATCGGGGTCTTGTCTGATTCGGTATTGATATGGCGAAGATATGTGTGGCCGCTACCTACTTATCCTCTTATTTCTAGAAGGTCTATTTTCCAATCGGTTGAAGACACTAGATCCTTAAGATGTCTCTGGTTCTTGTGAGTATTCCAGAGAGAGGTTTGGATTTCTATAGTTTTTCTCCGTATTGTACCTATGATATGGGTACTGAGACGGATCTATTTCCTCATATCTTCGAACGGGGCCCCTTGCTGGACTGACGAGGAATATGAGTATGGGTCATCTTCTTCACTCTCGTATTGGTACTCGTATCCCTGGGGCTGGTAAGGCAGATACGCAAGTGGTGCATGGGGCATAAGTCCTTGCTGTAAGTATGCATTTAGGACAGCAAATTGCGCTACTTGTTGCCTTTGCATTTCCAACGTTTGTTCTTCCATAACTTCCATATTGTGTGCCATGCGCACCCTAGAACGCCTTCCACGCACTGGGTGGTTGTGTAACTTCAGGAGCTCTTTCGTCTTTTCCTTTAAGTTGTTCACCGGTTTGTCTCGTGACGTGTATTCCTATCTTTGTCACTCATTATGCTATTTTTTGTTCAAAATAATGGGTTATTTGGGATTCGTTATTTATTTACTTTAGGCAAAGCGGGATTACGCAATGGTGTAAGCCGACACTTATTTTTTCGTTCTTTTATTCAAAAGAAAATGTTATAATCAAGAGATTAGAGATAGTTTCCTCCTTTTGCAAAGGGAAAATTCACAATCCACATAATGTGGATTAAACCTTGTCTCTTTTTCAAACAAAATGTTTTGTAACTACTAGATTTGGGGGTGATTCCACCTTTTTCAAGGGATATTTTATAACGTCAAAATTTCAAACAAAATTTGGTCCTTTTATCTGAAAGGGAAATTTTGCAACTTCAAGTCTTCAAACAAAACTTCTCATTTTCTTCAAAGGAAAATTTCATAGCTTCAAATCTTCAAACAAAACTTCTCATTTTCTTCAAAGAGAAATTTCGCAACTTCAAATCTTCAAATAGTGAGCTTTAAGTTTTTCGTCTAAGTTTAGATTCCCGTCCACTCCTGAATGGCCTAAGCTTTTTCACGTGTTTTCTCATGGTTTCTGTATCGTTTTTCCATAGACGGCGCCAAAATGTTAATCACAAATCCTAGTTGGATTTCCAATCAACACCAAATTGCTTTTCAATGTCCAGCTATATTGATCCTACACACTTAGCACCAAGATTATCAGCTAACATAGGCGACCGGGGTGGTTTTCGTATGCACTCTGATGTTCAAATTATAACAATTGTTTCGATCAGACTGGTTGGACAGAATATATGAAAAATGACATGCTAGTTTTGAATTACTTACCTTCACTATTGCATTCTTTTCCCCTATAAATCTTTGAATTCAATTGTTATGGGTCAGATTTCTGCGTGTGTGATTGACCCACGTTAAAGAGGATTGATATAAGTGGATTCATGATACTAGTACTGTTCTTTCCCATATTTAAAGTAATTTGGAGTGAAGTTAATCTTTTATTTGTTTAAATTATAATTATTTAATTATTTTTAGTGAATATTTTAATTAGTTCATAGGCAACCAAACTTCAAAAGTTAAATAAATTCGGTTAATGTTAATTTAATTGTGTAGAGCTATCTAAATCACTGCGGGAACGATACTTGGACTCTAAAATCTATTTTAATACTTGTACGATCCATACATTTGGGGAATAAAAAATATTGCTAACATGTTTTTGGCACCATTGCCGGGGATCATGTTTTAATTCTTTTTTCAGTTATATTAGCACTAATTCAAACTTTATTTATTTGTTTAATTTTTCAGTTTATTTCAATGTTTGAATTGTTTCTTTTCAGGCTTTTGCTTGCAAAGCTTGAGACACGAGTTTCTAATAGCAGCTGATCTAGAAATTGAGCGTACTTTTCATCGTAGGCAAAGAGAAGCAAGAAAATCATACCAAAAGACAAAACAAAGAAGACACCATGGATAACAATGAGATTGCTCCGGCGGGATGAGAGATAGCGATTGATGAAGAAAATATGTTATTGAGTGATTTTATGACTCTACAGATCATGCAAAGCCAATCTAGCATTGTCTACCCATCGTTTGGGCAGCCGAACTTCCAATTAAAGACTAGTGTTATTAATCTTTTTCAGAATGGGCATCAGTTTTATGGAGGGGCTGATGAGAATCCACATACACATGTTTTTCGATTATTGGAAATGTGCCATTATTTCAAATATCAAGGGATCTTAGACGATGCCATTCGACTACGTTTGTTCCCACATACTCTCCGTGACAAAGCTCTTAAGTTGTTGAACTTACAGGTGATTGCCAGCATCACCACTTGGAATGGCTTAGCCTAAAAATTTTGCACAAAATTCTTTTCACCGGTCAAGATTGTAAACTTGAAGAATAAAATATCTATATTTCAATGATCGTAATCCGAATCTTTTGATGAGGCATGAAACATATTCAAAAATATGCTAAGGAGATGCCCTCATCATGGCATTGGTTCAGGGCTTCAAGTTTAGTATTTTTATTCAGGTCTGCTTATTTCCTTTTAAAGTATGGTAGATTCTTCATCCAATGGTTTATTATCCACCAAAACCATTTCTGAAGCCTTGAAGTTGTTTGAGAGAATGGCTAACATGAAGTTTTTAATTGTTTAGCATTACTCTAGCAATCTCTTGTAAATACCTATTTTTCCTTTCTATAACTCTATTTTGTTCAGAGAGTTTAGAAATAGAGAATTCATGAAAAATACTATTTTGATAACAGAATGTAGAAAATTTAGCATTTTCAAACTCCCATCCATGATCACTTATAATCCTCAATAGTTTTATTCCCTCAAAATATTTTTTTGTTGTTAAATTTAGGTGTAAAAATTTAAATCTTTCAAAAATGTCAGATTTTCTCTCTTAAGAAATCTACCCAAATATATCTAGAAAAATCATCCACGCAGACATAGATATATTTCCTGCCACCAATACTTTGAGTTTGAATAGGTCCCATAAAATTCATGCGAAGTAATTCTAGTACATGAGATGTAATAAGAAACTTACTTTGCTTGTGAGTACTTTTGGTTTGCTTACCTTTTAGGCACGAACCATACAATCCTTCAGATTTTTCAGTAAGCTCAGGAATGCCTCGTACTGTATTTAATTTTGTTAGTCTCAACAGATCACTATAGTTCAAATGTCCCAATCGTTTGTGCTACAACTCAGTATAGTCAGTCTTTAAAATATGACAAGTATTTTGGTATCAAGAAGATAACATTTATCACTAGACCTAGTATCATGTAGAATACAACTACCATAATATTTCAAGACTTAACAAGAATTTTTTGAGAATATAACTAAGTGTTTATCATCACAAAATTGGCATATACAAATCAAGTTAGCTTTCAAACCTACAACAAAAAGTATTTCTTTCAACGGGAGAATCCATCAATTAGAATAGTACCTACACCATCAATTTTACCATGTGCTCTATCACCAAAAGTGACCAAACCATCTGCATGATTCTTGTAATTAGTTAAATAAGATCGATTATCAGTCATATGTCTAGAACATCCACTATCAAAATACCAAGAGTTAGGAATAAAAGTTCTATATAGGCAACATCAACCATATAACAATTTAAATAACTATTTTAACCCAAATTTGTCTTACTTTAGTGTTGCTATGGTGTCTCATTTGTCTATTAACCAAGTTTTTATTATATAAACAATGAAAGGAGATTCAACATTTTAAAAAGTAATTTTATTTACCTCTCTATATTGAAAATTTATACATTGGTTATATAACTGATGTTCGTGATTGTTTTTGAGTCTTGGCATTGGTCAGAACTTGTATAGGCAAGTCAGCCTCATTCCTGACGGCAATGGGAGCAGTTTGTCTAGAAATACAACAAACTGTGTTTCTTTGACATAATTGATCTGATTCTCAACTTTTCTTTTACCTTTTACAACATATCTCAAACATTTTTTGATGTTTAGAGTTCTTCCATAGCTTAGGGTTTCACTCAAGCGAGAGGCTCCAATTGTTAGTTGTTTTCCCTTTCTTTTGATCTTTCTAATTCATCAAGAAGATTCACAATTTGATCGTCATTCTCTTTTAAGAGATTAGTTAGAGTGTCATTTTTAGAATTAACTGCCGCCTTATCATCTTCTAAAATTCTATCATGACATGAATTGAAAAATTCTTCTCATGTTCGTGTTTTAATTGTTTGTTCACACTGACGCAATAAGGACACACACGATTTGGTCATTCGTGTCTTGTAGTCAAGGAATCAGAACATGCAAGTCAATTTTTGCATGGATTCGGTACCAAAATGTAAGTTCACAAGTGAGAGACATTATCTCGATCATCGGTGAGTTACGCTGTCTCCATCTTAGTCTGAATCCTTTTTATCATCTTCACCTCCAGTAATATTCATAGTCTTCTTGGTACGAGATTTTTTAGAGTAGTTGCACATTGTAAGTAATGTGACCAAAGCCCTCACACACATGACATTGAATTCAATTGTCAGATCTATTCACAGATGTAGTGGAGTTTTGACTTGTGTTGTTTGAAAATCTCTTCTTTTGTTAAAGTGGGTTATTTAAGTTTTTGCCTTTCTGATTTCTTTTTAAATTTTTTTTATATTGTTTGGTGAGCATGACCATGTTTTCATCAGTTTCATTTTCTTCACCATCAATCTCTTCTTCATTTTTTTCAATTTTTGAAAGCAATACCAGATCCCCTTTTCTTTCTCCATCCTTTATAGATTTATTTTATATGTTATCAATGATCCCACCAATTCTTCAACCTTCATTTTCTCAATCTCATCGCTTTCTTCAATGGCAGTTATTTTGAAGTGAAAACGGTCAGACAATGATCTGAGAATTTTCTTTACAATTTTACTCTCCGAGTATTTCTTTCCCAAGGTATAAGTTGTATTGGTGATATCACTGAGTTTTGTATAGAAGTCTTTGAATTGATCATCATCTCTCATTGTCAGTTGTTCAAATTCAAGAATAAGAATTTAAAGTTTGGATGATTTGACAATAGAAGTTCTTTTGTGAGCAATCTGTAAAATGTCCCAAGCTTCTTTGGCAACCTGACAAGTAGAAATCAAACGAAATTGATTAGAATCTACAAAAGAGAATATGACATTTAAATCTTCGAAATTCTACTTAGTATAATTAAAATAAGTTGTAGTCCACTAAATGCGCATTTTTCTCTCTTTCTATACCATTTTCAATAATCATGGGAGTTTTATAGCCATAGACAATAGAGTGCCAAGTTTTTTCATCAAGGAATTAGATATAAATTTGAATTCTAATTTTCCAATAGGCATAATTAGTACCATCTAAAACTAGTGGTCTAAACGGAGCTCCATCCATAACTAAATTTTTTGGATCACACTTATTGAAGTGTACTCGCTCTGATACCAATTGAAAGTTATAAAACCTAGATTACTTAAATTAAAAAAATCTAATCTTAATTAAATGAGTAGTGGACAAAATGCAGTTAGAACTGTCGCATTGTATTGAGAAACAGTTATGATGCGTACTTGCAGATTAAAGCGGTGTTCGTTTACCTAACTTGTGTATAACGAAATTTAAAGAATTAAATATAAACATAAGATGTAACGTGGTAAACTCCGAAAAGAAACATCAACGGGCCCCCATGCCATGGGTAAAATCAATCCACTAATAATCTTGATTCAAAATACAATAGTATCCAATTTTTGTAATTTCACAAAATTAACAAAATAATAATCAAAAGAATATAGATCAACTCCTTTTGATACTTCTCCTTCTAACTTGTTGATGAAGTAGAATCAAACTCACATGTCTTGACTTTATCGTCATTTCTCTATTGTATTTTACTGCAACTTGGATTAAGAAGCCCTATTCTTAACTTCACGTCAAGTAGATTAATCTAGATGAAATTGTTTGTTGAGTACCAATTTATTTTTGATTCTTCAATAAATTTGAAGAAATTTTTTTTACTTTGAAACTAAATCAATGAAGCTTTGTGTCTTGTTCATCCACCAAGAATTCTATTTGTGCTTGAAGAAACAAGAACCAAAATTGTATTTTCAAAATTTAATTCCTTATTGATCTGTACTCATACTTATAGGTAAAGTAGTAATCAAATTAAGAATTATTTCTTACTTAAAAATCTGCAACAAGAATGGTAAGACAATTAGTAGGAAAGAATATATAAAAAGATATTCTAGATTTATAGAAGGAAGAGATTTAGGAAACTTAAGATTAACTTTAAATATTTCCATCTTAAACAAATATAAGAGAATAAAAAAAGATTCTTTAACCTACAAGTGGGTTTTTCTTGAAATTGACGTGATCAGAAATATATATAAATAAGCAAACATAATAAAAACGTAGCCTATTGTTTTTGAAAAATAATTTGGTTATTATTCCGGTCAATCTAGAACCGACAAAGAATGTGACAAATAAAACGAAAACGTTAACATCTTGTTTTAACATTAAAAATTAGTAATATTAATTAAGAGAGCCAATATAAAAAGATGAAAAAATATGACACATATTTTTCCAACAATAGATTTTGTGGACAATAAATGAATTGATCTCAATTCCCAACAATGGTATCAAAGCATCTGGTCGTTTGGTGTTATCAAAAATGGCGTGGAGAAATTTGACAGAAGAATCAATATTGACTTGTCACTATAAGAAATTTTACTTTTAACGATGCAAATTTTTGTTGTGAAAAGTCATTTTAAGTTCTTTCATCGAAGAAGGATTGTTGATAGACTTTACAAAATCACAATTTTCATTGTTAAAAGTAAAATTTCATGTAGGGTGTGGCAAGTATAAGTGAATGATGTTTTGATTTAGTTTGAAATGCACAAAGCTTTGAAAGGGAAACCAACCCCTTGAAAAATCTAATATGAGCGATGAGGAATGAGAAAATTTAGATTTGAAAGCTGCAACTAACGTCTCTGTCTAGCAAAAAATATTCTTGCAAATATTAATGGAATATCTAATGTAAAGAAACTTTGAAAAAAACTTGAACATTGTATCAAACAAAGAATATTTCAAATCGGTTGTACTTTGAACAAACAATTTCATTCTTTGCCAATGAATATAAGTACAAAAATCTCAAACCACTTGAGTGTTCTCAATGTGATTGTTTGTGAATTGGAGGCTATTGGAGTTAAAATTGATGATGATGATAAATCGTTAAGACATATTTGGCCTCTTCCATCTTCCTATGAACACATCAAACCAATTTTGATGTATGGGAAAGAAATTGTGAGTTTTGAATAAGTTACAAATAATTTAATTTCTGAAGAAAGAAGGTTGAGTAGTGGCAGTGCTGAACTTTGGATTTTTCAGACCTTAGAAACGCTATAAATTTAGGCCTTTATATTGTACGATGCATTCAATTTTTAATTTTTTTCCACAAGAGTTTTTCATACAAAATTTATAAACTCAAACTCAATAATAAACTAGTAAATAAAATGTAATATCCAAAATTTTTATATTTTAATCAAATAATAATACTAAAAATATTCTAAATAATCACTTAAATACATCACGCCTTAAAGTTTTTGAGGCAAAATTATTAACTAAGTTTGCATAATTAAGTTGTTCAACCATTCATCTTCTCCATTCTTGTTCAGTTCATACACATTGGAAGGCTGCACCACTTCTTTCTTGTCATTCTCATTCACGAATTGATCATGCTCATTGTCATTTTGATTATCTTGTTCCTCATTCACCAAATTTTCAACTAATTCTTCATTCTCTAATTTTCTATTGCTACTAAAGTACTTATCAATGTCTCCAACTTAACTTTGAATTAATGCTTCTTCCCTTCATTTTCTTTTTCATTTTTGAGCTCCAGATATGTATTTAGGAGGCATGTTATGTGAGTATTTTTATTGATAAGTCATAAAAAAAAATTCATTATTTCAATAATCCAACAAGTCAAGTTTTTAACCTAATTGATCACTCTCCAACAATTTGTCAATAAATAAAAAAAATCAACAAATCAACACAATTGTTCATATCCAACACCATCAATTCAATCCAAATCAAAAAAATTTCAAGTATAATCTAAATAAAAAAACATCAACAACAAAACCCAATTATGTGCGCTTAAGCAATTGATTAACATAAATCATTGCATGCGCCTGTGCAAATTGTATAAAAGAACACTAATGTGAATTACGAACATTCACTACTGAATTATACTCCATATGCAAAAGTTACTAATTTTTCTACAATCAAGTTGAGAATGTCGAACTACCTAAACGAAAAATACCGATTTTAAAGTGGGTCAATTGGAAGAATCCAAACACTATGTTGTAGGCCAACAAAGACAAACTATAAACCTGAAAAAATTAACCGATATTCATATTCTTGTCAAAGAAAAACAAAATTACAGAAAAAATAAACAAAAAAATTACGAATTGAACATTTAAAATCTAATACTAAAGTAATAAAAATTGGAAAAGAATCTAATATTGCTAACATTACCTACCATCCAGATTGTTGTAAGCCCCATTATCTCTAGACTTGAAACCCATTGTCCACTCCACCCTCAAAAAATTGTAAAGTCTTTAATCCAACACCCGTTTCCTTCACATCACTCCCTCAAACACATGTTTTTGTCTCATTAATATTGTATGCAAAAATAGAACCAAAATTTTAATATATAAATAAACAAATTCAAGTAAATAAAATATAACCCTAACTTGCAAAAAAAAATCTAATAAATACAAATTACATATTTGCATTAATATTGTAGACAAATAGACAAAAGAATTAAAAAAGAAAAGAAATTAAACCTTACTTCTCCAATATGCCAATTGTCGAATTGGGTCATTTTGCCTCGTTCTCTTGTTTCTCAATTATCAGATATGATAACGAATAATGAAAGAGTAGGACTCTTGGATTTGTCAGTCTATATGATTATGATAATGTGCATGTTGGAATTTGAAAAAAAAAAAGAATGAGCTCAATTTATGCATAGAATTTCATTATTTTTTTAAAAAAATGGAAAAATTGCCAATAAGTCATCCATAGGTGACTTATTCTAAATTAGGTCCAAGCACTTTTCAAAATTGTCAATAAGTCATATTAATTAATCTAATAACGTAATTAGTCCTGTAATCTTTTAAACTAGACCTAAACCAGATTTAAACCAAATTCAAATAATACCTTTGCTACTCGGCTGATGTAACCAAAGACCATGTGTAAAGTCAGTAACTCACATCATTATTATCTCCATGGTTGACATTTGCGCCCTCATTGGCCAATAGCTATAATACGAACAAAAGAGCGGTTCGACTGTTTTCATCCATGGTGTCGATGTCTCTTCCGTCGCCTGATTTAATAACTTCTTGGAGGGCCGTTTTCTCAAATTTCTTGATTGCTGCTCCACCGTGGAGCCTTGTAGTTGGCAATCACGTCCTTGGCTATGTAATCGGAAGAAACCCAAGTGGGTACATGCTCGTTCTTCCACTGTATTAAGTACTCCATGCCGCTGCCAATTTGGAGTGGCCTGTTTTCGATGATATTGTTCACTTCTCCGTAGCTTTCCTCTTCATCGTAGTAGTCGAATGCTTTTGCTGACTAATGACTTTTGAGAGTGGCAGATAGTGAGAAATTTGTAGTCTTGCAAAGAGTACTGGTTTTGAAAAAAAAGAGTTGGGTATGGAAGGGAAATGGGAGACGGGAGGATATGCTGGTAATATTGGTGTTGCAAATGGTAAAACATAGATTTGGGGATAGTTTAAGGCGATGGAGATATGGAAGAATTTCCATTGGAATTTCGAAGTGAAATTGGGTTTTTTTACTCAGTTGATGAAAAAAATATGGTGTTGCTTATGGGGTTAGATGGGTTTATCAACGAAAATTTTCATAGATTGGGGTGTGTTGGCATGTCTCTGATGAACATCTATTGTTATTAATTAATCTGATTTGGTGGTTGTGGTGTATAAGTGGATTTGGCTCTAGAGAGCAGCACAGGCAGTGGCAGAGTTGGTGATTGTGGTGTATAAGTGTATTGTTTGTGATAGGATGAGTATAGAAGCGAATGTTTAGGAAATATATTGTTTGTGGCCATGATTTTTTGCTGTAAATAGGAGCTTGAATTTCTATAAGGATGAAAAAGTTTGATGTGGGCATGCTCTGATGGCCATTAGATTATTCTTTGTATTGTTTAGTCATGTGTATTGTTTGATACTGTATTATAAAAAACAATATCATAATAGAAATAGACATAGAATTCACATACATGCTCAAAATTTTTATTATAATATATTTTCAAAATCTTCTCAACGAACCGGTCAAGACCAGTTGATTTGCTACTGCTGATGATTGATTTTAGTCATTTGAAGTCGTCTCTTTTTCTTAAATGGAAATATTTAATTTTTCTTGTCTAAACAGTATCATACATACTAAAACAGTATCATAGATAAATGTATCTTAATATATCAGTATCATGCATGAAAGTATCTTAATAAAACAATATCACAAACTACAATCTAATAAAATAATATTATCATAGATTAAATAATAGTATTACATGTTGAAATATTATCGTAATAAAACAGTATCAAAGATAAAATCATGGTGTAAGTATACTATATCAATTTATCTAAATAAAACAGTATCATAGATAAAACTAAGTACAAGATGTTTTAACGGTTAAAGTAATGATACTGTTCTTAAAATACTCCATTAGTAGTACAAGATCCATTGATATGTTTGCATTCAATAACAATATCATATATATATATATAACTAAGTAGAAGATGTTTTTAATGGTTGAAGTAATGATACAATATCATATATAACACTTTATCTAAATAAAACAGTATCATAGATATAACTAAGTAGAGATATTTTACTACTTGATATAATGATATTGTTCTTAAAATATGTCATTGGTAGTATGAAGACTATTGATATTGTATGCATTCAATAACAATATCATAGATTGAAACAATATCATATGTTAAAACATTATCATAATAAAACAATATAAAAAATAAAAGTATAAATAAAACAGTATCATATATAAAACTAAGTAGAAGATGTTTTTAATGGTTGAAGTAATCATACAGTATCATATATAACACTTTATCTAGATAAACAGTATCATAGATATAACTAAATAGAGATATTTTACTGCTTGAAGTAATGATATTGTTCTTAAAATATTCCATTAGTAGTACAAAACCATTGATACTTTATGTATTTAATAACAATATTATATATTGAAATAATATCATAGGTTGAAATATTATAATAATAAAACAATATTAAAGATAAAAACAAAATTAAAACTGTATTATATATAAAACTAAGTACAAAATATTTTTAATAGTTGAAGTAATGATATAGTATCATATATAATACTTTATCTAGATAAAACAGTATCATAGATAAAACTAAGTGGAGATGTTTTACTACTTAAAGTAATAATACTGTTCTTAAAATACTCTATAAGTAATACAAGACCATTAATACTGTTTGTATTCAATAACAATATCATAAGTTGAAACATTATTAAATATAAAAGTATAATATAAAAATACCAATGCACATTATCTAAATAAAACAATATCATATCAAATATTATCATAGAAAACAATATCATAATAAAACGATTATCATACAAAATAGTATCATAGAAAACAAGATCATACAAATAGTATCACAAGAAAACAATATAATTGAATTGGCTTTTTTTTTTATAATTGTAGGGGTATGTTGGTCTTTTAGCGCTAAAATGTGACTTTAATTGAATTAAGTTTTGCTCATATGAATTTAGGACTCATAAGTGCCTAAACAGTGACTGACCTTAAATTTACCCTAAAAAAATTAGAATTTTGAGCCTTCAATTTTTTTGAGTTCCAGCCTGCTATCTCTTTCGCCTCATGGAAAGTTCGGGCCTGAGTGGTGGATGTAATATTTCATTTGAAAACTCGTTACTTCTTGCTAAAAAATGGAAGAAGAATAACTCTATGAAAATGAAAGTATCTTGTTAGAATTGTGGACAATCTGGTCACATGAGAAAAAGCTGTCCAAATGGTATAGCAGGCTCGCCTAAGCGATTGAAATCGAGATATGGACGATGACGTATCTCCTTATGGGAGACGATGATGTCATTTGAGTAAATATCTACATCTTTGTGGCACGCACTGGTTGCCACGATAGAGGATGAATTATTACTAGCGAGTCCACATTTTGTACACGGGCATTAGCTTGACATTAATGTAATGTGTGTGGTGGAATTGATATCGACGGTTGATAAACTTCCAGGCAAGTCAAGCAAGGGAGTTGCCCCATAATTTTTTAGCAAAATTTATTTGACTTGAGCCGATGAAAATCTTAGATTTCGTTATTTTTAAGTGATTATACTTATATGGTGGAGTACGTTAATTTTCTATTTTGAATTGTGATTGTCTAAGTTTATGAAATTTTTCTCGAGTATTGAGATAAAGAGTTGCAGAAGAGATGATTGAGTTTTGATTTTTTTTTTGTCAATGTAGAGATTGTTGGAATATTTTCTCAAAACTTGCCAAAATCAAAAGATGCACCACCAATTGTTGAAAAGGAATAGGTGTGATATTATATTTGGTGACTAAAATTTAATAAGTTTCCAATTTTGGATACCTAGTCAGTCAAATCTTGGAAGAAATTTAGGTTATACGTTAATTAGAAATTGATGTGTTTTTTTCTCGTGTATGTGATATGAGGGTTTATTTTAGAAAAAAATTGTAAACCTAGCATCTTAGTTTTTTTTTCTTGTTCTCTTTATAGATTGTAGTAAGAGTAAAAATTCGTAGGTGTGATAAATCTTATGATATTATTTTTTTTAAGATACTTGGAGAATTTGAATAAGTGAATTCTATATGATTGTAACGATTTTTCATATAGTGAAAGCTCGATGGTCCATAATTTTTTTTTTGATCTTTTATATGTTTTCTGCCTTGTTATTTTTCTCTAAACACAATCTTTTAGGCAATAAAGGAATTGATTTCAATTCTCAACATTAATACCTCAACGACTTTATATGAAACACTTCAACATCCAAAATTTACAGATAATAGAACATATCCATGTAGTTGGATGACCTCGCCATCATTTGAGGTATGAAGAGTTGCCTTTCTAGCTAGAAGTTTGTTGAGAATTAAACTCCTTCATTATTGAAATTTGAGAAGTCTTTTCGTTATATGTAATATCATTAAGTCTAGATTCATGAATAAGTGTTTTTTGAGTCTAAGAAGTTTTTGTATGTGGCTATTTGTATTCTTATGATTCTCTATGAATTTGGGGGCTTGTAATACACTTTTGCTCAATTTTCTTCTTCTATACAACAAAGTAGTATAAGAGCCACGATTTTTTTATTTAAAAAAAAAAGAGAGAAGAAAACCTAGAGAGTGAAAATGATGAATGGAGGCATGTTTCCCTTTCAATTTTCAAAACTCACCAAAGAGAGTTATGATAATTGGTGTATTCGCATGAAAGCCTTGCTTAAATTGCACGATGTGTGGGAAATTGTTGAAAAATGTTTTGAATAGCCTAAGGATGAGAAAGACTTACCTCAAGCTTCGAATATCTCCAATGCTAGATACCTTCTAAAAAATCAATGTGGCAAGAGAGAGAAAAAAAATGAGGAGAGAGATAGTAGGAGGAGGAAAGAGAAGAGCAAATAGATGAGAAATATATACACAATTTAATGAAAAAATAGATAGAAAGCCTTCTAACAGGATGTCTAAAACTGGACGGCCTTCTACAATAAATGTTGCCTCATGAGTTTTATTCCATCTACCTTATCGCCACATCAACTAGACATGCAAAGTAGAATGTAGCATTGGAGATGCTCTTAGGAGGCTTTGTGTAAAGCTTGAAAGAATCAGCAAGCTTTGACGTTAATCCATATGTGTTTGGATGAAAGCATGTTTGATAAGATTTCAAGTGCAACAAGTGCCAACCAAGCACGGGATACCTTACAAAATTCCTTTAAAAGAATTGATAAGGTAATCAAGATTTGTCATCAAACCTTGAGAGTTGAATTTGAATCTCACAAGATGAATTTTTTTAATCAATTTAAGATTAGTTTTCTAGAATAATGACTATTGTTAATCAGTTGAGAAGATATGGTGAAACATTAGAAGATATCCGAGTAGTCGAAAAAAATTTACACTATAGATTCAAAATTGAACTATGTCGTTGTGGCCATTGAAGAGTCAAGGGATTTAGATTCCACTAGTATTGATCGGGTGATTGGATCGTTACAAGCTAGTGGGAAAGGATGACCGAGAAGGACTCGCAAGCTTGAGTTCTTCTTTTAAAATTGTCATTGAAAGAAAATGATGATGGAAATGAAGATTCTCAAAGATGAAGAGGTAGAGGTCATAGTCGTGGACGTGGCAATTATAGAATCAGAGGAAGAGGAAGATCTAATAGAAACTCTTATAATTCTGAAGATCCAGATCAGAGACAACCCTCAAGAGGACGTAGCAAAAGCAATTGGTACAAAAGAGAATGAACAAGAGTTGATGTGCAATGTTATAATTGTGAAAAGTATGTTCATTATGCATCAAATTGTAGAAACAGATTTACTTATTTTTTTTTTTCAATAGACGAACTTACTTTTTATAATATAGAACAAATCTATTTGTCGACATCTATATCTTAGAATAATAGCCACCTCCCTCCTCCACCACCGCGGGCCTCCATCAACCACTGCTGCCTGTCGTCCACCACCGCCCTCTGACGCTCCACCAATTTTTCTTCTCTTTTAGTACTTTTTTTCATTTAATTAAGAATAAATGTATAATTGTTTTTTTTTTACGAAAAACTAATGGTGACTTCTTCTATATATATACCTAGTTGAACCAAACAAAATAATGATAAATTTGTTATTCGAGATAGCTATTATCCAAATAACTTTAATCCAAATAAATGGTTTTGACTATAAACCAAACGGGTCCTTGTAGATCCTAAAATAGGATAAAGATTATACAGTGGAATTTTGTGCCTTTTATAGAGGCGCAACCAGCACTGAATTGCAAGAAAGACTCAGTGGTGGTAACAAACTATTACTTTGTGCTCTCATGTTGTTATGAGAGTTGGTCACACTCAAGAATGATGCAGCTGGTATTCAAAGGACATCAAAATTCTCCATAAATTGCATGAAGTATTATTTTCATACAAGTATATATTAACAAAGTGGAAAAATTGAAAAATATACACACATCTGTGTTTGTGTGTGTGTTTTCATCACAAAAACTAACTTCTAGTAGAAAGAATCCTCATAATCTGATGAACAAGGTTCCGGCATTAGGCAGAACTCAAAATCCCCATCAAGCTCTCTAACGTTTTCCGTCATCTTCACTACATCGGACATTTTCGGTCTGTCCTCTGGAAATCTTAGCTACGCAACTCATCCCAATTTCCAGTATTTGTTCTAATTCTCCTACATTAAGATACCTAAATATCTGTGCATCAAACACTGCAACATCCATCCCCTTACTTACCATAGAGTGAACCCATCTGACAAAGTTTTGAACCTCGTACTCGCAGTCACCTCTATAATTTGTTGGGGACTTGCCAGTGAGAAGTTCAAGAGTAGGACTCCAAAGCTGTAGACATCAGATGCTTGGGACACTTTGCCTGAGTCCATGACTTCTGGAGCAGCATATCCTGCAACCCACATGAATGGTGGCGCTGTCGGGCTTATCAATTTGCTGAGGCCAAGATCAGAAATGCAACCATATTCATGTGAATTTAGGAAAATATTTGAGGCTTTTATATTTCCATGTATAAGACCTCCACTGTGATCTGTGTGGACATGAGCGATTCCTCTTGCTGTACCAATTGCAATTCTTAGCCTGGTCATCCAATTCAAAGGAGTGCCATTTCCTCCTTTTTTGTCTGCAAATTAAGGTAGTGAATTTGATTAGAGATGTTTCAGCAAAATGAAAGAAGCCATGTTTAAAACGAGTCTAGATCTGCTGTCTCAAATGTGTCTCCTTGGCTGTCCCACCAATAGAAAATGTACACATCATCAAATAAATACAAGTTAATTTTAATAACAAGTCTGAACACATTAAATAATTATAAAGGAGACACATTTGGGACAGCAAAGGAGACACATTTGGGACAGCAGATCTTGGGTCGTTTAAAACGCGGAAACACTCCCTCGGCTGTAGTGATTATACAAAATGAACTTATAATCCTCGAAGAAGTGGTATCCCCTTGGAATAACCACATTGTCGTGCTTGATACTGCCCAGAAACATCATCTGCTGCTCAAACTCTACTATTGTAACACTCACTTCTGTCAATGCCTTTACAACCATTGTTGGTCCATTTTTCAGTTGTGCTCTGTATGTAAACCCAAAAGTTCCCCTTGCAAGAATCTCACCATAAGCACTCAATAAATCTTGAAGATCAAATGCAAGATTACAACCCTCAATAAATACAATTTTTTAAAACAGATTTTTCTTTCTTCCGCAACTTGGTTGTTTTGAAGAAAGCTTTAACTTGGATTATCGGTTGTTTTATTCTAGATCGTGCATCTTTTGTTTTGGGTTCAGTATTTGCTCGACGACCTCCATTGCTCCTTATATCCTCCATCATGTTCAGTCTTGGAAGTGAAGAACTCAAGCTATAATGGGAATTAGAAGCAGAGGCCGTGCTCAGGCTCCAAGAATCATCTAGAGCAGTTTTCCTGAGCTGCTCTCTCCGCAGCACAGCTTCCACCAATCTTTCCCAGTTGTCACAGCTACTCCTATACATTTCTATTTGAGCTTCAACCCCGAAAACACTTCTTAGACATCTAAATACACCTTGGAATTTTAAAGTTCAGGCACTCTATCGTAATTGACAATCGAATATATTACTTGAAAAACTCTTAAAATGTTATGTATGATCCAAAACGAGTCGATTTTGTTTGATATGCAAAGTTACCGAAGAACAGCAGCAAAAAAAGACTAGCTTCTAATTCCAAACACAACGTCAATGTTATTTCTTGCTTTCTCAGGATAAACCTGCAATAAGACAAAAACGTTCCAATACTGTAGGTAATTTCTAGGAAATTATAATAAATGGAACTTTTGATCAAACAGAAAGACTCCTATTTTAAATGCCAAAGAAAAACGGAAAAAAATAAGCTCAAAACTTATGTTCAGTGTGGCATTTGTACAAACACAATTTGCAAGTAAACAATGCCTAAAGAACTTAGCCTGAACCAAGTCACCAACAGTCTTCCCTTTATCTTCGAGTCCACAGAAATTGACAGAAACCACCTCTAATCTCTTCGGACTTTTCTAAATTCTACCAGGGCAGCAGCAAGGAAATTCAAATCGGATTGAAGTAGAATTGGTGCTGCTTAATGTAGTTTGATTAGATTCTAATATGCTCCATATTTGTTATTACTACCTCGTCCGCGTGTGAGCCACGTTTGGACTCAGAGGCCACATCATCTGACCCAAACGGTTCTGCAAACCTCCATCGTGTGCCTTGTCAGAGTCGCTTCAACGAGGTGAATCTAACAATCCAAGTTCGCCAATGAGATTGGAGAGAGTGATCTCTGGTTCTCATCTTGGCGAAAATCTTGGCTAGGTGATAAGTGCATTTATTTGGGCTTTAAAACTAAGCTTTTATTATGTTATTTTATAGATTTTGTTTTTAATTTAGTGTATTGTTGTTTCTATTTCAGTATTGGACTCGTTTATAATCAATTGTAGAAAAAAGGATGGGGATAGCAACGATTGGTGAATGTCTAGAAAGTATGAGAACTAAATTGCACTCAATTGGAATTTGAAGAAACATTTTGGAGGCTATTGAAAAATTTGAGAACTAAAATAACCAAAATCAAAAGTTGGAGGATTAAAAGATTCAAAATAGAAAATTTTCCTTGGGCGACCGCTCGAATTTGTACTGGGTGATCACCCAACCATGAAATCTAAAAGCAGATTTTTTGCTATTGCGATCGCCTCAAATTTGTACTGGGAGATCGCCCAGTGCAATTTTCCACCAGTGAGATTTTTTTGCCGTTTTTAGTTTTACTCCAACTAAGAAACCTTTTGGGCCACGATTTTTACAATATTTTGAATCTTTTTGGGTACTATTAGGAGACTATATATATGAGTTCTTAACTCTACTTTAGGAGTCTATTATTGGGAGATTTCAAGAAGAAAAACAAAAAACGAAGATTGAATGAAGATCAAGATCCATTCTTTCAAGTTTTCTTTTTATCCGGGTGATGAAATTTATATTTTCTTTTTGTTTTCTTCCTCTTAGTATGCATGGCTAGATTTATTTTGTGTTACAATTACGATGAAACTTGTACCATAATTCTCTAATTCTTTGAACATAATATTTGATATTCAAACACGTTTTTAATTTTGAATAAATGATATTGATATCTTTTCATCTACAATTATCTGCGCAATGATTGTATGATTTTTTTGGGGTTGTTTAACCATCGAAAGATTGAAAATAAGTTAAATATAGTATCAATTATCGTAGAGTCCGATAGAGGGTAGAGATATACCGTTATACTTTACGTGATCTTTAAGTATTTACAAATTCTAATGTATTCTTGTATGTTCACATCCGTTATAGATATATAGTCGGGTCACATATAGGGATATGTTTAATTTTACTCAAGAGAGATTGTTAAACAAGTTAGGAATTCATAATTAAATCATGTTATCAAATTCAACGATTTGAGTTAAAGGAGATTGATATAAATGGATTCAGGATCTTAGTACTTTTCTTTTCCATATTTAAAGTAATTCGGAGTAAACTTAATCTTTTATTTGTTTAAAATAATTATTTAATTATTTTTATTGAATATTTTAATTAGTTCATAGGCAACCAAACTTCAAAAGTTAAATCAATTCGATTAAGGTTAATTTAATTGTGTAGAGCTATCTAAATCCCAGCGGGTATGATATTTGGACTCTAAAAACTTTTTTATTACTTGTGCAATCCGTACATTTGCGGAATAAAAAATATTGCTAACATATTTTTGGCGCCATATTGTTGAGAGGATTATGTTTTAGTTCTTTTTTCAGTTATATTAGCAACAATTCGAACTTTATTTATTTATTTAATTTTTCAGTTTATTTCAATGTTTGAATTGTTTCTTTTCAGGCCTTTGCATGCGAAGTGTGAGACACGAGATTTCTCCGGCAGGATGAGAGATAGCGATTGACGAAGAAAATATGTTAGTGGGTGATTTTATGACTCTGCAGATCATGCAAAGTCAATCTAACATTGTCTACCCATCGTTTGGGCAACCGAACTTCTAATTAAAGACCAATGTTATTAATCTTTTCAGAATAGGCATCAGTTCTATGGAAGGGCCAATGAGAATCCACATACACATGTTTCTCGATTCTTGGAAATGTGCCAACATTTCAAATATTACGGGATCTCAGACGACGCCATCCGTCTACATTTGTTCCCACATATTCTCCGTGACAAAGCTCTTAAGTGGTTGAACTCACAACGATTGCCAGCATCACCACTTGGAATAGCTTAGCCCAAAAATTATGCACAAAATTTTTTCCACCGGTCAAGATTGCAAAGTTGAAGCATGAAATATCTATATTTTAGCAGTCAGAATCCGAATCTTTTGATGAGGCATGGAACATATTCAAAAATATGCTAAGGAGATGCCCTCATCATGGCATTAGAACAGGGCTTCAAGTTCAGTATTTTTATGGAGGTCTGCTTCTTTCCTTTTAAAGTATGGTAGATTCTTCATCTAATGGTTCATTATCTACCAAAAACATTGTTGAAGCCTTGGAGCTGTTTGGAGAGAATGGCTACCACTACCGCCATGTGGGCATTAGACTAGGATATACACAAGAGAACTACAGGGTACATGAAGTAGACACTTTCACTGCATTATCTGCAATAGTAAACTCATTGCCACATAAAGTGGAGAGCATGTTGCATTCAGTCAATGCGATGCAGACTAAGAAATCAACTTGTGAAGAATGTGGGGCTAATCACAGCACATCAGAATGTCCTATTTTATCACAACAACCCGTGCAAGTTGAGTATGTTCAAGGGGGTCAATGTCAGCCAAAATAATCCTCTAAGGGTGTGTTTCATAACACATTTAATAAGTAGGTTAGTGTAATCATCCAAATTTCTCTTAAGATGGATAATCGAAATTATATTTATAGCTATGTGCAATCATAGGGTTCTCAATTTTAGCAACCCGATGTGAAGAGAGTCTTACTGGAGAAGATTTGTTTGGAAAAAGTTCAATGGACAAAACTAACACATTTAACATGGTAGCAAATAATCATAGGGTTTGGTTTGAGGAGGACAAAGACTACTACTCCAAAATTGGTAAGTGTTTCAAAAAAAGAATGGAAGCAAATAATCACAGGATGGCTCCAAAATAGAGTGTTTCAATAAAGAATTTAGAGACACAGATGGTCAGATGGCAGTTTCTATGTCAAGTAGATTGCAGAGTACCTTGCCAAGCAACATTGAGGTCAACCTCAGGGAGCAAGTACATGCAATAACAACTAGAAGTAGGATGCATATGCCTAAAATACATGAAAAAAGGCCAATAAAAAAACAAGTTTTTGAAGTACATGATAAAAAGTAACTCCAAATGTGCAGACTAATCACGAGTAGTTGGCAAACCATGGAAAAAAAAAACTCCAGAGCTAATAAAAAAATATGTACAACCCATCCCTTTTCCATAAAGGTTAAATTCACAAAAGTAGTAAGATCAACCGTGTGCACAATTTTTTAATCATCTAAGGAAGCTGCATATTAACATATACCGTTCGTGGAGGTCTTGACTCGAATGCCCAACTATGCCAAGTATGTTCGCATCCATCATAGAGATATGGTCGAGCCACATATAGGGATATGTTTAATTCTACTCGAGAGAGATTGTTAAACAAGTTAGGAATATTGATCTTTATAATTAAATCACGTTATCAAATTCAATAGTTCAGGTTAAAGAGAATTGATATAAGTAGATTCGGGATCCTAATACTTTTCTTTCCCATATTTAAAGTAATTTAGCTTGAACTTAGTATTTTATTTGTTTAAATTAAAACTATTTAATTATTTTTAGTTAATATTTTAATTAATTCTTGGGCAACTAAACTTCAAAAGTTAAATCGATTCGGTTAAGGTTAATTTAATTGTGTAGAGCTATCTAAATCTCCCGGGTATGATACTTGGACTCTAAAATTCATTATATTACTTGTGTGATCCGTACACTTGTGGAATAAAAAATATTGCTAACACTAGGTGTAACAAGGCGAACCTTGACTTCGCCACTTGTCGAGTAAGATAAATGATGAATCTATTTGCTTTGTGGAAATTATTTGATTCTCATACAAAGTTGAAAATGAATTAGCATACAAAACATGTGAATTCATATCTTTTGTCTCTAATAAAGGAACAACAGAATAACCTTTTGCCATGTGGCATGCCCACTGCCAAGTGTGTTAAAGCTGTTAAAAACTGCAAATAGAATCAAATAAGAATCAATCTCGCCAATAAAGGAGTGACACATATTTAATAAGATACTAGAACTTAATAGCCTCACTAGTAGGCGGATGAGAATTGTCAAAGAAAGTTAAAATGTCCAAAATACTCTTGGCCTAAACTTCTCTATTAGTACTACATGCAACATGAAGATAAATGTATGAAAAATCAAACTCCTAATTAAATCTCTGTCTATTTTGTTTCTCTTGTATACTTGTCTTATTTTATCGGTACTAACTTGACTGTCGAAGTGCAAATGACTGCTGACCCACCCATTTAGACGGCCTGTCATTGTAAGCTAACAGTACTACGTGCACATGTTCTACAATAGGTGGACATAGAGGTGACAATGATTCATTGTCATATTAATCCTACCATATTATTAGGTCAACACTTGTTCTCAAAAGTGACATCAAATGAGCGGTTTTAAATTCATGTTGACCAATTGTTTGTCCATTTTGTATAAGTAAAAAATTTAATACTTTTTATACAAAGAAAACTATCTTTTGGTTCTGTAACCACCCAAATTTCGTAAGGCTTCCACGTCAGCAAAGAGGGCCCAAAAAAGCCTCGTAGGTCCTCTCATCAAACTTCTATGGCAATCAAAGTCCCAAATTATGATAAAAGGCCCTTGCGCGATAATGTCTTGCCAAACAAAACCCATAAAGAGATTCGTACATCCTAACTAGCCTGGGTCCCTCGCCAACCATGCACCCACGGAATCCCTTAAGTAATTTGGTATCTTTGGAGAACCAAAGAGATATTTTGAGGAAAGATTGTATTTGATTGACAGACAGACTTTCACAAGGAAACCTCATCTTAATCTCCTAATAATTAGCAACACAATATTAGAAATAAACTCAAATTAGGACAAAATCTAGGAGATTTCATTCACATTAATTATTCCTTATCCCATAAAGAAGGAGAATCTCATCAGATGTCTAATTGTTCACTTACCTAAATCAATTAGAACTTGCCACCTATAAATACTAGACTTCTGTTCATTCCAAGGTAAGCATTATTCTTTACCCTAAAATCTGTTCAAATCTTAGTCTACTTGTCTCTCTTATACCCATATATTCTTTCATATACTTTGTACTATCAGTTGACTTGATCATCAGAGTACCTACGATCATCAGCCAGTTTTTTCTCTCGGTGATCTTGGTGCCTAATGATTGTCCAAGTGTGCATATAACATATATCTGGAAGATGATTGATTAGATATCTGTTGACATGCAAATAGTGCAAATTTCGAGGTTAAAATATTAACGCCGTATGTAGAAAGCAAAAATACATTACACGTCCAACAAACCTGTGGTAAAACGTGTTCTTTACCAGAGAAATATAGCAACGGATAACTATCAAGATGAAATCGAGTCCCAACACATGGATCATTGGCATAAAAGCATTCCAGATCTTCAAAATGTGACTCGTCGTTGAAGAAGGAAACAACGACAAAGACGAACAACTGAACAAGACATCATTGACCTGAAAAAGGAGAATTCCTTAATGAGAACCGTGATCAAGCAATTGGAAAATCAATACCCTCAGTTAGGGAACAAGCATGACTTGGATTGGCGAAGTCCTTCGAGGTCTTGCTCCATCGAAAGCCATCGATCTTAGGATGATTTGCTAGTACTAGATAGACAAGATCTTTGGAGTTAGAACCTGAGGCCCTCTCTTGATCATTGACAAAAGAAGTCTCATCCATTGCGAGAAAACAAGCCCGTTAGATCTGTCAGTGTATTCAACAGGCTGTAGACTGGATTATCTGTGGCATTGTTCCAATTACTGAGTAGCCGATACAATGAGCACATCGAGGCTCGCCCGGAGAAGAAGAAAGATTATGAGGCTATATATGTGAAATCTAAGGACAAAAGGTCGGATTGTCATGCAATATTGAAGATGATGACGAGAACCTTCCATTCTCCAAAGATTGAAGGCTAGAAAACTTTTCACCAACTTTAGTATGCCTTCTATGGAGAAATACAACAGACGGGACAACCCCACAAACCACATCAATGTGTACAAGACGAGGCTCTAATGCTACATCCCAATGGTCAAATGTAGAAACATTTATACCAACCTCGTCTCCGATACGAAGAGTGGTACAACAAGTTAAAGCTCGGGAGCATAAGGAGTTGGCAAAGTTGAAGTAAGAGTTTATCAACGTCTTCATTGACAATAGAACCACAATAGATGATATGTCCTAACTCTACGACATTCGGCATAAAGATGGTGAATCAATGAAAAGTTATTTCAAGAGGTTTAGCAAGATTATCAAAAAGATTGAGAATGTGACTGATGACAAGGCGCTGGATGCTTTGATAACTGGGCTCCACATGCAAACTCTCTTATGGGAGAGATGTACATATAGAGAACCCAAGATATTTACCCAATTGGTAGATCTAATCCAGTGAGAAATTCACTCTGAGGAAACCATTGAAAATAGGGAAAAGGCTAAAAGGAAGAAAGGAGAACGCTATCGACGTGAAGGACGACGCTCTCCTGAGCTTCTTAGCAACTGCTACAGATGGTTTAATTAGACCGAACTAGTTTTGGAGCACCTGCCTGGACCATCCACGGCCATCTCTCATTGCCGATTTCCTCTCCCAAGCTCTATTATATACACCAAACTCAAAATCATAACACAAAAGATTGCCTAGAGGTATGGAAACTAATTGATCGAGAAAATCGATGGCATGGAGAAGGACCTCAGCCAGTTCAAGGAAAACAAAGACCCCAACCTCGGCACCAGGATGACTACCCTTGCCGTGATAGCATAAGAGATGACAAGAACATGGACCCGCGCTAGGCAAGAGGGACCCTCCAAGCTTATAGTACCTTTCATAATTGGAGGGTCCTATATCGAGGGCCACAAGATGAACTCACGGTAAAATTACACTAAAGAAGTACGGAAGAAGCCAGTAGAAAGTTGGTAGGTTCATGGACACTGTCCCAGGGCCCCACCTATCACATATATGAAGGAAGATGAGGTTGGTGTCCATTACCCACACCGTGTTGCCCTGGAAATACACACCATTGTCGCCAGAAACGGACTAGGTAGAATATTGGTCAACGATGGTAGTGCTGTGAATATTCTATTTGGTAGTGTCTTTGATCAGATGGAGGTAGACCATGAGTTAACGGCCATCTAGAAACTACTTTCAAGTTTTACGAGCAACAGCCTCATCCGGTGGGAGATGATTACTCTTACCGTAGATTTTGGAGAGTCCCCATACCACGTAAAGAAATTTAATAAATTTTTAGTGGTCGATACCTATTCTACTTATCACGGGGTCATCGATTGGCCCGCACTAAATGATTTGTAAGCAAACACCTCTATCCATCACCTAGGGATGAAATTTCCAATGCTAGGTGGAGTCGCAGGGTTTGGGGTAATCAAAAAAAAACCAGGGTGTGTTACATGAATGCACTTTGCAAAGAAGCAAAGCCAAAGATGCCACCCCATTGGTTATGAAGATATGGACTGAGGTAATGGACATCGAGCAAGAGAAAGGCAAAGATGATATGTTCCTTGACGAGGGCCTCGATCTACAGATTATAAGTTCAGATTTGCTAGCTTTGTAAGTATTACAGTTGGGACAAATGCTGGAAGAGGAGATGGAAGAAAAACTAAAATAGTTCTTGGAGGAGAACATAGACGTCTTCGCTTGGAAGCATTCTGACATGGTGGGGATAAGCCCATCTATAGCTTGCTACACCCTAAAGGTGGATTTGAAGGTGCGTCCAAGATACAGAAGAGGAGACCACTGAGCACCGAGAGTTATGGTGCCCTTAAGGAAGAAGTAGTCAAGTTGCTGGCCAACAAATTCATTAGGAAAGCAGTCTATCCACAATGGGTATCTAACCCAGTTTGGTGAAAAAGAACAATTACAAGTGGAAGGTGTGTATAGACTTTTTCGATTTAAACTAATAATGTCCCAAAGATAGTTTTTTCTTACCTCGCAGTCATAAGCTACTTAGCTTCATGGACGTCTACTCCGGTTAGAATTAGATCCCAATGTTTGCCAGGGATGAAGAGCATACTTTGTTCATAACGGATCAGGGTCTATATTGTTACAAGATGATACCCTTTGTCCTAAAGAATGCCGGAGCTACTTATTAGAGGTTAGTGAACTGCATATTTGTGGAACATATTGGGAATACCATGGAGGTCTACATTGATGACATGGTCGTAAAGAGCGTGGATGCCGAAGACTACATTATGCACTTAGAAGAGATGTTCAAGATTCTTTGCAAATACTAGATAAAACTCAATCATCTGGAATATTCTTAGGATATATGGTGAATCAGTGTAGGATAGAGGCTAATCCTGAAAAAATTAGAGCACTCATTGACATTTGCTCTCCATCATCACCCAAAAAGTCCAGAGCCTTACATGAATGTTGGCGGCTTTAAACCGATTCATATCAAATACAACTAATTGGTGCCAAACTTTCTTCTAGACCATCAAAGAGGAGAAGGAGTTTGAGTGGACATAAGAATGCGATGGTGCCTTCGAAAGCTCAATGACCTCCTCAGTAGAGCCTCGTTACTATCTAAGCCAAAGCTTAGAGAAAGATTGTTGGTCTACCTAGCAGTATCTGAGAAAGTAGTAAGCTCGGTACTAATTTGTGAAGAAGGCCCGATGCAATTCCCACTCTATTATGTTAGTAAGGCTCTACATGACACATAAACGAGATACCCAGACATGGAGAAGCTCGCCTTGTCCTTGATCGTAGCATCAAAGAAGTTTTGACCTTACTTTCAAAGCGACAAGATCAATGTCATCGAACCACTCACTCACCGAGACAGACTCTCCAAAAGCTAGACACCTCTGAGAGGTTGATGAAAAGGTCTATAGAGCTTATCTAGTTCGAGATCTCTTTCAAGTCTAGGCCATCAATAAGGGTCAGGCGCTAGCAAATTTTATAGTCAAATTCACCCACAACCCGGAAGGATTGCACAAAATCGAATCCAACGAGGTACCAACATGAAAATTGTATGTTGATGGATCTTTGGGTGATGCCGGAGCTGGAGTTGGATTCCTGCTAATCAGGCTAGACGGTCATAATCTCAACTGTGCACTTCGCTGAAGTTCAAAGCCTCAAACAATGCAGTTGAGTATGAGGCACTCTTGGCAGGCTTGAGATTAGCACATGAGATGAAGTCTAGAAGAATCCAGATCTATAGTGACTCATAGCTAATGGTCAGTCAAGTTAATAAGAATTTCACAGCTCGAGAACAAACGATGATGGCCTATTTGAAGAAGGCCTATTTCAAGAAGGAGGACTTTCAACACTTCGAAAAATTTGAGATGCTCTTTGTTGAGTTGAGTTGAGTATATCTCAGACTTTGATGCATTCATTTCTGCATTAAATTTATGATTGTGCAATATTTTTATTATTTCTTTACTTCTATGTAGGTGGTGTCAAAACAAGAATTATACGAAAATGACTAGCTTGTTGGCCCGGTTGTCCATACCTAGTGGAGAGTAAGCTAGTTTGTTCTGCTGAAATTGTGCATTCTTTGTTACATGAGTTAGCTTATCTAATACTCCATCCATCCCACAAAGATAGACTCATTTCTTTTTCACATGATTAAGAAAACATATTTAATGTAATTGAAATTATAAATTTTTCACACTTTTTTCTATTATACCCCATTTAATATTAGTCATTCATCAATCTAATAAATTTAAATACTTGTTTTGGGTTGATAACAATGTAAATTAAATAAGGGTATATTAGAAAAATAAAAAATTTAATACATTCTCTATAAAGTAAGTGGCTTATAATTTGGGACAAATAAATAAAGAAAACGAGTCTATCTTTGTAGGACGGAGGGAGTAGTATTGATTGGTTTTTTGTTCCTACTGTCCTTGATTCTTATTCTGGTTTCTGCTAGGACTCTAGAAACTATAGACCATGTGTGTAATCTTTATACAGTAAAAATAAATCTCTAATCACCATATAATTTGTGATTATTGAGAAATTCTTTCCCCGTAAATGGTGAATTTGCTTGCTTTGAACTTTCCAAGATCAAGAATCCTTTAGTTCAATTAATGTGATGCTGATGCTCGTTTTATGAAATTGAAAGTGCTTTCTCCCTAGAGGTGTCAAATGGTATGGCTCAACAAGGCTCGACAATATAGCATGACTTACACTGGGTCGGGCCTTACCTTTTTCTATGTTTTTGTTGTTATCTTATTATTCTAGAAAAAATAATAAATAGTGGGCCGTTGGCTTGGAGACTCAGGTCCATTCCAACACGTCCCTGACTTGTGTTAAGCTGGGGCCAGCTAGTCTAGTACGGTGTAAATCCAAACTTTCAGCTTGCTAGTTCTTTCAGTATCACAAATGAAATGTATAGGAGCAGGGTGGACACCTTTGTCTTAGGTGATGCCAATGAGTTAAAACTAGTTCCAAGATAGGATAAAGGTCAGGCCGTGGGAATCAACTGGTACCGTAAAGGGACAGGAAAGACTTGGGTTGTGGTAGAAAATTATTAATTTGTGCTCTCATGTTGTTATGAGAGTTGGTCGCACTCAAGATTGTGAATGAAAGTGTGTTTGAACAAACTATGTAGAATAGTGGAAATCGGCTGTAGTTGAAACATTCACTTTGTTGACCAAAAATCCTAACTAGATTCTAAATCAGCACCAAAATATTGTCCTTCTGTCTAGTTGTATTGATCTTGCACACTAAACACCAAAGGGTCAGCTGACATAGGCAACCGGATAGGCGACCGTATGTGCTCCGATGCCCAAGTCAGAAATCATGTCTTAGCCGGACTTCTTTAACTTGTAAAATATGCTATTATTGAGTTGAGTTAAAAGTACTTACCTCCTTTATAGTATTCTTCCTCCTATTCATATCTGAAATCAATTGATATAAGTGAATTCGCCCCCTGCCTATGTGATTGACCAACATCCCATCAAGCTTTCTCTATCGTCGTCACTTTTTATATCTGACTTTGGGATTTGTTGGCAGTCACTTCATTCCATTTACACTCTTTCTCTGTGTCAGTTTAACAGAGCCATAGTACTCTTGTCCCATCAATAGTCATAGTGGTCTGGTCTTTATTAAGCTCCTAGACTGCTTGACAAAGGTAGTCTGAGAGAGATTAAAACATCTTCCAGATGTCGCCTATGTGATTTTTCTTATGTAGGGCTGAGTTGGCGACTAAAGTTACACGTGGGGTGGTATGTGGACGCTTTATTAAGAGGCGTAACATTAGTCCCCTAAGCCCAGAACTTAATCTTTCATGTAAGTTCATGGGCTTATTGAACTTAATCATTCATGTAAGTTCATGTAATCACTACAAGAAGCAGACCACATACCTGCATGGGTTCCTCAATGAGTCGAAGCGAGAATTGAGGATCGTCTTCCAAGAGAGGGACAAGCTGAAGATAGATCTCCAAACTGTCGAGTTTGATGTGGCCGAATTTTCTAAGAGAAGCAATCATACCATTCGGGCTCAAGAGTTGATAGCTAAGGCCTTGGAAGAGGCCACATAGTAGAAAAAGGGGCTAATAGAGAAGGTGGCTGAACTGGAGAACGCCATGGATTCTCTCAAGGCAAAGAATTCCCAACTGAAGGAGGAGAACCTCAAGTTGGAGATGAGTACTGAGGAGACAGTGAAGGCTGTAGTAGAAAACTTTCGAATTAGTTTGAGTTTACTCCGGACTATGAAAATCTCTAGTCCTTCTTTGTCAATTATGGGGCTGGGCAAGTGCTTGCCGAGATCAAGAAAATACACGATTCTTTGGATTTATCCATGATCAAGGTGAACTACCCCACTCCAAAAGAAGCCAGGGATGAGGCAGCCCAACCCCCACTTGAAGCATTGGATAGGACTCTTGCCTTTTCATTTCTTTAAGTAAAGTAATGTACTGCTTCATCATTTAAATGAACGAATATCAATTTTATTTTTCAATGCGCGTGTCCCGGATCTTGCACATTGTTTATACTCTGTTTGCTGAACTCAGTGTATTTTGGCTTAACTCAATATTCTTCTTTAGCAAGATAATGTTGGTAGATCACCATATCTTCCAAAGTATAAGTACTTCGGTATAAGTGTAATAAATGAGATATGCTGGAACAATTGGACAATCAGGACAAGTGTAAGGCGCTTTCTTAATCTTGAGTGTGTTATCTTTAATTCATGTATCTCTTATCAATCTTAACAAGTTTAGGCGCTCTGACAATTAATCACTCATATGATTATAAACTTCACGAATGCCTAACCAGTTTGGTTGATTTAACCTGTATTGAGAGAATAACACATGCTCCTAATTTCGTGTAATAATCGTTAAAATCCATGTTCGTTGGCTAATACATGGTTTTGAAAGAATTTAAAGATGATTAGTATAACATATTTATAGACAAAACATGTTTAATGTGGGCGGTCTAAATTACTCCTCATGTTGGCCGGTCTATGTGGGCTTCGTGCTAGCCGTTAGACCACTTTCTTATGTATCATCCCTTTATCTGCCTACATCACTTTATACACTACCTCACATTGTGCCTGATACGCTATCAAAACATCATTATAAATGTCGTATCAATCAATCAAATAAGAAACCAGACTCATTAATAAACACCTCTTGTTTGGACTTTTTATTGGACATCAGTCCGGATGGCTACATGCTCCAAATAATAAAGGGCCCCGAGCCCACGTACTTTAGAAAAATATACAAACAGAAAGTTATAAGTGGGTCCCATTAGTACTCCGAACAAAACACTCCGAATATATGCACTCCGAAAAATGGAGATTAGCCATGTCATGTGATTTTTTTTGCCACCTACGAAGTAGGTCTACTTCATTATTGGCCGAGATGGGCCAATAAGAGTAATTTGGTTTAATTGGGCCCTAATCTATTTAATGAAGTCAAGTTTAGTTACCAATCGTGGGGCCTTCACCTGCTACGGGTGCGTCATATAATTTGTGGGCATAACACTAGTCTCCCAAGTCTAAGTTGTACATTTATGTATAGGTTGGATGTGAAAGCAAGGGCTCACTATTGGCCTCAGTTAACACAATAAGGTCTTCCAAAATTTTGGCAGCTCTTCTCCTTGATAATAATGGCTAATATGCGGTTGAGAAATTACTTTAGTGCAAAGAGCTTGTTACCGAAGCTGAGTCCCAGATGGTCATCTTTCGTAGCGAGACATCGTCGGAGTGAAAAAATATAAGAATACTTTTTGCATGGCGAGGCATTATCGAAGCAGAAGAATAAGAACACATCTCGCATTGCGAGGCATCATCGAAGCGAAAAAATAGGAACACATCTCGAATTGCGAGGCATCGCTGAAGTGGAAAATAGGAACACTTTTCGTGCTTATCGAGTTGCTTTGTTATTGTTTCTTCTGCTTTATACATTGTGTGATGTAAATTTGTTCCAAGTATGACTACTCCGGACTTCTGTATATTGTAGGGCACTATGGGCCCTTGTTTCAATATAGTTGAACACTTGGGTACTTGTTTCGTTTGGACACTGGGGTCCGTATTTTATTTGGATGGACACTTGGGTCCTTGTTTGAATGGGTGATAACCTCTCAAGTAGATGTACTTGATTGTATCTCCAGGAGAGCATCGGAGTGCGTGTCACTCAGGAGAGCATCAAAGTGCATTCTTCAAAATTTGCATGTTGCCCCCTGTACTTAATCTCCAAACATACACATATATTCCACTAAATGGTCTTGGTGTGTAGGCTAACTGGTTATTGGTCCTGCTTTAGATGATTAGAGGATCAATAGGACAAGAGAGAAAAAAATCTCCAAGCTCAATTCAGCATAACCCAAAAGAAAGGCCCAAGAGTGACGTCTCCACTCTTTTCTAGATTGTTTCTATCAGCTATTTTCGTAGCGAATTTAACTTTTAGCTGGTTGATATTTTTCAGATATAGATATTTTCGCTATTTTTTTGATCAGGTTTCTTCAACCCTTTTGGTCCAGAAAATTGCTATTTTTATATCTACTATTCTATCACCATTTTCAGGTTTATTTTTGCACAATTTTCTTAGATCATGAACAACCATTTTCAGGCTTCTTTTTCATACTTTTTCAGTGGATAAAAGATCATTTTTAGATCTTGAACAACCATTTTCAGGCTTATTTTTCACACTTTTTCAGTGGATAGAAAATCATTTTAGATATTGAACAACCATTTTCAGGCTTATTTTTTACACTTTTTCAGTGGATAGAAGATCATTTTCAAATATTGAACAACCATTTTCAGGCTTATTTTTCACACTTTTTTATTGGATAAAAGATCATTTTCAAGTCTTGTTTGGTAGCGCAATCACTCTTTCAGATCTGCCAAAGCTTTTTCATGTGTTTCCTCGTGGTTTACCATATCGTTTCTCACAGATGGCGCCAAAATGTTGACCACGAATCCTAACTAGATTCCAAATCAACACCAAATTATTATCCTTGTGTCCATATGTATTGATCATGTACACTAAACACCAAAGGGTCAGCTGACATAGGCAGCCGGGTAGGCCACTGTATATGCTCCGACACCCAAGTCAGAAATTATGTCTTAGCCGGACTGCTTTAACTTGTAAAATATGCTATTATTGAGTTGGGTTAAAAGTACTTACCTCCTCTCTGGCACTCTTCCTCCTATTTATATCTGAAATCAATTGATATGAGTTAATTTGCCCCGTGCCTGTGTGATTGACCATCGTCCCATCAAATTTGTCATTGTCTTGTCATTTGTCCGTCGCCATTACCTTTTGCATCTGACTTTGGGTCATGTCCCATTAATAGTCATGGTGGTCTGGTCTTCATTAAGCCTCCAGACTGCTTGACAAAAGTAGTCTCGACTGAGATTAAAGCATCTTCCAGATGATGCCTATGTGATATGTCTTATGCAGGGCTGAGTTGGCGACTAAAGTTACATGTAGGGTGCTATGTGGACGCGTTATTAAGAGGTGTAACACACTTCATTCAATCTGTTTACAACCATTGTCTGTCCAGTTTCTTGTTGTGCACTATATGTAAACCCAAATGTTCACTCTCCAAGTATCTCAGCAGAAGCACACAATACACACAATAAATCTTGAAGATCAAATGCAAGAATACAATCCTGCACGGTCACCTTTCTGTTGGAAACTTTTTAAGTGCATTAAATGAAAAAGAAAATGAGGACAAAAAGAAGAAGCTCGAACCAAATTTTCATTGTGCTGCATGATGATGATAGATGTGTTCCTTCCTCGTCCTTTTGTGTTGGCACAAAGCTACTCTGATACTTGCAAGAGTGGTGGGACTCTCTCTCCAACCATATGAAGAAGTACTACCAGTGAGGGAAATTAGCTTGATTGACCTACAATAATTGTTCAAAATCATTTCGTCCAAAGAAAATTTTGCTCGATCGGAGTTGATAAGACTTAGCCTCGTCTAAACACACTTCAATGAAGACTCTCGACTCACATTTGAGTGATAGCCTCGCCTAAGCACACAATGATGAAAACTATCCAACTCCGGTTGGACATGGTACTAAGCACACAACAAAAACTACTAAACACTGATTGCCGTGATGGGATTTAACTTTGCTTAAGACTTAACCTCACTCAAGCATGTGGAACAAAGGCCAACTTAAAAAAAACCACTCAACCGAGTGCGAGTCCAATAAATTGATTAAGGTCAAAATAACATTGATTTTATTTTCATCACGAAATGTCAACTGAAACAATCCCAGTATTTTACTTAGAGCTTGTTTGACAAAGGATTTTGGTTTTTTTAACTTTTCACTTAAAACATGAAAAGTCAACATTTCAACTAAATAAACCAATTTGGTCAAATAAACCAAAAATTAGTTTTAAACTAGTTTATAATCTCTCGAGCAGAACTCTTATTTCTCTTGGCCTGACCACTATGCCCAATACTAGTAATTATTCGTATTTACTCAGCACACAAAGTTCTCTAATATCAATTAGACAGAAATTGCATAAATTCATCGTATGAGGGAAACTTGAAAAATACAAACATCTGATAAACCCATTCTTATCAAGAAATATACATTGTGACGTATTCTAAAGGTTCGGGATACAATCTTTTCATGTAGAAACTTTTGCATCTTCAATCTTACAATTTAGATCACTCCAAATTCAAGTGAAAATATAGTCTACATATCAAGTACATATAGCCCATTGAAACACTTATGTTGGGAACTTCAAACGGTGTAGTGGTTCTGGATTTTTTCAATGTAGAGGCCTTTGTTTTTTATAATTTACTTGAGATAACCCTTGAGTGTGTGAAGCTCTCGAAGTCTGCAACGATAAAAGAAAGAATTCAAGTTTAATTCGTATTGATCATATCAAAGGCACTAAAATAAAGGAATAAATAAATTCATACCTTGCAATTTCAGCTCTCCTTTTGGCCTCTTCCGCCATTTGAGACAGCTTGCTGTAGATTTTCTCGTTGAAAATACCAGTGGTTTCGGTGGTTCAAGGCCATGTAGTGTTTTCTGAGTACTAGCCAATTGAGCTGCTCTCTCGTCCATATTTCCATAATCCTCGAGATAACCCTTGAGTGTGTGCAGCTCTCGAAGTCTGCAACGATAAAAGAAAGAATTCAAGTTTAATTCGTATTGATCATATCAAAGGCACTAAAATAAAGGAATAAATAAATTCATACCTTGCAATTTCAGCTCTCCTTTTGGCCTCTTCCGCCATTTGTCATGACTTCTTTGTAGATTTTCTCGTTGAAAATACGAGTGGTTTCGGTGGTTCAAGGCCATGTAGTGTTCTCTCGAGTACTAGCCCATTGAGTTGCTCTCTCGTCCACATTTTCATAATCCTTTTTCTTGGTGGTGAAAGCGATCGATTCAAAGGAAAACAAAAGGTAACATAAATTGTTAAATAATAGGTAAAAGCGATTGATAAAAGCTGTGAGAGAAGATATTAGGCTTTTGTGCAGAAAAATTACAAATATTCCCAAGCCTTTCACTTATTTCTTCTATTTGCAGGCACTATTTTAGGTCCACTCTGTTTCTCTGCTCGACATTATTTGCAGCTAATATTGCCAAGTGAAACGGGGATTTGGTTGATGATCCAATAGACATTTTGATGTGATCCAGGATCATATAGGAGGAATACTGGAGTCTGATGGAAGATTGGAGGACCAAAATAAGCATGAAATAAAGTTGGAGGACAAAAATGCAGATGAGACAGAAATCTGGTCAAGGAATCAGAAGAAATAACCATGCGATTGCATGGTTATAGAATGTTGTGATCGCAAGAGTGACTTTTCACAAGCAGAACGCAAGAGACTTAAGCCATGCGATCGCATGGAATAAGCCTATGCGATCGCAAGGCATCTTTTTCAGGAAAATCCAAAATTTGGCTTATTTTAGTTTTCTTTTCGAATTAGAACTCTTATTTTTAATTAGTTTTTAATTATTTCCGAATTAGATTAGGATTTCTTTAATATTTACTATTTAAGTAATTTTCATTGTAAACAATCACAGTTGATGTTTAGTTTTTTCAGAGATTAATTAAAGTGAGGATTCACTTTTTTTTCCCCTTGTTCTTAATTGAATAAACCCTAGAAACTTATCAAAGATTTTGCAAACATTTGTGGCGTTTTCATAACTATGGTTCTTTGATTCAAGTAATCATCGGGTTAAGTTCTTGCGACCAAATTTTAGCTTTCTTGGGGTTCAGATCAAACTTTTGTGGGTTCCGAAATTCAATTCTCTACTAGTTCGCATTAGTTGGTATTAGAGCTTTGGCTCTAAAACCAGGATCTATCTTTTAAATTTTTTGTTTTTATCAGATTTATCTTGAATCATATTTTGTTATTCATTGCGCCAAGAACATTCAAAGAATTGTTTGGACAAAATCCATTAAAGCACCAAATTAATTTTTTTTTCTTGTTGTCCATTTTTTTTTTTTTTTTTGTGTCCCTTGTGTTGGATAAAAAAAACAAAAATTTCAAGAAAATTTAATAAATTTTAAGAAAATTCAAGAAAACATAGTTCTTGAGATTCTTGTGTCACAATTATCATCCGGTGCTTAAATCCTATTTTTTTATTAATTTTTTTGATCATTTTCGTTATCTTTTAATTCTTTATTCTTGTTATTGAACGTTATGAAGATCGAATTCAATGATTGAGTTCAGTTAGTTCCTTAGAGAACTTGATAAAAAATACAAAAGAGGTAAAATGCAAGAGTGGTAAGATAATTATCAGAAAAAAGCCATATCGAGTGAAACACGAGTGTAAACACGTGAGGTAGATATTATTTTCTTTCCTAATTTCTATTTTTTATTATCCTAAAATGTCCACAAAAGAGAACCACCTATCCTTATTGTTAAGAGCCATGCAACAACAATTTGAGAAGATAAATAGGATGTTTGGCGAGATGAGGGATAACAATAAAGAGATGATGAATAGGATCGATAGGCATGATACGGTGCTTACAAACTTACTAAGGGAGAGACAACTCAGGATCCCTAATGTTAGGAGACAGGATAGGCGTGATTATAACCTTATGGCTGACTTTGAGGATGAAGATGCTTATAATTATATGGTTGAGATAGGTAGGATGAGGCGTAGAGGAGATAGGCATGAAAGGGCACCTAGAGGAAGAGACTATAGAGGTCACGATGGAGTAGATAGAAACTTTGGAAATATAAAAATGAAAGTACCTTTCTTCCAAGGTAGGAATGACCCTGAAGTTTATTTAAAGTGGGATAACAATAATGTGAGTGATAGAGCTGTTTCAAAGGAGACAACCGAACCATCTAAGAATAGAGATATCAAATATTTAAATGTTTTGGTTTAGGACACATTGTATCACAATGCCCAAACAAAAGGACAATGATTTTACGTGATAATGATGAAGTGGAGACTAAGGATGATAATGATAGTGGTGAGATGACTGAATTGGAGGATATTGGTGTAGAGTACCCTGTAGATGGTGGAATCCTATTTACGAGGCATGCTCTTCATGCCCAAATTAAAGTAGAGGAATTAGATATACAAGAAACAATAACGAGGGAGGAAAAGATTCAACAGAGGCTTTTAGTAGTACACAAAAATCCCACGTTGTACTACGAAAAACTAACCAATCCCCCTCCCCCTAGTTTGACTATTTCTTTACTGCAGGAATTGGATGACGTATGTTCTGAATGGATGTCTAGTAAGTTACCACCTATTAGAGATATCACACATCACATTGGCTTGGTACATGGAGATGTTAGTCCAAAACAACCAATCAATAGCAGTAATCTAGATGAGATGAATGAGCTTTAACTACATCAAATTAAAGCAAACAAATGCTGCAAATTCATCTTTGATCCTAGTGATCGGTTTTAGATGCATGTGAAGGATCTTTATCCCTTTGATGCCAGTAGTGATACGAGGTTGAATCCTTTTGAGGAAGGAGGGGATGATGCAATCCAGGATCATATAGGAGGAATACTAGAGTCTAATCGAAGATTGGAGGACCAAAATAAGTATGATACAAAGTTGGAGGAAAAAAACGTAGATGGGACATAAATCTGCGCAGGAAATAAGAAGAAATAACCATGCGATCGCATGATTATAGAATGCTGCGATCGTATGGTTATAGAATGCGGCGATCGCAAAAGTGACTTTTCACAAGCAGAATGCAAGAGACTTAAGCCATGAGATCGTAAGGCATCTTTTTCGGGAAAATCCAGAATTTGACTTATTTTAGTTTTGTTTTCGAATTAGAACTCTTATTTTTAATTAGTTTTTAATTATTTTCGAATTAGATTAGGATTTCTTTAATGTTTACTATTTAAGCAATTTTTATTGTAAACAATCACAGTTGAAGTTTAGTTTTTTGAGAGATTAATTAAAGTGAGGATTCACTTTTTTTTTGTTTCGTGTTCTTAATTGAACAAACCATAAAAACTTATCAAAGATTTTGCAAATCTTTGTGGCGTTTTCATAACTATGGTTTTTGATTCAAGTAATCATCGGGTCAAGTTCTTGCGACCAGATTTTAACTTTCTTGGGGTTTAGATTAGACCTTTTGTGGGTTTCGAAAGTCAATTCTCCACACGTTCACATCACATTTTGTCATGAGAATAGGGATGTATTTAATTTAGACTTTTAAAAACTTTGATTGACATTTTTCAATTGACTAATTTTGATGGATTTCATTAACTTTTATTAACTTTTATAGATTTTAAGATACTCCCACAAACTTTTATCGATTTTTATTGATTTTATTTTAAAATATTTTCCTAAACTTTCATAAACTTTTATGGACTTTTATAAATTTTATTTTTTCAATTAAAAATTTTGATTATAAAAATTTGATAACTCATAGTTAAATAAATTTGTCGCACGAGAAAAATCTACTAATAATTTATTTAATTATATTAATATTATTAAATTTATAAAAAAATATACTATTTAATTGTTGCAAGTAAACTACGTCAAAAGTTAATGATATAAATTATGAGCTCTATTTGTTTTGGGTAAAATTGTAAACTTTCAAATAGTTTGTGGATAAATTCAAAAAATAATGGCATGCGACTCCTTTTAAAAATATTTTTCAACAAAAAAATTTATCCAGTTTATAATCTCCCTTTTTATATTTAATAATCTATAGGTAATATATTGGTCACCACAATTGCATAAATAAATAATCAAAATATCAATTTATGAAAAAAAAAATGCAATCATGCTCATCAAGATAAATAGAAAAAACAAGGATGAAAAAAAAGTATAATAGTAAAAAATTAATTTTTAACATGATGAAAATCATTAATAAACTACAATAAACAATTATATAAGAATTTAATAATAAATTTATCTTGTTTTTAATAAAAAAAATAGAAAAATGATGAAAAAAAGAGAAAAAAATGGTTGTGGGAATATTGAAGAAAAAAAAATTATTGTCTCCAAAGGTTCATAGAAGGAAAAAGAAGAAAATAGGAAAATGGTTAGAAGAATAATGGAAAAAAAAAAATCAAATTGACTAGAGATAAAAATATTAACATTATTTTTCATAAAAAATATTGGTAATTAATCATGGTTATATGGTTCGTAGAAAGATAAAGAAGAAAAAGAAAAAAAATAGTTAGGAGAGAAAATTTTTCCCCAAAGTCTTTCAAAGTCTTATGAGTGAATGAGAGAGAAATTGTGATATTTTTTATTTATATATTGTGCTTTAAAGTTAGTACATAAAAAATTCTCTATAAATTCATTAAAAGTCGACAACATTTTGAATACCCCTGAATTTCGTAGGGTTTTAAAAAGTCTGAATTAAATATCACATGACTTTATATAATTTTATAAAAATCTTTAAAAATCTATATTGAATACCCCAAAACATTTATAGAGTTTAAAAAGTCTGAATTGAATATACCTAGATTTTTAAACTCCATAAGAGCTTCTCCAATGCTAAAAAAATTTATGTGGCAAGAAAGAGAAAAAAAAATAATGAGAGAGAAGTGAAAGTTGATAAGTGAAGGAATAAATAGATGAGAGAGATAGATACAATATAATAAAAAAATGGTTGGAAAGTGTCTAACAGAATGTCTAAAACTAGATAGCATAGCATGTTGGACGGCTTTCTACAATAAATGCTGTCATATCAGTTTTGTCCTCTCTACTTCATAGCCACGTTAGCTAGATATTCAATAGAAAGTGTAGTATTGGAGATGTTCTAAAATTGTCAAATCTTAATTGAATATACCTTGTTGAGTGTGTGCAGCTCTCGAAGTCTGCAACTATAAAAGAAAGAATTCAAGTTTAATTTGTATTGATCATATCAAAGGCACTAAAATAAAGGAATAAATAAATTCATACCTTGAAATTTCAGCTCTCCTTTTGGCCTCTTCCGCCATTTGAGACAGCTTGCTGTAGATTTTCTCGTTGAGACTACCAGTGGTTTCGGAGGTTTAAGGCCATGTAGTGTTCTCTGAGCACTAGCCCATTGAGCTGCTCTCTCGTCCACAATGCCATAATCCTTTTTCTTGGTGGTGAAAGCAGTCTGATTCAAAGGAAAACAAAAAGGTAATAGAAATTGTTAAATAATAGGTAAAAGCAATTGATAAAAGCTATGAGAGAAGATATTAGGCTTTTGTGCTGAAAAATTACAAATATTCCCAAGCCTTTCCACTTATTTCTTCTATTTGCAGGCACTATTTTAGGTCCACTCTGTTTCTCTGCTCCGATACTATTTGCAGCTAATATTGCCGAGTGAAACGGAGATTTGGTTGATGATCCAATAGACATTTTGATGTGATCCAGGATCATATAGGAGGAATACTGGAGTCTAATGGAAGATTGGAGGACCAAAATAAGCATGAAATAAAGTTGGAGGACAAAAACGTAGATGTGACAGAAATCTGCACAAGGAATTAGAAGAAATAACCATGCGATCGCATGGTTATAGAATGCTGCGATCACAAGAATGACTTTCCACAAACAGAATGCAAGAGACTTGAGCCATGCGATCGCATGGAATAAGCCTATGCGATCACAAGGCATCTTTTTCGGAAAAATCCAAAATTGGGCTTATTTTAGTTTTCTTTTCGAATTAGAACTCTTATTTTTAATTAAGTTTTTAATTAATTCCGAATTAGATTAGAATTTCTTTAATGTTTACTATTTAAGTAATTTTCATTGTAAACAATCACAGTTGAAGTTTAGTTTTTTGAGAGATTAATTAAAGTGATGATTCACTTTTTTTTCCGTGTTCTTAATTGAACAAACTCTAAAAACTTATTAAAGATTTGTGGCGTTTTCATAACTATGGTTCTTTGATTCAAGTAATCATTGGGTCAAGTTTTTGCGACCAGATTTTAGCTTTCTTAGAGTTCAGATCAAACCTTTTGTGGGTTTCGAGATTCAATTCTCCACGAGTTCACATCAGTTGGTATCAGAACTTTGACTCTACAAAGCTTTATCTTTTAAATTTTTGTTTTTATCGATTCATCTTGAATCATATCGATATATATATATATATATACACACACATATATATATATAACATTTTATATATATATATTATCATATTATATATATATATATATATATCTATATATATATATATATATATATAGTTTTTCAGCCAAGAACATTCAAAAAATTGTTTGGACAAAATCCATTAAAGCACCAAATTAATTTTTTTTTCTTGTTGTCCATTTTAATTATTTTTTTTGTGTCCCTTGTGTTGGATAAAAAAAACAAAATTTCAAGAAAATTCAAGAAAACATAGTTCTTGAGATTCTTGTGTCATAATTATTATCCGGTGTTTAAATCTTATTTCTTTATTAATTTTCTTCTTGATCGTTTTCATTATCTTTTAATTCCTTATTCTTGTTCTTGAACGTTATGAAGACCGAATTCATTGATTGAGTTTAGTTAGTTTCTTAGAGAACTTGGTAAGAAATACAAAAAGAGGTAAAAGGCAAGAGTGGTAAGATAATTATCAGGAAAAAGCCATGTAGAGTGAAACACGTGAGGCAAATATTATTTTCTTTCCTAATTTTTATTTTTTATTATCCTAAAATGTCCGGAAAAGAGAACCACCAATCCTTATTGTTAAGAGCTATGCAACAACAATTTGAGAGGATGAACAGGGTGTTTGGCGAGATGAGGGATAACAATAAAGAGATGATGGGTAGGATCGATAGGCATGATACAGTGCTTATAAACTTACTAAGGGAGAGACAACTCAGGATCCCTAATGTTAGGAGACAGGATATGCGTGATTATAACTTTATGGCTGACTTTGAGGATGAAGATGCTTATAATTATATGGCTGAGATGGGTAGGATGAGGGGTAGATGAGATATGTATGAAAGGGCACCTAGAGGAGGAGACTATAGAGGCCACGATGGAGTAGATAGAAATTTTGGAAATATAAAAATAAAAGTACTTTCCTTCCAAGGTAGGAATGACCATGAAGTCTATTTTAAGTGGGATAACAATAATGTGAGTGATAGGGTTGTTTCAAAGGAGACAACCGAACCATCTAAGAATAGAGATATCAAATGTTTAAAATGATTGGGTTCATGGCACATTGCATCACAATGCTAATACAAAAGGGTAATGATTTTACGTGATAATGGGGAAGTGGAGACTGGGGATGATAGTGATAGTGGTGAGATGCCTGAATTGGAGGATATTGGTGTAGACTACCTTGTAGATGGTAAAATCCTATTTGCGAGGCATGCTCTTCATGCCCAAATTAAATTAGAGGAATTAGATATACAAGAAACAATAACGAGGGAGGAAAAGATTCAACAGAGGCTTTTACTAGTATAAAAAAAATCCCACATTGTACTACGAAAAACTAACCAATCCCCCTCAGTTTGACTATTTCTTTACTGTAGGAACTGGATGACGTACGTTATGAAGGGATGTTTATTAGGTTACCACCTATTAGAGATATCACACATCACATTGGCTTGGTACATGGAGATGTTAGTCCAAAACGACCAACCAATAGGAGTAATGTGGATGAGATGAATGAGCTTCAACTACATCAAATTAAAGCAAACAAAGGCTGCAAATTCATCTTTGATCATGGTGATCAGTTTTGGATGCAAGTGAAGGATCTTTATCCATTTGATGTCGGTAGTGATTCTAGGTTTGAAGAAGGAGTGGATGATACGATCCAGGATCATATAGGAGGAATACTAGAGTCTAATGGAAGATTGGAGGACCAAAATAAGTATGAAACAAAGTTGGAAACAAAAACTTATATGGGACAGAAATCCGCACAGGGAATCAGAAGAAATAACCATGCGATCGCATGGAGATAGAATGCTGTGATCGCAAGAGTGACTTTTCACAAGTAGAACGCAAGAGACTTAAGCCATGCGATCGCATGGATTATTCCATGCGATCGCAAGGCATCTTTTTCGGGAAAATTCAGAATTTGGCTTATTTTAGTTTCCTTTTCGAATTAGAACTCTTATTTTTAATTAGTTTTTAATTATTTTCGAATTAGATTAGGATTTCTTTAATGTTTACTATTTAAGCAATTTTTATTGTAAACAATCACAGTTGAAGTTTAGTTTTTTGAGAGATTAATTAAAGTGAGGATTCACTTTTTTTTGTTCCATGTTCTTAATTGAACAAACCATAAAAACTTATCAAAGATTTTGCAAACCTTTGTGGCATTTTCATAACTATGGTTCTTTGATTTAAGTAATCATCGGGTCAAGTTCTTTCGATCAGATTTTAACTTTCTTGGGATTCAGATCAAACCTTTTGTGGGTTCCGAGATTCAATTCTCCGCGGGTTCGCATCAAACCTTTGTACATTTTAAGACACCCCCACAGACTTTTATCGATTTTTATTGATTTCATTTTAAAAGATTTTCCTAAACTTTTATAGACTTTTATGGACTTTTATAGACTTTATGTTTTTATGTAAAATTTTGATTATAAAAATTTAATATCCCATAGTTAAAAAAATTTGTCGCACGAGAAAAATCTACTAATAATTTATTTAATTATATTAATATTATTAAATTTATAAAAAAAATATTCTATTTAATTGATGCAAGTAAACTACGTCAAAAGTTAATGACATAAATTATTAACTCACTCTATTTTTTTTGGTAAAATTATAAACTTTTAAATAGTTTGTGGATAGATTCAAAAAATAATGACATGCGACTCCTTTTGAATATATTTTCCAACAAAATAAATTTATCCAGTTCATAATCTCCCCTTTTATATTTAATAATCTATAGGTAATATATCATTATTGGTCACCACAATTGCATAAATAAATAATCAAAATATCAATTTATGAAGAAAAAAAAATGCAATCATGCTCATCAAGATAAATAGAAAAAGCAAGAATGAAAATAAAAACAAAAATATAGTAGTAAAAAATTAATTTTTAACATGATGAAAATCATTAATAAACTACAATCAACAATTATATAAGAATTTAATTATAAATTTATCTTGTTTTTAATAAAAAAAAAGAAAAACGATGAAAAAAAATGAAAAAAAAATGGTTGTGGGAATATAGAAGAAAAAAAAATATCATTGTCTCCAAAGGTTCATTGAAGGGAAAAAAAGAAAATAGGAAAATGGTTAGAAGAATAATGAAAAAAAAAAAAAAAAAATCAAATTGACTAGAGATAAAAATATTAATATTAATTTTCATAAAAAATATTGGTAATTAATCATGGTTATATGGTTCGTAGAAAAATAAAGAAGAAGAAGAAAAAAATAGTTAGGAGAAAGAAAAATTTTCCCCCAAAGTCTTTCAAAGTCTTATGGGTGAATGAGAGAAATTGTGATATTTTTTATTTATATATTGTGCTTCAAAGTTAGTATATAAATTTTTTTCTATAAATTAATTAAAAGTCAACGATATTTTGAATACCCTTGAATTTCGTAGGATTTTAAAAAGTCTGAATTGAATATCACATGACTTTATATAACTTTTTAAAAGTCTTTAAAAATATATATTGAATATCTCAAAATATTTATAGAATTTAAAAAGTCTGAATTGAATATACCTAGATTTTGAAACTCCATATGAGCATCTCCAATGCTACACCTTCTAAAAAAAATTATGTGGCAAGAGAGAGAAAATAAATGAGGAGAGAGAAGTGGAAGGAGAAAGTGAAGGAAAAAATAGATGAGAGAAAAACATAATTTAATGAAAAAGTTGGTGGAAAGAGTTTAACAAAATGTCTAAAACTAGACGACATATTGGATAGCTTTCTACAATAAATATGCCACATCAGTTTTATCCACTCTAATTCATTGCGACATCATCTAGACATTCAATAGAAGTGTGGCATTGGAAATGTTCCAAAAGTGTTATCAAATCTTAATTAAATATACCTTGTTGAGGGTGTGTGCAGCTCTCGAAGTCTGCAACGATAAAAGAAAGAATTCAAGTTTAATTCGTATTGATCATATCAAAGGCACTAAAATAAAGGAATAAATAAATTCATACCTTGCAATTTCAGCTCTCCTTTTGGCCTCTTCCGCCAATTGTGACAGCTTGCTGTAGATTTTCTCGTTGAAAATACGAGTGGTTTCCGGTGGTTCAAGGCCATGTAGTGTTCTCTGAGTACTAGCCCATTGAGCTGCTCTCTCGTCCACATTTCCATAATCCTTTTTCTTGGTGGTGAAAGCAGTCTGATTCAAAGGAAAACAAAAAGGTAACAGAAATTGTTAAATTATAGGTAAAAGCGATTGATAAAAGCTGTGAGAGAAGAGATTAGGCTTTTGTGCAGAAAAATTACAAATATTCCCAAGCCTTTCCACTTATTTCTTCTATTTGCAAGCACTGTTTTAGATCCTCTGTTTCTGCTGCTCGACACTATGATTTGCAGCTAATAATGCCGAGTGAAACGGGATCTAGTTGATGATCCAATAGACATTTTGTCAAGGGAGAACTAAGTGTGAAACTGTAATCTGAACCCACAGAGCTGGTGCTTGGGCTCCTCGAATGGCTTAGTGCTATTTGCGAAGCTGCTCTCACGCACCACGGCTTCCACCAGTTTATCCTCTCTCCCGAATCAATTGTCACGAGGCCAAATCATTTCTCAGAACAACTAGGAAAATTTCTAGAAACTTGGAATCATAAAAGTCCCTAAAATTTTTATATTGCAAATGTGTCCCTAAACTTTGAATTAATGGAAAATTTGAATTTATTATATTTTATTTCAAATTGGTCCTAAACTTAATTTATTGCAAATCAGTCCCTAAACTTTGAATTTATAGAAAATTTGAATTGATTATATTTTATTATAAATTGGTCCCTAAACTAATTTTTATTTCCAATAAGTCCCTAAACTTTGAATTTATGAAAAATTTTGAATTTATTATATTTTATTTCAAATTGGTCCCTAAACATATTTAATTGCAAATAAGTCCCTAAACTTTGAATTTATGGAAAATGTGAATTTATTATTTTTTTTTCACTTTGGTCCCTAAACTAATAAAAAAATAAGCTCTCGCAACCGGCCCCTAACCATCAGAAATTGCAAATAAGCAAAATCACCCAACAATCACCCAAATCAATACAAAAATCGGTTCCAAAATTTAATCGGCCCAAAAAATTCGCCAAATCGGTTCCAAAATTAGTTCCAAAATTCAGCCCAAAATCGGTTCCAAAAATCACAACCAAAATTTAAAACATTACTTATTTCAAATTAGTCCCTAAACTTATTTTATTATAAATTAGTCCATAAACTTTTGTTTTTTACAATTCAATCCTGGTGCATGCTCCTAAATCCAACACTTAACAAACCCAACTCCAAATTATACTACACCACTCCATACATCATTTATATGAAATCAACAAAATCAAAAACAAAAAAAATCAAAAAAATTAAACCGATTTTCAACGAGTTGTTCTTGTTTCAAATTTCAATGTTAAACCCTAATCACTAAACTAATTTTCAACTTTCAAGTATGCAAAATTGCAGCATTCACACTTAATTACTTATTAAGCAATAAAAAAAATTAAGATTGAGGCAGAAAAAAATTGTAAAGATTCATCATTCATACTTAATTAATTATTGAAATTGCAGCAAAAATATAAAAAAAAAATCAAATACGATTTACCTCGAATGATCGGTTGGGGCCTGGAGGCAGAACCGTAGAAAGAAATCGCCGAACAAAGGGCCGCAGGTATGGAGTCTTCCGGCTGCAAAATTTGAGGGAGGAGGAGAGAGAGAGAGGAGAGACAAGGAGTGAGAGTTGAAAGAAATCTCAAAAGATTTGAGTAAAATTCTCAAATTGAACCAAATAAATTATTTCATACTAGTATATAATTCAAATTGTAATTCAATATTACCAATCTGGACAAGTTCTGTAGGCGATGCTACTGAAGAGGATGAAGAAATCACCGTGAAATGGAAAAGAAGAAGGTCCTGCGAATTAAAAGGATGACTGACTCTATGACGACATATGTCGTCGCCTTAGGGTTTAACTTAACGATGTATATTTTTTCAGATTTTTTTAGAACTCACGCCTAAAAAGGCGCCTAAATTTCAGGAAGATAATAGCGATTTTATATATGTCATTACTGCTGACAATACAATATAGAAAATTAAATGGGAATATCTCATTTGAAAGGATTTGTTCAAGAAAAAATAATTTTAATATTTAATTTTAATATTTAATATCATCAATAATTTTTAATATTTATTGATATTTAATATTATCAATAATAATTATTAGTATTTAATATTTAATATTTAATATTTATTGATATTTAATATTATCAATAATAATTTTTTAGTATTTAATATTTAATATTTAATTTCTATGTTTTCATATTTATTGATATTTAATATTATCAATAATAATTATTAGTATTTAATATTTAATATTTAATTTTTAATATTTCATATTTATTGATATTTAATATTATCAATAATAATTTTAGTATTTAATATTTAATATTTAATTTCTATGTTTTCATATTTATTGATATTTAATATTATCAATAATAATTATTAGTATTTAATATTTAATATTTAATATTTAATATTTAATATTTAATATTTATTGATATTTAATATTATCAATAATAATTTTAGTATTTAATATTTAATATTTAATTTTTATGTTTTCATATTTATTGATATTTAATATTATCAATATTAATTTTTAGTATTTAGTATTTAATATTTAATATTTAATTTTAATTTTTCATATTTATTGATATTTAATATTATCAATAATAATTTTTAGTATTTAATATTTAATATTTAATTTTATATTTTCATATTTATTGATATTTAATATTATCAATATTAATTTTAGTATTTAATATTTAATTTTTATTTTTTAATATTTCATATTTATTGATATTTAATATTATCAATAATAATTTTTAGTATTTAATATTTAATATTTAATTTTTATGTTTTCATATTTATTGATATTTAATATTATCAATATTAATTTTAGTATTTAATATTTAATTTTTAATTTTAATATTTCATATTTATTTGGGTCACTCAACTTTAAACATTTTTCATTTGGGTCCTCTTAATTTTTCTTTTATTTCAATTTTCTTCAATTTTATTTGCAACATAAGTCCTTCAAGTTGTAATGCGATTTAAGATATATTGGGAAAATGAAATCATGTTTTGTACAATTGTAGAACTTTTTTGTCCTACATTATGTCCACAAATGTTGAAACTCCATCCAAATTCTGCTGTTTTGACCAATGCAATGATAGTATGAATGACAAACATTCAATGAAAAAAAGAATAAACAATTTGAACATGTGTTTTTATAAAGTAATTTCATTGCAAATTTTAGACGCTTTAATAACATTTCAATCGATTCACTATCATGATACGATTGATCCTCATCATTCATGACGCCCCCTCATTGATTTCACTCGATGTTTCCGCCATCCTCGTATTCATTTGTATTCTTCAACATCATCGTCGCTTATGCAAGTTTCTCCACAAGATATCACGAGGCTCTCCCGATAACTAAGATCTCATCAACTTCATCATCATCGCGGTGCAAGGATACATGCTCTATGTTGCCAAGATCGACTAGAGATGCGGAAGAGTAGTTATTGTGGAGCGACGTGATGTTAGCTCCTCACGTGTATTTGCGTGATGGACAATTTGTACTACTAATTCGGACCACGAGATGGAGCTTCAATGTAGAACACTTGTTGTGCTTGGCTAGCAAGTATGAAACTGATCATCTTTGATCCGATGTCAATCACGGTAACGTTATTCTCGCCATCATTGATGTCACCCATCACACCTAAACCATAGATAGACCGAAAGTTTTGATCCATAATGTAGCTCAAAGATATCTTTTGCTGGGTAGTAAATCTCACACCAGAGGGGCGGACACCACTATTACGAGTTTTTCTTGAATATCACGATCATATGTCACGAACCGAACTCCTTGACAACACAAGCCGTGTGTATGACATAACCTCACTGGTAACATCCACTAGCCAACGCAAATAACTCATGAGAAACTTGATGGTTATGGCTTTGGGCGATTGCATATATAGCCGCATGACGAGAATTATTCTCGATTATTGAAAGCAATTATGTTGAAAACTTGCAATTTTATTCATCGATGTTGCTTACCTTTCTCAGAGAACCAACCGTGAAAGTCTCTTCATGCACTAGTTCGATGTTTGGACAGCCATTGTTCAAGAGTTCCTACCTATGTATGTTCTCGAACAAAGTATTGAAGATCAAAGTTCATTAGTTCGTTTCAAATGATAAAGTTAATTCGAGATAAAAGAATAATAATCGTGAATTAACGCCGTCTTCATCGCAAGAATGGCTCAACTTCATAACAGTTGTTCAAGACGAAAAATTGCTTGATTTCGAACTTGAGTAGGAACGCGTCGTTGGATCGCTTTCTGGTGGGTGACATCATGAAAAAAAAATGAAAGTTGTGTCGCGAACAAAGAGCATCCTCGTTTACACAAATCAGAACCTTATCCATATGTCCCGAAATACCTTCGAACAAAAGGTCAATGCCTCATCCATAACATACCCTTCAATTTATTGATCCCCTAGAGCTCTCGATTTTACGTAGAGTCTCGCAATTTCTTCGTATCGCTCGAACGGATACATCCATCTCATGTGCACCGGACCTCCAAGGACTTCCGTAAAATGCATTACGAGGTGAATCATGATGTCGAAGAAGCGTCAAGGAAATATCTTTTCCAACTTATGAGAATGAGTACAAGATTTACAGAGGCGTTAACCGACGCAGAGGTGGTCGCCATCGTCCTTCCATCAAGTCTAAATTGCTCGAACATGATGCCCGGATGGCGAGGAACCGACGATGACCCACATAAGTCGCTCTTTACCTATCACATGGATCAAGGAGTATCTTCGCTTGACGTCGGACATGCCTTGTACCCTTGACCACTCCAACAGGACAAACTACTTCTCGTTGGGAAATCGTTAACAAGACACAATAAAGCCGCACGCAATCAATACCGACTTGTTGTTGGTTCCACCATCTCCTGTGCACAATTCCATCGCCCACAACTCCTTCAACTCGTCCACTAATAGTCGTAAAAATACATCAATGTTCTTACCGGTGCTTTAGGACCGTGTATCAACAGAGTAAGCATGAGGTATTCGGGCTTCATGCATAACCATGGTGGCAAGTTGTAATCGTTACAACCATCGCCACATGTCGCACGGCATGCACTCATGTCACCAAATGGATTGAATCTGCTTATGCCAAACCTAACCCGACATTCCCGATCTCACTTGGCAGAACATTGGATGTTTCATGTCAAAATCCCGCCATGCCTTTCCATCAACGGGATGTCGTGATTTATCATCGCTCTAGACCTTCCTATATACCGCACACCACCTCATAAGTTTTGCAAGATCCTTCGTCATGCGAATATACGTTTTAGTCTGGGGCCAAGGAAAATATCGCAACACCTTATGCGTAACATTCTTCCCTGCTCATTTTCCCGAAGTGTGCACCCAACGACTTTCCTAGCAAATCGGGCAAGTTTGTCTATCAAAGATGTTCACCCCAAAACAAGGTACAATCGTTCTTGCAGCATGAATGGATTTGTAACCCAAACCAAGCTTCACATCGCCTTCTTAGCTTCAGAGAGAGAGTCAACCAGTTCATGTTTGGGAATGCTAACTTCAAGAATTTCAAAAGATCATCGGCATGCACTTGTTTGTCCATTTGTTCATAACTTTAATATGCATCAACTTGACTAAAAATATCGATTTTTTTTTTTTTTTTTTTTATGTTTGAAGTGGGCCCTAATGCTAAATAAAGAAAGCAATTTTATTGTAAACTCATTGATTGTAACAATGTAAAGTAAATTAATTTTTATTATCCAAAGAATATGACATATATATGCTCTTTTGCCTATTATTAGACATGGGCAACTATATGTTGCCTGAATTCGGGCACTGCATAAGTCCTCTATTAGACATTTTGTTTGATGTGAAATTAATTCCAGACAAAATTGGATTCTATTTTTAATTTGAAAAATATAACCATTTTATTTAGTCAACATGAATGAATTTTGGGCCACTTGCAGAATATTTTAATGTTACTTTTGAATTTTAAATTATCTATTTTTGAAAAAAATATGACGATCGTTGAAATCAAAGAGGTTCTTAGTACTATTATATTGTTCGTGATTTTCCTTCTCTCTCACGTTACAAGGGTGGTCTCTTTAATAAACAAAAAAGAAAAACACCAGTTGGACATATATCAAGTAAAAAGGTGAGGCTTGGGTGGGTCATTGTGGAAAAGAATGGAGACCCTGCTTCAATTATTGATCCTTGTCAACAGAATTTTAAAATATTATTGATATGGAAATTGTGATTGAATCTGCTTATTTGAAGTTCTTATTACAAATGAACTTTCCAGGCAAACTTCAAAGTATACACTTGCATCCAGAATACAACATAATTGGTATAGGATGTTTGGCTTGTTCAAAAGAAGAAGATTACATCTGTGATGATGTAAACTAACAGAATGATAAAATTTAAACAAAATAATAGTCAAAGTGTAACGCACGATAACAACAATGTTAATACATACTCTGTCAATATCAACTCAGAGTCGAGAGAATCTTAACCTTCTCTTCTACATAGGAAAAATCAGATAGTAGAAATGAATTACAATAGGAAAGACGTTATATCACAAAACTAGTTTCTAGAGTGTTGGAATTTTTGGTCACTAATAAACTAAAGGGGTAATGATGATTAAACGGGTCGATTTAATTATACTTCGTAGGCTCGGCCGATAATCGAAGATTTGTTTAATTATCAAATCTCCAACAATTAGGCAGTCCAATTACAAAGACGGGTCAAAACATTTTATAGTTAACTTTGGGTACTGGGTCACGATCCAGTTATTCGGTTGATTGATTCTAAGTTAATCCATCCCGTCGACCAAAACCCTCTACCTAGAGATAGGGAGAGAAGACTACGTAGGGAACCCCAAAAAATGTCTGACTATACCACAACTTATGCTAGTTATCAAGAGCTAGTGGATAAAGAGCCTAATACATGTGAAGAGGGCTGGGCAAAATAACCACCGACCGACCCGAACCGAATAGACTCGGGTCTGTTTGGGTCATTTTCGGGTTGGGAAAACCCAACTCGAAACAAACTCGATTTTTAAAAAAAAAAAAAAAAATTTTTTTTTTTAACTATAATCGGCCCAAAACCGAAAACCCGAACCGACCAGAATCGGTTCGGGCCCATTTTTTTTTTGGGTTGGTTTCGGTTTGGCTTTTTGCCAAACTGAATTTTATTCGGTTTGGGTTGGGTTGGGTTGAAAATAGACCCAACCCGATCCACGCCCACCCCTACCTATGAATAGGTTATGAGTGTGAACATTCTAAGGAGTGGGTGAGTGCTATGAGAGAGAAGAAGAGCTCTCTAGCTAAAAATCAAACTTGGAAATTAGTATTTAAACCTAAAGATAATTTCATTTTGGGATGTAAATGGGTGTATAAGGTGAAAGAGGGAGCCACTAAGACTGAACTAAAGCTAGGTTGGTAGCTAAGGGGTACACACAAAAGGAAATGGTTGATTACAATGAGATTTTTTTTTCTTGTTGTTAACTATACCACTATTCATGTCATGCTTGTATTGGTTGCTCATTATGATTGAAAACTTGAACAACAAACTACTTTTTTTACATGGTGACCTTGATGAAAAGATTTTCATGTATCAACCAAAATGTTTTGAAGATAAAAACAAATCTAATCATGTGTGTTTTCTTAAAAAATCTCTATATGGTCTAAAATAGTCTCCTAGACAGTTGTACAAGAATTTGATTCTTATGATTTTTCAATTGGTTTCAAGAAGAGTGAGTTTGATCATTGTTTGTATTACCAGCACCACAGCACAAATGATTGTGTGTATTAATTGTTACTCTATGTGGATGACATGTTATCGATTGATTCTAACAGGAATTTGGTAAACGATATTAAAAATGAGTTAAATAAAGAATTTGATATGAATGACCCAGGGCATGCTAAATTGATACTTGGCATGGAAATTAATGAAATAGGTCTAATTCTTGCTTAATTATATATCAAACTCTATATGTACATAAGGTTTTGAAAAAGTTTGGTATGCTTGATTGTAAACCTGTCTCTGTGCCTCTTGGTAATCATTTTATTTTGTCTAAAAAATAATCACCTACAAATGAAAAATAAGTTGCATATATGAATAAATTCCATATTCAAATGTGATTGGCTCTGTGATATACTTGATGGTTTGTACTAGGCCAGACTTGGCTTTTGCTGTTAGTACTTTGAACATGTACATGTCTAATATAGGACCCACTCATTGGGAAGCTTTGAAATAGATTCTCAAGTATTTGAAAAGTACATATAATGTGGAGTTAATATATAAAATTGTTTCTAATGGTATGGAACTAAAAGGTTTTACTGATGTTGATTATGGTGGAGATAGAAATAATAGGAAATCTACTTCAGCTTATGTGTTCACTTTGTGTGATTCGTGTGTTAGTTGAAAATCTCAACTCCAACATATTGTTTTTCTTTCCACTACTGAATATGAATATATAGCTGCTACTGAAGCCTTTAAAGAAGATATGTGTTCTAAAGGTTTGCTTAATGAACTATGTGTTTTAAGTGATAATGTGATTATATACTCTGATAGTCAATCGGCTATTCATTTGTGTAAGAACCCTGTTTTTCATTAACATACTAAATATATAGATGTTAGGATGCATTTTATTAGAGATGTGGTATCTCAAAATTTGATAAACTTGAGAAAGTGCATACGGACTATAACCCTGCACATATGGGCATTGAGGTGCTCACTCTAGTAAAGTTTAGAAGTTGTTTTACATTTCTAAACATTGGTACATGTACGTTGAGTTCTAATTAGTTTAGAATTCATTTTTTTGACAATTACTGAGTATGTGTCTTTTGGATTTTGCAGATTTTTTGTTTGGAACTAAGGTGGAGGTTTGTTGAGATTTTTTGTCCCAAATAAACCAAAGGGACAACGATGATTAAACAAGTCGGTTTAATTATACTTCGTAGACTCGGCCGATGATCGAAGATTTATTTAATTGCCCAATCTTCAATAATTAGACAGTCCAATTACAAAGACGGGTCAAAGCACTTTAGGATTAACTTTGGGTAATGGGCCACGACCCAGTTACTCGATTGATTGATTCTAAGTTAACACACTTAAACTTGGCTGATTTGGTGTATATACAATACACGCTCTATATTTATTCACTCTCTGCTCCTGTTTCTTCCTCGATCGAATCCGCACCTCTTCTTCTTCTTCTTCTTCTTCTTCTTCTTCTTTGTGAAGTTTAATATTTCCCTTTTAGAGAAGAATCTAGTGGGTTGATTAGCCAATTGGTTAGAAATTGGCTATTATTTGTGATGTTTCCTTTTACCATTGTTGGAACTTGGCTATTATTTGTGGTGTTACCATTGTTGGAGATTGGCTAAAATCTTCCTTTTCACCATTGCCGTGCATTGTTGAAGCTTGGAGTTTTCTTTTGCTTCTTGATTATTGTCCAATTAATTTTGTTTCTATATTAAATAATCTTGATTAACTTGGTATTTTTAGGGATTATTTCAAATTTTGTTGGCGTTTAAAATTCACAAAAAATAAATTTCAATTTTTGGCGTTGTTACGAACTTCTTAGTAGTACTTTTTAAACACTTAGTTGTGTTAGATTTTTTCACCTGTTTGCCTTATCTTTTGTGTCAAACAAAAAAGAAATTTTTATCAATCACCAAACCAATTTTTATATGATAATTAAACATCCAAATTGCCCACAATCTCAAGCCAAATTAAACCCCCCAAACAGCCCCTAATCTCATGCCAAAATCAGCCCCTAAAACCCAAAGTTTTAAACACCCATCATCCCTCCACTTCAACCCATTACCTACCAATTTTCCCACATATTCCACCATTTATTTTAGCTGAACCATGTGCCATTTACCCTCCATAAATACGTCCCAAGTCCCCTCTCAGCTGTCAAAATCCTTGTTCCAAGGAACTCCTCAAAACAGGTTGAAAGTCACCTTACAACATGGAAGAAACTGCCTCCTCTACTACTCCATGATCTTCCATTATTTACCCCCATGTTTGCCACTTCAAACCTCAGCCAAATACACCCATTTTCTCTAAGAGTAAACCACCCCAAACTGCCTTGATAACCCATTTTTCCCTGAAGAAAAACCGTGCCTGAGGTCTCATTTTTCAGCCAGCAATTCCTCTATTTTCTCTCTGGTTTTCAGCCCCCCATAAGTCCAATTTCCTCCTTTTATTTTCCTGTCCTATTCCTGCACTTCTACTCAATATTTTCAGCCCTTAAGTCCCCTTAATTTCTCTCTTTACAAACACCAAAGAATACTCCAGCAGTAAGCATTTTAATCCTTTATTTTGCTTTATTTTTCTCCCTGTTGAGTACCCATTTTCGACCAGCAAAAATATATTTTTACCTCATCATTCTTCATCTATTTTTATCACTCAAAACAAAAATACAAACATTAGATTTTTAGAAGTGAAAAGGGGCAATCATGAAGTCATCATTTGAAGAAAAGAAATAGCCATTTTGAACAACAAATCATTTCAACATAAATTCTTTTTTTTTTGCAAGGTAGTTTCTTATACTAACGATTTAATTCCATGATTTTAAATTGAGAAAATATTATGTAAATTGAATGCCATGCTAAATCCTAAAGTCGGAATTTTATGATTGTCATTGAAGGTAATCATCATAGGTATGTTAGTGATTGAAGGTAATCACTTTTAAGTTTCACGTGGTGCCAGTTACCGAATGTGTTTCTACGCATGTTTTAAAAATTTGGCATGTCGTAATTTAATTTCATATATTTTTTCACATGTTAGTATATATTTCTACTGAGTGTTTCTTATGAAATAGTCACTCCAAAATGAACAAATTTTCAGATTGAAACGGTTGGCGTTGACGCGATGGCGTAGGCTAGCGAACATGAAGTGGATTTCTTTTATTTAAATTAAGTTTTGGTGTCGAGATGATTTAGTCAATCATGATGTAAATACTATAATTTAGGTATTGGTTTTTCAGTATTTATTTATGTAACGTACATGGAAAAAAAGATGTTGGTTTAATTGTCATTTAAAATTTTAAGATTTACATTCTAAAATTTTAGCCTTTTGCCCCTACTTTGAAAATTCATAACTCTATGTACATTTGGAAATTTTGAGTGAAATTAGTGGCTATGTAAATACTTATATGTGTCTAATGGAAGCAATTGGAATCATTAAAAAAACCTATCGTATGAATTTATTATGAATATTTTAGTGCACTGCCTTAAAGTACCTAGGACAGTTTTTCGAGCAATTTTAGCTAACGTTTATACCTACCAAATGATATAGCTAACATTTGAAATTTTAACATAGCCTAGTATAAGGTCCCAAGTATCTATGGTTAAAATTTGGTAATATTTGGAGCTCATTTGGATGGTCAAATAAATTATGGCGACACCTATCACGGTATAGGTAAAAACCTTAAAATTTAGAAGAAAACTTATTTTTCCTTGCGCGCTTATTATTTTTCGCAATAGTTACATTTTCAAAACCATTCAAAGGCACAGAAAATATTATTTGGAGTCATCAAACACTATTTAAAGATTATTTTAGTGACCCTCTGAGTTCAGAAAATTCTGGGCTTTATAGCTTGGTATTAGAGTGCGGTTTTACTTTTTCTAGAATCGTGTAAATTTTGAGATTTTTATTTTATATTTTTTAATGGACTTTATTTTATTATGTCAAGATGAAAATTTAGAAGTTAAAATTTTTAGAAATTAAGTGTCCCTACTCGCCGTCGCTGCGCTATATCAGTTCTGAGGTAGAGAAATGTTAATTAAATTTTCTTTTATGTTGTTAAGTATGATAAATGAAACTTCAATTTTTATGGAAAATTTTAATTGTTTCATTTATGATAAAATGTTAAGTTGAGTTGAAATTTTACGTGATTATAAATATTTGAAAACGCGACTAACTCCATGAAAATTTATGTTAGTCCCTAGAATATAATTAAAAGATGATAGAAATCTACCTAATCGAATTCTTCATAATTTGTATCTCAAACATGATTCCACCGAGTGAGTATTTACTAGAACGCGTCGAGGAGGAAAGGAACGATTACATACATTTTGCTTCGGATCCCGATTGGTCAATTGCCCATCATTTCGATAACCATAGGTCAGCATGTGTTAGGGCGATGAATTATGGTTTAGTAATAATTGATGCAGAGTTTATCGCTCATGTGATTGACTCACTGATTGACCCGGGACATCCGGTTTCCATAGAGATCTTAAGAGATCTAGAAGAGATATACCACTCGGAGGTAGAATACAAATTATATTGTGAAGCGCTCATTATACACTAGGATGAATACATTTTATATGGTGGCGGTTCCCATCCTACCCCTGAGTCGGCTCTAGTAGTTGAGCTCGTTCGAAGCCTATTCCAATAGTTGAGCCAGACCCGGAGCCAGTGTTAGTGTTTGAGGCTGATCTAGTTATTGAGGTCGAGGAAGACTCGAATGAGGATCTCGAGGTAGAGTCTAAGGCCGAGTGTTGTGTCACCTCGGATGACGAGGCTCTACGGCCGAAGAGGCCTAGAGTACGCAGATGATGGATTAGCGATGACGATGCTTAGAGATATCATAACAGTAAGATGTTTTTCTTTTCAGTATTTCAGTATGCATGTACAGTTATTTTACCATTGTTTAGCGCTAGACATTTTTACTCATTGTACCTCTTGAAGGATGATTTAAATATATAAAAGATGTTATTTAAATTCTCTTTTGTTGATAGCCTTTCAGATATTTATAGCTTTTTGTATGGCATTTATTTCGATGAATTACAAATTCTTTTAGTTTTGTTTATTATAAAGGAAATGGCATCGACTACGCAAGCAAGAGCTATCAGGGATTTACTATAAGTATAGAAATGAGACGAGCATTGGCAGGTCAAATGGCACCTCTAGTGCTGTAGGCGCCAATGGCATCGCGGGCACCGCAAGTGCCCCAAGGGCATCAGGCCCCATCGACATATCACGCAGCCCCTGTCGTGCCGGTGATCGAGTAATTCCATTGGTATCTTCCTCCTACATTCGACGGTGGGAAGGATCTTCTTGCTGCCGATGAATGGTTACGGACGATCGAGAAATTTTTTTGACACATCGCATGTCTAGAAAATTAGAAAGTCCTTTGCACAAAGTTTATGCTAATTGGCCGAGCAGGTCACTGGTAGAAGTTAGTATCCCGCACCTGTATTGAGAAGAAACACAAGAACCTCTCATGGGCCCAGTTCAAGGTCGAGCTAACGGAAAAATATTTTCCACAGGTTCTATACTGATCTAATAAAGGTAAGACGTTATGAAAGAGGAAAAATATTTGAGGAACAGTCAGCACTATGTTCCATATTTGGTCAACACAGATCTAATGAAGGCAAGATGTTATGAAAGAGGGTTGCGTCTAGAGGTCAAACAAATTGTTAGTTCCCACGAGCTTCTTACTTTTAGAATAGTGGTCTAGATGGCCCAGACCGTGTCCTTCTCAAGTTTAAAGGTCAGAGCTCAAGGACAACAAAATTACTCGGGAAAGACAAATTGGCACGATCAGAATAGGAACTGAAATTCAGGCCAGTTCAAAAGACAGAATCAAAGTCCCAATAGGGGTTAGTCAAGTAATTCCATTTCTCAGTGCCCTAAGTGTAAGAAGAATCATAGTGGTGATTGCTACATTGGTAAGAATGTCTGCTATCGGTGTGGCGAGCCGGCCACTACGTGTCGCAATGTTGGGCAGCCGGTAAAGGTTAATGATTAGGCGCACAAAAGAAAAGCTAAAGTGTTCGCCATGACATGAAGAGGGCCCCGAATCCGAACGTTATTATGGGTATGTTATCTATCTATAGCGCACCTGTTTACATTTTTATTGATTCTGGTGCGACGCATTCATTTATATCTTATGCATTCTTAGCTAAAGTTAATGTTTTATATAGAAAAACTGATAGTATACTAGAGGTTAGTATGCCATCAGGGGAACTATAGAGATGGATTAATTAGCTAGGACAATTTAGATAGATTTTGATGGATTGGTTTTGTTAGCAGACCTGCATGTTATAATTATGAAAGATTTTGATATTATCCCAAGAATGGATTGGTTAGGTAGTAATCGCGTTACCATTGTATGTTTTGAAAATGAAGTAATCTTTCGAAGACCGGAAAAAATGAATTCAAATTTTATAAGTCGAAGATTAAAGCACTTTCCCGCCTCATCTCAGCTTTGCAGGCAGAAAAGTTTCTAAGAAGAGAGATTGTCAATATTTTCTTGTCAATTTTACTGGCAGCTCATTTGAAGAAGTATCTTTAGATAATGTGCCAGTGGTTTGAGAGTATGCCGATATGTTTCCACATGACCTAGTAGGCATTTCACCTAATATATAAGTGGAATTCACGATAAATCTGATACATGGAGCTGCACCCATATCAAAGGCTATGTATAGGATGGCACCAAAAGAATTGCAAGAGCTAAAATACAATTGGAAGAGCTGTTGGATAAATGATTTATCAGACCAAGTGTTTTTCCGTGGGGAGCTCCAGTTCTATTCATGAAGAAAAATGATGGATCAATGAGAATGTGTATTGACTATTGTAAGTTGAATAAATTGATGATCAAGAATAAGTACCCACTTCCAAGAATTGAGGATTTGTTTTATGAATTGAAGGGTGCTTCAGTGTTTTCAAAGATCGACTTGAGGTCGGGCGATCATCAACTGAAAATTAGGCCATCGGATATACCAAAGTCAGAATTTCGAACTCGCTATGGGCATTATAAATTAACAGTAATGTCCTTTGGACTGACAAAAACTCCAGTAGTATTTATGGATTTAATGAATCGAGTTTTTCATCAATAATTAGATTGGTTCGTCATTGTATTGGTTGATAACGTCCTAACTTATTCCAAAAATCCCAAGCAACATTAAGAGCACCTGATGATAGTATTGGAGACCTTGCAGAGAGAAGTTGTTTGCCAAATTCAAGAAATGTGAATTTTGACTGGACCGAATAGCATTCCTTGGACATATTGTGATGGCTAAGGGAATTGAAGTAGATCCATCAAAAGTTGAGGCTGTGTCAAATTGGCTGGCATCGTCAAATGTTGGAGAAGTAAGAAGTTTTTTCTGGTTTTAGCAGACTATTATTGACATTTCATAGAATGATTTTCCAAAATAGCTAGTCCTATGATGCAGTTAACTCGAAAGGGTGTTAAATATTTTTGGTCCGAGAAGTGTAAATAGAGTTTTCAAGAGTTAAAAGACAAGCTAGTGTCTGCACTAGTACTAGCTTTACCCAAAGGTTCAGAAGGCTACGTAATTTATAGTAATGCATCAAAGCTCGATTTGGGCTGTGTTTTGATGCAAAATAGAAAGATGATAGCTTATGCTTCAAGAGAGTTGAAGCAGTATGAACAGAATTACCAGACACATGATCTTGAACTTGTGGCAGTAGTTCACGCCTTGAAAATTTGGTGCCATTACCTTTATAGAAGCAAGTGTGAGATTTATACCGACCATAAGAGTCTGAAGTACTTTTTCACCCAAAAGAAGTTGAATATGGGACAATGAAGGTGGTTGGAATTAGTAAAGGACTATGACCGCTCTATCTTGTACCATCTGGGTAAGACAAATGTAGTCGCGAATGTCCTAAGCATAAACAATATGGGTTAGTTGTGTGTATTGCAATCGACACAAGATAATCTGATCAAAGACTTTGAGAGTATGAGAATTGAAGTGTTAGCACTGTCGGTGCAAACATCGGCATTGATAACAAGTCTGATAGTAAAGTCGATACTTAGAGATAGAATTGTGGCAGCTCAAAAAGATGATATTTTCTTGAAAAAGATCAGGACTGAAGTAGGAACTGAAAAGAGGAAAGAATTTGAAATAGCTGATGACAAAGCTTTGATGTTAGGTCGGAAATGTGTGCCTAAGGATGAAGGTCTGAGAAATGAGATTTTATATGAAGCTCATTCTGCTCTTTACGTCGCATATTCAGGAGGAACCAAAATGTATAAATATTTACGTAATACATTTTGGTAGAGAAGCATGAAAGGAGTTGTAGCTCCTTTTGTGTCAAAATGTTTAGTGTGTCAACAAGTGAAGGTAGAGCATCAGAGGCCGTCAGGGCCATTAAATCCAATGGATATACCGGAGTGGAAATGAGAGATAATCGCAATGGATTTTTTGTGGGTTTTCCTAGATCGGCTAGAGGTCATGATGCCATCTGGGCTGTTGTTGACCATTTGACAAAATCTGCCCATTTTCTACCCATCCGAATGAATTTCAGTTTGGAACAATTAGCACATTTGTATCAGATCGAGACCCGAGGTTTACCTCAATTTTTTGGAGAAGACTTCAAGAAGCTTTGGATACTAAATTGATATTTAGCAGAGCTTATCATCCTCGAGACCAATGGGCAATCAGAACGAACTATTCAAATCCTTGAGTATATATTGAGAGCATGCATCTTGGATTTGGGTGGTAAATTGGAAGTTCATCTATCATTGGTGGAGTTCGTTTACAATAATAGTTTCCAAGCTACCATCGGCATGGCACCATATGAGGCATTGTATTATCGTCGATGTCGTTCACCAATTTGTTGGGATAAAGTTGGTGAAAGGAGAATTTTAGGCCCAGAGTTGGTTGAGAAAGTGGAGGCAATATAGAAGATCAATTTCAGAATTAAGACAACGCAAGACCGTTATAAAAGTTATGGCGATAAAAAAAGAAAAGAATTAGAATTTGGGGTTAGCGAAAAAGTTTTTGTAAATGTGGCTCCTATGAAAGGAATACTATGTTTCTGTAAGAAGGGAAAACTAAGACCCGTTTCATCGGCCCATTTGAGATTCTTGAGAAAATTAAAAATGTTGCGTATTGTTTGGCTTTGCCACCCGAGCCTCAGCAGTGCACAACATATTCCACTTTTCGATGTTAAGAAAGTGCATGCATGATCTTACGTATGTGGTAAAATATGAGTTGTTGGATTTAAAGAATGATATGACTTATGAGTAAGCACTTGCGGTGATCATTGAAAGAAAAGTCCATGTTTTGAGAAATTGGAGATCTCTTTAGTCAAAGTTTAGTGGGGTAGACACGAGGAGGATGTGAACACTTGAAAAAAAGAAGAAGATGTCTTAGCTAAGTATCCGGACCTTATAAATCAAGTGAGTTAAATTTCGAAAATGAAGTTATTTTAAGTGGGGAGGGTTATAATGACCGAAAATTTTTGTTGGCGTTTAAAATTTCACAAAATATAAATTTCAATTTTCGGTGTCGTTGCGAACTTCCTAATACTTTTTAAACACTTTAGTCGCGTTAGATTTTTTCATGTGTTTGCCTTATCTTTTGTGTCAAACAAAAAGGAATTTTTCAATCACCAAACCAATTTTTTTATGCTAAGTAAACACCCAAAGAACCCCTAATCTAATGCCAAATTAAACCACCAAACAGCCAATAATCTCATGCCAAAATCAACCTCCAAACAGCCCCTAAAACCCAAAGTTATAACTACCCATGATCTCCCACACTTCAGCCCATTACCTATCCATTTTCTCCACATCTTCCACCATTTATTTCAGCAGAACCACCTGCCATTTACCCACCATAAAAACGTCCCAAGTCCCCTCCCTCCGACTGCCAAAAACTGTGCCTTAGGAACTCCCAAAACAGGCTGAAAGTCACCCTACAACATGGAAGAAACCGCCTCCTCCACTACTCCATGATCTTCCATTATTTACCCCATGTTTGCCACTTCAAACCTCAGCCAACTAAACCCATGTTTTCTAAGAGAAAACCACCCCAAACTGCCTTGATCAGCTCCTTTTTTCCCTGAAGAAAAACCGTGCATGAGGTCTCATTTTGCAGCCAGCAATTCCTCAATTTTCTCTTTAGTTTTTGGCCCTCCTTAAGTCCATTTTCCTCCTTTTATTTTTCCATCCTACACCTGTAATTTCACTCTATATTTTTAGCCCTTAAGTCTCCTTAATTTTCCTCCTTACAAACACCAAAGAATACCCCAACAATAAGCATTTTAATATTTTATTTTTCTTCATTTTCTTCCTGTTCAATACCCATTTTCGGCCTGCAAGAATAGATTTTTACCTCATCTTTCTTCATATGTTTTTATCACTCAAACCAACACTAAAAACCTTAGATTTTTAGAAGCGAAAAAGGGCAATCACAGAGTCATCATTTGAAGAAAAGAAATAGCCATTTGAACAACAAATCATTTCAACAGAATTTTTTTTTTGTTGGAAGGTAGTTTCTCTTACTACTAATTTAATTCCATGATTTTAAATTGAGAAAATATTATGTAAATTGAATGCCATGCTAAATGTCAAAGTCAGAATTTTATGATTGTTATTGAAGGTAATCACATATGTATGTTAGTGATTAAAGGTAATCACTTTTAAGTTTCATGTAGTGTCGGTTATCGAATATGTTCCTATGTATGTTTTAAATGTTTACCATGTTGCAATTTAATTCCATATATTTTTTCACATGTTAGTATATATTTCTACTGAGTGTTTCTTATGAAATATTCATTCCAAAATGAACAATTTTTCAGATTGCATCAGTTGCCGTAGGCTAGCGAACATGAAGTGGACTTCTTTTATTTAAATTAAGTTTTGGCGTTGAGATGATTGAGTCAATTATGATGTAAGTACTATAATTTAGGTATTGGTTTTTCTGTATTTATTTATGTAACGTTGGGAAATTGGCGCAAATGGCCCTAACCTTTGCCCTTATTGTGCAAATGGTCCATACCCTTTGTTTTTGGCGCAGCAGTCCCTAACCTATGTCTTTTGGTGCGTAATTGGTCCTTATTTGATAAAAAAAAAGACAAATATGCCCATATTTTTATTTAGAAAATTTTTCAAATGGATTCCTAACCTTTGTAAAAGTACAAATAGGTCCGATAAGTTTATATTTTATAAAAAAATTTAAAAAAACTAACAAATTGATAATATACTAAATTATTTTGTATATTTTACGAACTATTATAAAATAACTAAAATTTATGCTCATAATTATTAACAAAAGTATTAATTAAAATTATTTTATAATTATTAACTAATCATTAAAATTTAAACTTTAATTTTATCATTACAACATGAAAAGAAAAATAACTTTGTCACAAACTTGATACTAAAATATTATTATTTCATTGAACTATTTGTTTATTAACTACTAATATTAGAGCTCAAATTGTATTCTTCATATTTTAATTTATCGTTTTATTATCGTTCAAAAATGAAGAACACCAAATATATAAATTAATTTTTGTTAGTATTTTTATGTTAAAAAAACACAATAAGATTGGTTCAATGTCATAAAATTATATAAGTCATTTTGTTATTTATTTAACTTAATTTTATTCAAGTTTTTCACATCACATAACAATTACATATACCTAAAGTGCAATAATTTTATAATTTTCTCTTATAAAAAATTTAATTGACACGACTATAGTGATATATTTAATATGCTAAATTAAATATTGTTTAATAAATGTATCGGACTTATTTGCACATTTTACAAAAATTAGAAATCCAATTGCAATTTTTTAAAACTAAAATTAAGTGTATTTTTGTCTTTTTTATAAAAAGACCAATTGCGCACCTAAATGGATAGATTATGACCACTCAATCAAAAATGAAATGTTAGGGACCATTTGCGCACTATTGACAAATGTTAGGGACCATTTGCGCCAATTTCCTATGTAATGTACATGGAAAACAAGCTTTTTGTTTAATTTTCATTTAAATTTTTAAGATATACATTTTAAAATTTCATCTTTCTGCCCCTACTTTGAAAATTAATAACTCTCTCTACGTTTGGAGTTTTTGAGTAAAATCAGTGGCAATGAAAAGTCTTATATATAAATTGGAATCAATCAAAAATTTCATCGTATGAATTTATTATGAACATTTTAACGGGATTCTTTAAGGCACTAGGGAATAGTTTTTCAAGCAACTTTGGCTAACGTTTTCACCTAACAAACTAAGTAGCAAAGGTCTGATATTTTAACATGGCCTAGTAAAAGGTCCCAAGTATCTAGAGTTGAAATTTGTTAATTTTTGGAGTTCGTTTGGATGGTCAAATAAATTTTGGCGACACCTATCACGGTATAGTTAAAAATCTTAAAATTTAGAAAAAAAAAATTATTTTCCCGTGCGCGCTTGTTATTTTCTGCAATAGTTACATTTTTAAAATACATCAAGGGTACGAGAAATATTATTTGGAGTTGTCAAATATTATTTAAAGATTATTTTAGTGACCCTCCGGGTTGAGAAAATCTCGGGCGTTACAATTTCTTACATAGAGACAAGAATTCGATTTGGAAAAGAAGATAATCCCGACTCGGCACCACCATAGTCCACGGATGGTATCATTGCATGTAATGAACTTTCTTATCTCGTTTAAACTAATGGTTAGCTCCATATGTCAATCCTTTAAAATCTTAATATCTTCACTGCTTGAGCATTATAGGTCTTTGCTAGGGGACACATGCAACACAAATCATTGCTATTTGCAACCAGTCGTCCATTGCCTCCACTATATTGACTTGATTGTTGGGATAGTTTCTCAAAATTTGTTAAAATCAGAAGAAGCATCAATTGTTGAGAAGGAAAAAAATGTAATGTGATATTATATTATATTTAGTGACTAAAATTGAACTAGTTTCCAAAATTTGGATATTTTGTCAGTCGAAACTTGGAAGAAATTTAGGTCATACATTAATTGTAAATTGATGTGTTTTTCTTCTCTTTTGTGTACGTGACATGAAGTTTTTTTTAGAGAAAAATTGTAAGCCTAGCATCTTTTTTTTCTTGTTCTCATTGTACAAAGAGTAGAAATCGGTGGATGTGGTAAAACTTAGGATATTATTTTTCTTAAGATATTTAGAAAATTTAAGTTAGTGAAATTTATATGATTGTAACGATTTTTTATATAGTGAAAGCTTTGACCCATCCATAAATTTTTGTCTATCTTTTATATTTTTTTGTCTTATTATTTTTCTCTGAACAAAGATCTTGTAGGTAATAAATGAATTGATCTCAATTGCCAATAGTGGTATCAGAGCGTCAAGTCATTTGGAGTGATCAAATATGACGTGAAAAAATTTGATAGAAGAATCAATTTTGGCTTGTGACAAGTACAAGTCAATGGTGTTTTAATTCAGTCTAGACTGCACAAGGCTTTGAAAGAGAAACCAACTCCTATTTTCGACAAAGATACTGAAAAATCCAGTATAAGCGATGAGGATTGAGAAGATTTGGATTTGAAAGCTGCAAGTACGATATGTCTCTGTCTAGCAAACAATATTCTTGCAAATATTCATGCAATGGAACTTTGAAAAAAAATTGAACAGTTGTATCAAATAAAGAGTCTTTCAAATCGATTGTACTTGAAGGAACAATTTCATTCTTTGCGAATGAATATATGTAAGAAAATATGAGACCACTTGAGTGTTCTCAAATTGATTGTTTCGAATTGGAGGCTATTGGAGTTAAAATTGATGATGAAGATAAAACATTAACACTAATTTGTGAGTTTTGAATAAGTTACAAGTAAATTAATTTATGAAGAAAGAAGGTTGAGTGGTGGCAGTGCCGGACTTTGGATTTTTCAGACCTCAGACAAACTATAAATTTAAGCCCTTATATTGTCGGTGCATTCAATTTCTATTTTTTCCCACAAGAGTTTTTCGTACAAAATTTATAAACTCAAACCCAACAATAAATCAGTAAATATAATGTAATATCTAAAATATTTAAATTTTCATCAAATAATAAAACTAAAAATATTCTAAATAATCACTTAAATATATCACGCTTTACAATTTTTGAGGCAAAAGTATTAATTGAGTTTGCATAATCAAGTTGTTCAACCATTCATCTTCTCCATTCTCGTCAGTTTATACACATTGGAAGGTTGCACCACTTCTTCTTTGTTGTTCTCATTCACGAATTGATCATGTTCATGTTCATTGTCATTTTGATTTTCTTGTTCCTTATTCACCAAATTTTTAACTGATTATTCCCTCTCTAATTTTTTGTTGCCACTAAAGTACTTATCAATGTCTCCATCTTGACTTTGAATTATATGCTTGTTCCTTCGTTTTATTTTTCTTTTTTGAGCTCCAGACATGTATTTAGGATGCATACTATGTGAATATTTTTATTGATTGGTCATAACAAAAAAAAAATTCATTATTTTAGTAATCCAACAAGTCAAGTTTTTAACATAAGTGATCACTCACCAACATCTCATCAATAAATACAAAAATCAACAAATCCAACACCATCAATTTAATCCAAATCAACAAAATTTCAAGTATAACCTAAAAAACAACATCAACAACAATAACCAATTATATGCGCCTGTGCAATTGATAAAAATACATCATTGCATGTGCCTGTGCGAATTATATAAAAGAACACTAAAATGTGAATTAAGAACCTTCACTACTGTAATTATACCCCATATGCAAAAGTTACTAATTTTTCTACAATCAAGTTTAGAATGTTGAAGTACCTGAACAAGAAAATACGGATTTCAAAGTGGGTCAAATTGGAAGAATCGAAACACTAAGTTGTAGGCCAACAAAGACAAAATACAAACCTGAAAAAATTAACTGATATTCATATTCCAGTCAAAGAAAAGCAAAATTACAGAAAAAATAAACAAAAAATTACGAATTGAACATTTAAAATCTAACACTAAAGTAATAAAAAAAAAGTAAAATTGCAAAAAAAAATCTAATATTGCTAACATTGCCCACCGTCCATATTATTGTAAGCCCCATTATCACCAGACTCTAAACCCATTGCTCACACCACCATCTAAAAATTGTAAAAAAAATTCAACACCAGTTTTCTTCACACCACTCTCTCAAACACATGATTTTGTCTAATTAATATTGTATTAAAAAATAGAACCAAAATTTCAATAAATAAAATAAACAAACTCAAGTAAATAATATTTAACCCTAACTTGCAAAAATATCTAATAAATAGAAACAATAATTTTTTTTTAAAAATGAAATCAAGAAAAAAAAAATTAAACCTTACATCTCTAGTCTGTCGATTACCGAATTGGGTCCTTTTACCTCGTTCTCTTGTTTCTCAATTATCAAGTATGGTAATGAATAATGATAGAGTAGGACTTTTAGGTTTGTTAGTCTATATGATTAAAATAATGGGCCTATTGGAATTTGAAAAAAGAGAAGGGGCTCAATTTATGCATAGAATTTCAATATTTTTAAAAAAATAGGAATTTGGGCCATCAAATATTTTGGAAAAATAGGAATTTGGGCCATCAAATATTTTGGGCCCCAGCTCGCTGCCTCTTTCACCTCATGGAAAGTCCGGGCCTGAGTGGCGGAAGTAATATTTCATTTGAAAACTCATTACTTATTACTAAAAAATAGAAGAAGAATAACTCCATGAAAATGAAAGTATCTTGTTGGAACTGTGAACAACCTAGTCATGTGAGGAAAAATTGTGCAAAGGGTGGAGCAAGCTTGGCTGACTTCTCGAAATTAGATACGGACAATATGTCTCTCTTTATGGGAGACGATGATGTCGCTTGAGTAAATATTTACATCCTCATGGCATGCCCTAGTTGCCACGTAGAGGATGTAATACTACTAGTAGGTCCATATTTTGCACACGGGCATTGACTTGACATTAATGCAAGGTGTGTAGTGGAATTGATGTCGACGGTTGATAAACTTCCAGGTAAACCAGGCAAGGGAGTTGCACCATAATTTTTCAGCAAATTTATTCAACATGAGCAGATAAAATTCTTAGAATTTGTTATTTCTAAGTGATTATACTTATATGGTGGGGTATGTTAATTCTCTATTTTGAGAATTGTGATCGTCAAAGTTTGTGAAATTTTTTTCAAATATCGAGATGAAGAGTTGAAGAAGAGATGATTGAGTTTTGATTCGTTTTTTTGTCAAGATGGAGATTGTTGGGACATTTTCTCAAAACTTGCCAAAATAAAAAAATGCACCAATTGTTGAAAAAGAAAAGATGTGACAATAAATTATATTATATTTGGTGACTAAAATTGAATAAGTATTCAAATATTGGATACATTGTCAATCGAAACTTGGAAGAAATTTAGATCATACGTTAATTATAAATTGACGTTTTTTTCTTTCTCTTTTGTGTACATGACATGATGGTTTTTTAGAGAAAAATTGTAAGCCTAGCATCTTAGTTTTTTTTTCCCTTGTTCTCTTAGTGGATTGTACAAAGAGTAGAAATTGGTGGGTGTGGTAAAGCTTAGGGTATTATTTTTTAAAGATACTTGAAAATTTGGGTGAGTGAAATCTATATGATTGTAATAATTTTTCATATAGTGAAAACTTTGACAGTCCATAAATTTTTCTCTATCTTTTATATTTTTTCTGTCTCGTTATTTTTTTGTGAACAAAGATCTCGTGGGCAATAAAAGAGCTGATCTCAATTCTCAACATTGATACCTTAGCAGCTTTGTATGAAACACTTCGACAGTCCAAAACTTACAGATAATAGAACGTATCCATGTAGCTGGATGACCCCGCCATCATATGAGGTATGAAGAGCTGCCTTTCCAGCGAGAAGTTTGTTGAGAATTAAACTCCTTCATTATTGAAATTTGAGAAGTCTTTTCATTATATGTAATGTCATTAAGTCTAGATTCATGAATAAGTATTTTTTAGTCTAAGAGGTATATGTACATGGCTATTTATAGTCTTATAAGTCTCTATGAATTTGGGGTCTGGAATACACTTTTGTGTTAATCTTCTTCTTCAATACAACAATGTAGTATCAGAGCCACAACTATTTAAAAAAAAAAAAAATAGAGAAGAAAAACGAGAGAGCGAAAATGATGATGGAGGTATGTTTCCCTTACAATTTCCAAAACTCACCAAAGAGAGTTATGATAATTGGTGTATTAGCATGAAAGCCTTGCTAGGATCGCGGGATGTGTGGAAAATTTTTGAAAAAAGTTTTGAATAACCTGAGGATAAGGAAAACTTACCTCAATCTTAGACTATCTCCAATGCTAGACACCTTTTAAAAATCTACGTGGCAAGAGAGAGAAAAGAAATGAGAAGAGAGATAGTGGAAGAAGGAAAGAGAAAGAGAAAGAGAAAGAGAAAGAGAAAATAGATGAGAGAGATAGACATAATTTAATGAACAAATGGGTGGACGGCCATCTACAGGATGTCTAAAATCGAACGACTTGTTGGATGGCCTTCTACAATAAATGTTGTCACATGAGTTTTGTCCCTCTACTTCATCACCACATCAGCTGGAACATAGAAGGTAGCATTGGAAATGCTCTTAGAACGAGGCTTTGCATAAAGCTCGAAAGAAAGATCAGCAAGTTATGACGTTAATCCATATGTGTTTGGATGAAAGCATGTTTGAGAAGATTTCAAGTGCAACAAGTGCCAAGCAAGCATGGGTTACATTACAAAATTCCTTTAAAGGAATTGATAAGGTACTCAAGATTCGTCATCAAACCTTGAGAGCTGAATTTCTCTCAAGATGAATTTTTTGAATCAATTTAAGATTATTTTTCTAGAGTAATGGCTATTGTTAATCAGTTGAGAGGATATGGTGAAACATTAGAAGATGATCGAGTAGTCGAAATAAATTTTTAGTCTCTAGACTTCAAATTTGAACTACGCTGTTGTGGCCTTTGAAGAGTTAAAGGATTTAGATTCCATTACTATTGATCACGTGATTGGATCGTTAAAAACTCGTGGAGAAAGGATGACTGAGAAGGAGCCACAAGCTCAAGTTCTTCTTTTAAAATTGTCATCGAAAGAAAATGATGATGGAAATGAAGATTCTCATAGGGGAAGAGGAAGAGGAAGAGGAAGATCTAATAGAAACTATGATAATTATGAAAATCTAGATCAGAGACAACTCTCAAGAGGACGTGGCACGAGCAATTGGTACAAAGAGGACAAACAAGGGTTGTTGTGCAATGTTATAATTGTGAAAAGTATGGTCATTATGCATCGAAATGTAGAAACGGATTTACTTTTTTTTTAAAAAAAAAAAAAAAGACGAACGAAATTTTTATAATATAGAATAAATATATTTTTCGACATCCATATTCTAGAATAATCGCCACCACCACCGACACCGCCACAGCCACCGCCACCACGACCACCCTCAGTTGCTCCACTCATTTTTCTTCCCTTTTAATTTTTTTATTTAATAAAGAATAAGGGTATACTTGTCTTTTTTACAAAAAACTGAGTTTTTAACAATGAATTATTCTATAGATAAACTTAGCTTTATCTGAACCAAACAGGATAATGATAAATCTGTTGTTCGAATAAGTAATGTTCTTTGGACAACAACTTAGACCAAAACTTAGACCACTATTAAGAAAATGTCAAATACGCCTTTTACAAAGACATAATCCAAATTCCCAATTATGCCTTTGCAAAGGGCGTATTTAACATTTTCTCAATAATGGTCTAAGTTTCGGTCTAAGCTTCAGTCAAGGAGCATTACACTATTTGAATAGCTATTATCCAAATAAATTTTATCCAAATAAACAGTTTTGTCCATAGACTTTGTAGATCCAAAAATAGGATAAAGGTTAGGCAGTGGAATCTTGTGCCTTTTATAGAGGCGCAACCAGTGCTAGAAACACTGATATGCAAGAAAGACTCAGTGGTGGTAACAAACTATTACTTTGTGCTCTCATGTTGTTATGAGAGTTGGTCACACTCAAGAATGATGCAGCTGGTTCTCAAAGGACACATCAAAATTCTCCATAAATTGCACGAAGTATTATTTTCATACAAGTATATATTAACAAAGTGGAAAAATTGAAAAATATACACACATCTGTGTTTGTGTGTGTTTTCATCACAAAAACCAACTTCTAGTAGAAAGAATCCTCATAATCTGATGAACAAGGTTCCGGCGTTAGGCAGAACTCAAAATCCCCATCAAGCTCTCTAACGTTTTCCATCATCTTCACTACATCGGACATTTTCGGTCTGTCCTCTGGAACTCTTGCTACGCAACTCATCCCAATTTCCAGTATTTGTTCCAATTCTCCTAAATTAAGATACCTAAATATCTGTGCATCAAACACTGCAACATCCAGCCCCTGACTTACCATAGAGTGAACCCATCTGACAAAGTTTTGAACCTCGTACTCGCAGTCACCTCTATAATTTGTTGGGTACTTGCCAGTGAGAAGTTCAAGCAGTAGGACTCCAAAGCTGTAGACATCAGATGCTTGGGACACTTTGCCTGAGTCCACGACTTCCGGGGCAGCATATCCTGCAACCCACATGAATGGTGGCGCTGTCGGGCTTATCAATTTGCTGAAGCCAAGATCAGAAATGCAACCATATTCACGCGAATTTAGAAAAATATTTGAGGCTTTTATATTTCCATGTATAAGACCTCCACCGTGCTCTGTGTGGATATGAGCGATTCCTCGTGCTGTACCAATTGCAATTCTTCGCCTGGTCATCCAATTCAAAGGAGTGCCATTTCCTCCTTTTTTGTCTGCAAATGAAGGTAGTGAATTTGATTAGAGATGTTTCAGCAAAATGAAAGAAGCCATGTTTAAAACATACCATGTAGCATGGCGGAAACACTCCCTCGGCTATAGTGATTATACAGAATGAACTTATAATCCTCAGAGAAGTGGTATCCCTTTGGAATAACCACATTGTCGTGCTTGATACTGCCCAGAAACTTCATCTGCTGCTCAAACTCTACTATTGTAACACTCACATCTGTCAAGGCCTTTACAACCATTGTCGGTCCATTTTTCAGTTGTGCACTGTATGTAAACCCATAAGTTCCCTTTGCAAGAATCTTACGATAAGCACTCAATAAATCTTGAAGATCAAATGCAAGATTACAACCTTCAATAAATACAATTTTGTCAAAAACATAATTTTCTTTCTTCCGCAACTTGGTTGTTTTGAAGTAAGCTCTAACTTGGATAATCTGTTGTTTTATTCTAGATCGTGCATCTTTTGTTTTGGGTTCAGTATTTGCTCGACGACCTCCATTGCTCCTCATATCCTCCATCATGTTCAGTCTAGGAAGTGAAGAACTCAAGCTATAATGGGAATTAGAAGCAGAGGCGGTGCTCAGGCTCCAAGAATCATCTAGAGCAGTTTCTCTGAGCTGCTCTCTCCGCAGCACAGCTTCCACCAATCTCTCCCAGTTGTCACGGCTACTCCTATACATTTTTATTTGAGCTTCAACCCGAAAACACTTCTTAGAACATCTAAATACACCTTGGAATTTTAAGGTTCAGGCTCTCTATTGTAATTGACAATCGAATATTCCTTGAAAAACTCTTGAAACGTTATGTATGATCCAAAACAAGTCGATTTTGTTTGATATGCAAAGTTACCGAAGACCAGTGGCAAAAAAAAGACTAGCTTCTAATTCCAAACACAATGTCAATGTTATTTCTTGCTTTCTAAGGATAAACCTTCAATAAGACAAAACCGTCCCAATACTGTAGGTAATTTCCAGGAAATTATAATAAATGGAACTTTTGATCAAACGGAAAGACTCCTATTAATGCCAAAGACAAACAAAGCTTGAAAAAGAAACGGAAAAAAATAAGCTCGAAACTTATGTTCAGTGTGGCATTTGTACAAACATAATTTGCAAGTAAACAATGCCTAAAGAACTTAGCCTGAACCAACATCTTCCTTTACCTTCGAGTCCACAGAAATTCACAGAAACCACCTCTAATCTCTTCAGACTTTTCTAAATTCGATCCACGACAGCTGCAATGAAATTCAAATTGGATTGAAGTAGAATTGGTGCTGCTTAATGTAGTTTGATTAGATTCTAATATGCTCTATATTTGTTGTTACTACCTCATCCGCGTGTGAGCCACGTTGGACACAGTGGCCACGTCATCAGATCCAAACGGTTCTGCAAACCTCCATGTGCCTTGCCGGAATTGCTTCAACGAGGCGAATCTAACAGTCCAAGCTCGCCAATGATGGATGGAGAGTGATCACACTGCATTTTCGAAGCTCTTTAGGTGGAGGCGAAGCTCTTGGCTTAGGGCAAGATAAATAACAAACGATTTACCTTGTGGAAATCTTGACTCACACACTAAAAAGGGCAAGATGGAATTGATAACAAACATATTTTACCTTGTGGAAATCATTCCGAGTCTCTTACACAGCCAAAAAGGGAGTTAGCAAAGTACGTGACTTCATATCTCTTGTCCCAAATAAAAAAACAATAGAATATTCTTTTGCCAAGTGATAGGACACCCCACTGCCATAAGAGCTAAAGTCGTTAAAAAGTACAAATACAATCAAACAAGAATCAATTTATTGATAACAATTTCACCAATAAAAGAGGGATACGTGTTTAAGAAAATACTAAAATTCAATAGCATCACTAGTCGATGGATGATAATTGTCGAAGAAAGTTAAAAGATCCAAAATACTCTTAACCTAAACTTCCATATTAATACTATACGCAACATGAAGGAAAATGTATGAAAAATGAAACCACTAATAAAATTTATGTCGATTTTGTTTCTTTTGCATATTTGTCTTCTTTTATTGGTATTGACTTGACTGTTGAAGTGCAAACAACAGTCAAACCACCCCTTTGGATGGTCGTCCTTGCAAGCAAATAGTGTTACGTGTACATGTTATATAATAGGCAGACATAGAGATTGCAATGATTTGTTGCCATGTTGATCCTATCAAATTATGAGGTCAACACTTGTTCTTGAAAGTGACATAAATTAGTGGTTTTAAATTCTTGGCAACCAATTGTTTGTCCATTTGTATCGTTAAAAAAATTAATAATTCTTTTTTTACAAATAACACTATCTTGAAATTTGAACACAGACATGGTAGAATAAAGAATGATTACCTTGCATGTTAGATAATTTCCAATCTAAGGAGATAATGACAAGCTTAAAAACTAATTAGATAATTATTAATTAGTGCTTGTTTAGTAAATTTTTTTATAGATTATAAACAATGGATCTTACAAAATTTGTAAATAAAAAATATTTTTGACTAACTTATAAGCACTATGTTGGAAGTAAACATGTTTGCTACCAAGATAGTTGAAGTCGCATTTATTGAAATACGTTTTTCTTTAGTAGAGCTGTTACACCAGATTGTGATACCTCGCTTGCTATTGGCTATTTGATGTAGGTGGCCTTTCGTCCCATGGCGGAGCCGGGTGGGGGGTCCCTATGAGACTTGGACTCCCAATTTTATATCTTTCTCTTTGTTTTTTTTTTTTTTTTAATATGTACTTTAACTTTGATCTAATATCAATTTAATAGATGACAAATTGACTCATTGATCAAATATCAGTTTAATATTAGGCAATTGGACCAATTGGCCTAATAAAATTAATAATACAAAATTACAAATAATTGGCCCATTTCTCAATTTCAGTGTACGTTCACTCATATGAAATATGAATATCATATTTCTCCTCCCCGTTTTCTACATTGAGTAAAACATAAGTTAGATTACGATATTCTAATATTTACAAATTTCTCCCAAATCACTCAACAATCACCCTATTTTAATTTTTCCCAAATTTTTAAATCTAATACCTAAACTTTACCATAAAATATTCAATTCTAGACCACCGAAATAATCAAAGTGACGTACAAGATCGGTGAAGTATGAGACAAATTTCATGCTCATCACTCCATTGATAAATTATTTAAGGTAAAGAGAATATTAAAAATAAGTTATTTTTGATAAATAAAAATTAATAAAGGCACTTTGCTTGTAAATGCATATTGTGTTCAATTGATTTTTTTTCTTTTTTCTTTTGAACTTGAGTGATATTTAATTTCATTTGTGTACATGGTCTTCCTATTTTGGAGAATAATTTTGTAGAAAGTAACGTAAACAAGAAGAGTTTGATATTTATTTCTTTTGTGGTATTATTTTAGACATTGCAAATTAGTAGTCTAAGTTATATGTTTAGAAGAAAAATCAACATATTGATGCGAAATCAGGTCAAACAATAGTGTGAGTGAGTTTGTTTATGTGTTTGTGTATAGTATAGTGTATAAATAAAATAAAGTATGAAAACTCGTAAAAAACATTTGTAATAAAAAATAAAAAATTACATCACTATTATGTTGTTTCAATTTTTTTGTACGTTAATTTAGGGACTCCTCAACTCAAATTCTCTGGCTCCACCATTGCCTTCATCTGCCCCATTATGTTGTTGGGTCTTGAATAAAGGGCTTGGTATCATTTGATCCTTTTAGGTTTAGATTAGATTAGAGAAGGTTTTTTTTTTTTTTTTTTTTTTGTTCTTTGGGAACAATAATTTTAAGGTTTGTTTGGCTATTCTTGAATTTTAAGCCTTAGTGGCTTGTGGGCTTGTAATCTGACAATATTGGACACATTTGTTGCCGTTTGATTTATTGCTAGTGCTTTTGGAGCTTAATCCGCTTTAGTGGATGCTCAACAGGGGATTATGTGTTAGATTTGGTCATCAAACCTGTGGGGCTTCAGTCGAAACAAATACATGTGTTTTTTTTACTCGCACTTTTATTTTTTTAAATCTGTCGAAATATTGTGAGTTCATATTATATCTAACAGTTTCTGGGCTTTATAGTGGTATCAAAGTCTGGATATGAAGTTCTAACAACTGGATACGTGGAAAATCTCAATGTTATGTACAGATAACACATATTTTGGGTGAGGTCTCACCTATATAAAGTTTTTTACGTTAATCTTGTTAGGACAATCCCTCTTATTTGATTTTTGGTTGTTTTCTTTTAAGTTCCGTTCACAAGAAATCTGTAGAGACTAATCTTTGTTCAAAGGCTCCATAGAGGCATTGTGAATCTGAGATAAATACAATGCAGGTAGTGATCTTGGAGTTTTTTGAAGGAGACAACATAGTGAAATTTGTAATACATGCTTTACATTGATTTATGTGCATATTGTGTGATAAATCATACTGTATAAGTTTACTGTGTGTAAAAACAAACTTCTGTAATCCAATCTTTGTTTGCGTGCCTGAAACTTTGAAGTTGCTTGTGTTCCTTTTTTGAAAAAGAATAAGTTTATTTAAAATTTCCTTTTTGACTGTTGTTTTTTCTTTTAACGGAACACTTGTTTGCTTGGTGTATTATTCTGCATTTTTCTTAAAAATCTGTTTTTTAAAAGGAAGAAAAAAAGAGTCACTAGTGTTTCTTTAAAAATGACTGCAACAAGATTTGAACTTAATATTTTTGATAAAAATAGAGATATAATATGTGGAGTCAAAAGTTAAGAGCAATTTTGATGCAACAAAGATGTGTAAAAACTTTAGATTATTCTTGGCCTGATGATATTGCCCCTTCTAAGAAATCTGAGTTAGAAGAAATTGCTTGTAGTACTATTTTCTCACATTTATTTGAAAATGTTATAAGAACTATGGATGAGACAAAAACTGATGTTGAACTCTGGATCAAACTTCAGTCCCAATATGTGACTAAGACTATTTCAAACAAATGTTATCTTCTAAAACATTTATTTTCTTCTAAAATGGAATCTTTTCTAGACTTGGATAAAAACTGAATAGATTTACTAAACTGACCCAAGACCTTACCAAATGTGATGACAAACTTTCACAAGATTAATTGGCGGTAAACTGTTAAACTCCATAACTGATAGGCACGAAGACTTGAAAAATGCTCTAGAATATGGAATGGATACCCTAACTATTGAAATAATAATTAATGCCCTAAGGAATAAAGAACTAGAGTTAAAAGCTGAGTAAAGAGATAACTTGGGATGTGAAAGTTTAATAATTAGAGAAAAACGTAATGGACCTAACTATCACTCTAAGAAAGAAAGTAGTGACAATAAGAAGAAAAGTTAATATAAAACCAAGTAAAAAAAATAAAGCAAAAGGGAAAAATGTTACTTTTGTGAGAAAATAGGCTATTTTATTAAAGATTGTTACAAAAGAAAAAATGAATTAAAAGAAAATGATGCTAGAGAAGGTACTGTTGTCTTAGCTTACAATGATTAGGGAACTTAAAATGGGGTTGTGCTTGTTAGCTTTGAAGGACACCTAAATCAATAATGAATCCTTGGTTTGGTACTTTCCATATGTGTGCTGGTTTTCAAACTTTGGAAAACTAATGAGGGACATGCGATCATGGGTAATAACATGACTTGCAAAATTGATGGAATAGGATATGTGAACATTGTTTTAGAAAATGGAACCATTCTTGTACTTGATAAAACCATATTTGTGCTCGAGCTTGAAAGAAATCTAATTTCTTTAGGTGTCTTGAATGATATAAAGTTTAAAATAAAATTTGTCGAGAGACAAATAAAAATCTTTAAGAGTTGTGACTTGGTCATTAATTCTCAAAAGAGACATGGTCTATATTTTCTGAAAGCAAAACCCATTCTTGGTATTTCAGCAACAATTTCAAATGACAAAAACTCCTTAGCAAAGTTATAGCATGAAAGGTTAGGTCACATTGGAACTAAATGGTTAATAGTTCTTCAAAGCTAGGGTGTGTTTGAAAAATTAAATCTTAGTGATATTGCTTCTTGTGAAGAATGTATTTTGGGAAAACAAGTTAAACTTCATTTTTTTTTTTTGAATTCATAAATTTGTACATTTACTTGATTACTTGCATGTTGATTTGTGGGGACTTGCTTTTGTTTCAACACAATCTGATTTTAAATATTATTTGCTTATCATTGATGATTCTCCAACAAAAATTGAGCGTTTAGAGATGAAACATTCTCTATGTTTAGAAATTAGAAAACTCATAAAAAAAAATCAAATTGATCACAAGATTAAAATGTTGAGGACACATAATGGTCTTGAATTTTGCAATTTTGAATTTAATGAATTTTGTAAAGTTCATGGTATTAAAACATAGAAATGTGACTTATACTCATTGGCAAAATGCTATTGCTGGGAGAATGAACATATCCCTTCTAAATAAGGTTAGATGCATGCTTTTGAGCTCTAGTTTACCAAGATATTTTTGGGGTAAAGTAGTAAAAACTACTGCTTACTTGGTAAATAGAAGTCCCTTAAGTACAATTAAATTTAAAGTCCTAGAGACTCTCTCGACTCAGAAATGTGTAGACTATTCTCACATAAAATTTTTTAGGTGTGTTGCACATGTACATCAAAACATTGGAAAATTAGAACTCATGTCCCTTAAAATGTGTTTTCTTAGGCTATGGGAAAAATGTCAAAGGCTACAAGTTGTGAGTTAAAGAAGAAATAAGATATAAAGTAATCAACATATCTGATATGTTGTGTTCAATGAGTCATTAATGCCTTGTCTTAAAGAAAATAATTTAAGCCTGCAAGATAGAGATATTAGAATTGAGGTGGAGCCTTCTAATCTAGGTGAAGGAGATTTTTTAGGAGAAAGAGACAATCTGAATTAGCTTGAAAATGTTCAAATTGTATTTGATACTGAGGAGGATATGGATGAAAATCCCACTGGTCTTGCAGCTCTGCCTTTTGATTAATACCAACTCACAAGAGATAGGCAGATAAGGAAATTCAGGCTTCTGATGATTAAAATTTTGTTTCCTTACTCACTTATCAAGAAATTGTTTCAAATGAACCTTGCATTTATGAAGAAGCTTTAAATTGTAAAGATTCAGACAATTGGAAAGCTACAATGAAAGAAGACATGTACTCTCTTGTTAAAAAATAATACATGGATATTAATTGAAACATCGAAGGATGAAAAATTAATAGATTGCAAATGGATTTTCAAAATAGAAGAGGGTGAATGAGGCATTGATAAAATTAGATATAATGCCAGATTAGTAGTTGAGGGTTCACACAAAGAGAATGAGTGGACTATAATGAAATTTTTTCTTCCGTAGTAAAGTATACCACCATTAGGATCATTTTAGCTTTAGTAACTCAGTTTGGTTGGGAGTTGGATCAATTGGATGTGAAAACTATTTTCCTTTATAGTGATTTAGATTAAACAATCTATACATGTCAGCCTCCAGGTTTAAAAAAAAAAAAAAAGGAAAGTCTGATCTGGTTTGTTTACTTAAAAATCTTTGTATGGACTAAAATAAGCTCCAAGACAATGATACAAAAGATTTGATGCATTTGTACTTAATTTTGGTTTCCAAAGAAGTAAATATAATTATTGTCTTTACTGTAAAGGTAATGGTGGTGCTAATTCTCTTTATTTGCTCTTATATGTTGATGACATATAGTTAGCTAGTCATAACAAAGTTGATATTCAAGAAATAAAACACAAATTAAATTCTGAATTTGAAATGTAAGACTCAGGGTCTGCTAGGAGAATTTTAGAAATGGAAATTCAAATATATAAAGAAAATAACTTGTTATTTTTGAATCAACGGAGCTATGTAAATAAAATTCTTAATAAGTTTGTTATGTCTGAAAGTAGACATGCCTCTTGCAAATCATTTTAGTTGTGTTGTGATCTTTGTCCTAAAATTCAAGATGAAAGTGATAGGATGAAAAGAATCCCTTATACAAATGTGGTTGGATATGTTATGTATCTTATGATATGCACATGGCCTAACTTAGCTCATGTCATCAATATGCTTAGTATATTAATGGCTAATCTTGGAGAGAGTCATTGGAAAGACCTTAAGTGGTTACTCAAGTATTTAATTGGTTCTTCAAGGATGGAGATAATTTTTTAAAGAAGTAAAGCAGAGGTTACAAAAAGGGTTACATTGAAAGGTATACTGATTCTGATTTTGTTAGGAATAGATATAATGGGAGATCTACTTCTACCTATTTTTTCACTTTATTGGAATTGTTATAAGTTGGAAATCCCGACTTCGGAAAGTTGTTGCTCTCTCTTCTATGGAGGCTGAGTATATTGCTGCAACTGCTGCTATAAAAAAAGAAATCTGGCTAAGTGGTTTGTTAAAAGAATTTAGCTTTGTAGATGAAAATGATGTTGCATAAAATAGAAGCATATTGATGTCAAATATCATTTTATAAAGGATATCATATCTAAAGTTATTCTAAAAGTGGAGAAAATTGCTACTCAATATAACCCATCTGATGTGGGTACCAAAATTATTCCTCTAAATAAATTTTATAATTGTTTGAAATTATTATCTGTCGATTATGTTTAATTGTGATTTTGTAGCTACATTGAGTACATGAAACCATAAAGTTCTATTAAACTTTTAAGGCAGAGGTGATCAACCATTTTTGGTAGCAATGTGGAGATTGTTGGAAGAAAACGTGCTTGCCACCAAGATAGTTGAAGTCGCATGAAATACATTTTTTCTCTAGTGGAGCCGTTTTATCAGTGTCTTGCTCTTGGCTGTTGGATGAAGGTAGCCCTTCATTTGCCCTATTGTGTTGTTGGGTCTTCATTGTGGAAATCAAAAGTGAGCTACATTTTTCTTCTTATTTTATTCTCTGGCTGAATAAGTTATTCTCTCAAGGACTTCTTCTTCTTCATCTTCTTTTCTATTTTTATGGTTTTGGGTAAAGAGTTTAGTGTCATTTAATCCTTTTGGGTTCATATTAGATTAGAGAGTTTTTGGTTCACTATGAATAGTAATTTTAGGGCTTGTTTGTCTATTTTTGATTTCTAGTGCTTTTGGCTTTGTAATCTTACAATATTGTACACTTTTGTTGTTGTTTGATTGATTACTAGTGCTTTTGGAACTTAATCCACTTTAGTGGATGCTCAATAGGGGATTAACTGTTAGATTTGGTCACGAAATCTCTAGAGTTTCCGCCAAAACAAATCTTGAATTTCTTTTTTACTTTCTTGCACTTTTATAGTCTTACATCTGTCAAAATATTGTAAATTCATATTATATTTAACAATTTCAAAGCTTAACACATTACCTAACATGTTGTTTAAGCCTGCTTGGGACACTTCACGTGTGTCTATGACTTTAGAAGCAACATTATCGAAAATCACTCTTCTTAGATTCACGAAGTGTTTTAAGTTGAATCAGCTAAACAACCATACTATTGGGAGTTGAGAAAAATGTTTGAAGGTAGACGAAGTGTTTAAAATGAAAGTTTAATGATAAATCTGAAAATGAAAAGCTCAAAAATCAAAGTAAGTTTTAAGTTTCAAGTCTTTAATAAAATCAATTAGGACTTTTTTATTCAACACACCATCACATCCCCAGTGTGGTTGTCAGGCCTCCACAAGAAAATGATGAGGGGTTCGAATACCTCAACTATATATAACTAACTCATAAAAAATACATGGGAGGGGGGCATAAAACCTGACATCCAATCATAAAAGATAAAGCAACCAAATAAATGAATAAATAATGAGATACTACTTACTAAACAAATAGTCCTAAAAAATTCTATAGACCCCTAACTATATGAAGCCCATGTTTATCAATCTGAACTAAGCTACGGTAACATCGCGGTAAGTCCTGAGCGTTGTACTCAGAAATAACAACGACGATCACAACCCTTTGAAGCAAATAAGTCAGCCACCTGGTTGTCCTCGCGATAAATATGAGAAATAGTATCACATTCGAAGGCAATGAGATTCTTGATAGGGCAAATAGTAGCCAAAATAGACCAAGGTCCTCCACCTCTGGTGATGCAGTGTATGACCAAAGTAGGTCGGACTCAATCTATAAATCTGAGAGTACAATCCTCTAAACAAGAATGATACCGTCAAAACTAGCCCTGAGTTTGGGCCTCCACAATAAGGCACTCGCCATATGAAGAGAAGAAGGCGCGAATACACTGACTTGATAAATCCCTAATAATCCTCTCCCACTCGCAAATTCATCTTTGACACATCCATCAGTGTTAACCTTGTAAGATCCCGCTGGTGGAATACGTTGATAAATGCATTTTGTATACTTATTCGTGCCTTTAAATTAAGATTTTATTGTGTCATTTTATTGAATTTTTACTTAATTTAGTATATTATTGCTTCTATTTCAGTTTTGGATTCGTCTGTGATCAATTGGAGAAGATTGGACAAAAAGAGCAACAAGTTGGCAAATATTTCAGATATATTAGGATCAAATTGCATTCACTTAAAGCTTGAGGACTAAATTGGAAGTTATGGAAAGTTGTAGGACTAAAGAAGACAATATAAAAGTTTGAAGACTAAAATGACAAAAATCCAAAGATGAAGGACAAAAGTTGCAGAATTCAAAAGTCTAAGCTGGCGCTCATCTCCTATCAGCGCAAACAGTGAGCAAAACCATGTAACTGAGCGATCGCCTAGGCTATTTATCGACGCGGAATTTTTTTACTTTCCTTTTGAATCCTAATACACTTAGGAAACTTTTTGGGCCGCGAATATTGTAATATTTTGGGATCATTTGGGCACCATTAGAGAAGTATAAATATGAGTTATATATGTTGACTTATGGTTAACTTTAAATTTTAATATTTTGATTATAACAAACGAATTAGTTGTGTTTACTAACAATCTATTTTCAAGTAATATTCAAAGCGCTACAAATCAAAATCTCATGCAATGTCAAGATCAAAGTCAAATCAATACAAGAGTTCAAGCATCTCATATCCAAAATTCAAGATTTGAAGATCAAGATCAAAGAATAGATTTCTAGATAAAATTGTAAAGGTATTAACTCTTTGATTTCAAAAATATTTTTATGCACAAAACCTAAGTTGATATCACTTGTATAAAATACTTTTATCAAAGCCACAAAACAATTTTTTAATATGTGGAAACGGTCATCCATTTGGATGAAATAGTCATCCGTTTGGAGTGAACCGGTCTATCATTTTATGAACCGATCGTCCGTATGGTTGTCATTTTCTAAAAAGTGTCCATTCTGATTTTTTTGTAGTTCCAATGGCTAGTTCTGACCATCTGACCGATCAACCATCTCGGGTCGTTTTAACAAAAGTGACAAAAATTCATCTCTATAAATACATCTTCATTTATTATCATTCCACAACACTCACAAGAACATTTATAAAGAGAATCATATTGAGAAAATTCATTCAAAGCTTTATTGCATTATATCTTCAATATCACTCATTGAAAAACTTTGTTTGATCAAATCAAACTTTTGATTCATCATTATCAACAAAGTTTTCTTCTAACACTTGAACTTTCTCATCTATTGCTATTTATTAAATTGTTAGTCTCTCTTAGAACCAAACTTGTATTTATCATTCATCAAGAGAAAATACATTTTCAAATCTATTTCTTTATATCTTTGGGTCGTATTGAGGTCCCTTGAAAGTTCAATATTGTATAAGGATCGGTGCTCATTGTTTGTAAGTCACCGGATATATTGTAAGAGTTTGGATTGCACCATAAGTCATTCAAGATAGTGGAAATGCCATGCTCGTGTTGGAGAGCTTGGTAACGGGGGACGTAGATCATTGGTTGGATTGAACCTCCATAAAATTATCGTTTGCACTCTCTCTACCCTTCTATTTATTTACATTGTGCTCATATTTTTTGTGGATTAATTTTTATTTCTTAAACTCCTTATTTGAGAATATTTTACCAAAAGTTTGAGAAAACCAATTCACCCCCTCTTGGTTAGTTTTTCTTGGGTTATCAATTGGTATCAGAGCAAGGTGCTCATTTTTTTAAATTATACAATCTTGAGTAATGGCTAACTAAAGTATTCAAAGTCTTGAGGGATACTCTACAAATAATCCTTCCTTTTTTAATGGTACCCACTACAACTATTGGAAAATTAGAATGATGATTTATATTCAATCAATTGATTATAACATTTGGGAATTCAATGAGTTTGGTCCATATGTGCCAACAAAAATTATTAAAATTGATGATAAACCGGATCAAACTACGCCTAAGCCTAGAGAAGAATATGATGAAGAGGATAAAAGAAAATTATATTTGAATGCTAGAGCCAAAAACTTACTTTATTGTGCTTTAGATAAAAATGAGTTTAATCGTATTAGCACATGTGATTCTGCATATGATATTTGACATGCATTAGAGATAACTCACTTAGGTACTAACAAGGTTAAAGAAACTAAGATAAATCTATTGACAAAAGATTTTGAAAATTTCTTTATGAAGCAAGATGAAATTATAGTAGATATGATTACTCGCTTTTACCGATATTATTAATGGTCTTAAGGGCTTTGATCAAAAATTTACTAACGGTCAACTTGTGAGTAAAATACTTAGGTCTCTTTAAGAAGATTGGAACTCCTTGAAGATGTTGATAGAGAATACAAAAGATGTTATCACTTATCCATTGGAGGAGCTATATAGAACATTGATGACATATTAGTTCAACAATGCCGAAACGAAGGAGAAAACAAGAAAAAGCAAAGAAGAGATGAAGGAGCCTACCAAGAGGTAAATTATATTGAAATCGACAAACGATGAAGGATCCTCCAACACGAATATGAGTGATGAAGAACTTGATGATCTAGTTTTTCTTGTCAAAAGTGGAGAGGGTTTCGAAACAATCGACGATTTCAAAAGAAAGAAGACGAAAGTGAGGAGAAAAACAAAAAGATCATATGCTATGATTGTGACAAATTCGGTCACAAGAGGACCGAATGCCCAAACAAGAAAAAGTTAACCAAAAAGAAAGTACTTCAAGCTACATAGGATGATAGTGATGAAGATGATCTCGAAGAAGATGAAGTTCAAGAAGAGATCGCCAACATGTGCTTCATGGCTATTGAAGATGAGGTAAGTACAAACAACAATGACTCATACAATGACTTATCTACTTCTTATGATGAAATTCTTGAGGAATTCGAGAAACTCGTTTCAAAATACTCTATCCTTAACAATAAACACTCATTATTGAAAAATATAGTCAATGAAACTTTTATTGTACAAAGGACTTTGAAAAGGAAAAGGATGATCATAAATCTTTAATTAAAAAAAAAATTCATTGAAAGAAAAAATGGTTGATTTAATAAGCATTATTCACAAGTTTACCTAAGGAAAGAAATATTTTAAATTAACACTTGGTGAGCAAAAATGTGTGTTCAATAAAAGGAGAATTGGATATAAACCTTTCTTGAAACAAAAATTTCTTGAAATTATATTTGTGAAATCATCCAATTTCTCTCAACAAAATATAACATGTAGTTTTATTGATCATATTGCTTATAATTGTTCAACTAAAAAGAGACTATACTTTGAAAGGATATATAAATGGATAAAAGAATCCACAAACATTAACTATCAAGGACCCAAACTTATGATGGTACCAAAAATCAAAATTAAAATTATTTTTGTAGGTACCACGAAAGGTCAAGAGCAATTGGTTGTTGGATAGTAGTTGTTCAAAACACATGACCAGGGATCGATCATTACTATCAAGTCTCAAAAGAAAAGATGGAGGTCATGTGACTTTTGGAGACAATGCTAAAGAAAAAATGATAGGCATTAGAAATATTGGTAATCATTCATCTCATTCCATTGAAAATGTTTTATTAGTTGATAATCTGAAACATAACTTGCTTAGTATAAGTCAATTATGTGATAAAAGTTATCTCATTAAATTTAATTTTTCCAAATGCTTCATTGAAGATGCTATATGTAAAGATGTATTGTTCATGAGGAGCCGAAGTAAGGATATTTACATCATAAATATGGAATTTGAATTTGAAAAAGAAATAAAATGTCTTTCAAGTATAAAGGATGATTCTTGGTTATGGCATAGAAGATTATGTCATATTAGCATGGACTTACTTTCAAAAATCTTCAAAAATAGTTTTGTAAAAGGTTTACCAAATATAAAGTTTGAAAAAGATAAAATTTGTTATGCTTGTCAATTTGAAAACAAAGTAAAGAGTTCTTTTAAACTTAAACAACAATCTTCTACTACAAGACATTTACAACTTCTCCATATGGATTTATTTGGTCATTCTAGAACCGCTAGCTTAAGTGGAAAACATTATGCATTTGTTATTGTTGATGATTTCTCAAGATTCACATGGGTCATGTTTTTAAATTTAAAAGATGAAGCTTTAAATGCATTTAAACATTTTTGCAAAAGAGTTCAAAATGAAAAGGGGTATACCATTACCACAATTAGGAGTGATCACGGTGGAGAATTTGAAAATATAGCTTTTGATGAGTTTTGTAAATCAAATGGATATTAACATAATTTTTCAGCTCCTAGAACTCCTCAACAAAATAATGTAGTAGAAAGGAAGAATTGAACACTGCAAGAAATGTCTCGGACCATGTTGAATGAAAATAATTTACCAAAATAATTTTGGGCCAAAGTCGTAAATACTTCATGCTATATTTTAAATAGAATTTTGGTTAATCGAATGAAAACCAAAACTCCGTATGAGCTTTGGAAAAATAGAATTTCCAATATCGGATATTTTAAAGTTTTTGGGTTAAATGCTTTATATTGAACACAAAATAAAATTTGGAAAAATTTGATCCAAAATCCGATGTTGGAATTTTTTTTGGATATTCATCTACTAGCAAAGCTTATAAAGTTTTTAACAAAAGAACTTTAGTAGTTGAAGTATCCATGCATGTTGTTTTTGTTAAAACTAACTCTATTGAACAAGAGAAAAATATTGATGATGAAGATTTAGAAATTCCATTTAAACAACTAAGTATTCAAAATCAAGACAAATGAAATCCAAATAATGTTGAAATTCAACATGAGGAGGAAACAATTATGCAAAAAATTAAGAAGAACCTCATGAAGATCCTAACACTTCATCATTACCTAAAGAATAGAAGTTTATCCTTTCTCACCCAAAAGATCTCATCATTGGTTATCCATCAAAATGAGTAAGCACTAGAAACTCTTCTAGAAATTTTCTTAACAATTGTGCTTTTCTTTCACAAATTGAGCCAAAGAATTTCAAAGAAGCCAAGTTTGATGAATTTTTTATTCTAGCTATGCAAGATGAACTAAATCAATTTGAAAGAAATCGTGTTTGAGATTTAGTTGCTAGACCAAGTTCACAAACCGTAATTGGTACAAAATGGATTTTTCGAAACAAACAAGATAAAAATGGTATAATTTTGCGTAACAAAGCTAGATTAGTGGCTCAATGTTACAATCAAGAAGAAGATATTGATTTCGAAGAAACATTTGCACCGGTTGCTAGATTAGAGTCAATTCGCATGCTTCTTGCTTTTGCTTGTCATAAGAATTTTACTCTTTTTCAAATAGATGTCAAAAGTGTATTCTTGAATGGAGTCATTCAAGAAAAAGTTTTTGTTAAGCAACCGCCTAGCTTTTAAAAATTATAAATACCTGGACAAAATTTTCAAATTTAGAAAAGCCCTTTACGAATTAAAGCAAGCTCCTAGAGCATGGTATGAAAGATTAAGCAATTTTTTCTTTTCAAATGGGTTTTTAATGGGTAAGACGGATACTACGCTATTTATGAAAACCAAAAAGAATAGTATGATTGTTGTTCAAATTTATATTGATGATATCATTTTTTGTGCTACTAACATTTCGCTATGTGAAGAATAATATAAATGTATGAGCAGAGAATTTGAAATGAGTATGATGGGTGAACTCAAATTCTTTCTTGGGCTTCAAATCAAACAAACTAATGATGGAATAATCATTAGCCAAACCAACTATATCTTGGATATGCTCAAAAAGTTTGAAATGGAAGAATTGAAGCCAATGAATACTCCAATGAGCTCATCAATCAAATTAGATAAAGATGAGCAAGGTACTTCCGTTGATATAACAAAATATTGAGGTATAATCGGATCACTTCTTTATTTAACTGCTAGTAGGCCCGATATTATGTTTAGTGTATGCTTATGTGCTAGATATCAATCTAATTCTAAGAATTCCCATCTTAGTGCCGTGAAACATATTTTTCGTTACCTTAATGGAACTAGATCATTAGGTCTTTGGTGTCCTAAAAAGACTCATTTTGATTTACTTAGTTATTCGGATGCCGATTGGGCCGGTTGCACAATTGACCGTAAGAACACTAGTGGAACTTGCCACTTTTAGGCTTTGCCTTAGTTTCATGGTTTAGAAACAAACAAAATTTTGTTGCCTTATCAACCGTCGAAGTCGAATATATATCAGCCGCTAGTTGTTGCGCTCAAATCCTACGGATGAAGCAAACTCTTCGTGATTATCACCTATCTTTTGAAAATGTTCATATTATGTGTGATAACACTAGTGCCATCAACCTATCTAAAAATCCCATTTTACATTCTCGTACCAAACACATCGAGATTAAACATCATTTCCTATGAGACCATGCACAAAAGGGATATATAACTTGGAGTTTGTAAACACCCTAAAATAATTGGCCGATATTTTCACAAAACCATTAACACTTGAAAGATTTTCATATATTCGACGAAATCTTGGCATAATGATGAATGTGAAATATGTGTCTAAAGCTCTATGGATGCTATAATTGATTGCATTGTATGTGATAAACATAATTTCTACATCTTTGACAAAGGACCAAATTGCTAAAACATGTTTTTTTTTTTTTTTGGGGGGGGGGGGAATTTGATTATACGGTCGACTGCTTGGTTATATGGTCGTCTCGCTTGAGCTCAAACGGATGCTCCGCCTTTTCATCCATTTGAACAGAGACTTTTGTGAAAATTAAAAACTTGTAATGGTCGACCGCTTCATGAAACGGTCGTTTGCTTAGTCTCAAACGGATGATCCACCTCTGAATCCGTTTGAACATAGTTATTTTTTGAAAAATTTAATGTTCAAACGGTCGACTGTTTGTGTTTACTCGGTCAACCGTATCAGCAGAAATTAGGGTTTTAATCCCAAAATTTTTCAAATTCTTCACTTGTTCTTCGCGTAACCCACTATTTCCTTTCCCAAATGATCTTCTTTCATTCATCAAATCTTCCCAAAATCTTTCCAATTTACGTTAAAAATAAAAAACCCATCTCATTTCCACACCCAAATCCAAAAAATCCTCAATTTTTATCCACCACATTATCAAAAATTATCCTCAAACGGACGAACTTAAACCCTAGATTCAATCATGTGCATCCATCATCATGCCTCGAGTTAAATTGGTAGCCAAGCGCTCTAGGAGGAAATGCCACCTTCTTCATCCTCCGAAGAAGAGGCACCTCAAGTAACTCGTTCAACCGTTGTCCCATTCTCATTGGTAAGAATGTTGATCTTGCCTCCTCACTTTTGATGCTTTTTCCTTTCACATAGAAGAACTTTTTGTAGGTATGGGTTGGGTAAACATTCTCACACTAAATGATAAAATCTATCCCTCCATCGTCAAAGACTTCTATAAGAACATGACTTTTCTCTCCGGGGACGGGTATCTCGTGTCTAGTTAGGAATAAAAGAATTAAAATCACTCATGGCCTTATTCGTTTTATTCTTCATCTTGAGGATGGGGATATGCGTCTATATACCACCAAAACAATTCCTCAGCATGAGGGATATAATCTGGTTGAGGCATGTTGTCGTGTCACCGGCAAGCACTTCGAGGGTGCCGTACGTCTCAGTACAAATCAACTTACACTTCCATGTCATGTCGTGCACAACATCATCGCCCATATCATTGTCCTTTGAAAAGGTCATCTTGATGAAGTCAATCACTATGACGTCTTTCTTCTCGACTCTATCTTAGTTGGCCACAAACTAGATTTCTCCTATATCATGCTAAATCATATGGACATCGTTCTTCACGGTACTAGGCCTAAGGTCTTACTATACGGCATGATCATTACCAACATTTTCCAACATTTCGAAGTTTCGTTCGTGACGCGGTAGCCCTTCTTCCAAAATCTACCAACACCATCAATATACTTACCCTTAGATGGATAAAAATAGTCAAAGAAGATGGGCAATGGGTGGAAAAATCTAAGGGATTTGACTATGAGTCGGGACCCTCTACCTTGCCATTTGAGGGTGACGAAGAAATGAACGAAGGTGATGATGATGAACATGCTCCTCCCCGTCTCAACTGGACCAAGATCACAAAGGCCGTCGTCCTCCACCTCTAGCTTAAACGAGGACCACTACAATCTTCTAAATGGCCGGATTGACTCATTCACATCTACTGTAGATGGCCTACAACATACCGTGAATAGCTTACATAACACGGCGGCTAGCCTACAAAATACAATGGAAGGATTACAACACTCGGTGGGCAATCCACAAGAATCGGTTGACGGCATGACTACATTGCTTCAAGCTCTCTATTCCCGTCTTGACACCGTTCTTCCTCCGCATCCTCCACCGGAGAACTAGCTTATCTTTCTTTTCAGTTTATGTGTTTTTCAAACAATTTTTCCTTCATGACCATTTCTATGTGTTTTTGAAACAATTCTATGTTCTAGTTTTCATTTATGTACCTTTGAACTATGATGTACTTTTAGATTTCAATTTTTGGCATATTTTGTTTCATTTATGGAGAATATGTTTTACTTTAATATTTCGATTCTTCCTTTTTGTTTATGCCAAAAGGGGAAAAATATATGAATATGATGTATATGAGATGTGATGAAAATTTGATGATGATTGACAAATGACTTGAACATTTGATGTGTGATGAAATTGGTAAATCAAATGCAAATGATATCATACTACAAATTTATCAAACCATGCTTACTTGAAAAAGAAAGGGGGAATATTTATACGTTATTTTATCTTATTACTCTTTATATTCTCACATTGTTTGTCATAATCAAAAAGGGAGAAATTGTTGACCTATGGTTAACTTTAAACATTAATGTTTTGATTATAAAAAATGAATTAGTTGTGTTTACTAACAATCTATTTTCAAGTAATATTCAAAGCACTACAAATTGAACTCTCATGCAATTTCAAAATCAAAGTTAAATCAATACAAGAGTTCAAGCATCTCAAGATCTAATTCAAGATTCGAAGATCAAGATCAAAGAATAGATTTCTAGATAAAATTGTAAAGGTATTAACTCTTTGATTTTTAGTAATTAAATTAATGAAAGTTTCAAAAACATTTTTATGCACAAAACCTAAGTTGATATCACTTGCATAAAATACTTTTATCAAATCCACAAAGCAATTTTTCTATCTGTGGAAAACGGTCATCCGTTTGGAGTAAACCGGTCGACCATTTTATGAATCGGTCGTCCGTATGGCTGTCATTTTCCAAAACGAGTCCATTCTAATTTTTTTGCAGTTCTAACGGCTAGTTCTGACCGTCTGGTCATCCGTTTGATCATCCATTTCAACAGAAAGTGACAAAAATTCATCTTTATAAATACCTCTTCATTTATTATCATCCCACAACAACACAAGAGCATTTATAGAGAGAATCATATTTAGAAAATTCATTCAAAGCTTTATTGCATTTATATCTTCAATATCACTCATTGAAAAACTTTGTTTGATCAAATCAAACTTTTAATTCATCATTATCATCAAAGTTTTCTTTAACACTTGAACTTTCTCATCTATTGCTATTTATTAAATTGTTAGTCTCTCTTAGAACCAAACTTGTATTTATCATTCATCAAGAGAGAAATACATTCTCAAATCTATTTTTATATATATTTGGGTCGTATTGAGGTCCCTTGAAAGCTAATATTGTATAAGGATCGGTGTTCCTTGTTTGTAAGTCACCGGATACAATGTAAGGGTTTGGATTGTACCGTAAGTCAATCAAGATAGTGGAAAGGCTGTGCTCGTGTTGAAGAGCTTGGTAACGGGACGTAGATCATTTGTTGGATTGAACCTCTATAAAAATATAGTTTGCACTCTCTCTACCCTTCTATTTATTTACATTGTGCTCATATTTTTTGTGGATTAATTTTTACGAAAAAGTTTGAGAAAACCAATTCACCTCCCTCTTGGTTAGTTATTCTTGGGCTATTATTATACTCATAATCAAGGAGAGAATTTTGGAGAGAAAAACAATAGATGGGAACAAGAAACGAAGATCAAGAATTCAACGAAGATTAAGATCAAGATGTATTCTCTTTCAAGTTTTCTTTATATCAGGGTGATGACTTTCGTATTTTATTTCTCTCTTTATTTTCTTATTATTAGTATGTTAGGCTAAAACTTTTCGTGCTAGGATCATGATGAACTTTTATCATGATCCTTTAATTGTCTGAACCTAGTTTTTGATATTTAAACATATTTTAAATTTTGAATAATTGATATTGATTTCTCTTCATCTACAATTATGTGAGCAATAGTTGTATGATTCTTTTAGCTTGTTTTACCTATGAGAGATGAAAAATAGGTTAAACATAGTATCAATTGTTGTAGAGTCCGATAGGGGATAGAGATATACCGCTATGCTTTACGTGATCTCTAAGTATTCACAAATTCTAATGCATTCTTGTATGTTTACATCCGTTATAGAAATATAGTCGGGTCACATATATGGATATGTTTAATTCTACTTGAGAGAGATTGTTAAAAAAATTAAGAATATTGATCTTCATAATTAAACAAGATTATTAAATTCAATGGTTCGGGTTAAAAAGAATTGGTATAAATAGATTTGGGATCCTAGTACACTTTTCTTTTCCTTTCTTTTTCAAAGTTAAAATTATTCTTATATAATTTAATTTCTTATTTGATTGAATTATAATTATTTATTATTTTTAGTTAATACTTTCATTAGTTTAAGAAATAAACTTCAAAAGTTACTAGATTCGGTTAATGTTACTATAATTGTAATTGAACTATCTAAATTTTTGTGGGTACCATACTTGGACTCATAATCTACTTTATTACTTGTGCGATACATACACTTGCAGAATATTAAATACATAAAATCGCTGACAAGTTTTTTGGCACCATTGTCGGAGATTTAGTTTTAGTTCTTTTCAATTATTTTAACACTAATTCAAACTTTATTTATTAAAATTATTATTATTATTATTATTATTAGTTTATTTCAGTGTTCTCTTTTTGTTTTTCAGACCACAAGACAAGATGGAATATCAGGAGATCAATGAAGACAATATGCTAGTTGGAAACTTTTGACTCTATAGATCATCCAGAGTCAATCTAGCATTGATGAGGACAACATGTTTGTTGAAGATTTCTTTGCAATGCACCAGGCCAATATAGCAAGATATGATGCAATTTCTGATATTGATGAAGACAATATGCTTGTTGGAGATTTCTTTGCTATGCACCAGGCCAATATAGCGAGATATGAGGCTACTTTTGAAATTGATGAGGACAACATGCTTTTTAGAGATTTTCTTGCAATGCAGTATGGAAATATAGCGAGATATGAGGCTACTTCTAAAATTGATAAGGACAACATACTTTTTAGAGATTTCTTTACAATGCAACAAGCCAATATAATGAGATATGAGGCTACTTCTAATATTGATGAGGACAACATGCTTGTTGGAGAATTCATCACAGATCATCCAAATTTCTCTTGGAAGGGTAATTACAATAATATCATACCACATGGTTCTCAGTTTCAACAGCAAAAAAAGAGTACATCATTAGAAGACTTACTCGATAAATTCATCAAAAAAATTGATAAGTACATAGAAACTACTAATCAGTTCATGAGAAAGACGGAAACCTCTTTTCAAAATCAAGGTGCTTCAACAAAAATCTCGAGACACAGATGGGACAGATGGCAGTTGCTTTATTAGGCAGAGTGCTAGGTACGTTGCCAAGCAATACAGAAGTGAATCCCAAGGAAAATGTTACGGCTATTACTACTAGAAGTGATGTTCAATTACCAGAAATTCATGTAAAGAGGCCAGTTGCAAATAAAGAAAATGAACCATCTATCGATGAAGAGCACGTGAAACGATCGAAGCGAGATAATGAGATATTAAAAGAGTTTAGGTACACCACAGGTTAAGACAACCGTTCCTATCAAACCATATGAGCCTCCGATCCTATTTTCTCAGAGATTACAAAAGTACAAGTTAGACAAGCAATTCTCCAACTCTCATCTCTCTTCTAAAATTGATTTTGTGATCAAAGTCGATGAAAAGTTGAAGTTTTCATGGTTTGTTCGAGCAATGTGCTACACTAAAATCCTATCTCTATGAGGAGCGCAAATTCAAAATTTTGAGAATAAACGAAAAATAGTGCAAAGTCAATAGATGCAAGCAAAACATGTCCTTCAAAATACTATTTAGAATACCTTAAGCAACTAGACAATAAGTCGAACTAATGACTATAAATAAGAACTTAATGGGAGGCAACCCATTTTTTAACTCTTTAAACTTTATATGTAGTAGTTTTAGATAGTTTAAATAATTCATTAGTTTTTATTTCATTTATTATTTAATGCATTTATCATACGCTTTATTATTTAATGCATTTATCATACGCCAATAAACCAAAACAAGGGAGGAATGGATTAAGTAGTAAGAGATATACCATAAAGAGGAGTAATATCTATATCTCATCGCCAATGAATAACCTAAAATAAAAAGCCTGTATGTAGTAGGAAGATAGTATGGTATACTTTTTAGATGATCCGTCTCGATTCCATAGAGATGTCCTGGTACTTCGCATCATTCTTCGCAGTCCAAATAAACCAGAAAATCGAAAGAGAAATGATCATACGAATATGACCTTGCCTGACAAACTGACCCAAAAAACACCAAGACTAAAAGCAATACTGAAAACCCTCCATCAACCGAAGGGTTATATGAAAAATGTCAGAAAAATGGTACAAAACCTAGTCGACAATACAACTATTAATAAATAAATGTTGAATAGTTTCAATAGCTGAGCAACAACACTAACAATGATAAGTCATATGACTCCTAATATGCATCTAAATCACAACATCAACTGGGATAAGACCATGCCATAGTCTCCAGCACAAAAAAAGACAGTCGTCGAGATAATAGAACTCAAAAATCATATTGTATACAGCCTGAAGACTATGCTCCGTGCGAACTAGTTGTCATGCAGACTTAGTAACAAATCTACCATCTGAAGTATCCTTCCACATAATTTGATCATGCACCTAAATAGTGATAGAGATGCTCTCTATCTGATCAGCAATAATATATGGTACTAGTTGAAGAAGTTGATCAATGTTCCATCTAGTATCATCAAATAAGTCTCTAACCTGGATAGAAGAATGTGGCAAGTGTGGGTGCTGATTAGCTAATGCAGACTCACCCATTCAGTAGTTATGCCAAAAGAATATATGTCCACGCCCTAATTGCCAAACATTGTGTGTCTCTGCCTGTTCGCCTATGTACTTCAGCCTCTTTCATACAGTTGAAGCATATTAATGAATAGTAGCCAGTAGTAGATGGGTACTCTAACAATACTTACTTAGTAAAAACTGAGCTCATAATGACCGCTGAGATCTAAATAACCACCAGAACTTTATGGAGAATGTATCAACAAGAACCTGCAGTCTCCTAAAGTCCAGTCCACCCTCCTCAGTAAGAATACAAAGGTCTTTCCATCTCTTTCAATGTAATATGTGTGCATGGTCTCTGGAGTCCCAAAGGAATATAGCAAATATGTCCTCTAACTTATTCAAGATAGCCTTGGGAGGCTTCATAATCTGAAGGAAATAGAGAAGAATAGAGTATAACACTGATTGTATCAAAGTAATCCATCCCCCAAATGATAGGAGTCTCGAGGCCCAGCTAGAAATTCTACTCCAGACCTTCTGGACTAGGTCATCATACAAGAAGATCTTCCTAGCTCTTTTAAATAAAGGAACACCAAGATAAGTGAAGGGCTCCTTTTGATGACGAAACCCTGTCAGATGATCCAGCTTGTGTATCTAACTAGTAGAAAATCTCTTAGGTATGATAATCTTGCTCTTATCTCTGTTCACCAACTGTCTAGAAGTCCTCTAATAGTGATACACTATAAAACTCGTCTGATAGATTACTTCTAGCCATCGACAAAAATAATCATATCATCTACAAAGGATAAATGAGAGATGAGAGCGTCACCCTCATGTCTATATGCCATCGAAGGAATATGCTGATACTAGTAATAATAAACCGCGATGGAGATATGAGATCACCCTGTCTGAGTCCTGAGATGATGAGAAAAAACTACATGGCCTGCCATTAAGTAGGACCGAGAATTGACAATTTGAAATACACCTCCGTATCCGATCAATCCAAAGAGCATTGAATCCAAAACCCTCCAAAATAGATATCAAGAAGCCCCAATCCATGTGGTCATAGGCCTTAGCCATATCAAGCTTGAGGATAACATTACCCCATCGCGCTTTTGTATCAAGTGTATGTAGTAACTTCTGTGCAATGAGGACATTATCCCCAATGAGCCATTTCGAGATGAATCCGCTCTGAGGAGCTGAGATGATCTGAGGTAGTAAAGTACTCGAGTCGCGAATTCATCAGCTTCGTAATCAACTTATTAAACAATGAACATAAGCTCATAGGACAAAACTCTGATCACATACAGACATTATCCCACTTTGGAAGCAAGACAATAGAAATAGCTGCAAAACCTCTAGGTACCAGCCTTCCACCAAAACCTGAGGTTTAATATTATTAAAAATTGGTAATGATAATTTGAATAATATATTGGTTAAATTTCGAAACTCACATTCTTTTCATTTTCAGGGATTGTTGGAAGATAAAGGTTTTAGCAAATTTTGATAAAATTGATAAAATATATGGTTTGAAAATTGGGTTAATTTAAATTGCGGTCACTGAAGTTTCAGCAAAATTATAAAACAGTCACTGAAGTTACAAAGTTTCAATATCGATCGTTGAGGTATGCTAATGCGTTCATCGATGGTCAGTCTGTTAAATTTCTAGCGTGAATTGATAGTGTGTCATTCTTAAGTGTCCACGTGGCACACAATCTATCGACATTTGATAAAACTTGACCACGTAAACTTGACGTACTAATAACAATAAATTCATACCATAAAGGATGCACCTAAAACATGAAGATCTAGTTGCAATTTCTGGACATGAATTTAGGATCTCAAATTCTCCATGCCTTCAAACCCAATTTCCACCCCAATTTGGTTGGATTAATCGGGTTTTAACCAATTAGGGGGAAAGTTGGGGTTTGGGATTATTTTAAGGAAAAATCGGGTTGTGTAAATGGTTTGGGGATTTGATTTAGATATTGCTAAAAAATTTCAGCTAGGTCCTCATATTTTAGGTGCATATTTTATGGTCTAAATTTATTGTTATTAGTAAATTAAGTCCACATGGCGTCAATTTTTGTCAAATATCGATCGATTGTGTGACACATAGACACTTAATAGTGACATGACGGTGAAAATCTAACAAAGTGGACCTGTTAGTATATTTCAACAACTACTACTAACTAGTACTAAAACTTTAAAACTTCAGTGACTATTTTATAATTTCACTAGACTGAAACTTCAGTGACCGCTAGTGAAATTAGTCCTCTGAAAATTTGATAAAAAAATGTTGGGGTTATGAACTATGTGATCAAAATGAACCCTTTAGAATTAAGCAATTTATATATTTAAAAGATCAAAAGATCAACTCAAGTTTATACAACACAACACTCAAAGTCACTGTCAAAGAATATCAAATTGAATATTTTTATTTTCACAGATTAAGACTTCGATTAAAAAATTATAATTATTTATTTACATTTTTCTTAATATACTCTTACATAATAAATAACAAGATACATTAATTAGTGATATATTAAAAATTTTAAAAATTAATTAACTATTAACAAGATTAGTGCAGATGAAATAAACTATTTGTGTGTGATGGACAGAGCAAGTAGTATACACATTCATGGAGGATTTTCCAAAATAGCCTAGTCAACAGCACTATTAGGCTTTATTGCTAAAAATACTATTTTGCCCTTATTTTCTATATTTGCAAAGTATATCCTGTATTTTTAGTTATTAGGTTTTTGTCTTCAACCTTTCAATTTGTTCTAAATATTTTTTATATATTAATAATTTTTCAAAAGCTCTAGGTTGGTCTTCTTTAGTTATATATCCAAAAGCAATTCCTTCTTAAACTTTTTTTCTATATATTCATATTTAGTTATGATATCTCTGATCTTCTTTATTTCTTTATAAGTTTCTACAGGATCAAATTCTATAATATGTTTACAAGCATAGTCTATATCATAATATATTTCTTCAAGTTTTTCTTGGCCAACAGGAAGTATATCTTCAGATTTTTCAATTATCTTTAGTAAAAATGAAATATCTTTTTTATCTAAATATAATTTAAAACAACAATCATTGGATGTGGATGTTTGTGAAGTGTTCATAAAGATCAACAGTAATTAAAGCATAAGCATATAAAACCAGGTAAATAACTTACAATAATAAGTGGAAATAACTAGGCTTTCCCTCCAGTATGTCCTTATAATTGTCTTGCATGTACTTAATCAATCTTTATAATCAAATGAATGTTTGAAATCATTTGGGTCCACAACTGCTTCCGTAAAAGGTTTTTTCAATTAAGATTGCACTTCTCATTCTTAGAGAACTAGCTAGTGTTTTCCACAGCACGCTATCTAACAAAGATTCGAGTCTCTGCTTTTCACTTCTATTCAAACTCTTTTTAGAATCAAGTTCTTACTTAGAACGGAATTTTTAAAAGATAAACTCACACACAAGGTGCTACAATTTTGTTAGAAAACTGCCTTTTTCCCCAAAACATTCATCAAAGAAGGGTACTTTGGCATAGCTAACATCTATTCAAAAACAATGTTTTGAAAATCTTTTAAAATCTCTATTGTACTGCCGAGGAATCGTGAGAAACTTAAAGAAATCATTTTATGAAACCTTTTCATAACAAACTTCATCTTAATATTCCTAAATTGAAATAGTACATGCTTACACACTATATTTACATACATTTGGTACTCACCTTATGAAGCTTAAAACTCCATAAGTGATTACCTTATTACAAGCTTTTCTATCTCCAGACTATCTAATATTTCTAAATATAAAATTATTTCTGAATACAAGTGGTGTATTACAAAAGTAGTTTTTTCGAGATGCCTATCTTCTCTATCTCTCCCCCTTATATAGAGGTCTTCAGGAATCTTTTCTTCAAAGGTGTCTGCCATCTTTTTTTGTTGGTAGTGTTAGCTGGCCTTATCTTTTGAGTTGTGTGTGACTTTTGTCCACTGGTGGGTAAAGGATCATAATCACAGTGACTTCTTTGCATTATCTTTCGTCCTTTAATGACCACAATTTTTTCTTTAATAAAGTAATTTATTAAAATAGTGATAAAGGGTTACTATCTTGACTTCATTACTTTTCCATTCGCGAATCAAAGAACTCCGCGGAGAATTCTTCACTGTTAAGAGATGCTTGGCTCATATCTTCTATAACACAATGCTCACAATGGTGATCACTGTAGTCCTAGAGTATTTTGCACAGGTCTTTTGCCATATTTTCTGACCCACTTACTTGGTTTGAGATTATAGTGGATAATAAATTGTCAAGAAAATATATATCTTCTTCCTTTGTGGCAATCCTAGCATTTGAGTAAATTATATGTTCTTCAAAAGGATAAATCCATATCTTTTCTTTTTCAGTAATTATTTGAGTTACATGCTCGAATATTTATTTATACCCTTTTGCTCTTCTGTAGGACATCATATTTATGATATCTTGGTAACTATTTTTAACAATTTTTTAACTATTTGGCAAATAATGTTGATTTGTAAGTCCCATTTTAATAACATTGAATGATGGTTGCATAAATTGAAGGACAGGATCCCATTCCATGGTTGTTGAGTGAACCTGATATATATTGGTGGTGCTTTTGATGACTTCAGTATATCTTTTTATCGCTTTCCTGACATCAATTGGAAGCTGGGCCATTTCTCTAAGATCTTTACTCGGATATATACAAAGTATATTTTCTATTTCAAAACAATTTTGTACCCAATTGGCTGGTGCTCCTGGATAAAAGTTTATTTTGTTATACTTTCCGTAGTGGAGAGTTTTCATCCACTTTCCTACCTCAAAGTACCAATCGGACAGGATATTAAAAATAACAATAAAGAATATTACTTCTTCATAGTTATCTTTTTTAGGAATTTTTACTTCATGGCATATCTTGACAATATCCTTTGGATCAATATTTTTGATAGTTAGCTTAGGTAAAGTTTGGCTCGGTGAAGAGTTACCTTCGCTATTTTTGACATCTTGTATATCTTCCCTTATAGGAATTTTTATTTTTTCCTTACCAGTAATAGGTTTAAGTATTCCCTATGAAGGGGTTCCTATTACCTTATTTTCTTTCTCTTTATCTTTGGAAAAAGTGCTAGTATTCACTAGTCCCTGTGAAGGGATACTAGATTTGGTACAAGTAATATCTGCCTCAAAGGCTATATTTATTTTGCCTTGAAGGCTATCTTGTATATTTTGAATTTGTGCTTCCAAGTAGGAGACTTTAATCTCAAGTATCTGGATTTTTGTCCTTAGTTGATCTAGCTCCATCCCTGCTAAGATAATCAGGAAGAAAGTTAGTTTCATCTTTTATATGTTCAATATCGAATTTGAAATAAGAAAACCAAATTTGAATCCTGATAATATATCTGTTGGCAATAGATGGATCAACATTATTTTTCAAAAATAATTTAACTTGAGTGTTATCAGTTCTAATTAAGAACTTCTTTGGTAATAAATAATCTTCATATTTTTGTACTCCTCGCTTTACAATAATGAGTTCTTTCCTGTTCGTCTCATATCTTGTTTCAACTTCTTTGAATGTTCCTGATGTGTAACCTGCAAGTATCTCAGGACAAGAACAATTCTTTTCACATTTATATTGTTTATGGTTCCTTTTAACTTTTAGTACCGCACCCCAGTAATTATCTGAAGCATCAGTTTCAAGAATAAAGAAATCTTCTTCTTGTGGAATTATAAGTTTAGGTAAGACTTTAATTCTTCTTTTACCTTCCTTATATTTTCGCTGTCTTGTTCTTCCCAAGACCATATTACATTCTTTCTTAGCTTTGGAAGAAAATAATTTTTTAACTTGGCACATTTCTAAATGAATCATTCAGCATAATTTAATATACTAAGAAAACTTTGTAATTGTTTTTTATCTTTGATTTCTTCAGGAAATTCTTGAAGTTTTTCACCAATATGAGATTGTAATTACAATTCTCCTTCTTTTATGAATAATCCCCAAATTTTTATCTCTGTAATACCATGTTTTTCATAAAGTAACAAAATTTCTCAAGATGTTCATTTATATCATTTGAATGAATAAGTAAATCATCTACATAAGCAATGCAAAAATGAGTGATTGGTTTGATTACTTCATCCATTCTTCTTTGAAATATCTGTGGTGCATTTTTTACCCAAATGGCATTACATTCCATACATATTGCCCTAAAAGATTGGGGGTGCTAAATGCAGTTAGTGGTTTACTTTCCTCTATAAGTACAATTTGCCAAAATCCTGACATACAATTGAATTTTGAGAATGTCTTTTTATTCTGTATCTGTTTAATAAGAGTGTCCTTATTAGGTAAATAATATCCATCAAACTTGGTAACTTCATTTAACTTCTTGTAATTTATCACCATCCTGGCCTTTCCTCTTTTTATCTCACCATATTTTCTAACCATAAAGGCTGGGTTGCTATGTAGGCTTTTGCTAGCCCTAATCAATTTGGATTCTAGTAGTTCTTTTATCTGGTCGTTAAATTTTTTTGGTCTTCTACACTATATTTCATTGGTTTAACCCTTACTATAGTGTCTCGATTGATTAGTTTATCTTTGCTTTTATTTTATCTGTGTTCCATTTTTCTAATAGATTTTTAGAATAGGTTTTAGAAATTTCTTTTTTCAATTTTTTTAATTTATCTTCTGTTGTCATCTTCAAAATTGTAATTGGTTTAAATTTTTCTTTATTTCAACATCCACCACGCTGGGTTGAGGAGCTCGATGATTAATTTCTTTGTATGCTATGCTAACAACTTTAGTTATTTTTGGTGTAGATATCTTGTGTGCACAAGGAGTTATGAACATATATTTGTCAATATATTGTGTAAATGGTGAATATTTTAGTAGGAAATTTTGTCCTAATAAAATATCACATCCAATTGTGGTTGACATCTATATTGTATCAACAAATACTTCCCTAAATGATATTAAAAAAGGTACTTGTGTAGCATATTTGTTGTATATTACCTTGTTTCCACCTACTGTTGTAGCAGTGACAACCTTCTTTGAATCATATTTCCAATATTCAGATGGTAGTACATTTGGTAAGCATAAGCTTATTCTACTCCATGTATCGACATAAGCATGAAATTTAATTCTGCAATAACTTCTTATAATGAGTATTATTTCAATATATGAACTCACAGGATTAGTACTGACTATTCTTTCCATAATAACAATGATTTCATATTTTTATCTATTCTTGATATGATGATTGGACTGTCATCAACTATTATTTTCAAATATCCTTGACAAATTTTGTAAGGACTAAATTTCTCAAGGAAGTACATCCCTAATTGTATTGGTGAACGATTAACTCCATATAATTCATCTTTATATAGAATTATTTCTTTAGTATATTCTTCCGATCCTCTCCTACAAATATAAGAGGGAATTTTACATAATTTTTTATTTCAAGATTATTTCCCAAATAATCTTTGAATATATATGGTTCTGGTAATTCAAAATCTAATAAATGGCTAACAAATTTAGCATTTACTTGAATTTTATCTGCTCCAGTATCTATAAGGACAAGAAGATTCTTCTTGTATCCTTATTGATTAACATACCTTGTTTTGATGTAATACTAAGAACTTGATGGTTCAGAAATACTTAGTTTTCTAAGTTGGCTTATCTTAGGACCTTGTCTGGAAGGGAATCTTGCAATGAGATTATCTTTTTCTAGACTGACACTATTCCTTCTTATTAGTTTTCCTTCAGAATTGATTTCTCTTGCTTGTTTGTCAAAATCATGCATTATTTGTTCTGGTATGGTAATTATATTGAGCTAATTCTTCAAAATCTTTATGTATGATAATATTATCAGTTATCTTTCTTAGATTATGGTGATGGCTAGTACTAAAAGCAAAAATTGATTTTATGCTAATACTAATAGCCTTACTTTTTCTCAACATTTTTAGGTTTCCAATTCTATAATACAGATTGAAACTTTGGTCAATATTTTCATCAATTAGTGATACAAAATAGTTTTGTTTTACTGTAAATATTATCTTCTGGTAGACTAGATTTCCTACAACAATTCCTAATAGAGCATCTATAGGATCTTGTAAGATTCTATTGTCCATGCAATATATTTATATTGGTATATTCATATCTTCTCTAAAGAATCCTATTATCATGATTTGGATTCATCCTATCTCAACACATTTTAACTTGCTTCTTATATTTACTGGAATTGTAGATAACTTTTGTCTTACTCATTCTTTTGTGATTATGGAGATTTTGCATTTTCTATTGTATCTTCTATATTGATAGATATTTTTTTATAATTCATGCTTACAATTATTTTATTTATTCTTGGTAGTATCCCAAAAAATCCTTGATGGAATACATATTTCTCTTGTAAATCTAATATTTTCTTGGTTATCTCTTTGAATCTTTTAACATCAAAGGTGATTTCTTGGTTTATTCCTTCTACTAAGTCTTCAACTTTCTCACTTGTTTCTACTTCTATTTCCTAGTTTATTTCTTGTATTTCTTGATTTATATATACAACCTCGTCAGAATCTTCTTCTGATGAAGATATATATAATTCATAAATACTACTACATTCACGGCTTAAATTTTCAAAATATTCAATTGGCTCTATATCACTATCATCTTGAAACTCTTCATAAATTTTAAGAGTTTTTACATTCTGCCTATCTTTCCTTTTAGGACATTGAGGGGGCAATGTGTCCTTCTTCATTGCAGATGAAACATCTACATTTCTTGATGTATTTTGGTTTAGGCTTTTCAGTCCAATTCTTTTTCTTGAAATATTTTTTATGTGGTTTGAAGTTTCTTTTCTTGAACTTTTTGTAGTTTTTGAATTTTCTTTTATGTTTCTTATATGATTTATATTTCTTTTTATAACATCCAAATTGTTCAATTTGGCCTATATCTTTGTAGCAACACAAAGATTTTCTTCTTATTTTATATGCTTTCTTGCTTTCTAAAGCTTCTCTACACCAGTTGATTATCATTCTTTTTGTAAATTCAACCCTACTTCCAAGACTATCTATATTTACACCTTATTCTTCTCCAAGAGGTAGTAGTTTCTCATATTCTTTTAATAACTTAATTTCCCATAGGAATGGTAACTTCGTAAAATAAGACCTTAATATAGGTTTATTTTCTTGATAGTCTCCTTGGTTCAGTATATAGTATATCTCTTCAAATTTACATGTGTATCTTTCTAGTTCACACATATCACATATCTTTAAATTTTCTATTGCTATCATTCCTTCATTATACTCTTCTTGTTTCCTAGTTTCTTTATTAGCTGTAAATCTATTTTCTAAGAATTCTCTTCTCAGGCTTTTTCAAATCTTTTTAATATTTCTTGTATATTTTGCTCATTCAAAGCATTTATGTTATCTAATACTTCAGTTGTATTTTCTCCATATTTTATTCTGTTTTTTATATTTTTTGGTAAATTTCTTCACCATTCAGATACAATTCCTCTGAATGTATGTTCTATAAAACCAAAGCCCGTATAAGTTTTCCATTTGTTAAATTGTATAGCTAAGTCTGTACTTTTCATCCATGTTTCAATATTTTTTCTTTATGTATACAGTCAAGATCTAACCATATCTCTGTTGTATGAATTGGTTCATTGTAAGATTTTATTAGATTTATTTCTTTTATGGATTGTTTTCTTATATTCCCAGTATATATTTTTCTGTGTTTTTCTGTATTGATTAATATCATCCTTATTAAGTATTGGTGTACCATAATTATATTCATATTCTTCATCACTACTAAATTTTGTTTTTATATTATGACTAGATGATGGATTAGTGTTCATTTTGTATTTTCTATTTTTTCAATTAATTCTTCTAACTATTTTTTATATTCATTATATTCTTCACCAGTAGATTTTAAAAATTTTTGTTCCAATTCTTCAACCTCTGTAATCATATATTGTTTTATCTCATGATTTTTTCATTTATCTAGATTTTTCTGTGTTATCCTGAAATCTTGAGGTGCATTAATTATAATCATATATTTTCCCTTAAGATTTTTATCTAAAAGAGCATTACCTATTTGTGTATTATATTCTAGATTTTCCAATCTTTTATGTATATCTTCAAAATTTTCGTTTGCGCTATTTTTAGGTAAAGAAGGATAATTTGGTTTTTTTGTGTTTTTCAACTTTTTAAAAAAATTCTTCAATTATATTTTCTTCATCTATTATATTCATCATTATCTTAGGTTCGTTACATAGCTCTGATACCATTTTTATTGAGAGGGCACAACGAAATTATCTTTGTAGATATTTAAGAGATTACAATAAAATACGTAAAATTGACTATCATTTGTTAAAAAAGTTTTTCTTCAATAATTATATTTAATTCCTCGATTCTTCTTTCTAGATGAAAAATCTTTCTTTGTATATATTTTTCAATTTTAATTGCTTGATTATCTATATAAACATTTCTATTTTTTAATATTGGATCTAAATATTCTGTAAAGAATCTTTTTAGATCTTCTCTTTGATAATTTAATATACTATATGTTGTAATTGTAAAATCAATAAAATCTTGTATAATTTCAAGGGTTAAATCTATCAAAAATTTTGGATTCATAAATTTTTGGGACTAATTTGAAGTTTCTAAATTTTTTAGTGACTTTAGTTGCAAATTCTATGTAAGGGGTATTTCAGGTAGTTCTATTATCAAAATGGTCAAAGGCAGCCATATGGCTATTTTCATGTATTTCCCCCACATTCCTTCAATGTTCAATAATTCAAGATACTTTTCTGGGTTCAATAATTCAAAATTTTGTCAATTTTACAAGGTTTTGGTTGAGGAGGATTAAATAGAGATACATGTCGACGGTGTACGACAACTGGGAGCGGCTGGTGGCTGCTGTCCTGCGGCGGGAGGAGCTTTGGGAACTCTGTCACGCGCCCTCTAGGACTTCGAGCACCAGCTCGATATCATCGGATATCAGTACTACATCCCATATTGATATGGGTTCATCTTTCAACTTTCCGAATCCTAGATTTGTACCCAACAAACTCCAAAGCTTTCTTGGTATTAAAGTTGGCAAAAGAAATTCTGGGCTTGTATTTATCGATGGTTCTGGTCTTGAATTTAGGCTGGAAGACTTGTTAGGGGCTTCTTTGGTGTTTCTTGGGGATGAATTGCATTCATTCAGTTCTTCGTTTGCTGCAATACTGCAAAATGGAATTACAATTGTGGTAAAAAGTTGAATATCGAGAGGGTTGCACGCAAGGTGTTCGATGAAAGAACGAAGATCCTCACGAGTTTCAAAAATGAAAATGTGGTAGCACTAAGGGGATACTACTTTTCTGCGGATAATATATTGGTGCTGTACGATTACTTCAGTCAAGGGAGTGTTTTTTCAATGCTACATGGTATGATTTAAATCCTATAATTTTTCGATCAATCAATTTAATCCAACTCGATTTTAAGTATTATGGAACGTGATGGTAACACATTTTCTCATCTTTCCAGGGAAAAGAGGTGATGATCCGGTTCAGTTAGACTGGGAAACCCGAGTTAGAATTGCGATTGGTACAGCAAGGGGCCTTGCTTATATCCACACACAATGTGGTGGGAAGCTTGTCCATGGAAATATAAAGGCTTCAAACATTTTCCTCAACTCAGAACAATATGGATGTTTGGCTGATTTCGACTTGGAAAACCTGGTAAATCCAACTACATGGCGAACTTCTTCCTGGAATCCCGGATACCATGCCCCAGAATTCAAGGCCACCGGCAAACTGTCCCAGGCATACGATGTCTACAGCTTTGGAGTCCTGCTGCTTGAACTTCTCACTGGAAGGTCCCCTTTGAATAGAAACCTTGCTCATTGGGCTCAGATCAATGCTCGGGATGGATTGAATGTTCTGGTATTTGATGTACATATTCTGAGGAATCCCATAGTAAAGCAAGAGATGTGTAATGTGTTGGAAATAGCACTGCATTGTATTGAAGATAAACCAGAGAATAGGCCAAATATGGATCGTGTAGTGATGATGGTGGAGCTCATAGTTCCATAATTTGATAATATTTCAGTGAACATGATTGGAGAATATAATGCTTACTCTTCCACAATCCGAGACTGAGATATTTAGGATCCTTTCTTTACCAAAAGAGAGAATGACACGTAAGAGGATGAGTTGACTATTCACTGCTTACCCGATGATTAAGGTGTCGAGCTCTACTTTGCTTACTACTGAGGCATAGCTGGAAGTATTCTATGGTTTTTGAAATAGTGGAGAAGCCATTATTGCATGGAGATAGTGGAGATTTCAGGAATTCAAACTTGGCCATTGTATCAAATGAATCTCAGCCTTTTATTAGAATTATATTTTCCTATAGTGTATTCTTTGTATATAGACAGAGAGTGTATACAGATTTCATAGGGAGAGATTTCAGTTGTAATTGCAAAAGTGCTCTCTTTCTATATACAAACTTGTTCTCTTGTATTGCTTTCTTTGTTCCTTTCCTCAATCTATTTTCAGTTGCTCTTTACTTAACCTCAAAAGGGTCAAGTTGTGTTGGTAGAAGGTTGCTTAACGTCTTTCTTGCAAGAGGCAGGAACTTGGGGGCGTTACAGCGCGCGGTGCTTAAGTTTGTGGTGAAAACATTATCTCCAGCTCCATAGGTTCGGACTACAGTTACACTTTTAGTTCTTCCCTTGACGGAGTGTCTTTTGGATCATCGATTAAGTTCCCATTTCACCCTGCAATATTAGCTGCAAACAGTGTAAGAGCAGAGAAACAGAATAGAGCTAAAATGATTCCTGCGAATAGAAGAAATAAGTGGGAAAGCATGCGAATATTTGTTGACTCTTCTGCACAAAAGCCTAAGAACTCTTATCTCTAAGCTTTTCTCCGTCGCTTTAACATATTATATAACAATTCCTTAATCTGTTAATTTTTTCCTTCTGTATCAGCTGCTTTCATCACCAAGAAGACTTATGGCAAAGAGGAAAGAGATGTTCAATGGGCTCGTGCTCAGAGGACACTGCATCCCCTTAAAACACCGGAAACCACTACTCTTTTCAATGAGAAAAGCAGCTACAGAGAGCTGTCTGAACTGACAGAACAGGCCAAAATGAGAGCTGAAATGGCAAGGTATGAATTGATTTGTTCCTTTAGTACAGTTCTTAGGTATGCGTTTGCCATGATCTACACGAATTATAAACTAACATCTTTTTAATATCATTGCAGAATTCAAGTGCTGCACACACTGAAGAGTCACCTTTGAGTCAATTATAAAACTGAAAGGCCTCGATTTTGACAAAAACTGAAGAACCTGATGAATCTCTCACACAAAAACAGTCAAGGAAGTATATATCAACGCCAAAAGATCGCCTTACAAGATGAATCTGTATACAGAAAGGGGGCAGTAATGGAGTATAATATCTCAATCTGTTTCTTTTGTGTCTTATGTATTGCAAAGTATTAAATTAAAGTGTTCCAATGGGTTATAATGTGTATACATTTGCTTGAATTTGGGGTAATTTACATTGAGAATCTTGAAGATAAGAAAGTTTTGAAAGTAAAAGATCATATGTAGAACCTTTGAATATGTTCAAAAGATATATTTCGTGGTAATAATGGATTTATTTCTGAGCAACAACATTGTAGTTTTCTTTAATTTCTCCTTATATAGTGTTATTTGCAGTTCTCGTCTCTAGGATATCAGAAATCTTAGGTGTAAACACGTAAAATCACGAGTACTGTATTGTGAATACCCTTGCATTGCAGTTGCATCCAAATGCATATTTCAGTGGGCATGGTGAAGAGTGGCCTCTTCACTATAAAAAAGAAAAACAAAAGAAAAGAAAGACCCTTTTACATTATGTGTAAGAATGCTGTTTGGAGGGGTCGGGTGAGTGATAATTAAAAGCATATGTTCTATCTCGTCTTGAAACCCGCCCAAGAGACACCAGAGGTCAGAGGTGGCCCTCATGCGAGTATGGGAGGTCAGTTTGAGTAATGTTCTTCAAGTAATAAATCCATTCTATTCTGATCACGAAATATGCATATGGAATATATTCAAAAGGTTCTTCATAGGATCTTTTCCTTCAAAACTATTGCATCTTCAAGTTTACCAATGTAGATCACTCCAGATTCAAGAAAAAATAAAGTATATATTGTTGGGTTGTATGCCCAAATAGTATAATTTTGCTGTGATGAAATGACAATTTTATATTGAATAAAACTTTAGGTTTGTATTCATTTATTATTATTGCATTTGTTTAATATTGAGTATGTAAATAAAGTGCCAATGATCACTTGTGATAATATAAGTTGGATGCTTGCGTTGAGAAGTATAGTGTGACACAACTTATATTTTGATCATCAATAAAATTGTTCACAACTAATGTATAAGGGTTGGCGCCTTGTACCGGAAGGTTGTAGTGTTGACTATTTAATCATTCGGATTTGCGATTTGTCCTTATCGCAGAAATGGATTAATGGTGACACTAGTACACTTGGAGTGTATTGAACGGACTACGTGTCGAATTTAATTATATAGCATGACCGTGCGAATAATTAAGTTCCACTTGATCACCGAATATTTCATCTAAATCCCTTGACAGGATTGTGTATATCTTTTCGTTAGTTTGATGGTTCTTTGATTTACCAATGGGTGAGATTAATTTAATTGATCAAATATCTCGGTGAGTTGGGAGCTTGAGAATGAGCGAAGTAGAGAACACGAATTCGTGTCGGGAACTGTCGCCCTGAAAAATGGGTCGAGTGACAACTTAAGTATTTTCTGTTGAACGGTTATAAATCTGAGCTCAGTGTTTAGCGACGGCTAAACTTCGACATATGTGATTAGTTCACATGACCGTTGAAGAAAATGTAACTTAAAGTTATTGAGAATAATTAGAGGGGCAAAACGGTCATTTATGCTCATACCTAATTATCGGATCTCTTTACGGAGATGAAAATATATATACGGTAGGTCGGGAGGAAAGTATTACGACACGTAATTTTATATTATTCGAGTGCAGTCTCTTGCTTTTAGTGGAAAAACAAAAGACTAATGATTAGATTGAGGGGTCTAGGGTCGACTAGACGGAATCTAATTATTGGAGCTTGGAAAATATATGTCCGATCAGGTCCCTGTGGTAGCTCTATAAAATTTTGGGCTTAATCACAGTTACTATAAAAGTTTTGGACTTAATTGTAATTGTGATATAAGTTCAAGAATTACATATGTAATTAAATCAATCTTAAACTAATTGGACTTGGATGCAATCAGGGCTCTTGTCGTTGTTTGCAATCAGATCACTTGCCGTTATTTATATCACATTGCTTGTGATGTAAATTCATTCCAATTGATTCAATCAAGAAAAGAGAAGAAATTTAGTTTCTCAGTTTTCTAGATCTGACCAGTCCAAAAATTAGTTTTTGATTTAATTAATAGGTGCCCACACGCCGGTTTAATTCAGACTTAGGAGAATACCATAGAAGGCTTGAATGTTGGGAGCACCAAGTTCGTGAATCAAAAGCAGCAAGTTCGTGAATCAGATCCAAACTAATATCGTTTATCGATTCAGGTATAATACTAATCCATTAGTATTTTAATTATAATAAATACGTGAACACCTAGCAAAGATCCTGGTTTTATGAATTAAAGAAAAATTTTGTTTTCTGGCTAATCCTCGTGTCAGTTTCCAACAAGTGGTATCAGAGCGGTCTAGATCGTTCACATGTTTGTTATATTATCTAGATCTGATAATTGTATGTTCTAGTCGAGCGATGTCTAGGATTATCTGTTTATATGTTGATTGAATAATTGATATTATTTTAAACTGTGATCCAATTATTTTGTGGCCCCACTTGTTCATTGTAATTTCGTGATTTTGAGTCTGTAACAAGATTGGTGGATTACGACTCCATCATTTTGATTTAATTTTTAATTGCAAAACAAATTTAATTGTGAGCCCTAAAATGGGACTAGTTAATTTTTTTAATAGTTGAATATTGAAGATCAGACCGGCGAGGAAGAGACGAACAAAACAAAATATATATATATATAGAGCGGAGAAGATGCTGCGATGGCGGATGCGGTTCACGGAGATCCGCGTGCTTGCACGAGATATCGTGCAAGATCCGACACACCAGATGATCTACGAAACGCGCAGATCAGGCGCTGGCCGGATCTGCGCATTTGCAGATCTAGCGCCACAAAGATAAAGTAGCGCAAGTCGATCCAAAGACGCGCAAGAAGAAGACGCGGATCCTCACGGATTTGCGGCGCCGATGAGCGTAGCGCAGCAGATCCGGCGTTGATCCTCCGGTTGGTTTTCCTTTTTGCGGCATGTCTTTCCAGCGGTGGTCCCTCTTCCGACTCTGGCCATGATGGTTGATTCTTGGACAAGAAGATGACTTGAGGAAGATGAACCATGTTTGGAAACTTGGATAGTGGGTGTTTGGTTGTTTGGATAACCCTTGTTTGGTTGCTTGGATAGTGGCTGATTGGTTGCTTGGATAAGAACTGTTTGGTTACACAGATGGCTGCTGTTTGGATCTTTTGTTCTTTGGACTTGTTTGGCAATTGAAGCAAAGTTATGGGCTGAAGTTGTAAATTAAATATTGGGCTTGGATCCAAATTAGTTTTTTAATTTATTTCTTGAGTCTTGTTTTGGGCCACAAATAATTGTTAAATTTATTGCTAATGTATGTTTTAAATATTTGTTTGAAATATTATTATTCTTTAAATCATGTCATATAAAATTAATTTTGGCATCGCTCGTGAAACTTAGAATAGAATGCATTTCATTAGAACATTGGTTTTCCCTTGATTAATTTAATTTAAATTAAATTTTTCTTGAAAGGGAAATCCGTAATAATTAAACTGTATATTAATTTAATTAATGTGAACAGTTGGTAATTATTTAAAATTAAAATCCATTATATTAAAATATTGAGTGGGAGAGGGTATTTATTTAAATAAAACCCACGGTCTCCTTTTGTCAATTCATAAGCAACAAAATCCGTTAGCCTCATGCTGGTAATGCAACGGACTCCCTATAGGAGGGCTGCGTGATTCGGGTTGTTTGATTGAATTCTTTTTTGGTAAGACGTCTAGATAGAATATAATTTGAGATCATTCTATAGATGGCGGGATTATTTTTCAAGTATCTGGAGATCTAGACAAAGGTTGTACACTCAAATCGAGATCATCTACGAACCTCCTATAGAGGCTCTCGTTTATGATCTTGATGACCAAATAAAGCGATACTGGATTTATCTAGACATTTATTGTCAAGATATGATTTGTTTGGTGGGAGAATCCCAGCTTAATCAGTGGACACGGTGACCTTTCCTATAGAGAGGCCTGTTGGATTACAAGGATTAAGTAGTCGTTACATTATTGTAGTTTTATGGATCTACATGTGCATTCATGCATCATATGTTAAATTCGCTACTCAATATTAATATGCAATAATTTTGTTATTTTTCAGCAAAATGTCTCTCAGTCCATTTTCTGTTATCCTAAAACAAAACCAACTAACCGGAGAAAATTATGTGGATTGGAAACGTAACCTAATGATTGTTCTCACCGTTGAGAAAATTGATTTTGTGCTTGAAGAAAATTGGCCTGAGCAACCCACTGAGACTGCAAGTAAGGACATGAGGGATGCTTATGATAAGTGGGTAGCTGCAGACAAGTTGGCTCGCTGTTACATTTCGGCATCAATGTCAAATGTGTTACAGCAAAAGCATGACAATCTTGAGACCTCTTATGACATAATGAAAAGCCTCAAGGACATGTTTGCACATCAAAGTAGGAGAGCTCGGTTCGAAGTCATTCGTACCTTACAGAACATCCGCATGAAACCCAGAACACCAGTGAAGGACCATATGTTGACCATGATTAGACACTTCAATGTGGCGGAGAATCTGGGTGCAACTATTGATCAAGATACACAGGTTGATATGGTATTGAACTCTTTACCTGATATGTTTTCACAGTTTACTGTGGACTATCACTTACACAAGATGGATATGCCATTGACTGAGTTGATGAATGAGTTGCAAAATGTGGAAAGTGGTCTTAAATCAAAAGGTGGCGATGCTTATACAGCAATTGGCAACTCCCTTGTTTCCAAGCCAAAAGGTGGAGGTGGAAAGAAAAGGAAGAGAGCTAATAAGACCAACGCAGATGGAAAGTCAAAAGGCAAGTGTTTCAGCTGCGGCGAGAAAGGTCACTAGAAGAAAGACTGTCCCAAAGCACTAGCTAAACAGAAGCAAAGTGCGGGTGAGTTTTTCATAACTGAGTCTTGTTTGGTGGTTGGTTCTACATATTCCTGGGTTGTAGATTCTGGAGCTACTAATCATGTTTGCATGTCAATGCAGGTGCTTCAGGAGAGCAGAAAACTCAATGAAGGCCAGTTTACTATCACGATCGGCACAGAGCGTAGTTTTCACGAGAGTCGAGGAGTAGTTTATTTTTATTTCAGTAGTGGTAAGCGTTTAATTCTTAAGGACTGTTATTATGTCCCGCAGATGAAGCAGAATTTGATTTCTATTTCTTGTTTAATAGGACAAGGTTATTCTCTTGATTTTGCGCCTAATAATGCGCTTTACATTTTGATGAATAAAGCTCCTATTTGTGCTGGATATTTGATTAATGGTCTTTATATATTAAACTATTCTACAAATGAAATTAATAATACTTCTACAAACCATAATAAACAAAATACATACCATACTAGTGATATTTATCTATGGCATCTTAGACTTGGACACCTCAACCTTAACAGAATACAAAGACTGGCAAAGGATGGTCCCCTCAACTCAATTGAGGTCGAACTATTGCCGATCTGTGATTCTTATTTGGAAGGTAAGATGATCGAAAGGTCCTTTTTAGCGAAGGAACATAGAGCGAAAGAAGTATTAGAACTAGTTCATTCTAATGTATGTGGACCTATGAGTACACCTACGAGAGGGGGCTATGAGTATTTTATCACCTTTACAGATGATTACTCTAAATTCGGATACATTTACCTGATGACTCGAAAGTCAGAGGCTTTTGAGAAATTCAAAGCATATCGAACTGAGGTCGAGAAACATTTGAGTAAAAGTATAAAGACATTTCGATCAGATCGAGGTGGCGAATGTCTCTCAGGACAATTCTGGGGCTACTTAACAGAAAATGGTATAGTTTCTCAACTGAGTACGTCTGGTACACCCCAACAGAACAGCATTTCAGAAAGAAGAAACAGGACATTGTTAGTTATGGTTAGGTCAATGATGAGTTTTTCAACTCTACCTATCTCATTTTGGAGATATGCACTGGAGACAGCCGCTTATATTCTCAACCTAGTTCCATCTAAGTCTATTCCTAAGACTCCGCTGGAAATATGGAATGGGCGCAAACCAAAGTTGTGTCACATCTGAATTTGGGGATGTCCGGTTCATGTGCTGAAAGGAAAGACATAAAAGTTGGAGTCTAGATCAGAAATATGACTGTTTGTGGGATACCCTAAAGGTACCAGGGGATACTATTTTTATAGTCCTCTAGATAGGAAGGTTTTTGTCAGCACAAATACAACCTTCCTAGAGGATAAATATATTAATGAACGTCAGTCCAAGAGTATGGATGTTTTGGAAGAAATGAGTGGGAGTAATCCCAACTCATCAATTCCTGGAACACAACCTAGTGACAGACAACCCATGGTATTTGCAATACCTAGGGAACATTATCTGAGTGGGAGAAATGATTCATCATCTAATCCCATAGATCAAGAAAATGTTCAAGGTAGTGATGAGGTAATTGTATCACCTGAAGGTGACACTAACATTGATGAAAATGTTACAATTCCAAATGAAGCCACAGTTCAAGTTGCACCGCCCCTTAGGCAAAGTCAAAGGATCATCAGAAAACTATCTAGGTACTTGTTTGTCAGAGAATCCAAACAGGCTATCTCTGTAAAGCAAGTAGATGATCTGAATTCATATAAGGAGGCTATAAACGATGTAGATGTAGATTTGTGGAAACTAGCTATGAACACTGAGATGGAATCTATGCATTCTAATAAAGTCTGGGAACTTGTAGATGCACCAAAAGAGATAAAACCCATCGGGTGCAAGTGGGTCCACAAAGAGTGGAGTAGATAGGAAGGTGGAAACCTTCAAAGCAAGGCTAGTGGCTAAGGGTTTTACCCAAAGAGAAGGTATCGATTACGAGGAGACCTTCTCGCCTATAGCTATGCTCAAATCTATCCGGATTCTTTTATCCATTGCAGCTCATTATGATTATGAGGTGTGGCAAATGGATGTCAAGACGGCTTTTCTTAATGGTCATCTTGAAGAGTATATCTATATGGTACAACCAGATGTGTTCGTAGAACGTGGTCATGAATCTAAAGTATGCAAGCTGCAACGGTCCATTTATGGACTGAAGCAGGCATCAAGATCTTGAAACAAAAGATTCGACGAGGTGATTAAGACATATGATTTTAATCAAAACTTTGACGAATCCTGTGTCTATAAGAAGATACAGGACAAAAAGATAATTTTCCTGGTGCTTTATGTGGATGATATTCTACTCGTAGGAATGTCATTGTCTACGAAAGCGTGGTTGGCCCAACAGTTTTTATATGAAGGTTTTGGACAAAGCTAGATGTGTTCTAGGGATTCAGATCTTAAGAGATCGAATAGAACAAGCTGGTAGTTTTGTCCTAAACTATATATATTGACAAGATGCTTGTCAGATTGCCATGCGAGATTCTAAGAAAGGTAATTTGCCATTCAGACATAGAATCTAAAAATCTAAGGAGCGTTCCTAAAGAAACTCCTGAAGAGATAGATGACATGAGTAGAATACTTTACGCATTTGCAATGAGTAGTCTCATGTTTGTTATGCTGTTGGTATGATAACTCGTTATCAGTCTAGACGGACTAGAACATTGGGTGATTGTAAAGTATATCCTTAAGTACCTTCGGAGAACAAGGAACTATATGCTGGTTAACTCTTTGCCATTGGGGTATATATATTTTAAGATTATACTCTAGGGCAAGTGGGAGAATTGTTGGGTTGTATGCCCAAATAGTATAATTTTGCTGTGATGAAATGACAATTTTATATTGAATAAAACTTTAGATTTGTATTCATTTATTATTATTGCATTTGTTTAATATTGAGTATGTAAATAAAGTGCCAATGATCACTTGTAATAATATAAGTTGGATGCTTGCGTTGAAAAGTATAGTGTGACACAACTTATATTTTGATCATCAATAAAATTGTTCACAACTAATGTATAAGGGTTGGCGTCTTGTACCGGAAGGTTGTAGTGTTGACTATTTAATCATTCGGGTTTGCGATTTGTCCTTATCGCAGAAATGGATTAATGGTAACACTAGTACACTTGGAGTGTATTGAACGGACCACGTGTCGAATTTAATTATATAGCATGACCGTGCGAATAATTAAGTTCCACTTGATCACCGAATATTTCATCTAAATCCCTTAACAAGATTGTGTATATCTTTTCGTTAGTTTGATGGTTCTTTGATTTACCAATGGGTGAGATCAATTTAATTGATCAAATATCTCGGTGAGTTGGGAGCTTGAGAATGAGCGAAGTAGAGAACACGAATTCGTGTCGGGAACTGTCGCCCTGAAAAATAGGTCGAGTGACAACTTAAGTATTTTCTGTTGAACGGTTATAAATCTGAGTTCAGTGTTTAGCGACGGCTAAACTTCGACATCTGTGATTAGTTCACAAGACTGTTGAAGAAAATGTAACTTAAAGTTAGTGAGAATAATTAGAGGGACAAAACGGTCATTTATACTCATACCTAATTATCGGATCTCAGACAGAGATGAAATATATATATACGGTAGGTCAGAGGAAAGTATTACAGTTTCTGTAATTTTATATATTTCGAGAGTGCAGTCTCTTGTCTTTAGTGGAAAAAGTAAAAGATTAATGATTAGATTGAGGGGTCTAGAGTCGACTAGACGGAATCTAATTATTGGAGCTTGGAAAATATATGTCCAATCAGGTTCCTGTGGTAGCTCTATAAAGTTTTGGGCTTAATCACAGTTACTATAAAAGTTTTGGACTTAATTGTAATTGTGATATAAGTTCAGGGATTACATATGTAATTAAATCAATCTTAAACTAATTGGACTTGGATGCAATCAGGACTCTTGTCGTTGTTTGCAATCAGATCACTTGCCGTTATTTATATCACATTGCTTGTGATGTAAATTCATTCCAATTGATTCAATCAAGAAAAGAGAAGAAATTTAGTTTCTCAGTTTTCTAGATCTGACCAGTCCAGAAATTAGTTTTTGATTTAATTAATAGGTGCCCACGCGCCGGTGTAATTCAAACTTGGGAGAATACCATAGAAGGCTTGAACGTTGGGAGCACCAAGTTCGTGAATCAAAAGCAGCAAGTTCGTGAATCAGATCCAAACTAATATCGTTTATCGATTCAGGTATAATACTAATCCATTAGTATTTTAATTATAATAAATACGTGAACACCTAGCAAAGATCCTGGTTTCATGAATTAAAAAAAAATTGTTTTCTGGCTAATTCTCGTGCCAATTTCCAACATATATCACCCATCGAAACACTTCTGTTGGGCACTTTGAATTACATAAGAACACGAGAGAAATAGATTGAGAACTATAGCCCCATTATTGTCCCTTTGTGTAGACAGATTCATCTATTAAGGCACTCCTGTTCTTCAATATCAAGGCATTTCTTCTTTATAACTGACTCGAGGTGACCCCTGAGCGTGTGCAGAATTCATAATAGGAAAGATTGTGGTATAAATTCACATCATTCACAAGATAAACAATATGCGAACAAGTATTAAGTCCATTACTGTTGCAAGCGGAAGCGTTCGAGAATTGAATTATAACGCAAGGTCACAATTCGTTGATTTGTGCATGAATACTGATCTGGGTACATTTTTTGAAGAAACTCTTCAATATTTTATTAATATTCAAAATCAACCAAAAACAACGACAGGTTAAAAATTGTTTATATAGAAAAGACTAGCATGTTTGGCTGTGCTTTTAATTGTCTATAAGTCGGTCAAACATAATTTTTATCTATATATTTTGTCACCGACAACTTTTATCTACACATTCTGTAGGACACACTACTTATAATTTAAAAAAAACTTTACAAAACAAGTAGGAAAAAACACTATGACTAACAAAAATTTCCCCTAAATAACTTCAGAAGCAAGAAATAAAAACTAACTAAACTATAAACAAATTAAAAAAGGACTCAAGGTTCTCGTTTCGGCTTTGATGATAAATAATTTTCTCCTCCTCCGAGCACGGCTACGACAGTGGTGGAGACCTGCAAAAGGTGACGGGACTTTTTTCCCCTGTGGCCACTTCGGTGTGATAATCAGTATATGATTAAAACCAAATATGCAGAATAATCATATAAAGTGTATAACAGTTGTGTCTCTTCTTTTTTACCTGGGGGATTGGCCTCTATTTATAGGAATGGCCTGCAGTTATTGATAGTGGGTGTCCCTTCATCTCCCTCATTTACCTTTCATCTCTCTCATTATTAAAAATTAATGAGGGATGTTTGATCTTTTCAATTGTTGAGAGATATTTCGTCTTCCCGATAACTGGTGGTAACTGTCATTCCATTGGTCGCTTGCCTAGCTAATCTGATGACAGTTGGATTATTGCAATCTATCTGTTAGAAGCGTGCTCATGAGACCAACAAGGTGGGTAAGTCGGTGAGGCGGGCGTGCCACCATAGCTAAATGACATATAGCAATTGTCATTATTTATATCATCAGGCTCCATCATTCCCCTCTAGTTAGAAAAGATTTTACTTCGAATCTTGCACAATTTCCATTGTCTTGTAATAGCCGGTAATGAAACAACGACATCCCTTGGTCGAGCTTCCAATCTATCCATTAAAATATTGTCCTTTCCAATGCAATTAATTCCATACATTCTAAGAGGCAAGAGCATCTCTGATGCTACCTTCTATTTTGAATATGCAGCGATGAGTTGGAGGAGACAAAATTCATGTGATATCATTTATTGTAGAAGACCGTCCAATATGCTGTCTAGTTTTAGACATCATGTTAGACGGCATTCCAACTATTTTTTTATTAAATTGTGTCTATTTATCTCATCTATTTTCTCTCTCTTTCCTCTTTCCTCTTTCCACTTTCCACTATCTATCTCCTTATTTCTTTTCGCTCTTTTGCCACATAGATATTTTAGAAAGTGTAGTATTGAAGATGTTTTAATATACATTTCTGCCCATTGAATCGCGTAATCTTCCTTAATATATGTCGGATGTTTCGAAATTAGTTGAACCTTGTTAGGCAAGTTTTTTATTACAACTTGAACTCCTTTTATAGCTGCACTAGCCGCTACATCTTCGACGATCTCAAAGTCAAAAATGGGCAGACCATCGTAATCTTCACTTGAATCAACCTCCAGATTGGTCGATGGTCGCTTAATTTTATCGACCGTCAATCTTATCGATGGTCGCTTAATTTTATCATTCTATTATCCACTAGGCAAATACCAAACAACGGAAGTTTTTTAACAAACCGTTGACCCCAATCTCAATAATCCGGCTGGTCATTGCCTATTTTTTTTTTAAAAATCAATTTTTATTGCAAGTTTGCAACATATTTAATAAAAAATGTGTACGTGCATATATTAACATAATATATATACATTTGAAGCACATCACATTTGCATATTATGGAAGACTAATGGTGTCAAGTTAATCCATTATCTTTTCCGAGCTTCCATTATGATCAAGATCCAAATTTGCAAAAATAAAAAATAATTTTTTTTTTTTTTTTGGTCTAGAAAATGTTTCATCTCCTTGAGTTTCAGAGTAAAGATTGAAAATCATTTAAGAAAAAATTAGTGAATGACACTTATTGCATGTTCGTTAGAGTTTTTTCTCCAAAAAATTTATTTTTTTGCCTACAATTTTTGACTTTTCAACCCTTTTTACACTACAAAAAAATTTGAAAAGTCAAAAAGTAACCAAAAAAATCCATTTTTCCTCAAAAAAACCTCTACCGAACAAGCCCTTAGTATCACTATTTTATAATTATAATTATAATAAAATATATTATATTTTACAAAAGTTGACTCGTCGGTTCAACCACCGGTTAGCGGGTGAACCAAAGACCTAGTGACCCACCTCTTCGTCCGGATCATAACCCAAGTCTGGTTTGAAAACTATAGTAATTTGTATTTTTTTTTATTACATGTATTGCACTAAATTCTACTCAAAATTGTAATAAATGTTTCACCTATTGAGTTGTAAAGAATGGAAAATTTGATTGAATGAGACTAGCCATGTTCATAAATGAGTATGGGTTGTAATATTTATAATTTATTAAGAATTGGATAGAAATAAAATATCAGAGACAAAATATTAGAGATACTCTTTGAACTTTATGATAATATCAAACATACCCACATATTTAAGAAATCACACTAACCTCCCATATGTTTGGTTTTGAATATTATATTCACCGCCTAATCACTTTTTAAGTCATATCTAATTTAAAAGGTGATTGATATATCTACAATGACCGTGTGAAGAAATTTTCTGCAATTAGTTGCAATTTAATTCACATTTATAATGAATAGTTAATACTTAGACTTTGTGCATACAAAATTCCAAATTAATATGCATACTAGTAGAAATTTCAACTTAAATTTGTAAAAGAAATTGGTAAAAAAAGATTTATAATATTTTCAATTAATTACATATTGAGAAGTCTCCTGCAGCCTTATGAATAAACTTTGATATTTATAAATTCATAAACTGAAAGAAGATAAAAATTATCAACTTTTTTTCATTTTAGAGTTCCATGTAGCTAAAAAAAAAAAATAATATACATTAGTTCATTAATACACTATATACATCCTCAAAATGTATTATCAAATGATGATAGTGTAACATAATTGAATGCTAAGTTAATCTAATATATTAATCTTTACAATATTTTAAAATAACATCACAATATATATTTGGTAATTTGACATTACTTGTACTTATAAACAAATATTTTGTTAAAACAAATATATATATATATATTCAGAAAAATGTTACCCAACCTATAAACAAAATTATTAAATTTGCTTGATCAAAATTTGAACTACATCAAACGGGCTAAAGTCATATTCCTATAGTTACTTTGAGCGAATTTAACTACACGTAATTGTAGAAAATTTCAAAAGGGCATTTTAGATATATCGATCAAACTTGTTTTAGATTCTATACGACTCAAAAACTAGTCAGCGTGAATAAAATACTCAAAATTAGAAATAAGTTAGATTAGTATGATGTTTTAGATGTAAAAGGGTTTTTTGATATTGTCATAAAGTTTAAGGGGTGTCTTAGATATTATCTCCTACATTTTTCTCTATAAATAAGTAGGAGATGAAGGGGTAAATCCATAAACAAAAAATAATAATAGAATACCTCAGCAACACACTGAAGAAATTGAGGTTTGCCGAAATTGGTATACAATGGAAGCGAAGAAGTCAATGAAATCAAGTTTTTTGCTTTATCTGCTACTTGTAACAATTTTTGCGTTTGGATTTGAGGCAACAGAGGGAGTAATAATTCGTTTCACAATGGAACCATGCACTAAACAAATTTGCCAATTCGCATGTCAGCAATCATATTGTGGAAGTAAAAAATGCGTATTGGGCTTTTGTATGCCGTCGAAACCTCCCAAATTTCCGTACTCGTTGTGTACGTGTATGGGATAAGAATGTAAACTCATTTTGTGAGTTTAGGAAATAAATAACATTTCTTTTTACTATTTCGAAATGTTGCCATGCCCGTCTTCAGACAAGTAAGTTTATCTTTATTGGTCGGTCAAATTGAGCTCTACTCCTAAATTTATTCTAGTATTTTATTACCGTTATTAATAATACCATTCCCACCTAGAGTGTCCATAAAAAATAGAATATCTTAATTAAGACATGTTTAAAATTAGCATTATAAAAAAAAAACATTACATTATACTAAAGAATAAAATGACAACCCGTTAACTCATTTTATCATTACTTTAAATTTGGTTGAGAAAGAGAGAATTTTTGTCCAATGGTTAGAGTCATACAAAAATTTTACCAAAAAAGTTAGAAATATAATGTCTAAAGATTTTAATGTAATTTGCAATATTTTGAAACTTGGACTAGCTCAGCGGTTCAACCCCCGGCCATCAATTCTGTCGAAGGTCATTCAAGTATACCCGTCTATGATCCACCCGGTAAATACCAAACAACGAAAGTTTTTTTAAGAAACCGTTGACCCCAAACTCAATAATCCAACGGGTAATCTATTAAAATAAATAAATCATTTTTTACAGTAAGGGTGTGTTTGATTGGAAGATTTTCATTAGAAAATGTCTAATCTATGAAAAATCTTGTCACATCAAAGTGGAAAATATTTTCCATCTTTACCGTTTGATTGATTATACATGGAAAATGAAAATGATTTTAAAGATACAATCGGTTAAAAAGCATGGTTAAGAAGGAAAAGTTGGAAAATATTTTCTTGTCAAAATAGGTGGATTTTTTTTTTCCTACTTACATGGAAAATCTCTTCTTTTCCATGGAATCAATCAAACACACCCTAAATTTGCAACATATTTAATAAAAAAAATATGTACATAGTATATTAAAATAATATATACATGTGAAACACATCACATTTGTATATTACGGAATACTAATGGCAATCTTTATTTTTCATCTTGAAAATATTTCATCACCTCGAGTTTCGGTATGTATAGAAAATAATTTAAGTCAAATTTAGTGAATGACAATTAGTATCACTATTTTATAATTATAATAATAATAAATTTTGTTATATTTGATTGAAGTTGACTAATCGGTTCAACCACCAGGTTAGTAGGTGAATCACAGACCTACTGACCCTCTTCTTTCTCATGGTCATTACCTAAGTCTAAAAACTATAGTAATTTATATTGTTTTTTACTTGTATTGCATTAAATTCTACAAAAAAAAAAAATTGTAATAAATCTTTCATCAATTGAGTTGTAAAGAATGAACAAATTTGTTAGTTTTTGACCAATTGAATGAGATTAGTCATGTTCATAAATTAGTATGAGTTGTAACATTTATAGTCCTCAAGAATTGGATAGAGCTAAAATATCAAACACAAAATATCATACACATTCTTTGAACTTTATGATAATATTAGACAAATCCCACACGTTTGAGAAATCACACTAACCTCCCATATGTCTAGTTTTGAATATTATATTAAACACCTGATTACTTGTTGAGTCATATCTAATCTAAAAGGTGATTGATATACCTAAAATAATTGTGTGAAGAAAATGTGAAATTTTCTACAATTAGTTGCAATTCAATTCGTCCCTCTAATGAATAATTAATACTTGAAGACTTTGTGCATACAAGATTCTGAATATGCATACTAGTGGAAATTTTGACTTAAAATTTGTTGAAGAATTTGGTAAAAAAAGATTTGTTATCACTACATAAAATGAGGTCTATACCGATAACATTTCTCCCCGCTACAAGACGATTAGTTGTCATTTTTTATTTATAGTGATGACAATGTCGTCGCTGTAAGTCATCTCAATAGATTAGTGCCTCTAGGTAATTATCGACGACATTATATCGACTCTATAGATATTTTAATCTATACCGATGACATTGTCGTGCTCAATTTCTCCGAATTAGGGTCATTGATATGATTAAATCGTCACTATAAGATAAAAAATTTATCGACGACATTGTTGTTACTATTACTTTAGAATTTTTATCATTAATAGCGACGAAAATATTACTGCAATAATATTCAGCTATACAGTGACGATAATATCGTCATGGTAAGTTATCGCACATTTGCTTTGTAGCGACGATAAAGTCACCACTATAAATATTTTAATTTTTTTTTAAGAATATAAACAATTTAGTAGTACATATTTCCTACGGATCCCCCAAACTCCCACCGTCGTTCTCATCCTCGTCAACCTCCTCCTCAACATCTGGCACAACCCCCGGTAATTAGTGCTGTAGATTTGCTGTGCAATTGTCCTATTCATTCGGTGGAGCTCGGCCTCATACATTGCAAATTGAAGATCATCGTAGTGGACATCCTCAGAAAACTAGTTGGTTGCTCTTCATGAGGCGTTCGATGCACCAGTGGAATCTAGGGAGGGAGATCTGCCCTTCAGAACCCATCCAACCCCCACGGGCCTGTCTTCGTCATTCTCCGATGACCTCTCTCGCAATAGCGCGCTTGTCAACCAACACTCTACTAGAGGCGACCTGGGTCTGCTTAATCTCCCTCACCTCAACAAGTTTATGCTGTTTAGTAAGAAAAAATAAATTATAAATAATACTAAAACTTGAGAAACAATTAGAACATTAAAATGTAAGTTTTCCTTACGTAGTCACCAGCCGCCTTCGGATTCATCTAATTGCAAAGGTGTGGAAAGTCCAGAAGGACTTAATAATGTGCTGCTGGTCTCGGGGTCCTCTATAACAATTTAAGTGTGAAATTTATTTAAAACATGTACATGTTATGCGTTAAAGATGTGTAATAGGAAAATAATTTACTTGTACTTGATTGTAACGCGTAGCAAAGAAGCTCTTCGATTCTTGCACGCTAGGGTATTTAGCCTTACCCAATTGACCTTATTCTTTGCCGACCATTCCTCGAGACATAAAAAGTTATTAATTATGTAACTAGAAATATTAACATAAAATCTAAAAACTACATGATAGTATGTACTACGAGATTAGGACTTGTGAAGAATTTAATGCACTTCTGCCATTCTTCAACAGACAGCTCGCTATATGGACGGCTCAGCTCGTGCTCTTTCAAGTGATTATGTGCTTTTAGTTTGTAATCCTGATAAAAATCGGACGACAGGCGATCTACAACGACACAAACCGTCCGGTACACGTCGAACGACTGGTCACCCTAAGATCGAAGTAGCTCAGCAACATTGGAACAATATTTGTTAATGCATATTATATGGAACAACAGGTTTATAGAACGCGATAATGAAAAAAATTATATGTATTACTTCAATGATGCTACGTAACCGTACTCGCTACTCATCTGTGACCTCTACCCAAGAAGGGTAGCAAGGAGCACAGTAAAACTTGTTTGGATCCCAACCAAGTGCACAAAATACTTCGCATTATTCTCAATCCGCTGCATTGTCTGTTCGAAATTGTCGAACGCGATGGGAAGTGGCCTCTTCATGTTTGCCTGCCAAACCATCACAAGGTTAATGCCTCAAAAGATACGCAATCGCTTCGACAATAGCAGTAAAAAAGAAAAATTACGATACATTTAATCGTAAATCCACCGATAATTAAGTAACTGTAAAAAATTGCAAAATAAATAATATCAAAAGAAAAATTCTTACCGGACTCGCACGACGTATCCAGTGTTTGGGGTGGCGGATGAGGAGATCACCTACACTATCACCTTTGTGCGATATGACGTCAGCCATAGTAGCAACGAACAAAAGAAAACATTAGTAGCCCGTTCACAACTCATACCAACGGAGACAATCATTCTCTTTTGAAAAGTTCACGTTTCTCACAATAAATTTAATTTTCTTCTATTTTATCAGGAAATATGGTGAAACAAGAGAGAGATTACGACTTACCCACAAAATGGATGACCAATTAGAAGTATATATATTGAATTGAGATCATAAGTGAAAGCGTATAAGGTGTTTCAAACAAGAAGAACAATGCTACTGAATATAAGAGGTTTCATGTGGGATTTATTTGAGTATGCACTAAAATAAACCTAAGAGAACACTTGAGCAAAAGCCATCGACCCAATTACAACCTTACACACAGTTGTTGTAGCTCCAAGACTTAATGAATACTTGTCTGCTGTTGGGACAATTATATAAGTATTAACCATGTATAAAAATGTATTTACGAAGTTCAAAAGAAGAGACATAAAATGATTTTCATAGAACTCTACTTTTCATTGTAAATTTTCCAACTTCAAGATTATCATCAACCTGCAACAAGCCTAGTCACCAATCCAAATGCACTAATCCCATTCAATTCCAAAATAAGTTTTAAAGGAACCCAATCGTAATTCCAAATTAAAGTTTTTATTACCCACACCACCATTGTAGTGGACAGACCAAATCAACAAATTCCAGTAACAAATAGGATAATGAGTTACAGAGCTAGGAAAAAAACTAAAAAAAATAGAAACTTCATCTTCCAAACTCATCCCAATCCCCAGAAAGAGATGAAAAAAATTAATCACAAAGCCATTATATCTAAAAAACTACTATAAAAAGATGGAAAAAATTGCCCGCATCATTTTTTAGAAGACAAACAAAATTGAAAAACCTAGTAATCCTAAATTAACATAAATATGCATTACAAAGATAAACTCGAAGCGTACAGAGAGTATATGCCGTAACTGCGGTGGTTGACGAAGAGAAGAGGGGTCTGCAGTGGTGAAGAGTATCTAGCTAGGAGTCAAGAAATGGAGAAAGAAAATGAATTCTGGATTAAAAACTCGACGAACAATATCGGCGGACTTGCTTGGCGGCAGCTATGGTGGAATGGCAGTTGATTCACTTCAACTACGAAGGAAGAATAAGATGTTTGTCTGATTTTAAAGAGTATTAAACTTATAGCGACGGCAACAATCGTCCCTATACATTATTGCGACGATATTTTTTTCTCAATTTTTTTGGTGCATGCATTAAAAAGGTGCCACCATTTTCTTCCAAAATTTTTGCACATATAGGGACGACATGTCATCGCTGTATAGGTAAACTTGTCGTAACTGTAGGATAATATGATGTTTTTATTTTTTTAAAATAATAATAATACATGATAAAGTAATTTCAATTACAATTAAAATTACCTACATACATAACAAACAATAAAATAAGTTTATTAATTAAAACAATTTTTTTTAAATTTCAAAAGAAACTTTAGTTACAAACAACAACATTCAATCTGAGTCACTATCATGATATGTTTGATCCTCGTCGTCGTCGCCGTAGTCCTCATTACTTTCACTGCATGTTTCTTCATCCTCGTAATCTTCGTGTGTGTCGTCTTCTAAATCCTCATCGTTAATGAACGATGTAATCTCCTGTAATGTCAGATGCTACTCCTCTGATATACTGTGTTTCTATCTGCACAGTTAAAAAGTAAGCTCTCAACTCTGCTCTACTAAAGCACATCCTACGATTTACATCTTCCACCAAGACCCTATGGTAGGAGTGGTGGGGGCCTCGAAGTTGAAGTTCAACTTTTATAAACCAAAATTGGTTTATTTGATCCAAAATTTTGACTTTTCAAACTACTTTTAACCTAAAATGACAAATTGTCATTAATCAACAAAATGTTATTTCTAAGTAGAAAGGACAATTTTGTTATTTCATGTTAAAAGTGATTTGAAAAGTCAACAATTTTAACTTAAATAAATCAATATTGGTTACAAAAGTAAGTGATATATTTAATTTGATTAAAAAGAATAAGTTTTGACAAAAATACCCTTCCCATGGCCGATTGAAGACTGAAGCATCTCTGACTAAAATATCCTTCCCATGGTGTATTCCACGCATATCCTTGCTCTCGGACTGCCATCAAAACCGATGGACATGGTCTTCTCCAAGGGTGCACAACCATCAGCCACCCCTTACATCATCCCTATCGGCTTCACGCCATCAAAAAATGACCCCACGTCGCAAGACCAAACCCAAATTGTGGTTGCCATTAGCACCGCCGCGCCATCCTCCGTCCATCGCGCATTCCACTGGTGACCCTCCGGTCGATGCGCCTCACTAGGGCGACCACTTTGATGGGTTTTTTGGTGCCCAAGGTAAAGCGCCAATGATTTTCCAGAACACAGTTGTTTCACTTGCAGCGCCTGCTATCTCCTATCCTACTGCGCATAAACGGCATGTATGTAGTAGGGAGATAGTATGGTATACTTTCCAAATGATCCGTCTTGGCTTCATAGAGATATTCTGGTACTTTACATCATTCTTCACAGTCTAAATAAACCAAAAAATTAAAAGAGGAATAATCATGCGAATATGACCCTACCTGACAAACTGACCCGAGAAACGCTAAGACTGAAAGCGATACTAAAACCCTCTGTCGGTCGAAGGGTTATATGAAAAATGTCAGAAAAAAGGGGCCAAACCTGGTAGGCAATACAGCTGTCAATAAATAAATATTTGATAGTCTCAATAGTCAAGCAACACTGACAACGAGAAGCCATATGACTTCCATTCCGCCTCTAAATCACAACATCAATTGGGATAAGACCCTGCCGTAGTCTCCAACAGAAGAAAGAGACAGTCGTCGGGATAATATAACTCTAAATCATGCTGTATACGTCATGGATAATATGCCCCGTGCGAACTAGTTGCCATGCAGAATGGTAACAAATCTACCATTCGAAGTATCCTTCCACATAATCTGATCGTTGACCTCAGTAGTGATAGGGATACTCCATATCTTCTCAGCAATAATATATGGTACTAGCTAAAGAAGTCGGTCAATATTCCATCCAGTATCATCAAATAAGTCTCTACCCTAAATAGAAGAATGTGGTAAGTGTGGGTGCTGATCAGCTAATGTAGACTCGCCCATCTAGCAATCATGCCAAAAGAATATCTGCACACGCCCTAATTCTCAAAGAATGTGTGTCTCCGTCTATGGGCCTATGTGCTTCAGCCTCTTCCATACAGCTGAAGCATAGTAAGGAATAGTAGCTAGTAATGGATAGGTACCCTGACAATACTTACTCAGTAAAAACTGAGCCCATAATAACCGCTGAGATCTAAATAACTACCAGAGCTTTATGAAGATTGTATCAACAAGATCCTTCAGTCTCCTAAATCCTAGTCCCCCCTCTTTAGTAGGAATACAAATGTATTTCCATCTTCTCTAATGTAATATGTGTGCATGGCCTTTGGAGTCCTAAAGGAACCTAGCAAATATGCCCTCTAACTTCTTCAAGATAGTCTTGGGAGGCTTCATAATCTGAAGAAGATAGAGAAGAATAGAGGATATCACTAATTGTATCAACGTAATCCATCCTCCAAATGATATGAGTCTCGAAGCCCAGCTAGAAATTCTACTCCGAACTTTCTAGACTAAGTTATTATACAAGAAGATCTTCCTAGCGCCTTTAAATAAAGGAATACCAAGATAAGTGAAGGGCTGTTGCTGATGACGAAACCATGTCAGATACTCCAACTTGTGTATCTGACTAGTAGAAAATCTCCTAGATAAGATAATCCCAATCTCATCTCTGTTCACCAACTGCCTAGAATCCTCTTTATAGTGCTCAATACACTGTAAAACTAGTCTGATAGACTGCTTCTAGCCATTGACGAAAATAATCATATCGTCTGCAAATGACAAATGAGAGATTAGAGCGTCACCCCCATGTTTGTATGCCATCGAAGGAATATGTTGATACTGTTGAGTGAGTAGTCATAAAAAATAATCTATAGCAATAATAAAAACGATTGAGATATGTGATCTCCCTGTCTGAACCCCCGAGATGATGAGAAAAAACCACATGGCCTGCCATTAAGTGGGACCGAGAATCGACATTCCAAAATACATCTACATATCCGATCAATCCAAAGAGCATCGAACCTAAAATCTTCTAAAATAGATATCAAGAAGTCCCAATCCATGCGGTCATAGGCCTTAGCCAAATCAAGCTTGAGGATAACATTACCCCCTCCCCCCCCGGGGGCACTTTCGTATCAAGTGTATGTAGTAACTTATGTGCAAGAAGAACATTATCTCCAATGAGCCATCCCGAGATGAATCCGCTCTAAGGAGTTGAGATGATCTGATGTAATAAAGTACTCACTCAGCGAATTCATCAGCTTCGTAATCAACTTATTAAACACTATACATAAGCTGATAGGACAGAACTCTAACCACCTACATGCATTGTCCCACTTTGGAAGCACGACAATAGAAGTTGCTGCAAAACTCCTAGGTAGGTGCTCTCTAGCAAAAAAGTCTAAGACTGCCTGAAAAAATCCTCTGATACTATGTCCCAATAGACCAAAAAAAAAGAGATGAAAACCCATCTAGCCCGACGACACTGACTGGATCAATACTGAAAATAGCCTCTCGCACTTCAGTCAAAGTAGGAGTCCAATTAAGCTGTAAATTGTCCTCATCGGATATAATACCAGGTCGAATAGGATCGACAGACTGATGAGAAGTCGACAGAAGCTCCTGGAAGAAAGTTATTGCTGAAGGATGAATAGTCTCAAGAGACTCAAACACCTTACTCGAAGCTAAAGTAATAGACTGGATCTTGGCTCGAATGCATCGTCCCTAAATTATGGAATGGAAATATCGGGTGTTATGATCGCCCTCACAAGTCCAACGTGTCCCTGCCTTTTGTTTCTAAAAGACCTCATCGATAGATAAAGTACGGTTCAGAACTGCCTGAGCCTGATGCAAAGTATCGCGATAAGAATGAGAAGAATCTCTGCATGGTCTAACTCTGCCTCGTCCACCCTACACTCTACATCCCTAACCCTCTGAAAAATATCACCAAATACATGTCGATTCCACTAACGAATGCCCTATTTGAGCCTAAAAATCTTCTCCCAGAGAGCAGCCATTCCCGTAAAATGGGTAGAAAATGACCACTTCTAAAATAAGAAGCCCAAAAAGTAATGCCTAGACTAAACATTGAGGAATTGAAAGTGACGAGGCCCCAAATCATTGTCAGAAGACCACTGAATCAGAAGAGATAGTGATCACAAGTGCTTCGATTCAGATGACAAACTGAAAATTGAGAACAAAATGAGGCAACCAGTAAGTTAATCAAAACTCTGTCCAGACTTTTCCAAACCCTCCCATTTGTCCATGTGTACTGACTTCTAGAATACCTTGCATCTGTCAAACTACGATCCATCATCATACGTAAAGGGATATCTGATGAAGACCCGTCCATACATCATCATACGTAAAGGGATATCTGAGCGATCACATTAAAGTCTCCTCCAATTAGTCACGGCCCATCTACGTAAAGGGATATCTGATGAAGACGCCGTCCATAAATCCCTACATCCAATCGGTGATCAAGAAGTATAGACCCGAGTAGTAAACAACGGTTTAGCTAATCTAGGATCCTCAACTTTAATGTGAATGAATTGAGGATGATCAACAATCGAAGTAACAGTAGTCCCCAAATTCCAAAAACACCAAATCTTATTCGACTCATTCTGTAAGCCCACATCAAAAGAGAGAAAACGCCAGATAAAGTCAAAGTTTTTCCTCAACACAAGCAGTTCCAACACCACAAAAAATTACAACTGATAAAGCCAAACCAATTTCTTAAGTCATCTATGAGTGGCAATACTACGCACACCTTCTACATTCCAAATGATAACACTCATCAAAAATACTGGCTACGTGACGAAGTACTTGTCTAATTACGAGTCACCCATTTGATCGGGCGCAGGATATCAGTACTTTTCAAAATTTTCTTCCTATGAACTACAGTAAAACATCGGCCTCCTGCAGCTCATCTAATCGAACCAAGTCATCAGAAGAATTCATGCAAAATACCTCTGCTGATGAACCTCTAGCTGAGCAGAACTAGTAGTATCGGAATAAATCGAAGCCTCTACATTCTCATTATTACTGAGGCCTGGACTGACATGTGGATCAATATAAAAAACTGGATGCACTGGCTCTGACAAAATAGAAAACTCACGAAGGACATACATCATGTAATCTAATAGTGGATCATCGAAAAAACAACATCGTGAAAGGGCTTTGAAGCCACAATAGTCAGAATAGTAGGATTAAGCTTAAAGGTAGGTCCCATATGAACCACTAGATGTGGTATAGCAACAACTGAAGAAGAACCAGAAACTAGGACCCACTGTCTAGGAACCTCAACAACAATCTCCTTCCTCTTACCCTTCATAGCCTTATCAACAATAGGCACTGGAGCATCAATATGCTTATTAGCCAGAACAACAACATGCTTAGAATCCGTAGCAACAGCAAGCTTATGAGCCAGAGTAACAAAAGACTTAGAAGCCTGGGTAACAACAATATCCACTGGTGGAGCTCCTACTCTACAATGATCAATAATATGGCCCATACGATGACATTTAGAACAAAAATAGGGCAACCTCTCATATACAATAGGCTGCCAAAAACAACGGGATTCACCCCGATCAATCTAAATCCTATATGGGAGCTTATGCTCCAGATTCACCTCAACACAAACCGTAGCTTCACTAGGCCTCAACAAATCAGCAGTCGCCTCATCAATCTTTAACGGCACCCAACAATTTTAGATAAAGCAAATAAAAATTCATTTGCACGTAAATGAACAGGTAATAAAGGAAAAGATATCCATACAGGGGCAATGAGGGTCTCAGCATCAAGATGAAAATCACATGTCCACTTAAGCACACGCATAGGACAACCCTCAATAGACCAAAGTCGTTTTAAAAACAATCTATTGTAATCATCCTCGTGCGTCAAGTGAATAAATATGTGTTTATAATTAATAAGCCCAAGTTTAAATCACCGCAAAATCCAAACTTCTGAAAACTAAAACATACATCCACCATTTTGAGCTTGCGATGAGAAAACTTGTCAACAAGTGTGAACATGAATGGCTCGACAAGAGAAGCCTCCTCATTAGAAGGAATAACCAAGGCTGACTCACATGATGTAAATAAGGCTCCTTAGCCAAAAAATGACGACAAGTAGAATTGGGAGAAGCCTGAAGGATTGAAACAAATGACTTCTTGACACACATTCGCCGGAGAAATATTATTCATCTATCGATGTGGCAATGAGAAGATAAATCTTTTACCCATATTCAACGCAGACCGAGCTTCTTGGGAAAAAATGTGTGGGCCCGGAGCAATCGGAGTTGAAATATTGGACAAATGGATTGGGATAGAAAAAACAGCCGAAGGCGTGCTCATGGAATGCTGCACGCGCCCAGCACGTGCCCAGCAGCGTGCTCATTGCGTGCTGGGATGCGCTAACCTGGGCAAAGCACTAAGCTCAATGGTGGTTTCGTCCAGGGTGGGCGTGACATGAGGGACTGAGGAGGCTGGCTGCGTTTTGGAGGGCTTGAACGCTCTGGCATAGTGGTGCGCATGGCACCATCTAGAAGCAGGTTGGGCGCCCGAAATTGAAGGATCAGCATTCACCTTCCCTAGGGCGACGTTGGAGGAACCAAAGGATTTGCCTAGGGATGGCGCTTCGGCAGAAGACTCGCCGGTGGTCTCGCGGCGACTGGCGGAGGTGCTAGTGGCGTGAACTAGGGCAGCCGCTATTTGTGCTGACTTTTGCGACGTGGGGTCATTTTTGGATGGCGTGAGGCCGATAAGGATGAAGTTAGAATTGGCTGAAGGTAGTCCACTCCCAATTGATAGCAATTTCGGAGGTTTGGGATGCGGATTTGGGACATTGTTGCCATCGTCTTCGTTGAAAATTAGGGTTTCCATTGTTGAAGTTGTGCTTCTTGATGTAGGAAATTAAATTGTAAGATATGTCTCGAAGCCGTCTGTCATATTCTGGCAGAGTTTGAATCATCCAACGTTATCGGAAGTAAAACATACAGCGGTTGACGTCATGGAAAAATGCAGATGATCCTTCAACTGGGATGTTCTCAGTGGTAGGTTGTTTGGTGTTTCTCGAGTGGATTATAGACTTTTATTGTAGAGCGACCCTGACTCCCTTATTGAATTGACGACTGGCTCATCGATTTTGCGGTTGAATTGCAGAGCCAGTCCAAATTTCATAACACTGCAAATTACTTTTAAACCTTCGTTATATTATGAGTTAACGGGGTTATCATTCTATTGTTTAGTATAATATAATTTTTTTTTAATACTATTTTAAACACCTCTTAGTTGAGATATTAAATTTTTTTTTGTGAGCATTCCAGGTAGCATTGTATTATTAATAACGAAAATAAAATACTAAAATAGTTTAAGAATGGAGTTCGATCTAACCTCCACATAAAAGTGCAATAGAGGTAAACTTACCTGTCCGAAGATGGGTATACGTCCACCGTTTCTAAATAATAAAAAGAAATTTTTATTTATTTCTAATTAATATCAGAAAATGAATTTGCATTTTTATTTTAGGTCACAATGACATGTCCAGTACGGAAATTTGAGAGGGATCGGCGGCCAACAACTACCACGTGGGCATTTGTAATACAATGTCGGCTTGAACTTGCAATTATGAATAGTGCATGGCTCCATTATGAAGCTAAGACTCTCTGCAGCCTCGTATCCAGTCGCAAAAAATGTTAAAACTAGCAAATAAATGAAATAACTTGATTTCATTGAAATTTGCATACAAAAATATAACTAAATGAAAAAAAATTATAAATCTTTTTTCTTTCCCCCAATATTCTTAAACAAATTTTAAATAGAAATTTCCACTAGTATGCATATTCAAAATTTTGCATGTACAAAGTCTTCAAGTATTAATTATTCATTAGAGGGACAAATTAAATTGAAGCTAATTGTAGAAAATCTTAGGTATATTAATCACCTTTTGGATTAGATATGACTCAAAAATAGTCATGTGGTGAATATAATATTTAAAATTAGACGTATGGGAGGTTAGTGTGATTTATGAAACGCGTGAGATTAGTCTAATAATCTCATAAAGTTCAAAGAGTTACTATGAAATTTTGTCTCTGATATTTTATCTATATCCAATTCTTGATAAAGTATAAATGTTACAACTCATACTAATTTATGAACATGACTAATCTCATTCAATTACGTCAAAAGCTGACAAATAGTTTGTTCATTCTTTACAACTCAATTGGAAAAATATTTATTACAAATTTTTTCGTAGAATTTAATGCAATACATGTAATAAAATAATACAAATCACCATAGTTTTCAGACCAGACTCAGGTAATGATCTAGATGAAGAGGTGGGTCAATGAGTTTTTGATTCATCCACTAACCCGGTGGTTGAATCGACGGGTTAACTTCTATCAAAATATAACAAACACTACAAAAAACCGTGACTTCATAAACGAATTTTCCGTTGCTAAAGCCACAATATCCGTGCCTAATAGTCGCTACCAACGGACTATTTACAACGGAACTTCCGTTTCTAATTTGAGGGTCGCTGAAAGTCACAAACGGAATTTCCGTTGGTAATAGTGTTTGTCATTGTTGGTAGTGTCTCAATCCTTTACCTATGAAATATCCGTTGGTAATGACACGCACTATTACCAATGGAATTTCCGTTGGTAATGACATGCGCTTTTACCAACGAAAATTCCGTTGGTAACTTTCAGCAATCCTCAAAATAGCAACAGAAATGACAAACACTATTTACCAACGGAAATTCTGTAGGTAATGTCCCAAGTCTTTACCTACGGAATTTCCGTAGGTAATAGTTCAAATTTTTAATAATTAAAAAATAATAATTTTATATACTTGGTGGACCCCTGACCGACTTGTCAATTATAGGCTTGAAACTCGATCCACTAAAGGCCCGACCCAATCTACTAAGCTTTGTCAAGTATTTTTATTATTCTATTAATTTAGAATTGATGTAATGTGATTTGAACATTTGACCTAAAAGTTGTGAAGTTACGTCTAAACCATTGGAGACAAATGAATTTTTGTAATTGTTTCTGTTTTTATAATATATATTAGTTCAATGAGCAACATTTTCTATAATTTCTTATAAAGTAAAAAATAAATATTAGTGAAAAATCAAATTCCACATTGTGTTAACACTTAAAATATTACATTACTCGAAAAAAATTTATAGCTGTACAAATTGTATGAAATGATGATAAACATTATTTGCTTTCACATTTATACACGAAATGCCCAACTAAAGTAATGTCATACAATATGTAAACTACTCTACCTATATTTTCTTCGTATGAGATTATAGTTTGAATCTTTTTTATTATTGTAATTGCATATATAACTTCGTTGTAGAAAATTCGAATGTTAAATGAGTGCTTGTTCGGCTGCCCATTTTTTCATCTCCAAAATCTATTTTGTATTAAATTTGGTGGGCCATGACTGAATTCCTCTTACACACTTTTTGATTTACATTGCAGTTTGACAAAATTGACCTCAATCAATTAAATGTCATTTTAAAAGGGCAATTTGATCATTTTATCTCAAATTTTTTAAAAAGTCAAAAAACTCATGCTTAAAAATGGATTTTGGAGATGAAAATTCCTACCGAACATGCTCTAAATGAAACTTAATTTACGACTAATCCTTAAGTGATTAACATTCGATTCCATATAGTTGAATCTTTTTTCATTTTCAAAATTTGATTTACATTACTCATGAAAAATATGCGGGTAACAAGATTTACTCTTCACCAACATTTTCTGTAGCTTAATGGTTGAAATAGTAATATTAAATATGGATTATCTGTGGGTAATATGTTGAAAGATTTTTTCGACTTATGAATTACTCTTCACATAATTTTTTTTTATTTGAATAGATGAATTGTGTTTTTTGGTCTTTAAAATTGATTTATATCACCTACAGAATTTCTGTAGGTAATAGAAATCACTCTTCACCAACGGATATTCCGTAGGTGAAATATCGAAATATTTTTTTGTTTTCAAAATTAATTAATATCATCAATGGAATTTCCATAGATAATATGATCCATCCTTCACCAACGGATATTCCGTATGTGAAAGGTCGATATGTTTTTTGGTTTTCAAAATTAATTAATATCACCAACGAAATTTTCGTAAGTAATATGATTAACTCTTCACCAACGGATATTCCGTAGGTGAAAGGTCGAAATATTTTTTTATTTTCAAAATTAATTAATATCACTAACAGAATTTTTATAGGTAATATACGGAATTTTCTTAGGTAATATGATTAACTCTTCACCGATGGATATTGTGTTGGTGAAATGTTGAAATATTTTTTGATTTTCAAAATTAATTAATATCACCAACAAAATTTCCGTCAGGTAATATGATTCACTATCCACCAATGGATATTTTGTTGGTGAAAGATCGAAATATTTTTTGATTTTCAAAATTAATTAATATTATCAACGGAACTTTCGTAGGTAATATGATTCACTTTTCACCAACGGATATTCCGTTGGTGAAAAGTCAAAATATTTTTTGGTTTTTAAAATTAATTAATATCACCAACGGAATTTTCGTAGGTAATATGATTCACTCTTTACCAATGGATATTCCGTTGGTGAAAGGTCGAAATATTTTTTGATTTTCAAAATTAATTAATATCACCAACGGAATTTCCGTAGATAATATGATTCACTCTTCACAAACGGATATTTCGTTGGTGAAAGGTGAAAATTCGTTGGTGAAAAACTATTATATTTACCAACGGAAAAGCCGTGGCTGATTATTGTAGGTGAAAGGTCATCACTTTTACCAACGGATAATCCGTTGTTGATTACCAACGGAAATAATCCGTTGGTAAATTTCCGTTGGTGAAAAGACAAATTTTAATAGTGAAAATTTAATATTATTATAAATATAAAATAGTGATACTAATTGTCATTCACTAAATTTATCTTAAATTATTTTCTATCTATACTCCGAAGGTGATGAAATATTTTCAAGGCGAAAAAAGAAAGATCGCCATTAGTATTCCAAAATATACAAATGTGATGTGTTTCAAATGTATATATATTATTTAATATACGTGTGTACATATTTTTTATTAAATATGTTGCAAATTAGAGTAAAAAATGATTTTGTTTAAATAGAATACTCATCAGATTATTGAGTTTGGGGTCATTTGTTTCTTAAACAAACTTTCGTTTTTTGGTATTTATCGGGTGGATCATAGACGGGTATACTTGAGCGACCTTCGACATAATTGATGGAAAGGGGTTAAACCGCCGAGCCAATCCAAATTTCAAAATACTACAAATTATATTAAAATCTTTTTCAGACATTGAATTTCTGACTTTTTTGGTAAAATTTTTGTATGACACACCATTGGACAAAATTATTATCTCTTTCTCAACCAAAATTAAAGTAGTGATAAAATGAGTTAACAGAGTTGTCATTTTATTCTTTAGTATAATGTAATGGATTTTTTTTTTTTAAATGCTAATTTAAACACGTCATAATTAAGATATTCTATTTGTTTATGGAACTCTAGGTGGCATTGGTACTATTATTAATTACGGTAATAAAACACTAATATAGATTTAGGATTGGGGCTCGATCTGACCTCCATGTAAAGGTGCAGTAAAGATAAACTTACTCGTTCTAAGACGGGTACATGGCAACATTACAAAATAATAAAAAGAAACTTTTATTTATTTCTTAAACTCACAAAATGAGTTTACATTCTTATCTTGGACTGCAATAACACATCGAGTGCGGAAATGTGGGAGGTTTCGACGGCATACAATAGCCATATGGGCATTTGTAACTTCCACAATTTGATTGCTGACATACGAAATTGCAAATTTCACTATTGCATGGCTCCATTATGAGAGTTTTTCCCTTTGTTGCCTCAAATCCAAATGCAAAAAATGTTACAAATAGCAGATAAAGCAAAAAATTTGATTTCATTAACATGTTGGCTTCTATCGTATGCCAATTTCGACAAGCCTCAATTTCTTCAAAATGTTTTGAAGTATTTCTATTATTATTTTTTGTTTATGGATTTACCCCTTCACCACCTACTTATTTATAGAGTAAAAAGTAAGAGATAATATCAAAGACACCCCTTAAGCTTTATGACAATATCACATAAATCCTTTTACTTCTAAAAAGTCATACTAATCTAACTTATTTCTAATTTTGAGTATTATATTCACGCTAACCAATTTTTTAGTCATATAGAATCTAAAACGAGTTTGATATATCTAAAATGCCTTTTGCACAAACATTGAAATTTTCTACGATTACGTGTAGTTAAATTCGCTCAAAGTAACTATAGGAATATGACTTTAGCTCGTTTGATATAGTTCAAATTTTGATCATGCAAATTACCAAATATATATTGTGATGTTATTTTAAAATATTGTAATGATTAATATATTAGATTAACGTAGCATTATATTATGTTACACTATCATCATTTGATAATAAATTTTGAGGATGTATAGTGTATTAATAAACTAATGTATATTATTTTTTTAGTCGCATTGAATCTAAAATTTAAAAGTTGATATTTAGTATCTTGTTTCAGTTTATGAATTTATAAATATGAAAGTTTATTCATAAGTTTACATTTGAATACTGAATATGTAATTAACTGAAAATATTATAAATATTTTTTTTACAAAATTCTTTTACAAATTTTAAGTTGAAATTTCTATTAGCATGCATATTTAGAATTTTGTATCTACAAAGTCTTCAAGTATTAACTATTTATTAGAGGGGCGAATTAAATTGCAACCAATTGTAGAAAATTTCTTCACACGGTCATTTTAGGTATATCAATCACCTTTTAGATTAGATATGACTCAAAAATTAGTTAAACGGCGAATATAATATTCAAAACTAAATATAGGAGAGGTTAGTGTTATTTCTTAAACGTTTGTGGGTGTATGTGATATTATCATAAAGTTCAAGAAGTGTTTTTGATATTTTGTCTCTATCAAGTTGTTAATGAACTATAAATGTTACAACTCGTACTCATTTATGAACATGACTAATCACATTCAATCATGTCAAACACTGACAAATTTGTTCATTCTTTACAACTCAATTGGTAAAAAATTTATTACAATTTTTGCGTAGAATTTAGTGCAATACATGTAATAAAACAACACAAATTACTATAGTTTCCACACCAGACTCGAGGTTATGACTCGGACGAAGAGGTGGGTCACTGGGTCTTTGGTTCACCCGATAACCGGTGGTTGAACCGACGGATCAACTTCTATCAAATTTAACAAAATTTATTATTATTATAATTATAAAATAGTGATATTAATTGTCATTTACTAAATTTGTCTTAAATTATTTTCAAACTTTACTCCAAAACTCAAAGAAATGATATAAAAAAAAAAAAAAAATTATTTGAGATTTTTGTTAAAATTTAGATCGTCATCATAACAGAGGCTCGGAAAAGAGAATGCGTTAACTTGATACCATTAGAATTTTGTTATATGCAAATGTGAGGCACTCCAATGTAGGGCAACTATATGTTGCCCGAATTCGGGCAAGAAATAAGTCCTCCTCCAATGTATACATATTATGTTAATATGCACACACACACATTTTTTATATATATGTTGCAAACTTGTAATAAAAACTGATTTTTTTTTAATTAAAATTAGCAATGATCTGCCGAATTAATGTTTGGGTCAACAATTTTTTATAAAACTCGGCAGTTGTTTAGTGTTTACTGAGTGGATTATGGACATGTGTTGTACAGTGACCCTGGCTGGATTGAAAGTCGGCTCACCGATTTTGCGATTGAACTGCCGAGCCAGTCTAAGTTTCATAACATTGCAAATTACATTTAAATCTTCAGATATTAGATAACTGACTTCTTTTGTCAAATTTATATTTGATTCTAGCCATTGGACATAAATTCTATCTCTTCGTCAATCAAAATTCAAATAGGAATAAAATGAGTTAACGGAGTTGTCGTTCTATTCTTTAATATAATGGATTTCGTTATAATAGTATTTTAAACACCTTAGTTAAGATATTCCATTTTTTATAAATACTCTCGGTAGCATTTTATTATTAATAACGGAAATATAACACTAAAATAGTTTAGGAGTGGAACTCGATCTAACCTCCACATAAATGTGCAATAGAGGTAAACTTACTTGTTCGAAGACGGGTATATGGTCACCGTTTCAAAATACTAAAAAGAAATTTTTATTTTTTTCTTAGTATGAGAAAATGAATTTGCATTCTTATTTTAGGTCACAATGACATGTCAAGTACGGAAATTTGGGAGGGATCAGCGGCCAACAACTACCATATGGGCATTTGTAATACAATGTCGGCTTGAACTTGCAATTCTAAATAGTGCGTCTCCATTATGAAGCTAAGATCCCCTGCAACCTCGTATCCAATCGCAAAAAATGTTTAAAATAGCAAATAAAAGAAAAAACTTGATTTCATTGAAATTTGCATACGAAATTTATAATTAAATGAAAAAAATTTACTACAAAGAAAGATATTTATAGCGACGATAATATTAGCGGCAACATAATATTGCCACTACTAGTTGTGAACTTTTTTTTTTTTTTTTTTTAATTCAACACACCATCACATCTCCATTGTGATTTTCAGGCCTCCACTAGAAAATGATGGGAGAATTCGGATACCCCCAACTATATATAAATAACTCATAAAAAATACATGGGATGGAGGCATAAAACCTGACTGACAAACTGACCTGAGAAATGTCAAGATTGAAAGCGATTCTGAAAACCCTCCATCGGCCAAAGTGTTATATGAAAAATGTCAAGAAAATTGCGCCAAACATTGTCGACAATACAACTGTCAATAAATAAATGCTGAATAGTCTCAATAGCCGAGCAACACTGACAACGAGAAGCCATATGACTCTCAATCCGCCTCTGAATCACAACATCAACTGGGATAAGATCCTGCCATGTCTCCAGCAAAAGAAAGAGATAGTCGTCGGGATAATAGAACTCCAAATCATGATGTATACAGTCTGAATAGTATGTCCCGTTCGAATTAGCTGCCATGCAGATTTGGTAGCAAATCTACCATCCGAAGTATCATTCTTATCGTGTACCTCAGCAGTGATAGGGATGCTCCCAATCTGCTCAACAATAATATATGGTACTAGATGAAGAAGTTGGTCAATGTTCTATCCAGTATCATCAAATAAATCTCTAACCTGGATGGAAGAATGTGGCAAGTGTGGGTGCTGATCAGCTAATGTAGACTCGTCCATCCAAGTCATGCCAAAAGAATATCTGTCCATGCCCTAATTTCCAAGCAATATGTGTCTTCGCCTGTGGGCCTATGTGCTTCAGCGGTCAGTCTCTTCCAGACAGCTGAAGCATAGTAGAGAATAGTAACCAGTAAACGGATGGGTACCCTGACAATACTTACTCAATAAAAATTGAGCTCATAATGAATGCTTAGATCTAAATAACCACCAGAGCTTTATGGAGAATGTATCCACAAGACTCTTCAGTCTCCTAAAGCCCAGTCCACCCTCCTCAGTAGGGATACAAAGCTTTTTCCATCTCCTCCAATGTAATATGTGTGCATGGTCTCTGGAGTCCCAAAGGAATCGAGCAAATATGCCCTCTAACTTCTTCAAGATAGCTTGGGAGGCTTCATAATCTGAATGAGATAAAGAGGAATAGAGGATATCATTGATCATATCAAAGTAATCCGTCCTCCCAATGATAGGAGTCTCGAGGCCCAGCCATAAATTCTACTCTGGACTTTCTGGACTAAGTCATCATACAAGAAAATCTTCTTAGCTCCTTTAAATAAAGGAACACCAAGATAAGTGAAGGGCTGCTGCTGATGACGAATCTCTGTCACATACTCGAATCTCTGTCAGATGCTCCAGGCTGTGTATCTAACTAATAGAAAATCTCATAGGTAAGATAATTCCACTTTTTTCTCTGTTCACCAACTGCCCAGAAGCTCCCTCATAGTGTAGGATACACTGTAAAATTAATCTGATAGACTACTTTTGGCTATTGATGAAAATAATCATATCGTCTGCAAATGACAAATGAGAGATGAGAGCGTCACTCTCGTGTCTGTATGCCATTGAAGGAATATGTTGATACTGCTGAGTGAGTAGTCGTGAAAAATAATTTGCAGTAATAATAAACAGCGATGGTGATATGGAATCACCTTGTTTGAGCCCCCGAGATGATGAGAAAAAACCACATGGCCTGCCATTAAGTAGGACCTAGAATCTACACTCTGAAATACATCTCCGTATCCGATCAATCCAAAGAGTATCGAATCCAAAACTCTCCAAAATAGATATCAAGAAGCCCCAATCTATGCGGTCATAGGCCTTAGCCATACCAAGCACTACAACAGAGTTTGCTTTTTACGACATGCAATATATGCCATAAAATCATATTTACGGTGTATAGCTAAACGTCGTATAAAGCATTGTCGTAAATACTTATCTCTTTTTAAGGCATACATTGAATGCCGTAATAATAATGAAAGTGCGCTGTTAATTGACTTATTACGACATTTTTATACACGCCTAAATACATCTTTATTTATGGCATACAATGATTGTTGTAAATGTGTTGTCAAATGAAAAATAAATGCATTTTATGGCTATTGTTTGTATGCTGTAAAAGAAATAAATTTTACGACATACATTACCGCCATAAATATGAGCTTATCATTTTCTTTTATAGCTTATATTTGCATGTTATATGAAATAAACATATGCTTAAATTAACAAAATTACATAAATCAATCCATAAATAATCAATTTTTTTTTTCATATTAAGGATAAATAAAATTATTCAGTACATCATTGGCCTACTCAAAAAGTTTATCTAACTAATAACATCATTTGCCTACACTAAAAGTTTATACCAATATGCCAAAAGTATAGACTACCATTCCAAAATAACTAAGTAATAAATTACAAAATAATTGATCAATATATCAACATGTTTGCCTCTTTGGTCAGTTGTTTAGCTATCCAAAAATAATCAACTCCCTGTACATCACAAATATAAATACAATAAAATATTAACATTATAATTAGATGAAATGATTCAACGAGATCAAACCGAGCATTGATAACCTCACCCCATTTTGAAGCATTTTGATTATATTCCAAAGAAAAAGAGAAAAGGCAAGGAAAACAAGTTGTTAGTACTTCTTAAGACATGAATGATGTCAAGGAAAAACTTAAATTAGCAAAGTCGTTTACCATATTATAGCCACTGAAGCAGTTAGCAGACGATGGTGCATCAGAAGAAGTTGAAACAATGAAATTCTCATCATAATAAGATCGTGCATCAAACAATGAAATTCCAGATTACCCGAACTATCCTCTCTAGTTCCGAAAACTAAGAAAAAATAAATAAATAAGAGAGAGGTAAGGTGAAGCAATAAAGAATAAAATATCAGAAAACAAACCATCGTCGTCTGCAATAGCGGAAGAATGAGATCTTTTGATTGTGCTCTCTTCAAGTTCTGACACCATACTAATTGTCTCATCATGCAAGCATTCCAAAAGAGATAAGCAAGCCTTAAGAAGCACTTTTCCTAAAGGTCTCAATGTCAAAATTATAGTACATTGCATGAAGACTTCAAAAAGGTACAATTTCTGTGTTCCTTCCCATTTAAAGTGTCTTCTGGGCTAGAACTGCATTTCACACTGGAAAAGACACTTCTAGGTTTAAACTTATCGAGTCTAACATCAGCAGTTTGTTCTTGACTTCTTGAGTTAACGAGCAAATCATTATCAAATCCAGAGATATTTTTGTCAGCACGATCCTTGGTGTCCAAAGGAGACAAAGAACTAGCAGCATTACAATTGTCATCAATTTCAGCATCCTCAAGGTTTGACCATAGTACCTTCCCACTTTCCTTTGATTGAATTTCTGTTTCCCTGGCAACTAGAAAGAGTAACAACATAAAAATTATTACAAAATGTGAAAAATTAAAGCATTAAGCTAAGGACACAGAAAGTAGTTTAAAACTCTCCACTAAACTACTTTTGAATCAATCTGATAATTAATTTATACCAATGTACAAACAACCCCCCTTTTTTCTTTCCTTCCACTAAACTCGTGATAGTTCAAACCGTTGAATACGAAGAAAATGTTAATGAAGGCATAATTTACCACGTGACCGAAACGATGTCTTTAAGTGTTACAATGTGTAACATGAGTAAGTACACTTTCCCGTGTCCCACAAAAGAACAAAAAATGACTCAAATGGAGATTTGTTAGTCTTTATGTATGTATCCACATTCTAAACTCATTCTTTAATGGCATACATGATACAACATTATGTAATAGACAAATGTTGACCACCAAATAATATGAAATGACACGGTAGGGACCATCAATTTCAAGACAATTTGACAAAATTTGCATCATATTAAAATGTCTATACGGTCCAACACTCACTCCACTATGTAGCCTGCCAGATTACAAGAAATCATGAGGAGCAAACTAGCACATAATTTTTGAACCACTAGCACATAATTTTTGAACCATATAGCAATACTGCATGCCTTTCTTTTTTATAATTTTTTTTCCTATTCCTTTTTCTTTCTAGGTTTTAAAGGAGGCAAACATTCTTCACATGACTAATTCAACCAAAAAATGCCTTCCGCAAAATACAAATATCAACTTTATTGCAATTTTCGTCCATCATTATTCAACCTCCATCTTGTTTCTTTTCTAAAAAGACATGATTCAAACAGTTTCATTATTCAAACCATGAATCAAATTCTAAAACCAAGTCCCAATCTCAAGTCATCATATTTCTATAAAATATATAAATTAAGAAGTCACATAGTCAAATCTTCCTGACTATCAAACATTCATGTATGAATGTATCATCATGTATCAGGTATGAAAGTTCATGTAAGATAAATTTCCAAAATAAGGCATCGAATAACACAAAACAAAAGCATACATGTTAAATGCAATAGACAATTACCGTGTCTAATTTTTCATCAAGCATGTAATCTGCAATCAACTTGTATAATATTCTTTTCTCATGGCACTGTCCAGATGGATCTCAGATCTACAGAAATGTCAATGATCAGTAAAGAAATTCAAGCCCCAACAAAACAAACAGGAAAAAGATTTATACTCATGTAAGTAATAAGTAAACATAAAACCAAAGGTAAATTAAACATTAAAAAAGTGTACTCCAAATGAAACAACACAACAAATAAAAACAAATTTTATGGAAAAAAAATCTAAACACAGACTAAAGCATAAAAATACAACGATAAAAACTTAATTGTCCACCGAGATTTGCTACCAAATCCCTTTTTATTTCATCTCTTCTATCAAACTCTACCAACACAAGCTATTCTCACAATCTTCAAAGTCAAAGACTCCGAGAGCTAAAGTATTAACAGAGAGAAGAATACTTGTTGACAAAGAGCAGATTATTGATAAGGCAAAGGGTTGGGCAATTTGTGAAAGAAGGATTTGGTTGAAAGGGTTGGAATTGGGCAATATATGAGAAAGAGAGATTTCTAGATTTGGTTGGAAGGGTTTGGTGTTTTATGAGAAGGGGGATTTCTGAGAATAAAAATTGTGAGGGTTGGGAGAGAGATAAAAAAGTTGGTAAGCGCGAAAATGAAAAAAAAAATGTGGTTTTTTTACGGCATGCTATAATAAATACGCTGTAAAATATTAGTTTTTACGGCATTCTCTATATGCACGCCATAAATATTATAAGTAGTTGATAATTTACGGCACACATTTAAAGTATGTCATATATGATCTATTTTAACGGCACTTTTTAAATGTACGCCGTAAACCAATACCGCAAATGACTAAATGTGTTGTAGTGAAGCTTGAGGATAACATTACCCCCTTGCACTTTCGTATCAAGTGTATGTAGTAACTCTTGTGCAAGGAGGGCATTATCCTAATGAGCTGTCCGAGATGAATTCGCTCTGAGGAGCTGAGATGATATGAGGTAGTAAAGTGCTCAGTCGTGAATTCATCAACTTCATAATCAATTTATTAAACACTGAACATAAGCTGATAGGACGAAACTTTGACCACATACATGCATTGTCCCGCTTTGGAAGCAAGACAATAGAAGTAGCTGCAAAATCCCTAGGTAGGTGCCCTCCAGCAAAGAAGTCCAATAATGCCTGAAACACATCCTCTGATACTATGTCCCAACAGGCCTAAAAAAATGAGATAAAAACCCATCTGGTCCGATGACACTGTCTGGATCAATACTGAAAATAGTCTTTCCCATCTTAGCTAAAGTAGGAATCGATTAAGCTGCAAATTGTCCTCATCGAACACCAATATAGGTATAATACTAGGTTGAATAGGATCGACAGACTGAAGAAGAGCTGATAGAAGCTCTTGAAAGAAAGATACTGTTGAAGGTTGAATAGTCTCAAAAGACTCAAACACCTCACCCGAAGTTGCAATAATAGACTGGATCCTAGCTCGAATGTGTCGTCCCTGAACTATAGAATGGAAGTATCGGGTGTTATGATCACCCTCACAAGTCCAACGTGCTCTTGTCTTTTGTTTTTAAAAGGCCTCCTCAATAGATAAAGTACGATTCAGAACTGCATGGGCCTGATGTAAAGTATCACGATGAGAAGGAGAATGATCTCTGTCATGGTCTAACTCTGCCTCATCTACCCTACACTCTACATCCCTAATCCTCTAAAAAATATAACCAGATACATGTCGATTCAACCAACGAATGCCCTGTTTGAGCCTAAAAATCTTCTTCTAGAGAGCAGCCATTCCTGTAAGATGGGTAGGAAATGACCACTTCTGAGATACAAAACCCAGAAAATCGTGATGCCTAGACTAAACATTGAGGAATCGAAAAAGACGAAGCCCTAAATCATCGTCAGAAGACCACTGAATCAGAAGAGGTGAGTGATTAGAAGTACTTCGGTTCAGATGACGAATCGAAAATTGAAAACAAAATAAGGCAACTAGTGAGTTAATCAAACTCTGTCCAGACGCTTCCAAACCATCCCATTTGTCCACGTGTACTGACTTCCAGGATATCCTGCATCTGTCAAACCACAATCCATCATCATATCTGCAAAGTCTGAAGTATCCCTATCACGAATTTTCCTACAAGTACGCTCACCATTGTGAGCGATCACATTAAAGTCTTCCCAACTATCCATGGCCCATCTACAGAAAGGGATATTTGGTGAAGACCCACCCATAAATCCCTACGTCTAACCGGCGAGCAAGAAGCATAGACCAGAGTAATAAACAACGATCTGGCTAATCTAGGATTCTCAACTTTAATGTGAAGGTTGGAGATGATCAACAATCGAAGCTGAACCAATTTCTTAAGTCGTCTATGAGTGGCAATACTGCACACACCTCTCACATTCTAGATGTTAACACTCATCAATACTGTGCTACATGACGAATCACTTGTCTGACTATGAGTCACCCGTTTGATCAAGCAATAGATATCAGTAACTTTCAAAATTTTCTTCCTATGAACTGTAGTAAAATCATCGGCCTCCTGCCGCTCATCTAAACCAACCAAGTCATCAGAAGAATTCCTACGAAAATGCTTGTGCTGATGAACCTCTAGTTGAATAGAACTAGCAGTATAAAAAAGAATCGAAACCTCTACATTCTCATTACTACTGAGGCATGGACTGACATGTAAATCAATATAAAAAATTGGCTGCACTGGCTCTGACAAAATAGAAAACTCACGAGGGACGGATATTATGTGATCTAATAGTGGATCGAATAAAATAGCATCATGAAAGGGATTTGAAGCCACAATAGTGGAAAAGTAGGAGTAAGCTTAAGGATGGGTCCCACATGAACCACTAGAAGTGATATAGCAACAAATGAAGAAAAACCAGCAACTGGGACCCACTGTCTAAAAACCTCAAAAATAACCTTATCCCCATTACCCTTCCTAGCCATATCAACAATAGGCACTAGAGCATCAACAGGCTTATTAGCCGGAACAACAATAGGCTTAGAAGTCAGAGCAACAACAGGCTTAGGAGCCAGAGTAACAAAAAGCTTAGAAGATGGGATAACAACATTATCCACTAGTGGAGCCCCCACTCTACAATGATCAATAATATGGCCTATATGATGACATTTAGCACATAAATGGGGCAACCTCTCATATACAATAGACTGCCAAAAACTACGTGATTCACCTCGATCAATCCAAATCTTATCTAGGAGTTTATGCTCCAGATTCACCTCAACACAAACCCGGCTTCACTAGGCCTCAACAAATCAGTAGTCGCCTCATCAATCCTCAATGGCACCCCAACAATTTTAGATAAAGTAAATAAAAATTCCTTTGCACGTAAATGAACAGGCAATAAAGGAAAAGATATCCATACAGGGGCAATAGAGATCTCAGCATCGGGATGAAAATCACATGTCCACTTAAGCACATGCATAGGACAACCCTCAATAAACCAAAGTGGTTTTAAAAACAAACGTCTATAATCATCCTCGTGTCAAGTGAATAAGTATGTGTTAATAGTATATAAGTCCAAGTTTAAAATCACTGCAAAATCTAAACTTTTGAAAGCTAGAACGTACCTCCACCATATTGGACTTGCGATGAGAAAACTTTCCAACAAGTGTGAACTTGAATGGCTCGGCGAGAGAAGCCTCCTCATCAGAAGAAATAACCAAGGATGGCTCATCACGATGCAAATAAGGCTCTTTAGCCACAAACTGATGACAAGATGAATCGGGAGAAGCCTGAAGGATGGAAGCAAAGGACTTACTCACACTCCATTCTGCTGGTGAAATATTTTGCCACTCCTAATGCGACATTATGTCCACAAAGGAGGTTGCCTATGGTGGGAGAAGGTGCATTGGCAGTGCGGTCATGGGAGGAGGCGGTTGGGTGTGACTCCTGCAGAAGAGAACAACAACCGTCACCTGAATGGCGACACTAAGATCATGGATATGGTTGCCCAAAGGTGGCGCACCGGTTGGAGAGGTCCTCATGGAGGCTCGACCAAGGAGATGAGCAGCGTCGCTAGGGTTTCGCTCTAGGACCGCCGTGGCTTGTGGTCTGCGGCCGTGAGGGCTGGTGAAGGAAGCGTGAGGCCAGTGGTTGGGTTGGAATGGCCGGTGGAAGGTTCGGGTCTAGCAGTTTTGGGTTCGGGTCAAGGCCATGTTTGGCCGAAATTGATGAATCTACCGTGGCTGAAATTTTTCAGTTTTCTCGCCTTTGGAGTTCAATTTAAGTTGCACGTGACATGGCAGAGGGGCTACTAGTTATAGACTGTAGTGACGAAATTGAAAAGTCGTCGCTATATTGTATAACTATTTAGCGATGATATTTTTCGTCTCTATATTTTCAAGTCTTCTCTAATGTATTTAATCTAAAATGTCGTCGCTATATATTTCATAAATGGAGGGAACTATTTGTACCATTTTTGTCTACATAAAGACGACAAGTGGCGCCGCAATAGAGTTGTAGCTGTATTACGAAGTCAAACATTACAGCGGCTCCTCATATTTCACCTCGTAATACTATTGAGACGATATATGTCGTCGTTGTAGAGTTGTCAAATTGGTAGGAATATTGGCTCCTGTTTCTTATCTTATCTGTAGAGATGACTTACTAACGCTTTTGAGACGACATTGTCGCCGCTATAAAATATCTTATTTCAGTTCTTCTTCTTCATTCGTCATCACTGTATTTCTGCAAATTCTATACTTCACTAAAAAAAATATTCTTTTTCAGAGATGGATAGTGATAAAAGTTGGATAAAATTAGAAATTGCACAAAATCGCAAGAATTTTGGAATGGTTTGAAAGTATTTATTAACAAGGCGTGGCCATTCATAAACGACAGGGAAAAGTATTAGATGTCCGTACACAAGATGTTTAAATAGTCTCACGTATCAATTGGAAACTGTTTAGGCTCACATATTTCATTATGGTTTTGCGGAGAGTTATGTAACGTGAATTTACTATAGCAAGACCAAGGTTCATACTACGAATGTGTATAAACAAAATGAGAGAGTGTGTGTGGAGGATGAGATGATGAATGTCATGGACGATATAGTCAGTGAAGAGCATGCTGGTACAAGCATCGATAGTTACTATGACAAATTGTTTGAGGCTCTACAATTAGAACTATACCCAGGAGTTTCATTATTTTCGTCCTTAAACTTTTTATTGAACTTGATACATACTAAGGTTGTGAACAAATGGAAAAATAAGTTTGGCGATGATCTTTTGAAGCTACTGAAGCTAGCTTTTCCAAAAATGAACCTCATGGACTCTTACTACGAAGCTTGGTTTGGATTACATATCTATTCATGCCTGCAAGAATGACTGTGCACTGTTTTGAGGTGAGCACAAACTTGTCTGATCTGCCAGGAAATTCATTGGTTGCACACTTCTAGGAGAGTGAACGAAAGAATGTTCTGCATAAGGTGTTGTGATATTTTTCTTGGCCTCCAAACTAAAATGTATGTTCGCCACGAAAGATACTACAAAACTTATGCAGTGGCACAATATATGAAGGTTGATGGATGAAGATGAATTGCAGCATCCCGTAGATGGGAAGGCATGGTGGAAATTTGACAAAGGACATCCATAATTTGCAAGTGAGATCTGGAATGTCCAATTATGTTTGGCCGCAGACGGATTCATCCATTTGGTAACATGAGTCAGTCTTACAGCACGTGGCTAGTTGTTGTAACAGTTTACAACTTGCCAACTTAGTTATGCATGAAATTCGAATACCTCATGTTTACTCTCTTGATCCCTGGCCCTAAAGCACAGGGTAAGGGCATGGATGCAATCATACAACTATTAGTGGACAAGTTGAAGGAGTTTTGGGCCAATGAGATTGCCACGCGTGACACTAGAACCAATAATAGGTCGGTGTTCAGAATGTGTATAGCGTTGTTGTGGACAGTTAACGACTTTCCATCGAGGAGAGTGGTCAGGGGTACATTGACACGACCTGTCCCGAGCAATATTTATCTACCCGAGACGTGACGTGCGCCGATGGTGGATATCAACTAAAGGTTGGACCCACCACCAAGGCTACTAGAATTACTACTCATGATTACTTATTTTTATGAAAATTTTAGCATTATCTCCCTTGTAATTTGGACTAACCAACCTGAAATAAAATATCACATATCCCAACAAACTATATTCACAATTAAATGGGACCATTTGCCCTTTCAATACTCACAATAAAACAACGCAGAGAGACTAGCCGAAATATAATATTTTTACTATTGAATTAACATAGACTGTACATACGGATACAAAATACATAATGAGCCCACCTAACTATTTATATGTGATGCAAAATGATATCCAAAAATGAACATATGTCCCAAAACAATGACTACATGCTCTATGAAATGAGTCATACTAAATAACTCTGTCGTGTGGCTTCGATTTTGAACTCTAAAGCTTTATATCCAAAAGCAGTCCAGAAACTCAACCGCTACCTGATAAGAAAAATCATTGTTAGAAAATAAATGAGTTGATAGGCTCAGTGAGTGAAAATTTTCGAAAATAATTATACTCTTTTCATTTATAGATACTATCGAAAATGAGCCCACGTCACTTAACAATTCACAATAACTTCAACAAGTAATATCAACTCATAATCGTAGAATATTCATCAATTAAAATATATATCATCACTTCATCATATCCTCATATAACAGTATAATGAAAAATCTCATCAAAATATACCCATTTTATATAGTCTCAGCACACGTGCACAGACTGTCTCAAATGACTAAGCTTTCTAGTATATGGCCAAGACCCCTCAGTGTATATGATACACGGTCAAGACCCCTTAGTGTACGAATACACGGCCAAGACCCCTCGGTGTATTACCAATACACGGCCAAGACCCCTCAGTATACTAGAAAAATCAATGAATTCATCAGGTACTTTTATGGATTTAAACGTCATCTCAATTCATGTTTAATTCCATAATAGGCAATTTCACAATCTTTAGAATTTACAACACAACATAATTCAGTAAACAATTATAAAAAATCACGTAATTTAACATTTAACGATATAATATCTTATAATTGAAATCTAAATTTTCTAAAATATATTTTTCCACTCACATAATTATCTATTGAAGATTAACTCGGCTGATAAACTGTTCGATATTTGAGTCACTTCCTGAGATAACAATAGAATTCAATTCAAAACTCACTTATAATTCTACTTCTATAAAATCCAACAATTAAAGCTAGGAATTGAACTGCTAATTTTTAACTCACTAAAAGCATACAAATAGACCAATTCTTAAAATCAAAGTTTCTCTCCTTACCTCGTATCGTAGTTTAAAACATAGCTCCCTAATCCCAAAAGTCTATTAATTCAACTAAATTTTTTTTTTGGTGAAGAAAAAAGGAATTATTTGGCTGAAATTTTTCTCGCTTCAGGTACGTATGTAAAAGAAAGTGAAATTGAAAGAAAAGAAACCCAAATGAATGATAAGGTAGAAACCAAAATTGGTTTTTATATGGGTTTTGCTTTTGCCACTTACCGACTCTTTTGAAATTATCCCTTTTATATATATATATATATATATATATATATATATATAAACACACACACACATAAGTTGGCTTGAGATTTTTGACCAAGAAATTCTTGGTTTGACTGAATTATCACATACATGGCATGTCCTCCGTACAACGAGGAGACACCTTCAGTTCGTGTGATAGGTAAGACAACTTACATGGGTCACTGGCGGTTCCTGCCATCCAGGCATCATTTTAGGAGTAATTTAGAGTTCGACGATAGGATGGACATACGACCTCCTCCTCTTTAGGTAACGCCTGCAAACATTTTAGCATAGTTAAGTCCTATAAGGCAAAGTATTCTGGGAAAGTATTCTAGCTACGAAGGTGCTAGAAAGAGGAAAAGTGATAACGAGCTAAATTGGAGAAAATGAGCATTTTCTACGAGTTGATGTATTGGTCTACTACTAAACTAAAATTTAACATTGATGTCATGCACGTAGAGAAGAATATTTATGACAGCTTGATCGACACAATTCTGGGTGATCCATTCAAATCAAAGGACACAATCAATAACAGTGCGATATGATGTAATTAGAGATAAAAAAAGAGTTGCACTTGTATCAGAATAGGAACAAGTTTCTGAAGCCTGCCGTATGTTACACATTGTCCATTGCAAATCGTCAGAGGTCTTGCAACTTCATCCAATTAGTTAAGTTCCAAATGGCTTCGCTTCTAATCTTCGAAAGAATATTGCTCCTAATGATAGTCGCATTATTGGATTGAAGTCATACGATTGCTACATTATCATGCAAAGGTTGTTGCCAGTCGGGTGTCACGCATCCTTGAATAAAACTATTTCTACTACAATCACTAAATTGTGTACATTCTTCAAGCAGCTGTATGCGAGGAAACTAAAGGCCAGCAACATGATGGCTACCCACGATCACCTGATACCCATCTTTTGCAAGTTGAAACGAATCTTTCCGCCAGCCTTCTTCTACGTCATGATTCACCTTGTAATGCATCTGTCCAAAGAGGTAATCATTGGTGGTCTAGTGCACATGAGACGGATGTATCCATTTGAGCGATACCTGCAAAACATTAAGAAATACTTCAAAAATCGAGCTCAGCCCAAGGGTTCAATAGTCGAAGGGTATGTGGTTAACGAGGCGTTGACCTTTTATTTATGGTATTTCGAGGACATAGAAACAAGGTTCAACTAACCGGAGAGAAATGATGATGTAAGTGTTCCAAGAACACAACTTTTTACTTTTTAGTCGCAGCGTTGCCCAATTGGAAATAAGCCACCAACGATGCTTCGTGCCGATGTTCAGAATCAGACGATGTTTTACATCCTCAATAACTGTAAAGAAATTGAGACATACTTGAAGTAAGACCACGTTGTTAAATATTTATCACCTTGTTATTGGAAATTAGTTGATCTTTTATGCATTTTACAGCGACAATAGGCTTCCAAAACATCGACCATGTGCATAGAAGAGACTTTTACGGTTGGTTTTACATGAAGGTAAATGAACAACGATAAATTCCATTTCAAATATATATACATTTTTCTTTTATGTAACATTTAAAACCAAGTTCCACTTCATCCAGGTATATGCTCTGCACCAAAGCAATGCCACTCAAGTTTCTCATGAGTTTTTTTCTTTGGCTAGTAGATGTTACACGCAAATTATGTCTTACATAGCCTGTATTGTAAATGGAGTTCGCTTCTTAACATATGATCGTGATGTTCAAAAGAAAATGCAGAACAGTGGTGTCTGTCCCACATATTGGGGGTGAAATTTACTACAGGCAGCTACAAGAGATACTGGAGCTGCAGTTCAGGTTGGCACTTTCAGTTTTTATGTTCCGATGCAAATGGTTTAGATGAGATGGCAGATGGAGGGTAACTGACAATAACGTTACTAGTATTGACGTCAGTGCAGAGGCCTACAAGGATTATCAGTTCATACTTACTACCCAAGCACAACATGTGTTCTATATTGAACATCCTTCTTATGGTTCGAACTGGTGATTTGTACAAGAAGTCCATCATAGGAGCACGTAGGACTATATGGGATCTAACGTCACTGAGATAGACCTATTGCACAGTAACAACTCTTCTCGTTTTTCTCGAATGTTGATCTTGGCTTAGAGCACATATCCTTACATCCAGAGCCTCTTCCATACCAAAGATAGGAATCGAACTCCCACCTTGCAGCTGCCAGTGAAGCTGAAACTACATCACTCTTACCTTTCAACCAACTGAGCTATGTCATGTGGCAATTTTTGTTTATAATCTCTATCAAACGGATTCTTAGCAAGTTGAACAACTTGAACTTATGAAAAACTAAAAATGAATCAATTGGATTCAAATATGCCAAACAAATAAATAATATATACTAATTTAATTTTTTATTTTTATATAATTGAGTGGGGGCTCGGTTCCCTCTTGGTCCATGCTAAATCGCCTATGATGACTGCGATCTAAATTTTAACCAAAAATAATAAAATTATTTAACACGTGATTTATTTTTTAATTTCATTTCATTTAGTTTTGGAGTAAAGATTAAAAAATAATTTAGGACTAATTTAGTGAATCACAATTAATAACACTATTTTAATATTATTATTATTATAAAAAAAAATTGTTATATTGGACAAAAATTGACTTGTCGGTTAAACAATCGAGTTAGGGGCTGAACAACAAACTCAGTGACCCACCCACCTCTTCATTCGAGTCATTACCAAATTCTGGTCTTAAAAGTACAGTAATTTGTATTGTTTTATTCTAATTCATCAATATGTTGTTGCACTATATGACAACACAATTAATTGTTTGATAAATTGGGTATTTTGCATATTTATTGATGTCTTTTTCTCCACGAATATTAATTACGTGTATTTCACATAATTCTATGAAAATTTTAATATTATTGTAAAGTTATGAAAAACAATATTAAATACCATATTTAAATATGTTTATTTACCTTACAAGTCTTTCAAACCCTATATTTATGGGCATATCATTTTAATGAAAGACACAACTTCTCTCTATTCTCTTCTATTATTCTCACTAATTTATAACACATTATCAATACAAAGAAGCTCACCCAAAATAATTTAGAAAATTTGCATAATTTGGACAGCATGTGCAGCTATAGTCAAACGTTGATTTATCAATGGTCACGGCTCGATATTTGTGAAATTTGGACAACAAGTTCAAAATTGATTGTTCTTCAATTCAATGTGAGAAATTGTTACGTGAACAGTAATGAATTTTAAATTGGTAATTGAATTTAGAAAACTGAATAAGATTTAAAAATTCATTTTCATTCAATTGCTATGTTTCAATTTCAAGTGCATAATAAAGCCAATTGAATTAACAAAGTAATATTTATTTTATGTTCATGGACAAATATTAGTATTCTCTTTGCTATCGTTTTTAGTATACATTTTTTTATTGATAAATGGTAGATAAATTTTGTTTGAATATTATTAATTATTACATATCAATATTCAAAATAATAGTGTGTTATTATTCCTGAAATAATATCAATTTATACTATTATTGCACAAATTTATTAATATTCAAAATGAATGTTACGTTTTTTTTTTTTTTAATATAACACAACTTTGAAAATATCAATATTCTATTAGAATATTAATTGTTTCGGAAGATCATAATTGTCTAAGATATAACATCTATTATATTTTTCCTATTATATTTTGTATACTAACGAGTAAATTCTTACATAATTTAATATTCATAAATAATAATCTATGTTGCTCTTGAAGTAGCACAACATTATATGAATATTTTAATAGAATATTACTTGCTCCTAGAGAGCATAATTTGTAAGATTTAATATTAAGTTATTACTCTCGAAAAGCATAATTTTATAAATCTAATATCTTATAAGAATATTATGTTATTGTTTTGTGGAAGCATAAAATTTATACATGTTAATGTTTTAGAAAAATACTGAGTTTGTCTCTAAGATGAACAATTATTGGTGTATTAATATTTTATAAAAAAATTCTTTTAATACTTTGAAAAAGTATAACATCAATGAATATTAATATTCTAAAAAAAATGATATTGTTGTTTCTGAAAAAACACAAAGTATATAAATATTCTAGAAGAATATTGTGTTATTGTTCTTGAAGAAGTACATCTTAATTAAACGAATATTATATAATTATTTTCGTATAAACATAAATCTGTACATATAAATGATCTAGAAAAATATTGAATTGTTGCTCATGAAGAAGTTCAACTCTGTACAAATAAATATTGTTGAGGAATATAGTAGTGTTGCTATTATAAAAGCACAATTTTTATCAATATTTGATACTATAGTGTTTGTGTTATTGAAGAAACACAGTCCAAATATATAAATATTATAGAAAAATATGTATTGATTGTATTTACACTATTGATCCATGCTTTATGGCCAAACTTTGGTCACCAAAATCCTTGATTTTAGTGGTCAAAATAAGTGTAATTTTAGTGGTCAAAATAAGTATACTTTCAATTAAATCATTTACTTTACACTAGAATTTTCACATAAACAAACAAAATAATATTATAGGATCTGACCACTAAAATATCTACTTTTAGTGGTCAACTAAAATGATAAGTCTTGAATTTTACAATTATTTTAACCACTAAATAGTTTATTATTCTTAACCTAGTTTTATTTAAGTACATTCCCAAGACTCTCCTGGAAATATGGAATGGGTGCAAACCAAATTTGCGTCACATCCGAATTTGGGGATGTCCGGCTCATGTGCTGAAAGGAAAGACAGAAAAGTTGGAGTCTAGATCAGAAATATGCCTGTTTGTGGGATACTTTAAAGGTACCAGGGGATACTATTTTTATAGTCCTCTAGATATGAAAGTTTTTGTCAGTACAAATACAACCTTCCTAAAAGATAAATATATTAATGAACGCCAGTCCAAGAGTAGGGATGTTTTGGAAGAAATGAGTTGGAGTAATCCCAACTCATCAATTCCTGGAACACAACCTAGTGACAGACGACCCATGGTATCGTAAACACCTAAGGAACGTTATCTGAGTGGGAGAAATTATTCATCATCTAATCCCATAGATCAAGAAAATGTTCAAGGTAATGAGGAGGTAATTGTATCACCTGAAGGTGATACTAATATTGATGAAAATGTTACAATTCCAAATGGAGCCACGGTTCAAGATCCACCGCCCCTTAGGCAAAGTCAAAGGGTCATCAGAAAACCGTCTAGGTACTTGTTTGTTGGAGAAGCCAAACAGGCGATCTCTGCAAAACAAGTAGATGATCGAATTCATATAAGGAGGCTATAAACGATGTGGATGTAAATTTGTGGAAACTAGCTATGAACACTGAGATGGAATCTATGCATTCTAATCAAGTCTGGAAACTTGTAGATGCACCAAAAGGGATAAAACCCATCGGGTGCAAGTGGGTCTACAAAAGAAAGAGAGGAGTAGATGGGAAGGCAGAAGCCTACAAAGCAAGGTTAGTGGCTAAGGGTTTTACCCAAAGAGAAGGTGTCGATTACGAAGAAACCTTCTCGCCTGTATCTATGCTCAAATCTATACGGATTCTCTTATCCATTGCAGCTCATTATGACTATGAGGTGTAACAAATGAATGTCAATAGGCTTTTCTTAATGGCCATCTTGAAGAGTGTATCTATATGGTACAACCAGATGGGTTCGTAGAACGTGGTCATGAATCTAAAGTGTGAAAAGCTGCAGTGCGGTCCATTTATGGACTGAAGCGAGCATCAAGATCTTGTAACAAAAGATTCGACGAGGTGATTAAGACATATGATTTTGATCGAACTTGACGAACCACGTGTCTATAAGAAGATACTGAGGACAAAAGGTAATTTTCCGGTGCTTTAAGTGGATGATATTCTACTAATAGGAAATGATGTAGATATGTTATCATCTATTAAAGTGTGGTTGGCCCAACAGTTTCATATGAAGGATTTGGGAGAAGTTAGTTATGTTTTAGGCATTCAGATCTTGAGGAATCGAAAGAACAAGCTGATAGCATCATCCCAACCTATATATATTGACAAGATGCTTGTCAGATTGCCATGCGAGATTCTAAGAAAGGCAATTTGCCATTCAGACATAGAATCTAACTATCTAAAGAGCATTCCTAAAGAAACTCCTAAAGAGATAGATGACATGAGTAGAATATTTTATGCATTTGCAATGAGTAGTCTCATGTTTGTTATGCTGTTGGTATGATAACTCGTTATCAGTCTAGACGGACTAGAACATTGGGTGATTGTAAATCATATCCTTAAGTACCTTCGAAAAACAAGGAACTATATGCTGGTTAACTCTTTGCCATTGAGGTATATGTATTTTAAGATTATACTCTAGGGCAAGTGGGAGAATTGTTTGGTTGATGCCCAAATAGTATAATTTTGCTGTAATGAAATGACAATTTTATATTGAATAAAATTTTTGTTTGTATTCATTTATTATTATTACATTTGTTTAATAATGAGTACGTAAATAAAGTGTCAATGATCACTTGTGATAATATAAGTTGAATGCTTGCGTTGAGAAGTATAGTGTGACACAACTTATATTTTGATCATCAATAAAATTGTTCACAACTAATGTATAAGGGTTGGCACCTTATACCGAAAGGTTGTAGTGTTGACTATTTAATCATTCGAGTTTGCGATTTGTCCTTATCGCATAAATGGATTAATGGTGACACTAGTACACTTGGAGTGTATTGAACAGACCATGTCTCGAATTTAATTATATAGCATGACCGTATGAATAATTAAATTTCACTTGATCACCAGATATTTCATCTAAATTCCTTAATAGGATTGTGTATATCTTTTCGTTAGTTTGATGGTTCTTTGATTCACCAATAGGTGAGATCAATTTAGTTGATCAAATATCTCGGTGAGTTGGGAGCTTGAGAATGGGTGAAGTAGAGAACACGAATTCATGTCGGGAAATGTGCATACGAAAAAATGGGTCAAGTGACAACTTAAGTATTTTACGTTGTTGAGCGGTTATAACTCTGAGCTCAATGTTTAACGACGGCTAAACTTCGACATCTATGAATTAGTTCACAGGACCATTAAAGAAAATGTAACTTAAAGTTAGTGAGAATAATTAGAAGGGCAAAACGGTCATTTATGCTCATACCTAATTATCGGATCTCAGACATGGATGAAATATATATACGGTAGGTCAGGAAAGAATTGCAGCTTCTGTAATCTTATATATTCCGAGAGTGCAGTCTTTTGCCTTTAGTGGAAAAAGCGAAAGACTAATAATTAGATCAGGCAGTCTAAGGTCGACTAAATAGTCTAATTATTGGAACTTGAAAAATATATGTCCGAACAGATCCCTGTGGTAGCTCTATAAAGTTTTGGGCTAAATCACAGTTACTAATAAAATTTTAAACTTGATTGTAATTGTGATATAAGTTCAGGGATTACATGTGTAATTAAATCAATCCTAAGCTAATTGAACTTGGATGTCTTTTCATTGTTTGCAATCAGGACTCTTGTCATTGGTTGCAATTGGTATGCTTGTAATTGGTATGCTTGTTATATTTATATCACATTGCATGTGATGTAAATTTATTCCAATTCATTCAGTCAAGGAAAAGAAAGAGAAAATTCTAAAGTCTTTGGTTTGACTCGAATTTTAGTCTCTTCGTTTTCTAAATTTGACTAGTTCAGAAATTAGTTTTTTGATTTAATTAAAAAGGTGCCTACACGCCGGTGTAATCTAGACTTGGAGAATACCATAGAAGGCTTGAACGTTGGAAGCACTAAGTTCGTGAATCAAAAGCAGCAAGTTTCTGAATCAGATCCAGACCAATATCGTTTATCGATTCAGGTATAATACTAACCTATTAGTATTTTAATTATAATAAATACGTGAACACCTAGCAAATATCTTGGTTTTATGAATTAAAGAAATTTTTTGTTTTCTGGCTAATTCTCGTGCCAGTTTCCAACAGGGGTATCCGAACTCCCCATCCTTTTCGGATGGAGGTCTGACAACCACACTGGAAATGAGTTGGTGTGTTGACTAAAATAATAATAATAGTATTTTTAGAGTTCATTGTTGCTAAAAATATATATATATATTGGTTCATTAATACACTACATATCCTAAAAATATATTATCAAATGATGATAGTGTAACATAATAGAATGCTAAATTAATCTAATATATGAATCTTTACAATATTTTAAATAACATCACAATACGTATTTGGTAATTTGACATTTACTTGTACTTATAAACAACTTATAGTCATATTCTTATAGTTACTTTGAACGAATTTAACTACACGTGATTGTAGAAAATTTCATTGTTTGTAGAAAATGGCATTTTAGATATATCAAACTCATTTTGGATTCTATATGACCATGGCCGGCCCTGGCCCTAGGCGGGCAGGCAACCGCCTAGGCCCCCGGCCATGCAGGCCCAATTTGGCCCAATTTTTTTTTTTTTTTTTTTTTTTGTTTTTGTTTTTTTTTTTTACATAAAGATAAACCTATTTAAATGTGAAATAAGTCTAAATAGAAAATAAATTCAAATCTAACATACATTATCTATCTTAATCTAGTTATTAAATTGTAGACCGTGCAATTTTCTCTTTAAACCTCATTTTAGACATTTTTATCTTGAATAAAAATGATTTTCCAAATTGTTAGAATTTGAAAAATAAATAAAAAGGCAAAGAATAAAGAACACAAGAATTTATATAGTTCTATAAAAAATGATGATTTTTGTTTACAATAAATTAGTCATATATATAATAACACAATGAAAGTTTTCTAATTATGATGAAACTCTAAGGCAAAATTTCGAAAAACACCAGTACTTAAGAAAATACAAATACGGTTTATCTTTTGGGGGCGCTGCCCCCGAGCCCCCGGGAGGGGGGCCACCTGCTCCCCTTCCAACCCCCACGGCGACCTTACCGCGAAGGTCGATCCATGCTCAGCTCTGCGTAGCACAACATATTAGGCTCCACATCTTAACACAAATTCCAATCATTTTTTAGTTGTCTCTCAAAAATTTATAATTTAAAAACATCTCAATATATTAAAGGGCCCCATTTTAATTTTGGCCTAAGGCCCCCCAAATTTCAGGCCCGGCCCTGTATATGACTCAAAAACTAGTCAGCATGAATATAATACTCAAAATTAGAAATGAGTTAGATTATTATGATTTTTTTAGAAATAAAGAGGTTTTTGTGTTATTGTCATAAAGTTAAAAAGGTATATTTGATATTATTTCTTACTCTTTCTTTTATAAATATGTAAGTGATAAAGAAGTAATATATCAACTAAGAGAAATTCAAAAAAGAAAAAGAAAAATAGTAATAGAAATATATCAGAAACACTTTAAAGAAATTTCGATTTGTCGAAATTGGTATACAATAGAAGCGAACAAGTCAATAAAATCAAGTTTTTTGCTTTATCTGCTATTTGTAACATTTTTATTTTTTGTTTGGATTTGAGGCGACAGAGGGAGTAAGTTTCATAATGGAGCCATGCATTGGTCAAATTTTCAATTTCACATGTCCATTACAAATGCCCATATGGCATTTGTGGGCTGCCGAATTCTCACAAAGGGAGCAAGTTTCATAATGGAACCTTTATTGCACCTTTGCGTGGAGATTATATCGAGCTCTACTCTTAAAATCTATATTAGTGTCTTACTATTGTTATTTATAATACAATGCCATCTAGAGTGTTTATAAAAAAAAATGAAATATCTTAAATAAGACGTGTATAATATTAATATTATAAAAAAAAAAATCTATTATACTGAATAAAACGACAACCTCGTTAACTCATTTATCCCTACTTTAATTTTGCTTGAGAAAGAGACGGAATTTTTGTCTAATGGTTCGAGTAATAAAAAATTTTCTCAAAAAAATCAGAAATCTAATATATAAAGATTTTAATGTAATTTGCAGTATTTTCATACTTGGACTGGCTCGGCAGTTCAACCCCCCACCGTTAATCTTGTTGAAAATCGGTTGATTATACTAGTTTATGATCCACTCAATAAATGTCAAACAACAATTTTTTTTTCAAGAAAACTGTTGACCCCAAACCCAGTAATCTAGCGAGTAATTGCCTATTTAAAAAGAAAAACAAATCAATTTTTATTGCAAGTTTGCAACATATTTAATAAAATAATATATAATGTTTATATTAACATAATATATATACATTTGAAATACATCACATTTCCATATTATGGAAATCCAATGGCGTCAAGTTAATCCATTATCTTTTCTAAACCTCTATTATGATCAAGATCCAATTTTTGTTCAAAATTTTTTTTGTTTAAAAAATTGTTATTTCTAACATGATTTTTTTTTTTTTCGTCTTGAAAACATTTCAATCTCCTTGAGTTTTGAAGTAAAGATTGAAAATAATTTAAGACAAATCTAGTGAATGTCAATTAGTATCACTACTATTACAATTATAATTATAATAAATTTTCTTATATTTGATAGAACTTGACCCATCGGTTCGATCACCAGGTTAGCAGGTGAACCATAGTTCCAGTGACTCGCCTTTTCATCCGAATAATTACATGAGTCTGGTCTGAAAACTATGATAATTTTATATTGTTTTATTACATGTATTGCACTAAATTCTTCATAAAAGTTGGTAATAAATCTTTAACCAATTGAATTGTAAAAATGAACAAGTTTGTCCGCTTTTAACGTGATTGAATGAAATTAGTCATGTTCATAAATGAGTATGAGATGTCACATTTATGGTTCATCAAAAACTAGATAGAGATAAAATATAGGAGACCAAATATCATAGACTCCCCTTCAACTTTATGATAATTATAAACACCCCCACACGTTTAAGACAAACTTAGTGAATGACAATTAATAATATTATTATTATAATTATAATAATACTAAATTTTGTTATATTTGATAAAAGTTGACCCGTCAGTTCAACCATAAGGTTAGCAGGTGAACCACGAACCCAATGACTTACCTCTTCGTTTAGATACTTACCCGAATCTAGTTTGAAAAATATGATAATTTGTATTGTTTTATTACATGCATTGCACTAAATTCTAAATAAAAATTGTAATAAATCTTTCCCCAATTAAATGGTAAAGAATGAAATAATTTGACAGCTTTTGACGTGATTAAATGAGATTAGTCATGCTCATAAACAAGTATGAGTTGTAATATTTCAAGAACTCGATAGAGATAAAATACAGGAGACAAAATATCATAGACACTCTTTGAATTTTAAGATAATATCAGACATACCTCCACACGTTTGAGAAATCACACTAACCTTCCACGTGTCTAGTTTTGAATATTTATATTCACCACATGACCACTTTTTGAGTCGTGTAATCTAAAAAGGTGATTGATATACCTAAATGACTATGTGAAGAAAATATGAAATTTTATACAATTAGTTGCAATTTAATTCTACCTTCTAATGAATAGTTAATACTTGAATACTTTGTGCATACAAAATTCTGAATATGCATACTAGTGAGCGCGAATATAATACTCAAAACTAGAAATAAATAGGTTAGTATATATGAATTTTTAAAAGTGAAGGGATTTCTATGATATTGCTATAAACCTTAAGGGACGTCTTTGATATTTATCTCTTACTTTTTCTTCTATAAATAAGTAGGTAATCAAAGGGTAATATCTTAATTAATTGAAATCCAAAAAAGCAAAATAATAATAGAAATACCTCATAAACACTTTGAAGAAATTGAGGCTTGTCGAAATTGGCATACGATGGAAAGTAACAAGTCAAGTTTTTTGCTTTATCTGCTATTTGTAACATTTTTTGCGTTTGGATTTGAGGCAGAGGGAGTAGCTTTCGTAATGGATCCATGCATTGATGAAATTTGCACTTTCGCATGTCATCAAACATCTTGTGGAAGTTTCAAATGCGTATATGGCTATTGTCAGCTGGCGGCCAAATCCATAATTCCGGGGTTGTCGAATTGTCCGCGGTACTATACATGTCATTGTGGCTACAAATCAAAATAAGAATGTAAACTCATTTTGTGAGTTTAAGAAATAAATAAAAGTTTCTTTTTATTTTTTTGAAACGTTGCTACATACGAGTAAGTTTATCTTTATTGTACTTTTATGTGGAGATCAGATCGAGCTTGACTCATAAATCTATATTAGTGTTTTGTTACCGTTATTAATAATACAATGCCACCTAAAATGTTTATAAAAAATAAAATATCTTAATTAAAATGTGATTAAAATTAGCAATATAAAAGAAATCTATTATACTAAATAATAAAACGACAACCCCGTTAACTTATTTTATCGATGCTTGAATTTTGGTCGATAAAGAGACAGAATTTTTGTCCAATGGTTAGAGTCATACAAAAATTTTACCAAAAAGTCAGAATCTTCGAGACTGGCCTCCTGCCCCTGGGGAGGAGTATTTGGCCCCTCTTTGCGAGATGCGAGCAGGTGTGTTTGATATTATCATAAAATTCAAAAAGTGTCTCTGATATTTTATCTCTATCCAGTTTTTAATGAACTATAAATGTTACAACTCATACTAATTTATAAACATGACTAATCTCATTCAATCAAGTTTTTAATGAACTATAAATGTTACAACTCATACTAATTTATGAACATGACTAATCTCATTCAATCAAGTCAAAAACTGACAAATTTGTTCATTTTTTACAATTCAATTGGTGAAAGAATTATTACAATTTTTATTTAGAATTAAGTGCATTGCATGTAATAAAACATGTTGACGTTGGAAAATGGTTTGCATTGATTCCTAGTCAACTTAAAGATAAGTATTGAGGTCGGTTATGACCGTAGTAAGTGGCAGATAAGTAAGTATATAGGAAGACCTGATTGTATGATCTTTGTAAGAGTGCTTTTATTAAGCAGTTGAATGTCCGAACTGTTGGACATTTATGTCTCCTATTTATAGGAAAATATGTGATGATTACATGCATTAAATGTCAAGCTAGGCATTTAATGCTTACAAGACATCTCCTTTATGGAAATTCAATGTGAAGTGACATCTCTGTGATGGGCGGCTGATCTGACGTCTGACACGTGAGAAGACGTGACATACTGGTGACGTGAGCTTAACCGTAAGAGATGGGGATGAGGTCCGACCTGGAGTAAGGCCCACCTTGGGATGAGGTCCGACCTGGAGTAAGGCCCGCTTGGGATGAGGTCCGACCTGGAGTAAGGCCCGCTTGGGATGAGGTCCGACACAGGTAAGGCCCACCTTGGGATGAAGTCCGACACAGGTAAGCCCGCTTGGGATGAGGTCAGGCACGGAGTAAGACCTAGATGAGGATGACATCAGGCCGCTCTCTTGTAGCACCGGTGAAGAATTACTTAGTTGATGTAACAGATCGAATTAGATATCAACAATTGCCCCCCAAGGCCTGCTCTTGACTTCAGTCATGGGTGGCCTTCAGTTCCTGGGCCGTTTTGATCTGTTTCGTGTGTGCACACATAGCTAACGTGATAGTACTGACTGTAGGACCTGAGATATCGAGGTAGGATCTCTTGGCCGATAGTGTCCTTCTTCATGGAGGTTAGGTTGGACCCCCTTCGTGGAGGTTAGGTAGGACATGATATATCGAGGTAGGGCCTGAATGGATAGGACCTCACTGATGAGTGAACTCCCACTCCATAGAGGTTGTAGGTAGGACCTCCTTCGTGTGATTCGATATGACCTGAAGGGTAGGACCTACTTCTTGTGATTCAGTAGGACTTCAAGGAGTATGACCTGAGATATCGAAGTAGGACCTGATATTGAGGTAGGACCTCTTGGGCGAGGATGTCTCTCTTCGTAGAGGTTAGGTAGGACCTCTCTTTTTGGGTAAGATCTGAGATATCGAGGTAAGACCTGATATTGAGGTAAGACCTCCTGGGCGAGGATGTCCCTCTTCGTAGAGGTTAGGTAGGACCTCCTTTTTGGAGTTGGGTGGGACTGAGATATCAAGTAGGACACGAGATTGAGATAGGACCTCTTGGGCGAGGATGTCCCTCTTCGTGAGGTTAGGTAGGACCTCCCTTTGGAGTTGGGTAGGATCCGAGATATCGAGGTAAGACACGATATTGAGGTAAGACCTCTGGCGAGGATGTCCCTTTTCGTAGAGGTTAGGTAGGACCTCTCTTTTGGAGTTGGGTAGGACCTAAGATATTGAGGTAGGACCTGATATTGAGGTAGGACCTCCTTCGTATGATTTGGTAGGACCTTCTTCTTGTGATTCGGTAGGACCTGAAGGGGTAGGACCTTCTTCTTGTGATTCGGTAGGACCTGAATGAGTAGGACCTCCCCGATGAGTGAACTCCCTTCTCCATAGAGGTTGGGTAGGACCTCCCTGATAAGTGAACTCCCTTCTCTATAGAGGTTGGGTAGGACCTGTTGTAAGTAGGACCTCCTTCATGTGATTCGGTAGGACCTGAAGGGGTAGGACCTTCTTCTTGTGATTCGGTAGGACCTGAATGAGTAGGACCTCCCCGATGAGTGAACTCCCTTCTCCATAGAGGTTGGGTAGGACCTCCCTAATAAGTGAACTCCCTTCTCCATAGAGGTTGGGTAGGACCTGTTGTAAGTAGGACCTCCTTCATGTGATTCGGTAGGACCTGAAGGGGTAGGACATCCTTTTTGTGATTCGGTAGGACCTGAATGGGTAGGACATCCTTTTTGTGATTCGGTAGGACCTGAATGGGTAGGACCACCCTGATGAGTGAACTCTCTCTTCATAGAAGTTGGGTAGGACCTGTTGTAGGTAGGACCTCTTTCGTATGATTTGGTAGGACCTGAATGAGTAGGACCTGAGATATCGAAGAAGGACCTGATATTGAGGTATGACCTCCTTTGTATTATTTGGTAGGACCTGAAGGGGTAGGACCTCCTTCTTGTGATTCGTTAGGACCTGAATGGATAGGACCTCCCTGATGAGTGAACTCATTTTCTATAGAGGTTGTAGGTAGGACACGAAGAGGTAAGACCTCCTTCTTGTGATTCGGTGGGACCTCCCCGAGAGAACCTCCTCTACATAGAGATTGGGTGGGACCTCCTACTCTTGACTTTGATCAAGGGTGGCCTTTAGTTCGTACTATTGCTCGATCCATTTTGGATGAGGGAATGAGGCTTCGTTTGAGGCCGTAGATGAAGCTGGAGAAAAGGTGAAGAGCTTCACGAGAATGAGTCAGAGCTCCGGGCTTTAGCACACCAAGTGGAAGAAGAGAAGATGGGAAAGTCCAAGTCGGAGGCTTTATTTGAAAAGAGCCAAGCGGACCTCCGAAAGCCTGTAGGGAGGTCGTGGAGGAGCTAATTGAGGCTGATTGCGAGGAGAAGCATCGGACCTGGGATGTCCGGTTCTTGAAGGAGGAGCTCAAGAAGAACTCCAAGTTCAATCCTCCTTCTTCTAGAGAGGAATGTCGACTGAAGGCCGGGTGAGCTTGACCTTTTTTTAGAGTACATATCTGGATCAAGTCCCACCAAGAGATGAGGTCTGACCTGGATCAAGTCCCACCACGGATGAGATCCGACCTGGATCGGAGTTCCACCACGGATGAGATCCGACCTGGATCGGAGTTCCACTAGAGGATGAGGTCCGAGGCTTGGATCAGTTCCACGGGGATGAGGTCGGACTGGATCGGGTTACACTTGGGGATGAGGTCCGACCTGGATCGGGAGTTCCACCACGGATGAGATCCGACCTGGATTAGGTTCTTCCAGGAATGAGATCCGACCTGGATCAGGTTCCACCAGGGGATGAGGTCCGACTTGGATCAGGTTCCACTAGGGAATGAGGTCCGACCTGGATCAGGTTCCACCAGGGATGTGGTCCGACCTAGATTAGGTTCCACCAGGAATGAGATCCGACCTGGATCAGGTTCCACCAGAGGATGAGGTCCGACCTGGATCAGGTTCCACCAAGGATGAGATTCGACCTGGATTAGGTTCCACCAGGAATGAGATCCGACTGGATCGAGAGTTCCACGAGGATGAGATCAAGCCGATTGACATGGGTCCAAGCTATGTGGGACCTTTGTGTCCGCAGAGGTTTGTGACCTTGGTCACATCCTCGATTCGAGACGTTAGCTCCTTGAGTGATGTCGTGATGCATCACTTACGCCGATTGACATGGGTCCGAGTGTGTGGGACCTTTGTGTCAGAGGTTTGTGACCTTGGTCACATCCTCGATTCAGACGTTAGCTTCTTGAGGCGATGTCGTGCGTAGCACTTACGCCGATTGGCGTGGGTCCATTTGTGTGGGACCTTGGTGTCCGAGAGGTTTGTGACCTTGGTCACATCCTCGATTCGGACGTTAGCTTCTTGAGTGATGTCGCAGCGTAGCACTTACGCCGATTGGCGTGGGTCCGAGTGTGTGGGACCTTGGTGTCCGAGAGGTTTGTGACCTTGGTCATATCCTCAATTCGGACGTTGGTTAGATTTACTAACTTTGTAGCTATTCCAAGAGTGCGGGAACAGGAAGCCCTCCATGTTCTGGAGCTAGTAAGCTCCATTCTTCAAGACTGTGGTACTTTTTTAAGCACCTTCCCAATTCTGGGCTCTACTATGAAGGCTAATGAGAAAGACGTCTTTCCCATGCTAGAGCGGTAAGTTGTGCGATAAGATCAAAGTATATTCAGAACTTTTTCTGCCCAGGCACCCTTGAGTTCATCCAATTGCACTTTCAAGGTGTGTTTGATTATTTTCAGTTCTTCATCGAACGACCTCAACTTTGGCTAATGGTTCTGTTTTTGCTTATTTGGTGAAGTAGTCAGTATTGACTATGGCGAACTTGGTCACGTCTTTTCTCGTGGGCTTTGGATGATTAGATCAATCATCTATTTTGAAAAAGACCATAAAAGTGAAGAATGAGGTAAGCTCTTACGGGAGGGATCTAGTGATGAGGGCAAACCTCTTGCACTTGTTGCATTTTGGACAAACTCGATAAAGTCCTTATTTAGTGATGGCGAAGTATCCATACCTCAAAGTTTTATGTGCTAGTGATTGCCCCAGTAATGATTGTCACATATTCCTTCATGAACTTTCTTGATGGTGTATTTGCACTTTGTCTTCCCTTAAACATTTGAGTATTTGAAGTGAAAAGCTTCTTTTGAATAGGATGTTTTCGATGATTTCTTGGCCTCCGCACTATCCGGGGACACCCTACCATCCTTAAAAATTGGGACGATTCCGTCCATCCGGTTGGGATTGACTTACGTGTGGTGAGCATGGACTCAAGTTGAGTGATCATTGGATTTGTTGATTCTTTAGGTCGGGATGCTCTCTAGTTCTTCTTTTTCTTCTTTGGTAGTGAGTCGAGCTACGACATCAATGAGGCTATTTTGTGTCCTAGAAGTTTTCTTTTGCTTAGCCTCGGTGAACTAAGCGTTGTTTAGCCCCGGCGATCTTGGTCGGTTCGGTGGCGAATACTTGTGAGTTTGAAATGCATCTAGAAGTGGCTTGATTCTTTTCAAGCCATTCTATAACGTGAGTTAGGTACTCCAACGTTTGTCTGTTGCTTTCCTTACGGGAGCATAATTTGGAGTGAGATTTCTCTAAGATGTCTTGATGAAAGCCCCGGTAGGAGATCAATATGTTGACTCTATTTTCTTCCGTGGTTGTGAGTTCTTGAGTCATGGCTATGACTCATGTTAAATGTGTTTTAGAGATAAAGTGTTTAGGTGTGGTGGGAGAGATTCACTTTGTGGAAATCAAAGGCTAATCTCTTTTGGTGAGCTTCTGGAATATGGAGAGCCTTTTTAGGGGACCCCTCCTTCTAGCGCCAAACTGTTGACGTTGGAAAATGGTTTGCATTGATTCCTAGTCAACTTAAAGATAAGTATTGAGGTCGGTTATGACCGTAGTAAGTGGCAGATAAGTAAGTATATAGGAAGACACGATTGTATGATCTTTGTAAGAGTGCTTTTATTAAGCGATTGAATGTCCGAACTGTTGGACATTTATGTCTCCTATTTATAGGAAAATATGTGATGATTACATGCATTAAATGTCAAGCTAGGCATTTAATGCTTACAAGATTATCTCCTTTATGGAAATTCAATGTGAAGTGACATCTACGTGATGGGCGATCCGATCGGCGTCGACACGTGAGAAGGCGTGACATCTTGGTGACGTGAGCTTAACTGTAAGAGATGGGGATGAGGTCCGGCACAGAGTAAGGCCCACTTGGGATGAGGTCCGACACAGAGTAAGGCCCGCTTGGGATGAGGTCCGACACAGAGTAAGGCCCGCTTGGGATGAGGTCCGGCACAGGTAAGGCCCACTTGGGATGAAGTCAGGCACAGAGTAAGGCCCGCTTGGGATGAGGTCAGGCACGGAGTAAAACCTAGATGAGGATGACATCAGGCCCGCTCTTGTAGCACCGGTGAAGAATTACTTAGTTGATGTAACGGATCGAATTAGATATCAACAAAACAAATACAAATTACCATACTTTTCGGACTAGACTCGGGTAATGACCCGGAATGAAGAGGTGGGTCCTTTGGGCATATGATTCACCCACTAACCCGATGGTTGAACCGACATGTCAACTTCTATCTAACATAACAAAATTTATTATAATTGTAATTATAAAATAGTGATACTAATTGTCATTCACTAAATTTGTCTTAAATTATTTTCTATCTATACTTCGAAACTCAAGGTGATGAAATATTTTCAAAGGCGAAAAAAAAGATAGCCACTAGTACTATTACGTAATTTACAAATGTGGTGTGTTTCAAAATGTATATATATATATATATATATATATATATATATATATATATATTATTTTAATATCGTATGTTTTTTTATTAAATATGTTGCAAATTTATACTAAAAAAATTTATTTTTTTAAATAGATTATCCTGCCGAATTATTGAGTTTGGGGTTAACAGTTTCTTATAAAAACTTTTGTTGTTTGGTATTTACCGGGTAGATCATAGACGGGTATACTTAAGCGGCCCTTGACATAATTGATAGTCAGGGGTTGAACTGCTGAGCCAGTCCAATTTTAAAATACTACAAATTACAGTTCAATTTAATGCAAATTACAGTTTAATTTAATGCAAATTACAGTCCAATTTAATGTAATTTGTAGTATTTTAAAAAATTGACTCGCTCAATTCAACCCACAGCTATCAATTATGTCAAGGGCTGCTTAAGCATACCCGTCTATGACCCACCCGGCAAATACCAAACAAAGAAAGTTTTTTTAAGAAACTGTTAATCCCAAACTCAATAATTCGGCATGATAATCTATTTAAAAAAATAATTTTTTTTTAGTATAAATTTGCAACATATTTAATAAAAAACATACGTATATTAAAATAATATATATATACATTTGAAACAAACCACATTTGTAAATTACAGAATAGTACTAGTGGCTATCTTTTTTTTTTTTTTTTTCAGTCTTGAAAATATTTCATCACATCGAGTTTCGAAGTATAGATAGAAAATAATTTGAGACAAATTTAGTGAATGACAATTAGTATCACAATTTTATAATTACAATTATAATAAATTTTGTTATATTTGATAGAAGTTGACTTATCGATTCAACCATCGGGTTAGTGGGTGAATCACATGCCCAGTGACCCACCTCTTCATTCTAGTCATTACTCGAGTCTAGTCTGAAAAGTATGGTAATTTGTATTTGTTTTATTACATGCAATGCACTTAATTCTAAATAAAAATTGTAATAATTCTTTCACCAATTGAATTGTAAAAAATGAACAAATTTGTCAGTTTTTGACTTGATTGAATGAGATTAGTCATGTTCATAAATTAGTATGAGTTGTAACATTTATAGTTCATTAAAAACTGGATAGAGATAAAATATCAGAGACACTTTTTGAATTTTATGATAATATCAAACACACCCACACACGTTTAAGAAATCACACTAACTTCCCCTATGTCTAGTTTTGAATATTATATTTACTGCCTAACCACTTTTTGAGTCATAACTAATATAAAAGGTGATTGTTATACCTAAAATGACCGTGTGAAGAAAATATGAAATTTTCTACAATTAGTTGCAATTTAATTCGCCCCTCTAATAAATAGTTAATACTTGAAGACTTTGTGCATACAAAATTCTAAATATGCATACTAGTAGAAATTTCAACTTAAGATTTGTAAAAAAAAACTGGTAAAAAATGATTTATAATATTTTTCAATTAATTATATATTCTGTACTCAAATGAAAACTTATGTCTAAAATTTCATATTTATAAATTTATAAATTGAAACAACGTACTAAATATCAACTTTTACATTTTAGAGTTCAATGTAGCTAAAAAATAATATATGTTATGCCTCATTACCACGTGGCACTCCACGTGGATTGGTCAAAATCAAGGATGCCTAATGGGAGTGATGACAAGATTATCGAGGTTGTTCCTTTTATTTTGATGAGGTACGGGAAGATGAGGTTGATAGGCCGATTCCGATTGCGTATTGAGTAAGCATCTCTTGACAATCTATGGATTAGACCTGAGAAGATTGATGAGATAGCCTTCCAATATGGCTTGTCACGGTCATAGCCCACTAACATGCGGCTGAAAGGGACCTCTTCATTAAACCTATGATGTGACACATTGAGTGTGACAAGAGACTTCCTAAGATTGCGTCATTTGTCGTACATCCAGAACACCTGGTGAATTGGCTTTAGCCTATAAATGCCAAAGTCATGTCTACAAGAAAAGGATGATGAAGAATCTGATAGCGAAAATCACACTAAACACGAGTCATCTGCATTGATTAACTTAAGTATTCTTCATATCACTTATGAAATCTGTGGTTAGAGGCCCCAAACTACCTCCTCGGCCATAACGCGTCTATCCCACACTCAAACATCTTCTCTACTCCCTTTTTCGGTGTACCATAGTGATCTACAGGTCCGCGTGACCATCCAAGTGTGTTGGTAAAATACACGTAAGCAGAGAAAACTTGAGAATCTTATTGACAACTATGTTTGAAGATCAACAGTATACATTAGTTTATTAGTACACTATACACTTTCAAAATTTATTATTAAATGATAGTGTTACATAATAGAATGCTAAGTCAATCAAATATATTAATCTTTACAATATTTTAAAATAACATCACAATATAGTTTTGGTAATTTGATATTTAATTGTAATTATAAACAACCATTTCGTTAAAATAAACAGAAACATTAAGTTTGTATTATCAAAATTTGAACTATACCAAACAAGCTAAAGTCATATTTCTATAGTAATTTGAGCGAATTAAATACATGTTACTATATAAAATTTCATTGTTTGTGCAAAATGGCATTTTAGATATATCAAACTTGTTTTAGATTCTATATGGTTCAAAAACTAGTCAGCGCGAATATAACACCCAAAACTAGAAATAAGTTAAGTTAGTATGATTTTTTAAAAGTGAAGGGGTTTTTGCGAAATTGGCATGAACTTTAAGGGGGTCTTTGATATTATCTCTTACTTTTTCCTCTTTAATAAGTAAGTAGGTGATGAAAGGGTAATATCTTAACTAATTGAAATCCAAAAAACAAAATAATAATAAAAATATCTCATAAACACTTTGAAAAAATTGAGGCTGGCCGAAATTGGTATACGATATAATCGTACAAGTCAATGAAATCAAGGTTTTGCTTTATATCTTCTATTTGTAACATTTTTTGCATTTGGATTTGAGACAACAGAGGGAATAACTTTCGTAATGGACCCATGCATTGGTCAAATTTGCTATTTCGCATGTAGGCAAACATATTGTGGAAGCTACAAATGCCCATATGGATATTGTTGGCCGGCGAACAATCCCAAATTTCTGCAGTACTCGATGTGTTATTGTAGCCCAAAATATATAAGAATGTAAAACTCATTTCATGAGTTTAAGAAAATAAGTAAAGTTTTTTTTTTTTTTTTTTATTATTTTGAAATATCCGGCTTCGAACAATTAAATTATTTTTATTACACTTTTATGTGGAGGTCAAATCAAGCTCGACTCCAAAAACTATATTAGTATTTTGTTACCGTTATTAATAATACAATGCCATCTACACTGTCTATAAAAAAATGAAATATCTTAATTAAGACATGTTTAGAATTTGCAATATATAAAAAAAAAAAAATTCAATTATATTAAAGAATAAAACGATAACCCCGTTAACTCATTTTATCCCTACTTGAATTTTGGTTGACAAGGAGACATAATTTTTGTCCAATGGTTAGAGTCATACAAATATTTTACTATAAAAGTAGGAAATCTAATGTCTGAAGATGTTAATGTAATTTGCAGTATTTTGAAACTTGGACTGGCTCGGCGGTTCAACATCCAGCCATCAATCCTGTCGAGGGTTGCTCAATTATACCAATCTATGATCCACTCGACAAATACCAACCAAAGAATATTTTTTTAAGAAACTGTTGATCCCAAACTCAGTAATCCATCAGGTCATTGCCTATTTTTGTTTATAAAAATCACTTTTTACTACAAGTTTCCAACAAATTTAATAAAAAAAATATATATGTGCATTTATTAACATAATATATATTTGAAGCACATCACATTTGTGTATTACTGAATTCTAATAACGTTAAGTTAATCCATTATCTTTTATAAGCCTCTATTATGATCAAGATCTAAATTTGTACAAAAAAAAATTAAAAATTTTGTTATTTCTAACATGATCTTTTCTTCTTTTTTTTTTCCATCTTGAAAATATTTCATCTCTTTGAGTTTTGGAGTAAAGATTGAAAATAATTTAAGACAAATTTAGTGAATGACAATTAGTATCACTATTTTATTATTATTATAATAATAATAATAATAATAATAATAATAATAATAATAAATTTAGTTATATTTGATAAAAGTTGATCTATCGGTTCAATCACCGAGTTAATGGGTGGACCACAGACCCAGTGGCCCACATCTTTATCTAGGTCATTACTCGAGTCTAGTTTGAAAATTATGACAATTTGTATTGTTTTATTACATGTATTGTACTAAATTCTATGGAAATTTTGTAATAAATCTTTCGCCAATTGAGTTTTAAAGAATGAACAAATTTGTCAGCTTATGACGTGATTGAATGAGATTAGTCATGTTCATAAACTAGTATGAGTTGTAACATGTATAATTCATTAGGAATTGGATTGAAAAAAAAAAATATCAGAGACACTTGTTGAAATTTATGATAATATTAGACACACACCCATGTGTTTAATAAATCACACTAATTAACCTTCCCTATAATGCCAATGACATGCTTAAATTTAGTGTCTATGTAGAAGCCAATTGATAAAATGGCTTCAACCAACAAAACCGATTGAGGTAAGAATTTTCAAATCACGACAACCCTATATATCTTGCAAATTCAAAGATATTATAACTTATGCCTTAAATTTTTATTATGATCATAATAAGACTGCAACCAATAATTTTGCTATATGATACTGAACTAAACTGTTGGCGACCGACACAAGAACCTAAAGCAAGCAAAATTAGGCAATTCATGAGTTTGTGGAGATGGAAATGAGCAAACTGACCGTTTGTAAATGGTACAACTTCTCATTTTAGGTTTGTTAGTCCAAACAAATGCATATATTCGCAAAAAGCAACTTATTGCAACTGAAAACATGTTGTTTGCTTAGAATTTTTCTCCATATGAATAAAAACATGGCAAAGAGAAATGAAGTCCTGGTGTTCATCTTTAGAAAAATAGTAAGCCCTCAATGCAGCCATGTTTTCGTGCCTTACATTTCAAATATCAACAAGTTTCAATTTTCGACACGTAAAATCTCTTTAGCAAAGACCAATTATGCTCATTTACAGTTGCTATTTTAACCTTGTATCAGGTGTCAATGAAAATAGTGTGCATCTTTTAGGTTCCATATGTGCAAGGCAATGGGAATGAATCAAAAATTTATATGTAATGACCATAAGAGGGATAAACATTGAGAAGTAAGCTATTAAAACAATATTTATTCAACTTGATGACATAAATAATGTAAGAATAACAAAAACTTCCTCACAAACAAGATTTTTCCCCACTGAAAGAAGAATCCAAAGTGTAGAATAGTATATTTTTCAGCATTTACTAATTATTATTTATGATCAATAGTCAAACCTCTCAAAGTGGGTGTAAACACCATATATTTCGGTATATTGAATATATAATGATGTTGAACTTATATACAAAGTTTATAATGACTAATCTAAGAAATATAATATTGCAAGGAATGATTAGGATAATAATTAGGGAATACTTAGGATCCTATAATCTTGCATAATAAAAAATTGATTTGTTTCCTTAATTATGAAATACAGCTATTTGACACTTCTCCTCAAGTTGGAGCATATACGTCGTCCATACCCAACTTGTTAATTGAGTTGTGAAAAATTCTGCCTTTAACTGCTTTGGTGAGGACATCTGCAAGTTGATCTTCAAATTTAACAAATGGTACCTCAATTATCTTAGCCTCAAGCTTTTCCTTGATCAAATGTCTATCAACTTCAACATGTTTGGTTCTATCGTGTTGCACTAGATTATGTGCAATGTCAATTGCAGCTTTGTTGTCACAAATGTAGTTTCATGGCATGTTTAGGTTCGAATCCCAAATCTATCATCAAGTTTCTAATCCAGAGTAGTTCACATATTCCATATGTCATACCTCTATATTCTTCTTCAGCACTTGATCTTGACACCACTTTTTGTTTCTTACTCTGCTAAGTGACCAGATTACCTCATACAAATATGACCTACCCAATTTGCATCAATATGACCTTCAACATCTAGATGACCATGGCTTGAGAAGATTAAACCTTTTCCAGGAGCTTACTTCAAGTATCTCATAATTCTGTTCACAGCATCCATGTGAACTTCACTTGGCGCGGGTATGAATTGGCTCACCACATTCACTGCATATGTTGTATCAAGTCTAGTGTGTGATAGATATATCAACTTACCCACAAGGCGTTGATATCTTTCTTTGTTGGTGGAAACCTGGTCAGGATATTCACCAAGTTTATGATTTTCCTCCATTGGAATCTCTACAGGTTGACAAGCTAACATTCCAGTTTCAGTCAAAATGTCAAGGGTATATTTCCGTTGTGAGAGAAATATTCCTTGTTCTGAATGAGCTACTTCAATACCCAAAAAATACTTTAGAGCACCAAGGTCCTTCATCTCAAACTCACTCTCTACATAACGTTGCAATGTTGTCTTTTTTTCTGGGTCATTCCCGGTAACTACCATGTCATCAACATACACAATAAGGGCAGTGACCTTACCTTTCCTATGTTTCAAGAAAAGAGTATGATCTGAGTTACTTTGCTTGTAGTCGAAATTCTTCATGGATTTGTTGAACCTCCCGAACCATGCTCTTGGTGATTGTTTCAATCCATAGAGACTTTCTCAATTTACATACCATATTGTTCTGACTTGGCCCTATTTTACATCCTAGATGAGGGTCCATACAGATTTCTTCTTCTAGGTCTCCATGCAGGAATGCATTTTTGACATCGAACTGGTGTAATGGCCAATCCAGGTTTGCTGCTAAGGATAGAAGTACCCGAATTGTGTTGATCTTTGCTATCGGAGTAAAGGTCTCACCATAATCAATCCCATAAGTCTGAGTTTATCCTTTTGTCACCAATCTTACTTTATATCGATCAATGGTGCCATCTTCTTTTTACTGTATATATCCATCTGCAACCTACTATTCTTTTTCCTATAGGAAGCGTAGTCATTTCTCATGTGGAACTCTTTTGGATGGCCTCCATTTCTTCATTCATTACATGAGTCCATTTGGGGTCTTTCAGAGCTTTCTGCACATTACTTGGAATATAAATAGAGGATAATTGACATACAAATGACGCATATGACTTAAGAGAGCGTTTGTAGAGAAATATGATTAGTGATAGGGTATTTAACTTTTGCATTAGGTTTAGGATCATATTGTTGTCTAGGGATCCCTCTAGTTGTGCAAGGGAGTAACTGATAACATGTGCTTTCTGTATGACTCAACTCAGTTAAAGTGTTTGGGTTTGAGTGTTCAGTTACCTGTGGAGAATTTTCAAGTCCTAGATGAGGGTCCATACAGATTTCTTCTTCTAGGTCTCCATGCAGGAATGCATTTTTGACATCGAACTGGTGTAATGGCCAATCCAGGTTTGCTCCTAAGGATAGAAGTACCCGAATTGTGTTGATCTTTGCTATCGGAGTAAAGGTCTCACCATAATCAATCCCATAAGTCTCGAGTGTATCCTTTTGCCACCAATCTTACTTTATATCGATCAATGGTGCCATCTTCTTTGAATTTTACTGTATATATCCATCTGCAACCTACTATTCTTTTTCCTATAGGAAGCGTAGTCATTTCTCATGTGGAACTCTTCTGGATGGCCTCCATTTCTTCATTCATTACATGAGTCCATTTGGGGTCTTTCGGAGCTTTCTGCACATTACTTAGAATAGAAACAGAGGATAATTGACATACAAATGACGCACATGACGAAGAGAGCGTTTGTAGAGAAATATGATTAGTGATAGGGTATTTAACTTTTGCATTAGGTTTAGGATCATATTGTTGTCTAGGGATCCCTCTAGTTGTGCGAGGGGGTAACTGATAACATGTGCTTTCTATATAACTCAACTCAGTTAAAGTGTTTGGGTTTGAGTGTTCAGTTACCTGTGGAGAATTTTCAAGTCCTGGCTGGATGAAAGAAAGTGGCACTATAGGAGAAGTTGCATTATTATTTGGAGTTACCAATTCTTGATGCTTTTGGTCTTGTTGCACCATTGTAGCTGGTGGGTCAGTAGTAACTATATCCTCCGGATTGTCGGAGGCATTCGGATACAAGTTGTTTTGAAACTTCGATGATTTGATTCGAGTATCTTACGCAAAGATAGAAACTCTCCCCTATAGGAGATGCTTAGAATCTCCTTGTAAGTAGTAAAATTCACTCTCATGGAAAGTAACATTTACCGTAACGTACAAGGTCTGAGTAGGAGGGTGGAAACACTTATACCCTTTCTGAGTATCAGTATACCCTACAAAGACACATCATAGTGCACACGGATCAAGTTTGCTACGTTGGTGTGGATATACATGAACATAAGCAACACAACCAAAGACACGTGGTTCAAGATTTGGAATGAACGGTACAGGAAGAAGGGTGGTCAATGTCCAAAATGTCCAAAATGGAGTTTGATACTAAAGAGTACTGGATGGTGTTCTATTGATCAGATAAGCAGCAGAACATAGAGCTTCTCTCCAAAAATGATGGAGGCATGAACAACTTCCAAGAGGTGACGATTCTTATGTTCTGCTACACCATTCTGTTATGGAGTATAGGCACATGTAGTTTGATGAACAATACCATTTTGACTCAAAAAATTATGAAGATCATTGTTGACATATTCTCCTCTATTATCAAACCGAAGTACTATGATTTTCTTATCAAATTAAGTAGCAACATATTGATGAAATTGTTTAAATTTTACACCGACTTCACTTTTCTATTTCATGGGAAAAATCCAAGTAATTCGGGTACAGTCATCTAAATATTACAAACCACTTAAAGCCACGAATAGCTGAAACTCTTGAGGGTCCCCAAACATCATAATGAACAAGCATAAATGGCATAAAACTTTTATTTAGTCATAATGGGTGAGAAATACGATAGCTTTTTGCTAAAATGCAAGTTTCACAATGAAAGTCTGTTTCAGTAAATTTAGAAAACAAATCAGGAAATAAAAGTTTCACATAACCAAATGAAGCATGCCATAATTGTCTATGCCACAACCAAATTTTCTTTATCCTGATGGACTCGTCCCCTCTCACATATTGAGCTTCACTTAATCTTTTACTGCAATCTTCTGTTATGGGAAAGAGAATGGAGCCGCAAATGTGATTTTCCCAAATGTGGGCTGCCATTTTTTGTTTTCAAATTGCCTGCTGACGTGGAGCTTGCCATGTCAGCGATGGGCAAATTTTCTCCTCTCCCCAGAACGGGACTCTTAAAAGTAATTTGCAGTGTTTTGAAATTTGGACTGGCTTTGCAATTAAACTACAAAATCAATGAGACAGTCACCAATTCGATCCGGGGAGTCAAGGTCGCTCTACAATACAAGTCTATAATCCAATCGGTAAACACCAAACAACCTACCACTGAGAACATCCCAGTTGAAGGATCATTTGCATTTTTCCACAACGTCAACCGCTGCATGTTTTACTTCCGGTAACGTTGGATGATTGAAACTTTGCCAGAATACGACAGACGGCTTCGAGAAATATCTTACAATTTAATTTCCTACATCAAGAAGCACAGCTTCAACAATGGAAACCCTAATTTTCAACGAAGACGATGGCAGCAATGTCCCAAATCCACCTCCCAAACCGTCGAAATTGTTATCAATTGGGAGTGGACTGCTTTCGGCCATTTCTAACTTCATCCCTATCGGCCTCACACCATCCAAAAATGACCCCATGTCGCAAAAGTCAGCACAAATAGCAGCTGCCCTAGTTTACTCCACTACCGCCTCCGCCAGACGCCGCGCGACCACGGTGAGTCTTTTTCCAGAGCGCCATCCCTAGACGACTCATTTGGTTCCTCCAATGTCACCCTAGAGAAGGTGAATGCTGATCCTCAAATTTCAGAGGTGCCCAACCTGCTTCCAGATGGTGCCTTGTGCACCACTATCCAATGCCGCGGCGTTCGGTGCCTCTAATGCGCGCCACCTCCCAACATGCAGTGCACCCTCAGTCGCGCCCATCCTGGACGGAACCACCATTGAGCCTAATGCTTTACCCAGTTGGTCCGGGCCCACACATTTTTTCCCCAAGAAGCTCAGTTTTCGTTGAATATAGGTAAAAAGATTTATGCTACAACTGTCACTGATAGACAGAATATTTTTCTGACTGAACGGAGTGTCAAAAAGTGGACATGTGATTTTCATCCTAATGCTGAGACCCTCATTGCCCCTGTATAGATATCTTTTCATTTATTGCCTATTCATTTACGTGCAAAGGAATTTTTATTTGCTTTATCTAAAATTGTTGGGGTTTCGTTTAAAATTGATGAGGCGACTGCTGATTTGTTGAGGCCTAGTAAAGCTACGGTTTGTGTTGAGGTGAATCTAGAGCATATGCTCCCAGATAAGATTTGGATTGATAGGGGTGAATTCCGTAGTTTTTGGCAGCCTATTGTATATGAGAGGTTGCCCCATTTTTTTATATTTTTCAGAGGGTTAGGGAGTACAGAGTATAAGGTGGACGAGGCAGAGTTAGACCATGATAGAGATTCTTCTCCTTCTCATCATGATACTTTGTATAATGCTTAGATAGTTCTAAACCGTACTTTATCTATTGAGGATGTCTTTTGGAAACAAAAGACAGGGGCACGTTAGACTTGTAAAGGTAATCATAACACCCGATACTTCCATTCTATAGTTCAAGGATGACGCATTCGAGCCAGGATCCAATCTATTACTTTTACTTCGAGTAAGGTGTTTGAGTCTCTTGAGAATATTCATCCTTCAATAGTATCTTTCTTCTAGGAGCTTTTGTTGGCTCCTCCTGAATCTATTGACCCTATTCGACTTGGTATTATACTCGATGAGGACAATTTGCAGCTTAATTGGACTCCTACTTTGACTGAGGTGCGAGAGGCTATTTTCAATATTGATCCAGTCAGTGTCGCCGGGCTAGATGGGTTTTCATCTCATTTTTTTTAGGTGTGTTGGAACATAGTATCAGAGGATGTGTTTCAGGCAGTCTTGAACTTCTTTGCTGGAGGGCATCTACCTAGGAGTTTTGTAGTAACTTCTATTGTCTTGCTTCCAAAACGGGACAATGCCTGTAGGTGGTCAGAGTTCCATCCTATCAGCTTATGTACAATGTTTAATAAGTTGATTACGAAGCTGATGAATTCGCGAGTGAGTACTTTATTACATTAGATCATCTCAGCTCCTTAGAGTGGATTCATCTTGGGATAGCTCATTAGAGATAATGTTCTCCTCGCACAGGAGTTACTACATACACTTGATACGAAAGTGCGATGGGGTAATGTTATCTTCAAGCTTTATATGGCTAAGGCCTATGACCGCGTGGATTGGAACTTCTTGATATCTATTTTAGAGAGTTTTGGGTTCGATGCTCTTTGGATTGATCGGATATGTAGGTGTATTTTAGAGTGTCGATTTTCGATCCTACTTAATGGCAGGCCATGTGGTTTTTTCTCATCATCTTGGAAGTTCAGACAAGGAGATCACATAACTCAATCGTTGTTTATTATTGTTGTAGATTATTTTTTATGACTACTCATTCAGCAGTATCAACATATTCCTTCGATGGCATACAAACATGGGTATGACACTCTAATCTCTCATTTGTCCTTTGCAGACAATATGGTTATTTTTGTCAATGGCTATAAACAGTCTATCAGACGAGTTTTACAGTGTATTGAGTACTAAGTACTATAAGGATGATTCTAAGCAGTTGGTGAACAGAGATAAGAGTGGGATTATCTTATCTAGGAGATTTTCTACTAGTCAGATACACAGACTGGAGTATCTGACATAGTTTCGTCATCAGCAACAGCCCTTCACTTATCTTGGTATTCCTTTATTTAAAGGCACCAGAAAGATCTTCTTGTATAATAAATCAGTCTAGAAAGTTTGAAGTAGAATTTCTAGCTGGGCTTCGAGACTCATATCATTTGGAGGACGGATTATGTTGATACGATTAGTGCTATCCTCTATTCCTCTCTATCTTCTTCAGATTATGAAGCCTTCTACGACTATCCTGAAGAAGTTAGAGGGCATATTTACTAAGTTCCTTTGGGACTCCAGAGACCATGCACACAGATTACATTGGAAGAGATGGAAATACATTTGTATTCCTACTAAAGAGGGTGGACTGGGATTTAGGAGACTGTAGGATCTTGTTGATATAATGTCCATAAAATTCATTAGTTATTTAGATCTCGATCGTCATCATGGGCTCAGATTTTTATTGAGTAAGTATTGTTAGGGTACCTATCCATTACTGGCTACTATTTCTTACTATACTTTAGTTGTATGGAAGAGAAATTTGAAGCACATAGGCCCCAGCGAAGACACACATTCTTTGGGAATTATGTGCAGATATTATTTTGGCATGATTCTTGGATGGGCGAGTCTACATTAGCTAATCAGCACCCATACTTGCCACATTCTTTTATCTAGGTTAGAGACTTATTTGATGATACTGGATAGAACATTGACCAACTTCTTTAGCTAGTACCATATATTATTCTTTGGCGCAGATATGGAGCATCTCTATCACTACTAAGGTGCACGATCAGATTATGTAGAAGGATACTTCAGATAGTAGATTTGTCACCAAGTCTGCATGGCAACTAGTTCGCACGGGGCATACTATCCAAGATATATACAGCATGATTTAGAGTTCTATTATCCTGACGATTGTCTCTTTTTTCTGTTGGAGACTATAGCAGGGTCTTATCCCAGTTGATGTTGTGATTCAGAGGCAGATTGGAAGTCATATAGCTTTTCATTGTTAGTGTTGCTCGACTATTGGGACTATCCAATATTTATTTTATTGACAGCTGTATTGTCTACCATGTTTGGTGCTATTTTTCTGACATTTTTCATATAACCCTTCGACCAATAGAGGGTTTTTAGTATCGCTTTCAGTCTTGGCGTTTCTCAGGTCAATTTGTCAGGTAGGGTCATATTCGCATGATCATTTCTCTTTTAATTATCTGGTTTATTTAGATTGCGAGAAATGATCCGAATTACAAAGATATCTCTATGGAGCCAAGACGGATTGTCTGGAAAGTATACTATACTATCTCCCTACTACATACAGGCCGTTTATGCTCAGTAGGAGAGGACATAGCAGGCGCTGCAAGTGAAACCACCGTGTTCTGGAAAATCATAGGCGCTTCACCTTGGGCACCAAAAAACCCATCAAAGTGGTCACCGGAGGGTTGCCGGTGGATGCATGATGGACGCGAGGATGGAGGATGGCGCGGCGGTGCTAATGGCAGTCGCGATTTGGGTTTGGTCTTGCGACGTGGGATCACTTTTTGATGGTATGAGGCCGATAGGGATGATGCAAGGGGTGGCCGATGGTTGTCCACCCCTAGAGAAGACCATGTCCGACGGTTTAAGTAGCAGTCCGGGAGCAAGGATACGCGTGGAATATGCCATGGGAAGGGTATTTTAGTCAGAGATGCTCCAGTCTTCAATCGGCTATGGAAAGGGTATTTTCATCTAAACTTATTCTTTTTAATCAAATTAAATCTCTCACTTAATTTTGTAACCAATATTGATTTATTTGAGTTAAAATTGTTGACTTTTCAAATCACTTTTAACATGAAATAACAAAATTCTCCTTTCTACTTTGAAATAGTATTTTGTTGATTAAGGACAATTTGTCATTTTATGTTAAAAGTAGTTTAAAAAGTCAAAAATTTCAGCTCAAATAAACTAATTTTAGTTTATAATGGTTGAACTCCAACTTCGAGGGCCCCTACCACCCCTGCCCCTTACAGGGTCTTGGTGAAAGATGTAAATCACAGGATGTGCCTATTAGAACAGGGTTGAGAGCTTGCTTTTTAACTGCGCTTGCAATGAGCCTCTTCCATACCAAATGTAGGAATCGAACTCCCACTTTGCCTTGCTGCCAGTGGTTTGAACTACCTCATGACCACCTTTCAACAAATCGAGCTATGCCCATGGGGCAATTTTGGTTTATAATCTCTATCAAACGGGTTCTTAGCAAGTTGAACAACTTGAACTTATGAAAAACTAAAAATGAATCAATTGAATTCAAATATGCCAAACAAATAAGTAATATATACTAATTTAATTTTTTATTTTTACATAATTGAGTGGGGTTGGGTTCCCTCTTGGCCAATGCTAAATCCACCTATGATGAGTGCGATCTAAATTTTAACCAAAAAGAGTAAAATTACTTATCACGTGTTTTTTTTTTTTTAATTTCATTTCTTTTAGTTTTGGAGTAAAGATTGAAAAATAATTTAGGACTAATTTAGTGAATCACAATTAATAACACTACTTTATTATTATAATTATAATAAAAAGATTGTTATATTGGACAGAATTTACTTGTTGGTTAAACAATCGAGTTAGGGGTTGAACAACAAACTCAGTGACTCACCTCTTCGTTCGAGTCATTACCCAATTCTGGTCTTAAAAGTATAGTAATTTGTATTGTTTTATTCTAATTCATCAATATGTTGTTGCACTATACGACAACACAATTAATTGTTTGATAAATTGGGTATTTTGCATATTTATTGATGTCTTTTTCTCCACGAGTATTAATTACATGTATTTCACAGAATTCTATGAGAATTTTAATATTATTGTAAAGTTATAAAAAAAAACAATATTAATTACTATATTTAAATATGTTTATTTAGCTTACAAGTCTTTCAAACCCTATATATATGGACCTATCATTTTAATGAAAAACACAACTTCTCTCCATTCTTTTTTATTATTCTCATTAATTTATAATACGTTATCAATACAAAAAAGCTCACTCAAAATAATTTAGAAAATTCACATAATTTGGGCAACATGTGCAGCTATAATCAAACGTTGATTTATCAATGTTCCACGGCCCGATATTCGTGAAATTTGGACAACAAGTTCAAAATTGATTGTTCTTCAAATCAACGTGAGAAATTGTTACACGAACACTAATGAATTTTAAATTTGTAATTGAATTTAGAAAACAGAATAAGATTTAAAAACTCATTTTCATCCAATTTCTATGTTTCAATTTCAAGTGCATAATAAAGCCAATTGAATTAACAAAGTAATATTTATTTTATGTTCATGGACAAATGTTAGTTTCTCTTTGCTATCGTTTTTTAGTCTACATTTTTTTATTGATAAATGGTAGATAAATATTTTTTGAATATTATTAATTATTACATATCAATATTCAAAATAATATTGTATTATTATTCTTGAAATAATATCAATTTATACTATTATTGCACAAATTTATTAGTATTCTAGAAGAATATTACGTTTTTTTTTTTTTTTAATATAACACAACTTTGAAAATATCAATATTCTATTATAATATTACTTGTTCCGGAAGAGCATAATTGTATAAGATATAACATCGATTATATTTTTGCTACTGACGAGGAAATTCTTACATAATTTAATATTCATAAACCATAATCTATGTTGCTCTTGAAATAATACAACATTATATGAATATTCTAATAGAATATTACTTGCTCCTAGAGAGCGTGATTTGTAAGATTTAATATTAAGTTATTACTCTTGAAAAGCATAATTTTATAAATCTAATAATTTATAAGAATATTAAGTTATTGTTGTGTGAAAGCATAAAATTTGTACATGTTTATGTTTTAGAAAAATACTGAGTTTGTCTCAAAAAAGAACAATTATTGGTATATCAATATTTTATAAAAATATTCTATTAATACTTTGAAGAAGTATAACATCAAAGAATATCAATATTCTAAATAAAAATGATATTGTTGTTTCTGAAAAAACACAAAGTATATAAATATTCTAGAAGAATATTATGTTATTGTTCTTGAAAAAGTACATCTTAATTAAAAGAATATTATATAATTGCTTTCGTATAAATATAAATTTGTACATATCAATGATCTAGAAAAATATTGAATTGTTGATCATGAAGAAGTTCAACTCTGTACAAATAAATATTGCTGAGGAATATTATAGTGTTGCTCCTAAAAAAGCACAATTTTTATCAATATTTGAGACTATAGTGTTTGTGTTCTTGAAGAAACACAGTCCAAATGTATAAATATTCTAGAAAATATGTATTGATTGTATTTACACTATTGATCCATGCTTTATAGATTTATATGTATATTTATACTTAGAACAAAATCAATTATTTTTATAATTGGTTTCAATTACTTATGAATGTCTAATTTTAGGATTATCCCTTGTCCATTTTCACCACTTAATTTAATGCACTAAAAGTAAAGCATTACTTATATACTTTTGTAAATAGGAAATGGTTATGTGATACATAATTTTCATTTTCCTTTTGCAAAGTACATAATAACATGATATTCAGTCCTTGTGTACTACTTGTAATGGCGATATATGAGGTCTCACTGCTTGAAATATTTGATTGAACTTAAGAATTGATATAGACTCTAAAGATTTATGAAATTATTATTTTTCACTTATCCATGACAAGAAGTTTACCTATATTTCTCTTCCAATCTAATTATGAATTGGAACTAAAGTTCAGTGAGGTCAAATATATATAGCATAAGATTTTTTGTTATTACTCTTGGCTTCAAAATTATGAATTATCGCAAAATTATTTTATTATACTTGTTTATTTGAGTGGTAAATAAATATGAAAAAAATATATATATTTTTGCATCATCTATCTGATTCAATGCTTTGGAAGAGTCAATATCGTGTTACTCAATTTCTTATAATTTGTACTATATATTAGTACAATTCTAACAAATGCTGTATTGAACCAAAAGTTCACTATCCTAAAGATTATTATGAATAGTTAATACATAAAGCTTGTGCATACGGTGAAAAGTTATTTATAGTTTCTTCATTTAATTGTATTCTATATTCAAATGCAAATATATCAATAAAATTTTATATTTTTAAACTCACGAACTAACACAAGATATTAAACATAAACTTTTATAGTTCAGAGTTCAAGTAAAATGTAGCTAATACCTAAGTTCATTAATACACTATACACCCTCAAAAATTTTTATTACAGTGCTATCTAATAGAATGCTAAGTTAATCTATTATATTAATCTTAACAATATTTTAAAATAACATCACAATATAGTTATTGATAATTTGATATTTAATTGTACTTATAAACAACTATTTCGTTAAAATAAATATTACATATATGTCTAAATAAATATTTCGTTAACAAACAGTTGACCCTAAACTAAATAATCTAGATCAATTATTACAGCAAGTTTGCAACATATATTTAATAAAAAAATATATACGTATGTATATTAACATAATATATACACATTTGAAGCATATCACATTTGCATATTACGGAATACTAATGGTGTCAAATTAATTCATTATCTTTTTCAAGCTGTGATCAAGATTCAAATTAATTTGTGAAAACAAAATTAATTTTTTTTATTTATTTCTAACATGTTCTTTTTTTTCGTTTTGAAAATATTTCATCTCCTTCAGTTTTGGATATGGATAGCAAAAAAATCGCTCCCGCCCCGCATTTCCCCTCCCTGAATGTTTTTATATTTTAAATTTTAAATTGTATGTAAAAAAATAAAAATTAATATTAAAAATTAATTAATTAATTAATTAAACGGGACGATAAATGAAGATTTTTCTATTCCTGCACCTCCCCTCTCCCTGTCTCGTTGTCATCCCTAGTTTTGGAGTAAAAATTGAAAATAATTTAAAAAAAATTTAATGAATGACAATTAATATCACTTTTTTATAATTATAATAATAATAATAAAATTTGTTATATTTGATAGAAGTTGACTTGTCGATTCAACCACCGATTAGCTGGTGAACCAAAGACCCAGTGACCCATTTCTTCGTTCGGGTTATAACCCTGATATGAAAATTATAGTTTTTTTGTATTGTTTTATTACATGTATTGCCACAAATTCTAAAATTTTCACCAATTGAGTTGTAAAGAATGAACAAATTTGTCAACCTTCAATGTGATCGAATGAGATTAGTCATGTTCATAAATGATTATGAGTTGTAACATTTATGGTTCATTAAGAATTGGAGTTCAAATATTAGAGACAATATATCATAGACACTTTTTGAACTTTATAATAATATCAGATACACCTACACACGTTTAAAAAATCACACCAACCTCCCCTATGTCTAGTTTTAAATATTATATTCACCCCTAACCACTTTTTAAGTCATTTCTAATCTAAAAAGTGATTGATATACCTAAAATGACTCTTAAGAAATTTTCTGCAAGTACTTGCAATTTATTTCGCCTCTCTAATGAATAATTAAAATTTGAATACTTTGTGCATTACAAAATTTTGAATATGCATATTAGTAGAAATTTCAATTTAAAATTTGTAAAAGAATTTGGTAAAAAAGGATTTATAATATTTTCAATTAATTACATATTTAGTATTCAAATGCAAACTTATGAATAAATTTTCATATTTATACATTTATAAAGTGAAACATGATACTAAATATCAACTTCTATAAAGTAGAAAGAGATGGGAAGCAGGTTTTTCTATCTTCTAAATTTAATTTTTTCTAATTACGTTAGATCTTCAATTGGGCAAAAAAAAAAAAAAAAAAACAACCCGCATCCACTGCGCATCGTCTCCTTTATCGTAAATTTTCCCAATTCACTGCAAGCTGTCCATTTCCAGATCTTACGGTTGAAGGTGCAAAGTAGTTGAAAGGTTTTCTGCATCACCATCTTTAGTAAACTCTAGACGGTGAATTTCAAGAAAACAGACACAGACCACTTCACGCAAATGGGCAATCCTACCTTCACGCAACCCAATGATGATGGATTGCCAACCAACCACCTGACCAGGTCATCATTGGCGGTGGCCATCAACCGCCGTAAGTTCACCATACTCCCACTGGCCTCACGCATCCAAAGTGGAACCCAATTGATCCCCAAAACTCTTCAACCGCGACTGCCCTAATTGAGACATTAGCCTCCCTGCCAATTCTGGCCACCAACAACCGACAAACCACCACCAATGTGTTCACCAGCCTTGGGCGACACCAACCATGCCTTAGGGGTCGAGCCCAAGGCCACGGATGGCTCAAATCAGCCTCGAAACCCGTGCGCAATTGGCACACTTCCCGAACTTTTTGGTAGCCTATTGTTTATGAAAGGTTGCCACATTTTTGTGCCAAGTGCTGTTATATGGGCTATATTATTGATCATTGTAGGATGGGGGCTCCACCAGTGGATACTGTTGTTACCTAGGCTACTAAGCATTTTATTACTCGACTCCTAAGCCTGCTGTTGTTCTAGCTTCTAAGCATGTTGTTGTTCTAGCTAATAAGCATGTTGATGCTCCAGTGCCTATTGTTGATAGGGTTGGGAAGGGTAAATGGAAGGAGGTTGTTGTTGAGGTTACTAGACAGTGGGTCCCTGTTGCCGGTTCTTCTTCAGTTGTTGCTATACCACATCTAGTGGTTCATGTGGGACCCACCCTTCAACTTATTCCTACTATTCCTACTATTATGGTTTTAAAGCCCTTTCGTGATGCTGTTTTTTTCGATCCACTATTAGATCACATGATGTCTGTCCCTCGTGAGTTTCCTGTTTTGTCAGAGCCAGTGCTGGCAATTTTTATAATGATCCACATGTTAGTCTACACCTCAGTAGTAATGAGAATGTAGAGGCTTCGATTCCTTCCGATACTACTAGTTCTATTAAGCTAGAGATTCATCAGCAGGGGCTTTTTCGCATGAATTCTTTTGATAACATAGTTGGTTTAGATGAGCGACAGGACACCGATGGATTTATTGCAGTCCAGAGTAAGAAAAATTTAAAAGTTACTGATATCTCGCGCCCGATCAAATGGGTGACTCGTAGTTAGAAAAGTACTTCGTCACATAGTTAGTTTTTTTATGAGTGTTATCATCTGGAATTTGAAAGGAATGCGCAGTATTGCCACTCGTAGACGACTTAAGAAATTGGTTTGGCTTCATCAGGTGTATTTTTTGGTGGTGTTGGAACCGTTTGTTTTGAGAAAGAACTTTGACTTTATCCAACTATTTCTCTCTTTTGATATGGGCTTACATAATAAGTCGGATAAGATTTGGTGTTTTTGGAATTTGAGGACTAATGTTACTTCGATTGTTGATCATCTCCAATTCTTTCACATTAAAGTTGAGGATCCTAGATTAGCCAGACCATTGTTCATTACTCGGTCTATGTTTCTTTCTCGCCAGTTGGACGTAGGGATTTATCGGCTGGTCTTCACCAGATATCCATTTTTGTGGATGGGTTGTGGCTAGTTGGAAGAGATTTTAATGTGATCGCTTACAATGGTAAGCGTACTGGTAGGAATACTCGTGATAGGGGTACTTTAGACTTTGTAGATATGATGATGGATTGTGGTTTGACAGATGCAGGTATTCTGGAAGTTAGTACACATGGACAAATGAGAAGGTTTGGAAGTGTCTTGACAGAGTTTTAATTAACTCACTGGTTGCCTCATTTTGTTCTCGGTTTTCGATACATTATCTGAACCGAAGCACTTTTGATCACTCACCTCTTTTGATTCAGTGGTCTTCTAACGATGATTTGGGGCCTCGTCCTTTTCGAGTCCTCAATGTTTGGTCTAGGTATCACAATTTTTGGGGTTTGTATCTTAGAAATGGTCATTTCTTACCCATCTTATGGGAATGGCTGTTCTCTGGGAGAAGATTTTAAAGCTCAAACAGGGCATTCGTTGGTGGAATCGACATATATTTAGTGATATTTTTCAGAGGGTTAGGAATGCAGAGTGTAGGGTAGACGAGGCAGAGTTAGACCATGATAGAGGTCATTCTTCCTCTCATCATGGCTCGTACTTTATTTATGAGGATGCCTTTTGAAAACAAAAGATAGGGGCACATCGAGGCTCAGCGATTCTGAACTGTACTTCCATTCTTTTAGTTCAGGGACGACATCTTCGAGCCAGGATCCGGTCTATTACTTCAGCTTCGAGTGAGGTGTTTGAGTCTCCTCAGACTATTCAGCCTTCAGCAATATCTTTCTTCCAGGAGCTTCTATCGACTCCCCATCAGCCTGTCAACCCTATTCGACCTAGTATTATACCTAGATTGGTGTCCGATGAGGACAATTTGCAACTTAAATCGGACTCTTACTTTGACTGAGGTACGAGAGGCTATTTTCAATATTGATCCAGACAGGGTCGCTGGGCTAGATCGGTTTTTATATCACTTTTTCAAGTCTGTTGGGACATAGTATTAGATGATCTGTTTCAAGCAGTCTTGGACTTCTTTGCTAAAGGGCACCTACATAGGATTTTACATTATTTATTGTTTTATTATTTATTCATTTATTTGTTTGCTTTAGATCTTATGATTGGATGTCGGGTTTTATGTCCCTCTCTCATGTATTTTTATGATTTATTTATATATGGTTGGAGTATCCAAACTCTCTCATCCTTTCCTGGTGGAGGCCTGGCAACCACGCTAGAAATGTGACGGTGTGTGGACTAAAAATAATAATAATAATAATAATATTTTAGAGTTCAGTGTAGCTAAAAAATAATATATATTGGTTCATTAATACACTACATATCCTAAACAATTATTATCAAATGATGATAGTGTAACATAATAGAATGCTAAATTAATCTAATATATTGATCTTTACAATATTTTAAATAACATCACAATATATATTTGGTAATTTGACATTTAATTGTACTTATAAACAACTATTTCGTTAATATATATATATATATATATATAGAAAAATATTACCCAACCTATAAACAAAAATATTAAATTTGAACTATATCAAACGAGCTATAGTCATATTCTTATAGTTACTTTGAACGAATTTAACTACACTTGATTGTAGAAAATGGCATTTTAGATATATCAAACTCGTTTTGGATTCTATATGACTCAAAAACCAGTCAGTGTGAATATAATACTTAAAATTAGAAATGAGTTAGATTAATATGATTTTTTAGAAATAAAGAGGTTTTTGTGATATTGTCATAAAGTTTAAAAGGTATCTTTAGAGGTGTCAAGACGGGCCGGTCGGCCAAATCCGCATCGGCCCACCCGCCTCGACCCGGAACTGCGGGCCGACCCGTGAACCGAGCGGGGTGTTCACGGGCCAAGGAGGCCGAACCGCGGGTCGTTCACGAGCCGAAGAGGTCGAACCGCAGGCCGGCCCGTGAACCGCTTTGATTTATTTTATTTTTTTAAAAAAAGGGCAGAAAATTCAAACTTTCATATTTGAAATGATATTTAAAAAAAAAAATTTAAAAATAGCAGAGAGCCGTTTAAAGTGAAAGATGTGACAGATGCGTAATGTTTTAGTCTTTAAATATATAAATAAAAAACAGAAATTGAATTAAAAAATTAACAAATGTGAATTTATCATTATTATTTATTTTTTATTTAGTAATTTAACACATTTTTTGCTATATATGTAAACACTTTTTTTTTGAATTACAATAAGTTACTAAATTTTTTTAGTAATTTCAAAAAAAATAAATTTTTATTCATACGGGCCCGAACCAAATCGAACTGCATGGCCCACGTGGGCTCGACCGGATGGGCCGACGGGGGTGGGCGGGCTCGTGTTTAATTTTTGTGGTTTGGGTTGACCCGGACCCGAACCCGTCATGGTGTGGGCTTTTTTTAATGCGGGCCGTCACAATCGGGCTATCTGTGGCCTACCGGCCCACCAACCGATCGAATTGACACCTCTAGATATCTTTGATATTATTTCTTACTCTTTCTTTTATAAATATGTAAGTGATGAAGAAGTAATATATCAACTAAGAGAAATTCAAAACAGAAAAAGAAAAATAGTAATAGAAATATATCAGAAACACTTTGAAGAAATTGCGATTTGTCAAAATTGGTATACGATAGAAGCGAACAAGTCAATAAAATCAAGTTTTTTGCTTTATCTGCTATTTGTAACATTTTTATTTTTGTTTGGATTTGAGGCGATAGAGGGAATGCATTGGTCAAATTTTCAATTTCACATGTCCATTACGAATGCCCATATGGCATTTGTGGGCCGCCGAACTCTCACAGAGGGAGCAAGCTTCATAATGGAACCTTTTTGCACCTTTACTTGGAGATCATATCGAGCTCTACTCCTAAATCTATATTAGTGTCTTACTATTGTTATTTATAATACAATGCCATCTAGAGTGTTTATAAAAAAAAAAAAAAAAATAGAATATCTTAAGTAAGATGTGTATAAAATTAGCATTATAAAAAAAATTCAATAAAACGACAACCTCCTTAACTCATTTATCCCTACTTGAATTTTGCTTGAGAAAGAGACATAATTTTTGTCTAATAGTTCGAGTCATAGAAAAAATTTCTCAAAAAATCATAAATCTAATATATGAAGATTTCAATGTAATTTGCAGTATTTTCAAACTTGGACTGGCTCGGAAGTTCAACCCCCCACCGTTAATCTTGTTGAAGATCGGTTGATTATACTAGTTTATGATCCACTCAATAAATGTCAAAAAACAAAAGTTTTTTAAAAAAACTGTTGACCCCAAACTCAATAATCTAGCGAGTAATTGCCTATTTAAAATAGAAAAACAAATCAATTTTTACTGCAAGTTTGCAACATATTTAATAAAAAAATATATACGTGTTTATATTAACATAATATATACATACATACATTTGAAAAACATCACATTTCCATATTATGGAAATCCAATGGCGTCAAGTTAATCCTTAATCCATTATCTTTTCCAAGCCTCTATTATGATCAAGATCCAATTTTTGTTCAATTTTTTTTTTTAAAAAATTGTTATTTCTAACATGATCTTTTTTTTTTTGTCTTGAAAATATTTCATCTTCTTGAGTTTTGGAGTAAAGATTGAAAATAATTTAAGACAAATTTAGTGAATGACAATTAGTATCACTATTATTATAATTATAATTATAATAAATTTTGTCATATTTGATAGAACTTGACCCATCGGTTCTTCCACCAGGTTAGCAGGTGAACCACAAATCAAGTGACTCGCCTCTTCGTCCGGACAATTACATTGGTCTGAAAACTATAATAATTATATATTATTTTATTACATGTATTGCACTAAATTCTTCATAAAAGTTGGTAATAAATCTTTAACCAATTGAATTGTAAAGAAAGAACAAATTTGTCCGCTTTTAACGTGATTGAATGAGATCAGTCATGTTCATAAATGAGTATGAGTTGTAACATTTATGGTTCATCAAGAACTAGATAGAGATAAAATATAGGAGACCAAATATCATAAACACTCTTTCAACTTTATGATAATCATACACACCCCCACACGTTTAAAACAAACTTAGTGAATGACCATTAGTGTTACTATTATTATAATTATAATAATATTAAATTTTGTTATATTCGATAGAAGTTGACCTTTCGGTTTAACCATCGGATTAGCGGGTGAACCACAAATCCAGTGACTCACCTCTTTGTTCGGGTCATTACCCAAATCTAGTTTGAAAACTATGGTAATTTGTATTGTTTTATTACATGCGTATTCTACTAAATTCTAAATAAAAATTGTAATAAATCTTTTCCCAATTGAATTGTAAAGAATGAAATAATTTGACAGCTTTAGATATGATTGAATGAGATTAGTCATGCTCATAAATGAGTATGAGTTGTAACATTTATAGTTCAAAAACTCGATAGAGATAAAATATAGGAGACAAAATATCATAAACAATACTCTTTGAATTTTAAGATAATATCAGACATATCTCCACACATTTGAGAAATCACACTAACTTTCCATGTGTCTAGTTTTGAATATTATATTCACCACATGACCACTTTTTGAGTTGTGTAATCTAAAAAAGTGATTGATATACCTAAATGACCGTGTGAAGAAAGTATGAAATTTTCTACAATTAGTTGCAATTTAATTCGTCCCTCTAATGAATAGTTAATACTTGAAGACTTTGTGCATACCAAATTCTGAATTTGCACACTAGTGAGCGCGAATATAATACTCAAAACTAGAAATAAATTAGGTTAGTATGAATTTTTAAAAGTAAAGGGATTTCTATGATATTGGCATAAACCTTGAGGGGCGTCTTTGGTATTATCTCTTACTTTTACTCTATAAATAAGGAGGTGATGAAAGGTAATTGAAATCCAAAAAAGCAAAATAATAACAGAAATACCTCATAAACACTTTGAAGAAATTGAGGCTTGCCGAAATTGGCATACAATTGAAGCAAAGAAGTCAATGAAATCAAATTTTTGATTTATCTGCTACTTGTAACATTTTTTGCGTTTGGATTTGAGGCAACAGAGGGAGGTTTCATAATGGATCCATGCATTCATTAAATTTGCACTTTAGCGTGTCAGCAAACATCTTGTGGAAATTTCAAATGCCCATCTGGCAGTTGTGGGTTTCCGAACAATCCCAGATTTCCGCCGTTGCCGAATTGTCCGCGGCACTGGATTTGTACTTGTGATGCCAAAACAAGAATGTAAACTCATTTTGTGAGTTTAAAAATAAATAAAAGTTTCTTTTTATTATTTTGAAACGATGCCATGTACTCATTTTTCAGATGAGTAAGTTTACTTTTATTGCACTTTTATGTGGAGATCACATTGAGTTCGACTCCTAAATCTATATTAGTGTTTTGTTATTGTTATTAATAATACAATGCCACCTAGAATATTTATATAATATGAAATATCTTAATTAAGACGTGTTTAAAATTAGCAATATAAAAAAAAATTCCATTGTACTAAAGAATAAAACGACAACCCGTTAACTCATTTTATCCCTGCTTGAATCTTGGCTGATAAAGAGACAGGATTTTGGTCCAATGGTTAGAGTCATACAAAAATTTACCATAAAAGTCAGAAATCTAATATATGAAGATTTCAAAGTAATTTGCATTATTTTCAAATTGGCATTGGTTCGACTGTCAATCTTGTCGAAGATCACTCAATTATACTAGTGTAAATACCCAAGAACAAAAAAGTTTGTTTTAAGAAACCGTTGACCCCAAACTCAATACTCCAGCGGGTCATTGCCTATTTTTATTTTTATTTTAAAAATCAATTTTTACTGCAAGCTTGCAACATATTTAATAAAATATATATATGTGCATATATTAACATAATATATATACATTTAAAACACATCACATTTGCATATTACAAAATTCTAATGGCATCAAGTTAATCCATTATCTTTTCCAAGTCTCTATTATGATCAAGATCCAAATCTGTACCCAAAAAAAAAAAAGTTGTTATTTCTAACATGATCTTTTTTTTCTCCCTGAAAATATTTCAGCTCCTTGAGTTCTAGAGTAAAGATTGAAAATAATATAAGATAGATTTAGTGAATGAAAATTAGTATCACTATTTTATAATTTTAATAATAATAAAATTTGTTATATTTGATAAAGGTTGACTCGTCGATTGAACCATCAAGTTAGCAAGTGAACCACATATCTAGTGACCCTCTTCTTCGTTCAAGTCATTACTCGAGTCTGGTCTAAAAACTAGGGTAATTAGTATTGTTTTATTACACATATTTCACTAAATTGTACGTAAAAATTGTAATAAATCTTTCATCAATTGAATTGTACAGAATGAATAGAAATTTCAACTGTTGATGTGATTGAATAAGATTTATCATGTTCATAAAAGAGTATGAGTTGTAATATTAAGAACTGGATAGAGATAAAATATCAGGCACAATCTTTGAACTTTATGATAATATCAGACACACCCCACACATTTAAGAAATCACACTAACCTCATCTATGTCTAGTTTTGAGTATCATATTCACCACCTCACAACTTTTTGAGTCATGTAATTTAAAAGGTGATTGATATACCTAAAATGCCTATGTGAAGAAGATATGAAATATCCTACAATTAGTTGAAATTTAATTCATCCTTCTAATGCATAATTAATACTTGAAGACTTTGTGCATACAAAATTAGAATATGCATACTAGTTGAAATAATATTTTCAATTAATTATATATTCTGTATTCAAATGCAAACTTATAAATTCATAAACTGAAACAACATACTAAATATCAACTTTTACATTTTTGAGTTCAACGTAGCTAAAAAATAATATATGTTACGCCTCATTACCACATGGCACTCCACGTAGATTGGTCAAAATCAAATATGCCTAGTGGGAGTGATGACAAGATTATCGAGGTTGTTCCTTTTATTTCGAGGAGGTTGATAAGATGAAGCGGTTGAGTCCAACCCTAATTGCGTATTGAGTAAACATCTCTTGACACTCTGTGGATTAGACATGAGAAAATGATGTCAAATTTTAATTAACTCGCAAGTGTCTGAATCTCTTTGGAATATAGATAAGTAAAAGCGAGGTCGATCCACGAGGAGGGCGCTATGAGGAAGGTGTAATTTAATCCCAATTAAGCTGTTATTCTAGGCTAGTTGAGTCGAAAAGAGTTTTGTTGAAATTATTTAATTTAAAGAATAACTAATTATGCGAAAATAATGAGATTGAATAATCAAGAAGTGTAAAACACCAAGGTTTCAGAAATCCACCATTGTCTAACTTAGCAATCATCTAATCATTCATTAACTCCCAAAGAAAACATACGACAACACGAAATCAATCTATTTTCGTCCCTAAAGATTTATCAATTAAGTCCAAAAGAAGAGAATCAAATATAGGCTCCCCTTATGCTTCAAACATAAATTACTTAAGCATTTTTCATATCAAATTCCATTGAAAGAAGACAAAGAATCAAAGATTACCTAAGCATTCTATGTATCCCAATAAGAATAAAAGAAGATGAAAATCAAAAGCAATTAATAAAACTTATTTAAGCATCAAGCATGGATTAATTAAACCAATATCTAACTATCAAAAATACATGATATTTAAGATGAAAGAAATTATGTTTAATTAATCTAGTTAAAACGAACCATGAGCGTTAAAGTCCTAAAAAGGAATCAAGCGAATAATGAAATAATTACTTAATTAAAACAAGGTTTCATCGTCTACCTTGGCTAAAGAAAACTAGAAGAGCATGATTAAACTAAAAAGAAAAGAATTGATAAAACCCGGCATGGATTGAAGGAGAAGAAATCTTCAAAACTCTTAATTGTCGATCGGTTGTCTTCTCTTGTTTTCTTAGTCTTCCTTCATTCGGCTCCCAAAAATCCTCCCGTGTTATGAGAATGTATCTCTTATTTATACTACTCTTCTTGTCCCACAAAATATCCCAAGAAAACCTAAAAATTCGTTCAAAACGTTTCCTAGTTGAATTGGGACTTAAAAAAGGAAAGAAAATAAAACAAAAAATCCATGAGGCAAAAATGGCTCGGGCGATCGCCTGAGCACGCTATTTTGGTTACGCTTTTGAGTCAGACCATTGGGCGTTCGCCAGAGTTAGTTAAACCGGCGATCGCCTTGACTTGTTTTCTTTGAAGAGTTGCACTTTGGTCCTTCATGTTTCAACGGTCATTGATTTGGTCCTTCCACTTTAAGTCTTGATCATTTCAGGTCCTCCATCTTTTCATGACATCAACTTTGGTCCTTCAACTTTACATCATCGCCATGGTTTAGTCCTCAACTTTGCATTATCTCCGGTTTGGTCCCTCAACTTTGGGTTGAGTGCAATTGAGTCCTCGAACTTATGAGACATCTTCTAAGTCATTGCTCTTTTCGCCCAAACTTCTCCAATTGTTCACCAACAAGTCCAAAACTGAAATAAAATAATAATAAACTAGATTAAGTAGAAAAGCAACTATATGACGACATAAATGATTAATTAAAAGGCCAAAATAAGTGCATAAAACGCACTTATCAAACACCCCAAACTAAACATTTGTTCGTCCTCGAACAAAAACAAACCTAAAATATAAATTAAAACTACGCTAATAGAATCAATGGAAAATCAGTCAATGTTAAAATCCTTACCATATGCCTCAAGTTCAAAATAAAGCAACACTTTCAGAAGGATATCAAACAACAACACAAAAATATTCACTTATCCGATGCTCGACCTTGTGTGAGTGTGTGAATAGCCAGACATTAAACTTATACATGTATTAGACCATGACCAATATTGTGTGGTTGATATTTCAGCAATCCCGAACCCTTTGTAGTCATTTATTTCCTTGCACCTCTCGTAAGTTATCACACTTCTAAAGCTCTTCTCTCAAATCCCGAGGTGTTCTAGCGAAATTGGTTTCTATTGATCATCACAATGCTCTTTCTTTTCAACAAAAGTGGTAAAACTTAGCACTTGTATTCTGAGAATTAGGATGGTTAGAGATTTCTAAATTCTCATCTTCAGTCTCTAAAGTTCTAATCTAGCAATCCTTCATGAGCACTTCTACTTCTTCCTTTTTATGCTACTCATGTTACTTGATCTTACATCTTATGCAATACTTCTCTTTCACTAGCTTTACATGTGACCCTTGTATCGAGCTTTAGGTCGATGACTCCCCAAATCGAGATGACCATAGGGCACCGAGGTTTGAAAATACCCTAGCGGACTTAATTGCTCGAGTCCCAGTGCTAATAGAGGAGTGAAGATGTAAATTTATAAATGTCGCTCTCTTTTCTTTTTCTTGTTTTAGATATGGGACTCATGTAGCGAGCTTTGGGCGATGACTCCCAAGTCGGATGACCATAGGGCACCGAGGTTTTAAGACACCCTAACAGCTTAATTGCTCGAGTCGGATCTTTCATTTAATTTTATCACCGGTAGCGAGTAGTGCTCGGTGAAGATTCCTTGACTATAACCCATTCAACCAAAGATGAGACCCGTAAAACCCAAACCATCAAAAGTCTTAGAACAAAAGTAGTAACTTTAACACCCCAAACTGTTCTCAAAATAGTTTAGTCACTAGCTCTAAGAATGTAGGAGCGGAATTTTTATCATGATACTCGGTCAATAATATCAACACAAACACTCAAGTCATGTCTCCAATAAGCGATAAGTCAATAGTGGCTATGTGCTTCCTTAATCGGGTCTAACATAGATAAGTAATCGATAAAAGAATGAGTTCAAGTGTTGTCTAATAGTCGACTAAAATGTGCTCAATTTTGAACGGATATCATCATTGACGGCAAGATATTCAACAAAGATAACAAGACAACTAAACAATTTTTTTTTAAAAGTATTTCGATTATAGAGACAAGAGTGATAAGCAAATTCAAAAGTACTAAAGTAACATGATACTTTATAACCCACCCCCAAACAAAAACCTTACATTGTCCTCAATGTAAGCATAAAATAAAGCAAAGAGAAGGAGGAAAAGATCAGTTACTCCCCAGAGAGAGATGTGGAGAAGAAGGATCTGCCTAGTATGTAGTGGACTCGTAGTAGTCTTTGGGACCCTTGGTCAAAAGTTGATTGCCTACATAATATCCAAGCGGCTCGCAAAGTGGGACTTCCTGCGCGTGACAAGGTGAGACCTAATAAGTGCAATAAAATAAAAACTAATAAATTATTTAAACTATCTAAAACTACTACATATAACATAAGTAAATAAAAGGGTAAGAAAATGGGTTGCCTCCCATTAAGCACTTATTTATAGTCATTAGCTTGACTTATTATACGATTGCCTTACGGCACTCACGAATAATGCTTTGGAAGACCCGCTTTGCTTGCACCTATTGACTTTGGCACTTGTTGGAAGTGGCTCAATTGTCCATTTCCATTCGGTTGTACCCATGAGCGGTGTGGATCCAAACAAAATATTCACCTCTTCTATACCACTATCAACATCAAAATAAGAACCCAAATGAGTTAAGCACATGTTTAACGCATCATCACAATTAGTATAAGCAAGACAATCATCATCTAATGCTTCTATCATGTCCACATCAACAACATCCTCATTATCATGTGGTAGCTGTTGACATTAAAAATATTCAGTTCTCTTGTCATGTTGCCAAAGGAGAGTTGCATAACTCCATTCCCGCAATTAATGATAGCATTAGATGTTGCGAGAAAAGGACGACAAAAATTACAGGGAATATGTTTTGTAGAGTCTCGTCTTTGGTTGAGTGTCAAGTACAACAAAATCAACAGGAAAATAAAACTTGTCAACTGTATCAAAACATCCTCTACAATTCCTCGGGGTACTTTCACAGATCTATCAGCAAGTTGTAAAATCATAGATGTTGGTTTTAACTCGCCTAGTCCAAGTTGCATATACACAGAATAAGGAAGAAGATTCACACTAGCTCCTAAATCTAGCAAAGCTTTCTCAATTTTATGGTTTCCTAAGATGCATGAGATAGTAGGACAACATGGATCTTTAAATTTCGGAGGAGTGTTGCTTTGAATTATAGAGCTAACTTGTTCAGTTAAAAATGCCTTTTTGCGCATATGTAGTTGTCTCTTAGTTGTACATAGATCTTTCAAGAATTTAGCATAGGCAGGTACTTGCTTAATAGAATCAAGTAAAGGAATATTTACACTTACCTGCTTGAAGATTTCCATCATATCATTGATAGAATTACCTTGCTTTACCTTTGTGAGCCTCTGAGGATATGGGGCTTTTGGAATGTAAGATGGCTCATTGTCCTCTTTGGGAGCTTCTTGGATTGAATCATCAGTTGGAACAGTACCTGGAGAAAGTGGTTGAGAAGTGGTTTGCTTTGAGATGTCCACTTTGTTGTCAAACAGTTTTCCACGTCGCAAAGTCATGATTGATTTAGCCTCTTCATGTTGCACTCCTTTAGGATTAGGAAATGGTGACTAGGAAACTTTCTTTTCTCAATGGTTGTTGCCAATTGTTGGGTGATGAAAGCAAGTTGTCCCATCATGTTTTCAAGATTGGAGATGGATTGTGCACGAGAGTTCATTTGGTGCGTGACTTCATTCTTAAACTCGAGAATTGTGTGATTTCGATGCTCTAATGCAGCTTGTGTAGCTTTTATCAAGTTATGAATTGCTTCCTCCCATGGTTTTCATTTGTGAAAAATTGTGATTGAATTGTTGAGTAGCCTTTCTTTGGGGCTTGACTCTTGTATCATCTGTTGAAACCCCGTGACCAAGAGAAATTGGGTGGTCCCTCCAACCTGGGTTATAGGTGTTGGAGTAAGGATTGTAAGGAGGTTTCCTCATCATGTTGAGGGCATTAGCTTGCTCGGCAGACCGCTTACGGTTCTCAGAGGACTATTGGTCATCAATGAGGTCAATTCACGAGAGATGTCCTCTATCATGCATTTGACTTCTTTGATTTCGAGCTAGGTTCACCGCTGCGAATTTCATAGATACTCCTTTTCTTAGGTTCGGTTCTAGAGGATCGGCTCATTGTTGTGAATTGTCACTGCTTCGAAAGAAGCTCCAAATCTCAGTAGCATTTTTAGACATCGACTCTCCACCACTTGTGGCCATCAACCACTCTTGAATATGTGGTAGCAATCCCTCAAAAAAGTATTGGCATAAATGCCATTTTTCATAGCCGTGGTGTGGACATTTCATGAGAAGCCCGTTGAATCTCTCCCAAGTTTCATAGAATGGCTCATCGTCTCTTTGCACAAACTACGAAATTTCCTGCGAATAGCATTAGTTTTGTGAGCAGGAAAGTATTTGTTCAAAAATTTAGCAACCATTTGTTCCCAAGAAGTAATACTATTAGCGGTGCAATGTATTAAACCAAGATCTAGATCTATCTTTCGGAGAAAAGGAAATAGAGCGAAGTTTAACATTATCGAGACACATTCTCATATTTAAATGTTTCACATACTGACATAGAAATCGATCGAATGATTATAAGGTTCTTCACTATCTAACCCATAGAAAGATGGGAGAGCATTAAGCACACTCGGTTTAAGCTCAAAATTCCTAGTTTGTGACTGAGGGTATTGTATGCATGAGGTGCTCAGATTAGCCAATGGACTAAAATAGTCCCCGAAGGTCTCTCCTCAATTTCATCTCCCATAGCTACTATTGCTTGGTTTCTTCAATTTTACCTAGATTAGTGGCTCGTTTTGTTGGTGAAAAGTCTTTTCAATTTCACTATCTAGATGTTCTAGCTTAAGTTCTAGAGATCTACGACCAAGCATGCACAATGAAGATTTTTGAATTTTTTGAATTTTTTTTTAAAAAAAAAAAATAAAAATTAAAACGAAAATTAAATAAATTAAATAAAATCCTAAATTATAACTAGTCGAGAATAAAATTAACTAAGATTAGATTAACCTTGAGACTTGAGTCCCAACATGGTGCCAAAAACTTGATATCAAATTTTAATTAACTCATAAGTGTACGAATCTCTTTGGAATATAGATAAGTAAAAGCGAGGTCGATCCCACAGAGATCGCTATGAGGAAGGTGTAATTTAATCCCAATTAAGCATTATTCTAGGCTAGTTGAGTCGAAAAGAGTTTTGTTGAAATTATTTAATTTAAAGAATAACTAATTATCACGAAAATAATGAGATTGAATAATCAAGAAGTGTAAAACACCAAGGTTTGAAATCCACCATTGTCTAACTTAGCAATCATCTAATCATTCATTAACTCCCAAAGAAAACATACGACAACACGAAATCAATCTATTGTCGTCCCTAAAGATTTATCAATTAAGTCCAAAAGAAGAGAATCAAATATAGGCTCCCTTATGCTTCAAACATAAATTACTTAAGCATTTTTCATATCAAATTCCATTGAAAGAAGACAAAGAATCAAAGATTACCTAAGCATTCTATGTATCCCAATAAGAATAAAAGAAGATGAAAAATCAAAAGCAATTAATAAAACTTATTTAAGCATCAAGCATGGATTAATTAAACCAATATCTAACTATCAAAAATACATGATATTTAAGATGAAAGAAATTATGTTTAATTAATCTAGTTAAGAACGAACCATGAACGTTAAAGCCCTAAAAAGGAATCAAACGAATAATGAAATAATTACTTAATTAAAACAAGGTTTCATCGTCTACCTTGGCTAAAGAAAACTAGAAGAGCATGATTAAACTAAAAAGAAAAGAATTGATAAAACCCGGCATGGATTGAAGGAGAAGAAATCTTCAAAAACTCTTAATTGTCAGTCAGTTGTCTTCTCTTGTTTTCTTCCGTCTTCCCTTCATTCGGCTCCCAAAAATCCTCCCCGTGTTATGAGAATGTATCTCTTATTTATACTACTCTTCTTGTCCCACAAAATATCCCGAGAAACCTAAAAATTCGTTCAAAACGTTTCCTAGTTGAATTGGGACTTAAAAAAGGAAAGAAAATAAAACAAAAATCCATGGCAAAAATGGCACAGGCGATCGCCTGTGCACGCTATTTAGTTACGCTTTTGAGTCCGTTCATTGGGCGTTCGCCCAGAGTTAAACCGGGCGATCGCCCAGCTTGTTTTCTTTGAAGAGTTGCACTTTGGTCCTTCATGTTTCAACGGTCACTAATTTGGTCCTTCCACTTTAAGTCTTGATCATTTCAGTCCTCCATCTTTTCATGACATCAACTTTGGTCCTTCAACTTTACATCATCGCCATGAGTTTAGTCCCTCAACTTTGCATTATCTCGGTTTGGTCCCTCAACTTTGGGTTGAGTGCAATTGAGTCCTCGAACTTATGAGACATCTTCTAAGTCATTGCTCTTTTCGCCCAAACTTCTCCAATTGTTCACCAACAAGTCCAAAAGCGAAATAAAATAATAATAAACTAGATTAAGTAGAAAAGCAACTATATGGCGACATAAATGATTAATTAAAAAGCACAAAATAAGTGCATAAAACGCACTTATCGAGAAAATTGATGGGATGACTTTCCAATGTAACATCGCGGTTATAGCCCACTAACATGCAGTTGAAAGGACCTCTTCATTAAACCAAAGACGTGACTCATTAAGTGTGACAAGAGGCTTCCTGAGATTGCGTCACTTGTCGTACATCCAGAACACCTAGCTAATTGGCTTTGGCCTATAAATGCCAAAGTCATGTCTACAAGAAAATGATGATGAAGAATATGATAACGAAAATCACACTAAACACGAGTCATCTGCATTGATTAAATTAAGTGTTCTTCATATCACTTAGAGAATATGTGATTAGAGGCCCCAAATTACTTCTTCTGCCATATCACGTCTATCTCATACTCAAACATCTTCTCTATTCCCTTGTCAGCGTACCGTAGATCATAGTGATCCACAAGCTCACGTGGCCGTCCAAGTACGTTGTTAAAATACACGTAGGCAGAGAAGGTGTGGAAATTCTGTTGGCAACCATTTTTAGAGATTAATAATATACATTAGTTCATTTGTACACTTTACACCATCAAAATTTATTATTAAATGATGACAATGTTACGTAATAGAATGTTAAAATAACATCATAATAAAGATTTTGGTAATTTGATATTTAATTGTACTTGTAAACAACTATTTCGTTAAAATGAACAAAAACATTAAATTTGCATTATCAAAATTTGAAATATATCAAACAATCTAAAGTCATATTCCTATAGTTACTTTGAGCAAATTAAATACATGTTATTGTAGAAAATTTTATTGTTTGTGCAAAATGTCATTTTAGGTATATTAAACTCGTTTTAGATTTTATATGGCTCAAAAACTAGTCAATGCGAATATAATACTCAAAACTATAAATAAGTTAGGTTAGTATGATTTTTTAAAAGTGAAGGAGTTTCTGCGATATTGGCATGAACCTTTAGAGGAGTATTTGATATTATCTCTTACTTTTTCTTCTTTTATAAATAAGTAGGTGATGAAAGGTTAATATCTTAACTATTTGAAATCCAAAAAAGCAAAATAATAATAGAAATACCTCATAAACACTTTGAAGAAATTGAGGCTTGCTGAAATTGGCATACGATAGAAGCGAACAAGTCAATAAAATCAAGTTTTTTGCTTTATTTGCTATTTGTAACATTTTTTGCATTTGCATTTGAGGCAACAGAGGGAGTAACTTTCGTAATGGATCCATGCATTGGTCAAATTTGCTATTTTGCATATCGGCAAACATATTGTAGAAGTTAAAAATGGCCATATTGTTGTAAATTGTATAATTTATATAATAAGAAGTGATTTGGATTCAAACTTCTATAAGAGGATATCAAGGAGTTGAAATCATACCCAAAGCAAAACTTGAAAACAAAAGAAGAAAGCTAAAAATTTCGCTTGAAATTTTAAGTTGGTGAACGATCGACCTCCTTTGCCTACAATAAAGGCAAAATCTTTGTACTTGGCGAACGCAGAGAATTGTACTGGGTGTTCACCCAGTACAAATATTTAGTTATTGTTAGTTTTGAATTTCTGGCGATGTTTTAAAAGATTTTGGCATCTTTTGGCTTGATTTTGGCACCTTTTTGTGTATTAGAATTGATTATCTATATATATAGATGTTTTTCATGTTGGAAAATATATGATTAACATAAAATACATATTCATACATCCAAATCAAAGTTCAAATCTCATATTTTCTTAAAGTGTTCTTCAAGTTCTTATTCGAGTTCATTTTGCTTGATTTGAACTTGAGTTAAAGGTTTGTTTACTCCTGTAAGCTATTTGCCTTTGAAGCCTTCAAGCACTTATCCCGGTGGCGATAAATATCGTTTGAGGACAACGATTCAAAATCGTGTTCTAACCCTTCATTTGGTGAATTAATTTTCTCTTCTCTTTTGTTCAATAATCTCAAACGATAATTTACTTGATGGAAAACAAGACTACAATGACTACTATCAAAATGATGAAGCAAGACCTTGTGAGGTTTGATAGAACTAATTTTACTAGATGGAAGGACAAGTTGAAATTCATTCTCACCACCTTGAAGATCTTCTACATTTTGGATTAGGATTTGGCACTATTATCAGAACCAACCCCAAATGATTCTGATGCGATAAAGGCAGAAATGAAGAAAAGACAAGAAGACAAGTTTATATGCAGATGACATATCTTGAATGCTCTCTCTGATCGCCTTTAATGATCTTTATACAAACACCTCTTCGACAAGGGACATATGAAATGCATTGGAAAACAAATACAAGGCCGAAGAGGAAGGTACCAAAAAATTTCTGAATACTTCGATTTCAAATTTTTGGATCACATACATTTGTTAGGACTAGTACATGAGTTGCAAGTCATTGTCAACAAAATGAAGTCCGTGAAGATTGAAATTTCTGAGACTTTTCAAGTTGGTGCAATTATTCATAAATTGCTATCATCATGGAAAAGTTGTAGGAAGAAAATTCTTCATACTTCCAAAAATTATTCTTTGGAAGGGATTCAAAAGTTTCTTCGAATTGAGAAAGAATTAATGGTACGAGATGGGAATGAACATTCTCATGAGGAGATTTCAAAGCCCAAGCCGTGGATCAAACCGACAAATCAAACAAGGATTCCATGAAGAGGAAATTCTCAAACACCAACAAAGACAACATGAATAAGAAAAAATCCAAGGTTTCTTGTTATGTGTATGGAAAACCCAGACATTATGCTCATGAGTACATAAACCGCAAACAACCAAAACAAACAGGAAAAGTATACTCTATTGACACTGAAAATATTGTTGCAACTGTGAGCATTGTCAATATCGCCAAAAGAAATGTTCAAGGATGGTGGTATATCATACACCTTGAAAGTTCATAGGACGAAAAGAGATTTTTTGAGGACCTTATACTCATTATACCTAGCATTGAATGGACTGGTATTGACCTTATCAATATCTCAAATCAATGATGGGGTCTGTTTGGTACCTAAATAGACACCCAAATCAAACCGAACCATTTGCCATGCTATTGTTTCCTCAAAGTTATGGAGTTATAATACTTGTGCCACCATACATATTTGTTATGATAGGTCACTATTCAAAACCTATCAAGAGGTTGATGATGAACACATTCAAATGAGAAATGAAGTTCAATCCAAAGTTGTTGGCAAAGGAAGTGTGGACTTACATTTCACATCCGGCAAGAAGACATTGATAAATGTTTTACATGTACCGGATATGAATAGAAATCTTGTAAGTGGGAATTTGTTGAAAAAACTGAGAATTACGTCCATATATGTGTCGAGCAAACTTGTACTTTTTCGAAATTGTGTATTTGTTGGAAAAGGCTATCCTAGTGATGGAATGGACAAACTTTGTATTGTCGAAAATGATATTAATAAAATTACAAATTTGAATTATGTTGTTGAGTCTATATCTTTATGGCATGATAGACTAGGACATATTGGTTACACTACTATAAAAAGAATGATAAAAAAATGAAATAATTTCATGTAAAAACATAGAATATAATAAATGTGAATTATGTGTTAAGTCTAAAATATTTAAGAAACCCTTTCATAGTGTTGAAAGGATCTCTAACAAATTATTATACTTAATTCATTCCGATATATATGAATTAAATAGATTGTTAACTAGAGAAAGTACTAAATACTTCATAACTTTTATAGATGATCATTCTAAGTTCTGTTACATCCATTCAATGAAGCATAAGGATGAAGCATTTAGTATGTTTAAGATATACAAAACCAAAGTAGAAAACCAATTAGAAAGATTAAAATTCTTAGAAGTGATAGAGGAGGTTAATACTTCTCTAATGTATTTAATCTTTTTTGTGAACAACATAGCATAATACATCAATGTAGTACTAATAGAACACCCGAACAAAATGGTTTGATTGAAAGAAAGAATATGACATTAGTTGAGATGATAATGCTATGTTATTATACTCTAAGTTTCCATTTAATTTATGGGGTGAAGCTTTACTAAGTGCGTGTCATATAGTTAATATAATTATTTCTAAAAGATTAAAGGTTTCTCCCTACGAATTATGGAAATGAAGAAAACCAAATATTGGCTATTTCAAAGTGTAGGGGTGTCTTGCTTATTACAAGAACACAGATCCTAAAAATACTAAGTTGGGTTATAGAGGGATCAAGTTTGCTTTTGTAGGATATGCTCAAAACAGTAAGGCATATTGTTTATTAAATTTGGAAACCAATGTTATAATTCAATCTCTAGACGTAGAGTTCTTTGAAAATTTATTATCTTCGGATAATAATTCTTCAAAGGAATCTCAAGTGGAGACTCCTAGTTCTACAAGATCACAAGTAGAAATACCTTCCAATGATATTAATACAAATGAACTTCGTAGAAGTAAAAGAACTCGAAAGGATAAAGTACTAGGACCGGATGAAATTGATTCTCATTTTATTTCCTTCTATTTGGTAGAAGGAAATAAAAAGAATGTCACAAGAACTACTCTGTATGTTCTTCAAGTGAAAATTGATCATAAAACTTATCAAGAAGTAATGCCATCAAGAGATGGTATCTTTTGGAAAGATGCTATAAATGATGAAATGGATTCAATAATGTCAAACAATACTTGGGAATTAATCGATTTACCACCCGGCTCAAAAACTATAGGTTGTAAATGGGTATTTAGGAGAAAGTATAATGCAGAAGTTACTCTTAATACCTTTAAAGCTAGATTAGTGGCCAAAGGGTATCGACAAAGGAAGGGAATATATTACTTTGACACGTATGCACAAGTTGCACGAATAACCTCGATTAGGATTTTGTTTGCATTAGCTTCTATTTATGATTTGCATATACAACAAATGAATGTTAAGACGACGTTCTTAAATGGAGATCACGATGAGGATGTTTATATGGAACAAGCGGAAGGTTTTGTTTTACCCAGAAATGAATATAAAATATGACACGAAAAATTTGACTTAGCAAAATAGTATTGATAAATATTTATATTCAAAAGTTTGTCATAATTATGTTGTGCTTATTTGTTTATATGTGGATGATATGTTAATTGTAAGTAATCAAATACAAGGTATAAAAGAAACAAAGAGGTTTCCATCGTCCACATTCAACATGAAAGATCATGGTCAAGTGGATATCATATTAGGTATCAAGGTTACCAAGACTAGTGGGGTTATACGTTGAACCAATCACATTATGTTGAAAATGTGATCAAGATGTTCAAGTGATTGAACATCGAAGAGGTAAATATCCCGTTTGATTCAAGTTTGAAATTTGTAAAGAATGATAGAAGAGAAATAGCACAACTTGAGTATGCAAGTGTTATTGGAAGTCTTATGTATGCGATGCAATGCACAAGACCTGACATAGAATTTGCAATTAGTAAACTTAGTAGGTTTATTAGCAATCCAAGTGAAGAACATTGGAATGCTATAGGAGGGGTTCTTAGTTATTTGAAGAAAACCAAGGATCTAGGTCTCCAATATTCTAAATTTTCGACAATCCTAGAAGGATTTACATATGCTAGTTGGTTCTCTAGTGCATGTGAGAATAAATCCACCTCATGTTGAGTATTCACTCTTGGAGGATGTGCAGTCTCTTGGAAATCCAAGAAACAAACATGCATTACACACTCAACTATGGAATCTGAATTTGTAACATTGGCTGAAACCAGAAAATAGGCTGAATGGCTTAGGAATTTAATGTATGAAATCTCATTGGGAGAGAAGAATAATTATTCTATATCTATCTTGTGTGATAGTCTAGCCACTTTAGCTAGAGCATACAATGAAGTGTATAATGGTAAGTCTAGACATATGAGTCTAAGATATGACTATGTGAGTAAATTAATTAAAGATAGAATAAATTCACTCACTTATGTAAAATTAAATTAGAATTTGGCCGATCCGCTTACTAAACCAATCACAAGGGATTTAGTGCAGACAAAAACTAGTAGGATGGGGTTGAAACTCCGTAATTAAATCTACCAAATGATGAAACCCTACATGATTATACTAACAAGTATATCTCGGGTTCAAAGGATAACAACAAGTCATTTGATGAGTGGATAGTTTTAGCACTTATTCTTTTTCTTAAACCCTATCCTAGGTTGTAAGTGCTTTGGTTGTCACGAAAAAAAGAGGGATGAGTTTTTATAACTCTTAATAAAGTTTAGATCGTTAGATCAAGTATCTCTAAAAGTAACAAAGATACTCCAAGAACTTTACATATATGAACTTCGAGGTGGTGCCGTCTCAATAGAGAGTTGGAGTTTATCTCTTAAAAGTTCATCAATAGAAGAAGTGCAAGGCCTTAAGAGCGCTAAATGAGATCGTGTGGAACTTGGAACACATGATGATTGTGTGTGTAATTTCACCGGTATCATCACAAGGAATAACATGTTCAAAGCTTTCACGCTACCTGATATTTCGATAATAATTTGTGAGATTTACACTAAGGTTGGATTCAAATAAAAAGGCATACATACTTTATGTATAAGCGTCGTTAAATTTGATTTTGAGCTCATTATATAATTGAACAAGTTGGGGATTGTTGTAAATTGTTCAACTTATATAATAAGAAGTTATTTGAATTCAAACTTCTATAAGAAGATATCAAGAAGTTAAAATCATACCCAAAGCAAAACCCGAACACAAAAGAAGAAAGCCAAAATTTCTACCCGAAATTTTAATTTGGGAATCTTGGCCTCCTTTACCGCCTGTGAGGCAAAATCTTTGTATTAGGCGAATGCCCAGAATTGTACTGGGAGTTTGCCCAGTATAAATATTCAGTGACTGTTGGTTTTGAACCTCTGGCGATGTTTTGAAAGATTTTGGCATATTTTGGCTTGGTTTTGGCATCTTTTTATTAGAATTGTATTAGAATTGATTATATATATATAGATATAGATAGTTTTCATGTTGGAAAATATATTATTAACATAAAAGACATATTCATACATCCAAATCAAAGTTCAAATCTTAGATTTTCTTAAAGTGTTCTTCTAGTTCTTATTCAAGTTTATTTTGCTTGATTTGAACTTGAGTTAAAAGTTTGTTTACTCTTGCAATCTATTTGCCTTTGATGCCTGCAAGTACTTATCCGGTGGCGGAAAATATTGTTTGAGGACAGTGATTCAAAATCATATTCAAACCCTTTCTTTGGTGAATTAATTTTCTTGTCTTGTTCTTTATCTCCTCTCTTTTGTCGAACAATCCCAGAATTCCACGGTACTCGATGTGTTATTGTAGCCCAAAATAAGAATGTAAACTCATTTTGTGAATTTAAGAAATAAATAAATGCTTTTTATTATTATTTTGAAACGTTGACACGTACGTGTCTTCAGACAATTAAATTATTTTTATTGCACTTTTATGTGGAGGTCAAATCGAGCTCGACTCCTAAATCTATATTAGTGTTTTGTTACCGTTATTAATAATACAATACCATCTGGAGTGTCTATTAAAAAAAAATGAAATATCTTAATTAAGACGTGTTTAAAATTGGCAATACAAAAAAAACATTCCATTATAGTAAAGAATAAAACAACAACTCCGTTAACTCGTTTTATCCTTACTTGGAGAGAGAATTTTTGTCCATTGGTTAGAGAAAAGCAAAAATTTTAACATACAAGTTAGAAATCTAATGTCTGAAGATGTTAATGTAATTTGCAGTATTTTGAAACTTGGACTCGTTCGGCGGTTTAATCTTTGGCAGTCAATCCTGTCGAGGGTTGCTCAATTATACTAATCTATGATCCACTCGGCTCAATTATACCAGTCTATGATCCACCCGACAAATACCAACCAAATAATGTTTTTAAGAAACTGTTGACCCAATTTCAACAATCCAACGGGTCATTGTCTATTTTTTTTATTTAAGAAAAAATCACTTTTATTACAAGTTTGCAACATATTTAATAAAAAAATATATATGTGCATTTATTAACATAATATATATACATTTGAAGCACATCACATTTGTATATTACTGAATTCTAATGAAGTCAAGTTAATCCATTATCTTTTCCAAGCCTCTCTTATGATCAAGATCCAAATCTGGACAAACAAAAAAAAATTAAATTTAAAATAATTTGTTCTTTCTAACTTGATCTTTTTTTCCATCTTGAAAATATTTATCTCCTTGAATTTTAGAGTAAAGATTGAAAATAATTTAAGACAAATTTAGTGAATGACAATTAGTATCACTATTTTATTATTATAATTACGACCGTAAGGAGTTTTCTCCACTACTGGAAGAAAAAAGTACATCCATGTGTTACACTATCACTACGTCTTTAATTTCATCTCCTCGAAATTTTGCTATTCAATCATCTTCTTCAACGGACCATCTCCAAAATCTGCTCATCTGTTCAATCCATCCCCTTAATCGATCATCTCCCTCCACCGATCATTTCCAAAATATGTTCACCACCTCAATCTATTATCATAATAGAGTCTACGGTCGGATTTCATCGCAACAAAAGCGATATACTAATAATAATAGATTTAGTTATATTTGATAAGTTGGTCTATCGGTTCAACCACCGAGTTAATGGGTGGACCACAGACCTAATGACCCACATCTTCGTATGGGTCATTACCCGTCTGAAAATTACGGTAATTTGCATTGTTTTATTACATGTATTGCACTAAGTTCTATGTAAAATTTGTAATAAATCTTTCACCAATTGAGTTTTAAAGGATGAAAATATTTGTAGCTCATAACGTGATTGAATGAGATTAGTCATGTTCATAAATTAGTATGAGGTGTAACATTTATAATTCATCAAGAACTGGGTAGAGAAAAAAATATCGGACACACTTCTTAAACTTTATGATAATATTAGACACACACCACGTGTTTAAGAAAGCACACTAATTAACCTCCCCTATATCTAGTTTTAATTATTATTATTATATTCACCACCTAACCATTTTTTGAGTCATATCTAATCTAAAAGGATATTGATATAGCTAAAATGACTGTGTGAAGAAAAAAATGCAATTTTCTACAATTAGTTGCTATTTAATTCGTCTCTCTAATAAATAGTGAATACTTGAAAACTTTGTGCATACAAAATTCTAAAGATACATACTAGTCAAAATTTCAACTTTAAATTTGTTGAAGAATTTTGTAAAAAGTGATTTACAATTTTTTTTATTTAATTGTATATTCGTATTCAAATGCAAACTTATGAATAAAATTTCATATTTATAAATTCGTAAGCTCAAACAAAATACTAAATATTAACTTTTACATTTTAGAGTTCAATGTCGCTAAGAAATAATAAACATTAGTTCATTAACACACTATACAGCCTCAAAATTTATTGTTAAATGATGATAGTGTTTTATTGTTAAATAACATCACAACATAGTTTTTGGTTTTTTTTTATATATATATTTAAATGTACTTATAAACAACTATTTCGTTAAAATAAATATTATATATATGTATATAATTTATCTAAACATATTTATTCAGAAAAATATTACCCAGGCTACAAACAACAAATTTAATTTGTATGATCAAAATTTGAACTATATCAAACGAGCTAAAGTCATATTCCTATAGATACTTTGAGCGAATTTACTACACGTAATTGTAGAAATTTTCATTGTTTGTGCAAAAGGGCGTTTTAGGTATATGAACTTCTTTTTAGATTCTATATGGCTTATAAACTAGTAGAATATAATACTCAAAATTAGAAATGAGAGGGGTTAGTATGATATTTGAAAAGTGAAGGGGTTTATGTGATAATGTCATAAAGTTTAAGAGACGTTTTTGATATTGTTTCTTAATTTTTATTTACTCTATAAGTAAGTAGGTGATCATGAAGGAGTAATATCTTAACTTAGAGAAAACAAAAAATAAAAAGTAAAAATAAAAATAACAGAAATACCTTAGAAATACTTTAAAGAAATTGAGGCCTGTACACATTGGGATACGATGGAAGGCTCGTATAATCCGGATTTTGGGTTGGTGGTGGTCATAATTATTTATTTTTTTGTTCATTTGCACTAATCACTTATTTTGTGAATAGTCCCGATACATAATCCAAATAATATCAATCTAAAATGGCCAAATCTCCAATTTAAATTGTCTTTTTTGAAACATTAGTCCAAGAATCCTAAGCTTCAACATAAAATTGTTTAAATTTAATTAAAATTTAGTTTAATTCAAGTTTCAATCCAAATTATATTTGGTGTGAAAAATAAATTATTTATTTTAAATTTACTTATAAGTAAACTATTTATTTTAAGCCAAATATGCTTATATCTCAAAGCAATAAGACTAGCATGATTTTACTATTTATATTTTAGAAAAATGTGTCAAGAAATAGTTTACAATTAACTAAAAAAAATGTTATTATTTTAAAAGAAAATTGATATTTATCTATTGATTAATATATGAGAGTCCCAATTTTATAAATTAATCTCTTTAAAAATCTCAAAATATTAATTGCATTCTCTATTAGCATATGGAGTTAATTAACGTGTTTCATGCTACGAGGTATTGAAAAATTTATAACAAAAGCTGGCTTTAATTTGGCCTATTTAGTTCTTGAAAAGTTACAAATATTAATTTAATATCAAATTGTGTCTTGTGTGTGTGGATGTATTAATGATCAACACTCTATATTATTGACGTAATTAGGTATTTCAAATTGAACATAACAACTAATATTGCATTTGATACAATGTATTAGATTGCATAAAAAATTTATTTAAAAAAAAAAAGAAAAAAAATAAAATTAAGACTGAGTTGACTTGATAGGTTGGATTGGGTCAGCATATTTCTGACACGCACAAAATTGAAATAGGCCGACCTAATCCAGTTTCAAATGTTGCCTTGCTCAAGCGGATCGAACAACCCAGCCCGTTTGCCAGATGGAAAGAAGTCAATCAAATCTAGCTATTTGCTTTATTTGCTATTTGTAACATTTTTGCTTTTGGATTTGAGGTAACAGATAGAGGGATAATGATTTCCTTTCTATGGTGGGGAGGAATTATAAATCTCACATGACACGTATTATGTGGACATTGAAGAAAGAACATGTGTTATATAGAACTTTATAATTCCTCCACCATGGAGGAGATCAAGACTCTGAGAGAGTCAGTATTCAAATTTGCAATTTGCATGTCAGCAAACATGTTGTGGAAGTTACAAATGCCCATATGACTTTTGTGGGCTGCCGATCCCTCCCAAAATTCCGCACTCGCCGTGTTATTGTAGCCCAAAATAAGAATGCAAAACTCATTTTGTGAGTTTAAGAAATAAATGAAAGTTTCTTTTTATTATTTTGAAACGTTTACCAGATTTAGCTTATGGGTATTGTTTTACTCAATGGCATTTTAATTGGTCATTACTCTTCTAAATTCTTTACAAATTGGTACTCTAAAGATTCAAAGTGTGCAAATTAGTCTTCAAACTTTCCCAAAATCTGGTTTTTGTTCGCAATACTTTCGAATTCTCTCCAATTGCTTTTTAATAGCTTCAACTCGTGTCCGTGTCGTCCGATTAAGTTTCAATTAAGCATCAAACTTTTTTTTTTTATTTGCTCCAAGCTAATCCAAATTGGGATTTGTACATACGTAACCAATATTTGAACTGAATTAAATAGAAATCCGCTCTTCTAGAGAATATATACTAAGTTACAAACTCAAATAAGCATGTAAAACACACTTATCAACCATTAAACTCACGAAAAGATATATACAACTATGTGAAGTGATTTAGATGATATACTCAATGATCAAGTAAAATTGAATTCTCTCGCACAGTCATGCTATAGAATTAAATTCGATACGTAGTCCATTGAGTACACTCCATGTGTACTAGTGTCACTTTTAAACTATTTCTACAATTAGGATAAATCGCACACCCGAATGATAAAATTGTCAACACTACAATCTTCTGTTACAATGTGCCGACCCTCGTGCATTGGTTGTGAACAATTTTATCTTTGATCAAAATATAAATTGCGTCACACTGTGCTTTTCAACGCAAGCACCCAACATATATTATAACAAATAATAATTGGCACTTTTATTCGCATACTCAATATTAAATAAATGCAACAACAATAAATAATAAAATAAAATTTCATTTACTGTAAAATTATTAATATATTACAGCAAAACTATAATATATGGACACATAACTCAACAGAATTTCACCTTGCTTTCTAGACCTTTTTAATAAAAAGGTGAAGATGGTCTTGTAGAGGAAGTGATTTTAATAATTACTCGATTTTGAAAAGAAAATGGAATTAACATAAATTTTATCTGTATATTTTTGGTATCCTCAAAATAATTTTCTCATTTCCTCAAAAAATGTTAGACATGGAAATGATCCACACACAAGATAGAATAATCAGAAAATTGGAGTTCTCAATTGAGGCATGTAGTGAAATTTCCATGGTACGATGTAAACTTTTCATCCTCACTCACTTCCATCACCACGTCCCGAATTAAGTCAAACCGTTATTTATTTGTAAAAATTATATACGTGTCAAACTTCAATTTTAAAAATGAAATTGACGATGCATACAAGTGAGCATGCTGAAGTCTCCTCTCTAACCGTTAAATTTTAGATGATGTGATTCAACTAATTCACCTTGCAAAAGGTGTAATAAAGATTATGATCCCTGAAAAAGTGTCAAAAGCCAACATCACAAACTAGAGAACTTGAACCGATACTAGAACTGAAATGTAAGAAGTAGTGAATTTGGGAAGGAATAACTCCAAAATATATACTAAATCGATTTCGGATTTTACAAGAGTAGTGAATTCTCCAATAATGTTGTCCTATTATGGAACTAGCAAAAGCTCCAGTATCTCCACTACATCAGACATCTTTGGTCTGTTCTCTGGTTTCTTTGCCAGACAAGGCATTGCTATTTCCAACATGTTCCACATAGCTTGTTTTACAATGGGATTCCTTAAAAGCTGTACGTCGTACACCTGAAAACTCAGCCCATCTCGAGCCTGAAGATGCGCCCAATCGCCAAAGGTTTTATTCGCACGACTGGTGTGCATCGGGGACCTTCCTGTAAGAAGTTCAAGCAGCAGGATGCCAAAGCTGTACACGTCAGATGCCTGGGACGGCTTATTGGCATAAACTTCTGGGGCACGGTACCCATAATTTTGCGCAAGTGGTTTAGCACTTGGATTTATCAGGCTTGCCAAGTCATAATCAGCCAAACAACCATATTGTTGCGAGTTGAGGAAAACGTTTGAAGCTTTTATATTTCCATGGATAAGCGTTCCACCACACTGCGTGTGGATATAAGCAAGGCCCCTTGCTGCACCTACCGCAATTCTAGTTCGTGTTTCCCAGTCTAAATGAACCCGATTATCGCTTCTTTTCCCTGAAAATATGAGAAAATGCATTAACATTAACGCATTCACATCACATGTACCAAGATTAGTAAAGAGTTCCAAGTATATATTTAATCAAAATTGGTTTGTTGGCTTCCATTTTATTCTAGTTTGATACAGCACTATACAGTCAAAGCACACAAGTATATCTCATTCACACTTACTTTTGAATGATGCTAAAAATGTACCAATTCAAGAATACAGGTCTATCCCCTCCCGGTGACCATGATTACAACGATCCTTTAATCACGCCTGGATTGATAGCACCGTCTCTTTTAATGCAAGAGTTCATCTTCAAGATTATTGATCTCAATTAAATCACTCCAATAATTCACACATTAACTCTAGGCACAAAATCGTCATTCCTACCGCCTATATGAGGCCTCCAACCCCTCGTCCGTGAGGTATGAAAAACTAAGCTCTCTATGTTCCTCTCACTTTTCCTACCCCCTTCTCAAGCAAGGAGTCGAAACAGCATTACTTTCAAATAAATTTCCTAAATTCGAGTTGGGATATTGAATTGAATAAGTGAGCAAAGAAGCAAAATTGGAGAAAAATTATATATAGGACTTTTACATACCGTGTAGCATTGCATATACACTCCCTTGACTGAAGTAATCGTACAGCCCCAACACACCATCCTCAACAAAGAAGTAGCCCCTTAGCGCAGCCACATTTTCATTATCAATACTTTTGACAATCATCATCCTTTCATCGAATACCTTGCCTGCAACTCTCCCTATCCTCAACTTCTTTACCACAATTGTACTTCTATTTTCAGTGTTGCCGCGAATGTAGAAGTGAATGAATACCCTTCATCCCCAATGAATTCCCAAGAAGCCTCCAACCAGTCTTCGAGGTCAAATGCAGGGCTGGAATTGTCAATATATACAAGATCAGAGATTCCTTTCTCAACTTTGATACCACCTATGGATTTGATTGCACTCGGAAAGTATGAAGTGAAATCGAGGCGTGAAGAACCCAAACGGGAGACAGTACTGAAACCCGATTCTATGGAGCTTACACTCGGAGTCCTGGAGTGGGCATGAAAGAGTTGCCAAAGCTCTTCTCGACGGAGGACGGCGGCCGCCAGCCTCTCCCAGTTGTCGTATACCGTCGACATGTATTCTCGATTTGATCCTCCTCTACCCAAATATTGCAAAATTTCGAACAATTAGATCCATAAAAGTAGCTTGAATCTTGAACTAGATACAAATTCTAATTAACAATTCAGTCTAATGAACCCGTTGACGGTGACTGTGAATAATCCCCCGTGTTTGTTGTCCATATATATATATATATATATAATCGTTGCGTTCCAAACGCGTTTGATGTTAGTTCGAAGAAGAAACATGGAAGGAATTCTAGAAGGAAAAGTTTGATTTTTCATTTGCTTCGATGATTTTTCCATACTCGAAACGACCTTGTTACGAAATTTACGTGTGCATGAAATTATGTATGAAAAACAGCGGCTTGGAAATTGGTTACTATTATGCTTATGAGATCATCTTCAATGCACTCTGTTTATTGCAGTCTACGTGGCAAATAAAATAGACGGATTTCCAATCCATGTGGCACTTACGTCTATAAAATTGACAGTCAAATTAAAATTCATCTCCAATACACTCCGTCTAAAATTAAATTTGATGACTCAATCCGCCTGTAAATCTGGCGTCTAAATATGCAGATTGAGTCTATAATTTAATGTCGCCACATCGAGATAGATGGAGTCATTGTCGACATGCAATGGAGATGGTTTTTATAACTCAAATCTATATACGCTTATGTGGCACATCCAAAAGTTATGTATTTGAGTGCATTGGAGATGCTTCTAAGGCCGTGTATTTATTTGATAATGTGTATATTTTCTATTGGTGGGAAAGATAATGGGACACACAATTGGGATAGCAGATCTTGACTCGTATTTGATAAGCGAGGACTTGAGGCGGGGTCGGGGAGGGGGGGTCCCAGGGGAGACCTGGACCCCCCAACTTTTTGGAATTTCTTTTTAATTTTTTAATATGCAATTTAACTTTGAGCTAATATCAATTTAATCAATTTAATGGATGACAATTGGATTCATCCACCTAAGATTAATTTAATGTAAGGCAATTGAACCTATTGGCCTAATAAAATTAATAATACAAAATTACAAATGATTGACTCATTCCTCATATGATAATACAAAATTAATAAATGCACTTTGCTTGTTAATACATATCATGTTCAATTGATTTTTTTCTTTTTTCTTTTGAGCTTGAGTAAATATAATTTCATTTGTGAATCGGATCTTCATATTTTGGAAGATAATTTTATAGAAGACAACGTGAATAAGAAGAGTTTAACTAGTTTTAGATTTTGAATATTTTTATGCAATGACTTCTTGTAAACTTTTTAAAGATTATGACTTATAAAAAAACATTAAATTCTTGTAAAAATGAGTTCAATAATTGTAGTTTGAAAAAAAAAAAAAACAGGGGTGTTACCCCCGAACCCCCATGAGGGCTTCCTCCCCGGCCCACCCATAGAGGACCCCAACATAAAATATTTGGTTCCACCACTATTTGATAGTGCTAAAAAATTTATTAAGTACATATAAATTGTGGATCATATAAAATGTATGGATTGTAAGTGTATGTTGGACCAACTTAAATTATAATTTAAGCTCAGCCAAATAAATACTTTTATAGAATGTGTGAATAATAAGTTGGTATTAAGTTTTGAATCCTATGAAATGTATGGATAAAAAATATATTTGGCAAGCTTAAAAAAATAAAACTTTGCCAAACACGGTGTAAAATAAGTACATTAGAGTAGAAGTTACTCATAGAAATATAACTTTTTTACTTATAAGTAGAAAAAAAGTTATTCAAATATCTTTAAAATTAGGGAAGATGGCTTTCTTTTTATAAAAGAAAAAGTAACAATTTCTTATAATTGTTCAGTACAAGAAACCACTAAGGTATTTTTTTTTTTTTTTTATTTATGACTTTCAAAGGCCCAAGAAAACGTTTGACTAATCTCCTAGTTCGCCATCCAACCATTTAGTTTTAGTTGCATCAATAGTACTCTTAGGCTAGCTTGGTTTATTAGATTGAATTGAACAATCTCTGACCTTTGCCACAGAATTGACAGAACATCACAAAGATTAAACTAATTCGAGTGATTTTACATTATACTAAAAATTAGAATAACTCTAAATAGGATGGCAACAGGTCCTGCAGTATTTACCATCTCCGCCCCCACGGAAAATTTTTGGAAGGCATGGCAAAGATTAAAAAATCTCCATTTAATAAATTAATTATTTTTTATTTATTTATATAATTTAAATTTTAAAATATAAAAATAAAATTAAATAAAAAGAATCAACACGAATTCGAAGAATTCGGGATAGAGACCACGATCCCCGCCCCCACCCAATTACCTCAAGGACAGGGATTCTCCACTCCATTTGAAGTAGGACAAGACGATAACGAGATATTTTAACATTCCTAACTCTAAACTATATAGATGTAGATATAGACGATCAAAAAATATACCGAGTTTTTGTTTACACCGATTCTTCTTTAATGTTATCTATCCATGTCCAATTTTGTCCACTGTTTCTATAGTTACATTCTAACTCTATATATTGTACTTGGTTCTAAAAAACTCGTCTAGACATAAAGCGTAATCTCCATGCCTCACGCCTCGCCCTTACCTCGACCTCGCCTAAATCCAAAAAATTTGAAGCTCAAACTCCACGCCTCTTGTTCAAATCTGCTGCCCAGCACCTCTCTGTTAAACTGATATTTTTCCAAACTGAGATTAGAACATCCAAAACGTTGTTCGAAGGGTGTAAATTCTTGGGAGAGTATTCCGTATGAGCGAAAGGAATACACATAATTCACTTGCACGACTACGAAAAAAGTATTACAAAAAGTCATAGGAAAATCATCAAGCTCTCTAAAGCCTATTTCCATATTCACCTCCAAGATTCTCGTTTGACAAATATTGAGATGAAGAGAAACAGAAATAGAGAAAAATAACAATAGCGGAGACAATAATCTACATGGAAAACTACCATAAACATGAGAAAAACCACAAAGGGTAAAAGACACAGATTTATCCATTATGTGAGAAATTGTTACAATCAAAAATCTCTCTCTTGCGCCCGTGAGCCCCAAATACTACCAAGAAAACTCTCAACAACAGCCAACGCTACTCTACTCTTTGAAAAATCACGGAGAGAACAAGAGAAGAAAATTTAGAAGCCAATTGCTTCTTGGATGCCAACTTGGGCAAAACAACAAGACGTGCGAAACAATGACTATCACTAAAATAAATGATCCAAGGAATAGGAAAAGCTATACTTTTTCTCCTCTTCTCTCTCTTTACTTGTGCAATTTTTCGTACAGCCAACATTCCTTATATAACACCTCTTTTCCCTTGCCCTTCTTGTGTCTATTCTATGTAAGACAAAGTCACATCATAGTAGCTCTCTCTCTTTTCAATTTATGTGCATCACAGGACATGAGGAGTTCCAACAGCTTGGTATCAAGAAATTTAAAGCTAATGTATGAACATGCCATAACAGAACTTTGAAACTGTCCAGATGGTACGAGATTTCACAGCCACTTACTCTCTTAATTCGGGAATTGGACTTTTTACCCTAAAAATTGGCCTGTGTCCCTCTGCCACATATCTAGCTGCTTCATATGGTTCATAGTTAGACAATGGCGGATCACCTTCAAGCATCTGCACCAGTTGAGAGTCACTCTACTTCATAATATAATCAATTCCAAATTTTTTCTTAATGCATGATAAAAATCAAAATTACCTCATATAATATCATTGCGAAAGAGAAAACATCGGCCTGCTTTTCATATTTCTGTCTCTTGAAGACTTCAGGCGCCATATACCGGTCTATTGTAATTACACAAAAGGACAATACAAAATTAACCATCAATATTAGAATGCCCTGTTGTGCATAAAATGTTATTAAAATAGTTACAGTTGCCAATCTCATCACCCGCATCATGAGAATTTTGTACCCTGACGAGCTTCCTTAATCCAACATCTCCAACTTTTAAATGGTCTGCACTCGAGTTGGCAAGAAGAATATTCCTGAAAACATACCATACTTGGCACGGCGGGTAGCGGTAAAAAGGGTTCTCTCAAATTCATCACACACACACGCAGAGAGGAAAAATCTGCATGCATTAATTGGTAGAGAAATATCAGATGCATATGCCATTCCATTTGTGGCCAGAAAACCAACCTTGGGTTTAGATCACCATGTATTATAACATTTGGCTCGTAGTGAAGATATGCCATGCCACTGTCCGCATAACATTTCTTGCATCAGAATAACACATTTCTATATACCTCCATAGACCACAATGTAGATTAAACTATGAGACAAGTATCCCATACTTATTATAGTTATTGTGTGACATAAGGCTGACAATATCTGGAACCCACAGCATTTGTCAGAGAACAGAAATCCAGAAGAATGAAAATGTGTTTTTAATTAACAAAAACAACACAGCATCCTTGTTTTCCTAAAATGTAATCGGCATGTGATGCTGGATGCAGTTTCCAGGTGCTAAGCCAAAAGGATTTCATAAAATCCACAACCACGAAGAAAAATAGATAAACAAGACAATTCTTGTCCCAAGTTTATCTGATATCGGTACATAAATCTCTTTGTCCAGTCTACTGTATTAAGCGCAACGTTCAAAATAGACCACAAAGATTCAAATCATTTTTAATAACTCGTGCCATGTGATTTTAGGTCAACGTCTTCTTCTAGAATTGGCATTTGTAGAAGCATCGACACTTTTCCTAATTGATGGACCAAGCAACCTTTTTTCAATGTGAACCATCTCAATGAGTAAAAATAAGAAAACACAAAAACTTCTATCTCTGTCAAGCACGCATATTTGGGAACAATAGTTTTATCTATCTCGTGCAACCGGTGGCGGATCTAGAGTTGAAGTTCAGCTAGGGCGGACGTTGGCTGGTCAACGGTCAAATATTGATAGTTGACCAGTCAACGGCCGATGCTTGTTAGAAATATAAGTATCAGCCACACACTTGATTCGCCTCCAACACTGGCGTAAGAAAAAACTTAAAATAAAGTCAAATCTATGGCAAAAAAAAAAAAAAAAAGAGCAAAAGTTCTGATAAATACTTTCTATATTCTTCTATTTTGACCCCCCCCCCCCTCCCTCCCCTCCCCCCCCTTTTCAAATTATGCAATTATCATATTAGAGAGAAATAATAAATTCTTTACTTGATGATTTATTCATGCAATTATCTTATTTTTTTAATTTCTCAAAGTTCAAGAACCACAAATGAGATTTTGAATTTAAAATAGACATTCTCTCTCCCCCTCTCTCTCTCTCTCTCTCACACACACACACACGTCTTCAACCCAGAAAATTTTATATATACAGCATATACATACACCGATACACGAGAGAATGCACGCAGGAAAAAAAAATTGATGAAGCCAACAACATTTTTTCGCGAAATTTAGCACGGGCGGATGCGGGGTCTCGCCATGTGCTAGATCCGCCACTGCGTGCAACTTACTTCACACATTTGCATCTGACCAACAGCTTTTAGTCTTAGTCATGCAAGTTATTGAGATCTGCCCATGGACAAGTGAAATAACTCATTAACCAGAAACAAAGAGAATAATATGAATTCCAAATTACCGGGCTATATGTAATGCAAAATTGATTGCATTCAATGGAGAAAGTGCCCCCATTCCCTTCAGGAACTGATGTAGATCCCCCTATAAGAGAAATGAAATGGAACTACTTAGGAAAGGACATACCATTACTGCAAATCAAGAATATTTTATTTCATCATCAGAGAGAATCACATTCACTTACCCCGCTCATATGCTCCGTAATTAACATTAAAGGCTTCTTTTCAGTAGCAGCTCCTAGAGATTGGACTATATTTGGATGGCGCAGCTTCATTAGTAAAGTTACCTCGAGCCTGAAGTTCTGACTGGATTGAGACCAAGAAATGGATAGTTTTACTTGAATTTAGAAGGAACAAGGTGGATTGTCATATCACAAATTACTGGGGAACAGACTCAGGAAGCTTTAAAATACAGAACTCAACTGCTTATCAAGCTTAATGAGGACGTTATATCTCTTCTCAACAAGGATTAGCACATTAATTAAAGAAGGTCCAATAGTTTCTTTGACATAATTATATGATTTAATCTTTGAGTCTCAGCACAAGTCCCATCAGGATCAGCAGATAGTCTGATCTTACCAGCTAATCAAATCATCACTTCTAGATCCAATAAGAGTAATGTGGAAAAATCTAAAAGATTTGAATTTTAGTCTTTAGATAAGTGTCAGAATATATGGAGAGATTTATGGTAATATTCTATTATATAGGAAATATGTTTCTAGATTTCTCATATGTTTTCTGATTTTTCTCCACTTTCTTCATTTGTCTCTACTTTATATTTGTATAATAGCAATGTACTCTAGTGTATAGAACATAAAACAAAGAATATTCGTGTTCTTTATATCAGAGCAAAGAGGTCTCGGATACAACTCTCATTGCCACCCAATTATGAATATTGTGCATGTGAAACCTTTAATAGAAAAATGAATATGACATGTACGTGACGGGGCGTGTTGAAGGCATAATTTAAATAAATAAGTTTTTCCTCTCTAACAATAGCTTAAGTTTTTAGATGAGATACTTCAACGAGTAACATATACAAGATTTGAAATTTAGAGAATGTCGTATCAATTGTAACTCGGTCATGAGACATACACCAATGAGTCGTCCAAATTGCTTTGACGAATGTGTTTGACTGCTACAGGTGTTCCCCGCCAAATAGCTTTTATTACCTCACCGAAATCCCCTACCAATATCAGCCATCATCAGCAACATGGAACTTTACATATGAAGATATAAGTAATACATATAGCTCAAGTGACAAGAACCTAATAGGAAACATTGAATAACTTTTCAATGCCTCACAACAGTAAAAGCCATGACATAAAAATGAAAATAAGCACACAACTATTTAAAGCTAAATGAGAGGGAAAACAAGCCCGTTTTGTTCAAGATAATAGGGTATCATGGAATAGGAAAAATATGGTAATGTATTATATAAGAGTGCATCATACAGCTTTGGCATCACTTTCCAATCAAAAAACTAGAAAGCCCCAAAAGGCAATTCAGAGTTAGCACAGGATTAATTACCAACTACAAAACTTAAGGTAATCAAATGATTGAAATCACAAATCCACGTGGAGTAATGTGCTTTAACATCTTCACAAAAAGGTTCTACGAGGTGAAGAATAAATGCGATTGGTGGCAACCTGTCAATTCTAAATTAGAACAAACAGAAAATAATCTTAGGTCCTGCTCAATAAAGAACATCAGCTATTATATTAGATTAGTATTAGCTAGTAGTGAGTCCTTTCTTCCATGATGAATTGTTGGCACCAGTCGTAGATTATCTTATTACCTACTGCATGGAGCTGAACAATGACTTATCCATGAAATCATTGATTAAGGTAGAAGCTTGTTATCACGCAAGCAAATACAGACCTTTCCAAAGATAGACGCGGTTGCGAAGTCCAGCTCAACAAGGTCGATTTCCCAGTCAGGTTTATTTGATGGATCAAAATAGCTTCCTTTCTGACCCTGCATTATCACAAATAAGCTCTCAAGAGATTTTACATATAAAGATAAGAGATGACAATATGCGATGGAAATTAACCAACAGGGCATTTCATGAATCTGGATTAGTTAAATTCAATTTATGTTATAAACCTTTCATGTAGAAGAAAAATCATATATTGTTCATAACTTTACTAGTGACAACTACTTTAACTCTTCATATACAAGCAGAATTATGCGCAACTACCCGCGCTAGCACAGATGTTACCTTATGAATAAAAACACATTGATCCCAAAATACTGATGCCAAATGCAAAGACAAGCTTTGCCAAGAAGATTAAAATAAATAAAAAATGAAAAAAGTATACAGGGAAATGGTCTGATGGAGATATGAGAACATAAATCAATAAAGATAACTGCTCCAAAAGTCAGATCTTAAAACATAAAGAAGAATCGCATCCGATTCTAACGTAAAATGTGTTAGCAGCAGCAGCATTGTGATCTTAATTAGCACTAGAACAGAAGTGAAGAAGCATCATGAATACTAATAAAATTAGCTCGTCATTTGAGGTTTGCCTTAAACTTATACATTGCTAGTAAAGAAAAATGAAGTCTTCACAGAGTTAACAGTCTGAATTGCATGTCATAGTCATTATCAAAGGTTCTTATGTAACATTACATTGTCGGGATACGTTGTGGATTGGGGATTCTGCAGATACGTAGATGAACCTCCTGCGTACACATCAGGAAGTGGAGAATTCCAACTGAAATCTGATGATACGGAGCTGATACTGGGAGTCCTGGAGTTGTCATGAAACAGTTACCAAAGCTCCTCCCGCCGCAGAGTCGCCGCCACCAGCCTCTCCCAGTTGTCATGGGTACCGGCCATCGTCATTCCAACTTAAACTCCAACTCAGAAGTCTGCAAATAATTGGATGAAAGGCACATGAAACTTTCTTAGAATTTTCCAACTTCGGTGAGATTTTTCTTCAAGATTCGTCAGTTGGTCATCGTTTTGTGAAGTCAACATGTGACATCTTGGGACAACAGATGTGGAAATAGTGCACCTTGATCTATTTTAGCATACAAATTACCAAATAATTCTCTCCACTCTTTCCAGCTTATTATATTTTAAACTATTATCACTTTAAATGTGATAGTATCCGACAGTAGATTTAGTAGATGAAGAAGGAAGAATGAGATGAATTTAAAGAGGAAAAAGAAAGAATGAAATGGATTTGTGGAGATGATTTGATGAGATGAAAATTGATAAATTGAGAAATATGAAGACAGATGTATGTAATAATTTTTGGGCCAGTAGATGAGAAAACTCTCTATGGTCGTGATAATTTCTAATTTTCAAAGAACTGGTCCGGCACCCGAAAAAAGCAACGAATCAAGGGTGAAAAGGTCGAACGGGATTGACTGGTTTCAATTAAAAAATTAAAAATTAATCCAAAAATTTCACAAAATTCTAAAAGTAAGTTATTTGTAAATAAATTGATATTTATAGACAAAATTACTCACAAAACTTGGCTTTAAATATACTTTTCATAAGTTTCAATTTAAAAATAATCCAAAAATCTCACAAAAAATGAGGACCAATCGAAGAAGAAGAAGAGCAATTGGAGAAATGGGGAAAAATTGAGGGAAAAAATGAGTGATTTTGCCTTAAAAAAATTTCGAATCGAAAAACTATTAAAATTGGACCGTTCTACCGATTTAACCGCTAAAAACTCCGATTTTTATCTAGTTTTATGATGTCTGGCTAAATTGGTATTTGCGACTGATTCTTGGTTTTTCCAATTGAACAAACCGATCTGGTCAGTGGGTTTGATTTTTTTTCAAATTCAACCCATTTCATCTGCTGAAAAAGAGATTTTCAAGTTAGAACTCATTTCAAAGTTAGAATCCAACCAATTTTATCTATGTAAAAAATCTCATTTGAAGGTAGAAATTCATATGTCTCTATCTTCTTCTTTTAATTCACGGTAAAAATTAAAGATTTTATAGTATAAATCATGAAAATATGTATACATCTGAACATGAATTGTGATTTTTGCTTTAAATTTATGTAAATCTAAGTTCATTTGAAATTAGTTAATTGAAACACCAGTTTAAAATGTGTAAATTCGCTTTAAAGTCTATTAATTTTGGGGTTTTTTTTTTCATAAATAAGCCACTTTTTAAAAATAATTTCAAAAATCTATTCTTGTTTCATTTTTTCTGAAAATACTTTTTTTTAAATACTATTATTTTAATTTATTGTATTATATATTACATATAGTAACTGAATCATTAACTATCGGATTTTATAGGAATTTATATATTATAGAATCTTTTATTTTTAATTATAGTAACTGAATCCTTAAAAATCGAAATTGATTAGAATATATATATGACAAAAATTTTTATGGTTATAACTATCAAATATATATTATTTATATCAGAAATATCTATAACAAATACAGACAAAGCTCATGTTCTTTTCAATTTCAACATTTGTAACAATGTGTTACAAATTGAGATGTAAAATATCAGTGATATAGAATATCAATTCATGTAACATGTGTTGTGTAAAATAATATAATATAATTTGTAACATATTCAGTGATACAAAATATCATTTGTAACATCTATATCAAATTGTGAGACTAAACAGAAACCGTTACAACTGTTATAACTGCAAACCAACTCTAAACTTCAACAAGTTCGTATTAATACACACATTGAACTCTAAAAACCTATTGATACTGTGTAACATCAATATAATATAGATATGTAGCACAATACCAAATTTAACAAATAAAACTCATGATTTCATCATTTATAATATATGTAACATCAGTGATACAGAATATCAATTCATGTAATATGTGTTGTATAAAATAACATAATATAATTTGTAACATATTCAGTGATACAAAAATATCATTTGTAACATCTGTATCAGACATTGATATACAATATCATTTATAACATCTGTATCAGACAGTGATAATAAACAGAATCTGTTACAACTGTTACAAATACAAAACTAACTCTAAATTTCAATAAGTTTATTGTCTCTTTCGTTATTCGTAGAATTACAAAGTCGAAGACAATGTTGCCTAGAAGAGAAACCATACCGATTCGAACATAATTAGGGATTTTGGAAGAAATTTTGATAAGATTTTGAAATATTTTGTACCGATTTGGAAATGGGAATTTTCTTCCGTTTGAGGGTTTTCACTTTAATGGGCACGATAATTTAAGAGGGTTACAAGCGGTTAATGATAATTAAAGTTTAAAAATTGATTTTAATTCATTATTAAATTAATTAATGTAATATTAACAATAGCACTATTTTTAAAATAAATTAGTTAAGTTGATAAAGTTTGAATTATTTTTAGATTGAAAAATAGTGGATATAATTTTCAATTAATTTTTGCCCTTAATAGGTCGATTAACAGGCATGTGGACCATCTATTAACAGATAGTCCGTTAACACAACTTATTAAATGAGGATATTTAAGTTGTTTTTACGTAAAATAGACCTTTTAAGGGCAAAATTTAGATATTTAAGTTATACACTTTTTCGATTTGGCTTATTTGACACGACCTTTTAATTGACGCGGCCAATGAAAGAGTCCACTTCGGATAACAGTAAAATCACGAAATATGTTTGAGAATTTGACTTGTAAATTTTATTTATTTATTTATTTGTCTGGACTAAGATTCTACTCAACATAATTTATAGTGTTAATTTAATTCAGTTGGACAAAGTTAATTTTTTTTTTAAGACCAATTTGCATTCAAAAATCCTTCATGTTTGATAGAGAAAATCAAAAATATGTTTGGTTGTTAATTTTTTTAATTGACCTTTTTTTGTTGATATATTAAAAATAGTGGAATTTTGACTTGTACTCAAATATGTTGGGTGAATTTGAAATGGGTCTATTTTTTATAATCTTTTTAAGAATGACTGCGTTTGATGATAAAAAGTCAAAAATATTATTTTGTAAAAATGTCCATATCTTTGTGTGACTACGATTGGTGATTGAGTGAAAAGTTTTTTTTTTTCAGTTGACTTCCAACACAAGCTGAATTGGTGGATCATCCAATTAACATCTGGATTAATGAAAATATTCAATTAACCAATAGATTAATAAAAATCAATAGAAAATGTGAGTCATTTTTCGACTGAATTTGTTATTTTCACTCCGAACGCAGAAACATAAACGGAAACACAGCTATTGCAATTTGGCTCTTAATCGTAATACCCAAAGATTTTTGTTTAAGGTAAGCTGGTAAGGTGTATTATGTTTTGCAAATTTGTTTCCACGCAAAATTGATTGTTTTTCAACATACTATTGAAAATGAAATTACATTACAACATAAAAAACTTCTTGAAAACATTTCCTTTGTATTAACATAATGTACACCAATTGCTCTCACTATTGCTAAACGCACGCTAGCTCCACACACGCTTATTTGGCTGAATTAAAGTAGCATATTTCTTAAACATATAACACTTCATATCGACATTGCACTGCCATTATCAATAATTGTGTTTCTAATGTACAATGTTGATGGTTGGCTGTCAACATCAACAATGCACTATCGATGTCGAAATTGCACTGTCGAACAGTGACATTAATCTGACTTTGCACATGTGTTGCTTGATGACTTGAAGATTAATACGATATTAATTACTTTTTCTACATTGCTAATTCATTTCAGATATCGTTGAGGCCATAAGATTTGTTGTGACTAAGGATGGCAAAAAACTCTGCCGCCCGACCCCCCCCCGCCCCACCCCGCTTATTCGGGTAATATGGGCGGATCTGGAGCTACCCTGCCCACCCCGCGACCCGCTCCATCAATTTTTTATTTTTTATTTTTTTTGAAAAATCATAAAATAGAATATAAATTACAATTTTGCTAGAAACGGACTAAAGAAAAATTGAACTCAAGTTGGAATCATAAACTATAAATCTCAACCACTACACTACACCACAACTTCAACCTTTTTTTTTTTTTTTTTTTTATTTTTTGTTTGCTACAAATATTTAAAAATATTCTATTTCTTTTTTTTAATTATTTTTTTCAGTTTTACAAAAAAAAAAAAAATGGGGGGCTATTAGCGAGTTAAAGGTTGCCCGCCATACCGCAAATTCGCGGGTCGCGAGGGTGGGCAGGCCGATTACCCGCCCCATTGCCATTCCTAGGTGCACCACACGTTGGAGATTCTGTTAACATATATGATGATTGGAAATGGGTTGACAACCGTACAACGTCTATTGAAGTGAACAACAACATAACTTATGTAGAACTTGTTAGAAAAGTGATGGCCATGATAAATGTGGATGATTCGTTGTTTGCAATTAAGTTGCAATTCAAAGTCCCGTCCACGAATATTTCTCATGTTGACCTACTTAATGATGATGACTTGAAATGGTATATCTCAATTCACAAAGAAACTACATTTTGTGTAATTTACGTACGGATCAAACATAGCTTCTACATCACAACAATTTGATATTGCAACTACCATGGCATGCAAATTACAAGATTGCTTGAGAGGTATACAATCTACCAAAATGAATGTGATGGACAATGTTGTAGTATATTAAGCATGTTGTGTTAAATCAGCAACAAATTATTGAAAATTGTTCTCGAATTTAGCACCAACTTAGGGAAAAACCTCATACACCCAAAACTATAAGTGGAACATACTACAATTATGCACTATACAACAAAATATAGTGTATTATGGAATGTGCAATGGTAATCTAGAAATAAAATGACAAGTCACGATAACTATAAGTACTCGCTTGAAAAGCAGTATGAAAACCAAATTGTGTGTACTTTAATAGATAGCTATTGTTGGCATTAGCCTTTCCCGTCCATCTCTCCCAAGAACAATTTAAGGATCTTAACAAAGCAAAATAGAAATATCTGCCTATTGGTACTCTTAGAACATGTTTAGCTTGTCCATTAAGAACAACGTCTCTAAATTAATACAATTCCTACCAATCAATCTAAGTTTCTCCTTAATAAACAATGCTAATCCCAACTTTACTTGTCACCGTGATGGTCACAACGAACAAAAGCATCTTCCAAATGATTTAAAAAGATACGCTCTAAATTGAATAACCACTTCAGTCGCAATATGTGTTTCAACATTACCTTTTCTACTAGCAAATTCATAGGGGTGTTGTGACATGTCAAACCAATCATTAAATGCATATTCTTACATTTGAAACCAGGCTAACTGTCCATTCACTTTAAACCATGTCTTGTTAATCTTACTTGAATGTACCATGCAAAGTATTATTTGATGGACCAATTTTCTGCTAAACTATACATTTTGCAGCAATGCAAAATGTGCAAAACATGTTTTGCGGAAGGCAACTTTGTTTCCCTCGTCAAAATTCTGCATGATGGCCTCAATATATCTAATGTTGTTAAGCTACATGATTTTCCCAACAAACATTTGGTCATCCGTTACAATGTATAGCATGCACATCTACAAAATACATCAAATAATTAACTTGATCGTTAATACAAAAAGGTCAGTCCATATAGTTCAATTCATAAATATTGTTTGTACATTTCAATTGAATTCAATAAGGTATATTATTGTCTTAAATTTCATACTAAGCGTGAAAGGGATTTTTGGAAAATGATTCATGTGAGGAAGCTGGACACAAAAATCCATCTCATGAATAGAAACTGTCAACGACATCAACAGTAGGATGTACTCCAATTGTTGAAATCAATAGTTAAGAGTGTGTACAGTTGTCGATGTCGTCGATATTTGGACACACGCCAACTATCAATTTCAACAGTTGGGGTTTCAACAACTATCGACAACATCGATAATTGTACATATAAGGAATTGAGGTATACATGCACAGCGGAAATTAAATATTCAATTCTTTTAAGTCGGATCAACCTTGTACTTAGAGAGAATTCGTGATAGAAGTTTACCTTTTATGAATATCGTGAAATCTGATTTCTGATTAGCTGGAGGTGCTATCTTCAATACCACATCTGTCCAATTGTCCAACCTCCAATGGTAATCCATACAGCAAGAACAGATCTGGACTTCTATGATCATGAACAGATGAAAAGCGGAACCTTTTGAGAGTATTTGTATTTAGGTGTCTTTTTCTTGTGATAGCAAGTAATGAAAACCAACTGTGATTTAATCTGTCGTGGCCTTTATATTTTTAGGTAGGGCTAATCCTAGCCCTAGTTCTAGTCAAACTATAATCCATCAATAAATGGGCCCAATTAATTAATCTAATTAATTAATTTGGTCCAATAAATAATAAAGTTCGACCCAACTAATTGGACTTTGAACATTAATTCTTATAATCTTCCATTTGGACAAGGTCCAACTCCAGATGCTCAATTCTCACTTTATGTGTGTGACCCATTAGGTTCCCATTCACGATGGCAAACGCAGTGATATTCTCATCGATTCACCGAGATCAATCAATTCACGTCGCCGTCCAAGATTGACATCTAGCAATGTGTCAAGACATTCCATGTGAAGGAAAATGTCATGTGGTATGACAAAACAAATATGTACGGTTACTGTAGAAATATAATCCCTTCATCAATATAACCCGATTGGTTAAGAGATATAGATCGATCGATCTCATTTCAACCAATTATATTATTCACCTCAACTCTTTGTTGATCTAATCTATTATGATTATTTTCAACTCATACTCCACCCCGATCGAGAAAATTTATATTAACTTAAGTAGGCAAAATGCAGGTCATAATCTACTACTTTCCAAGAGTGACGAATCCTCATATTGGGCATTCACAACCTTCATACGATTCTCACTACACCCGTACGACGTCTTCCTAGTGACTCAAAATCTTCAAATCCCATCAAACGCTCGCCAAAGTGTAGTGTTCTCACATAAGATTCTATGATGTCCTCAAGTCAAAGGACCAAATCCACTACCGCACATTAGAGATATACCATTGACGGTTGGATAGTTATCCATGTGGAATCTCTAAGTGGATCATCCAATGTCATGTTCTCATAACCATGCATTCATGTGTTCATTCAGATGTCCCTCTACATCTTAACTCATGAGATCAGCAACTTTCTTCAAAAGAAATGCAACACATGCATGATATCCGTATCTCATTATTACTATGACTAGAGATATTTCAAGAATAAGTTATTTATAACTTGTATCTTACAATCACAACACCTTGTGATTAACAAGTTATTGTGAACTTTTCTTCGGACTCTATTATTTTAAATAATAAAATTTAAGAATAACTGATCTGCCATTTAAAATTTAGACAAGTATTTAATTAATCAATTTGTTAATATACTTCAATATCTAACAAAGAGTATATCACAAAATATCCCATACAAACTAGATCTAATCACTCAGGTATCTTAATACCATCAAATTTAGCATGGCCATCATGCTTGTGCTGGGATAACAACTTTGTCAAAGGATCTGCTACATTATCGTATGTTAGGACTCGTTCTATCTTTATATAATTTTTTTAAGATTATCTTCCCTAATGAGATGATACTGCCTCAATATATATCTGGATCATTGATGAGACCTGGGTTCCTTCACTTGTGTGATGGCTCTATTGTTATTACAATACAAGTTATTGGATCAACAATGCTATGAACTATTCCAAGTTCAGTAATGAACTTCTTGAGCCATACGGTTTTCTTTGTTACTTCTGAAATAGCTATATATTCGGCTTTTGTAGTTGACTCAACAATTGTTTCTTGTTTTGAAACTTTTTCAACTGACTGTACCACCATGTTGAGTAAATACATATCCAGATTGAGATTTGCTATCTTCTTTATCGGACTGAAAGCTGGCATCGGTATAACCTTGAACTCTAAGTTCATTTCTCCCATACACCAAGAACATATCTTTAGTCTTTTTTAAGAATTTAAGGATGTTCATGATTGCGATCTAATGTTTCTCGCCAGGGTTCGCTTGGAACCTGGTTGTGACACTCAAAGCATATGAAACATATGGTCGAGTACATAGCATTGCATACATGATTGATCCTATTGCTGATGGATAAAGAATTCTATCCATGCGATCTCTTTCAATTTGTGTCTTTGGACACATCTCTTTTGAGAGATAGATCCCATGTCCGATGGGACAGAGTCCTCTCTTGGATTCTTCTATGCTAAATCTTCTCAAGATTTTATCTATGTACGTAGATTGAGATAGGCCAAGCATTCTTTTAGATCTATCTCTATAGATCTTTATTTCGAGAATGTACGCTGCCTCTCCCATATCTTTCATGGAGAAATTTTTGGATAACCACAATTTTATTGATTTTTGGCATCGAGGACATCGTTTCCTAATAATAGTATGTCATCCATATACAAAATTAGAAACACGACTTTGCTCCCACTAACCTTTTATACACACATAGTTCATCTTCATTTTGATAAAATCAAACATTTTGATTGTCTCATCAAAACGAAGATTCCAGCTCCGAGAGACTTGCTTTAATCCATATATGGATTTCTATAGTTTGCACAACTTGTTTGGCTATGTGGATTCAAAACCTTTAAGTTGTGTCATGTACACATTCTCACTAAGATTTCTATCAAGGAATGCAGTTTTAACATCCATTTGCCATATCTCATAGTCATGGTATGCTGCTATCGCAAGCAGAATATGAATTGATTTAGACATGGCTACTGGTGAAAAAGTTTTATCAAAGTCAATTCTTTGTCTTTGCTTGTAACCCTTCGCAACCAATCTTTCCTTGTAAGTATGAACATTACCATCCATGTCGACCTTTTTCTTGTAAACCCATTTACAGCCTATTGGTTTTACCCTTTCAGGCGGGTCAATCAAGGTCCAAACCTTGTTTTCATACATAGAGTTCATATCGGATTCCATGGCTTCATGCCATCTCTTTGAGTCAACACTTGACTTCGATTCTGCGTAAGTAGTAGGTTCATCTTTCTCGATTAGTAATACATTACTAATAATCTGGAGATCGTATCTCAGAGGAAAATGAATGACTCTGCTCGACTTACGCAGAGCTGGTGTGTCCTTGGAAACTAGTGGATCCCACTTTCCCAATCCGTGCTTCATCAGATGCAAGCTCAGCTATGGAACATCTAATTGGTCAATTTTATTTGTGGTTTCTTGAACTTCTTTAAGATCTACTTTTTTCCTACTGTATTCTCTAAGAATACAGCAAGTCTCGATATGATGACTTTCATCTCGATGGGATTGTAGAAATAGTATCATGTAGTTTACTCTGGATACTCCACAAATAAACATTTATTAGATTTAGCTCCTAGCTTATCCGATTCAACGCGCTTCACATAAGCGTCGCATCCCTAAATCTCATGTATGAAAGATCGGATCTTTTTCTCTTTCCATAACTCGTATGGAGTTTTATTGACCGATTTAGATTGGACACGTTTAGTGTATAACATGCAGTGTTAAATACATATCTCCAAAACAATTTTGGAAGAAATGCGCGACTCACCATTGATCGCACCATATCAAATAAAGTGCAGTTTTTCCTTTCAGATACACCATTTTGTTGTGGTGTATACAATTGAGTCCACTGCGAAATAATCTCATTCTCTTTTAGATAGTTTAAAACTCACCCTTCAAATATTCTGCACCTCGATCAAATCTAAGTGCTAGACTATTTTTCCCGGTTTGCCTTTCTACTTCTTACTTGAATTCCTTGAACTTTTCAAGGACTTCACTCTTGAATTCCATCAAGCATATAAAACCATATCTAGAATGGTCATTTGTAAATATGATGAAGTAAGAAAAGCCAACTTTAGCATCTTTAAATATTTGTCCATATACATCAGTATGTACAAGACCCAAAATGTCTGCAACTCTGTCTCCCTTGTCCAGAAAGTCTAGGTCATTGTCCAACGGGCATGATTCACACTTATCAAATGATTCATAATCATTTGAATCCAAGTATTTATCTTTATGTAACTTGATGATGCGTTTTTATTTATATGACCGAGTCTGCAATGCCAAAGATTTGAGTTGTTAGTTTTATCTCTTTTATGCCTTACAATTCCTCTTCTAACGTCTTTTTATTTTCACAGTGAAAACATGGATCCTCATACTTGGATTTGTCTTTGCTTAACTGTTTTTCAACAGATTTGGCCTTCTTGGATCCTTTCAAAAAATTCCATTTATATTTCATCTTAATACTCTTAGAGGTGGCCAAAATTTACCCATCTCATTGGGCTTAACAGTTTTTTAGCACGTTTAACAGCTCGATTAAGGTACCATGGATCTTATTCATGTTGAAGTTCATAATGAACTGTGAAAAGCTATTAGGTAGGGACTGCGAAACCAAGTCAACACTGAACTCGTGGTCCATGGTAAAACTCAATTGGTTTAATTTTTCAATACAACCAATCATCTTCAGTACATGAGCACTGACTGAAGATCTTTTTTACCATCGTACTTTTGAATAACCCTTTGGATGTATCATACATTTCAGTCCGTGACTGTACATCATTCAACTTCTTGAAATGATATATATTGGTATAGACATCCATACCCTCATCTTGCTTTTCTAACTCAGTGATATCACGCAAGCATCACATGTTGCGCGTTGTTCTTCATTATCCTTTGTGTTTTTGTAAGGCTACACGTTCTCCGACATAGCCTCCCTAGTAGGAGCTTCGGCATTGGTACGCTCAATGACATATCCAATTTTTCTTTTTCATGCTTGAGAACAATTCTCAAATTGCAGTGCCAGTCCAAAAAATTTGATCTGATATGTTTGTTGGCATCCAATATGCTTCTCAATCTTATATGGTTACTCATGATTCAACAATTAAATAATAAGATAGAACAATTAATTAAATGCATAAAATTAATTTAACATAGACTTATATTAAATAAATTATATTCTCATTGTTTAAATTGAATTAATGACCCTCAAACATTAATCAATAGAACCGGTTAGATTCTCAGTGGGCTAGGATTCCTTTTGTTTTATTAGAACTTTGACCGACTCAACAAGCCCTAATAAAACATCTAGGTAGATACTCTATCAATCACATCTTTATGTGACTCCTAGATCATCAAGTAGACAACTTATTGTCATACACATCTTATGTGTTTTACTTGATTGTGCCCCTAAAATTTTATTTATTTGAGCGACTCATCAAAAAAAAATTATAGTTAAATTCGACCCATTGTTTAGAAACATTGAATCGAATGTTTCATAGTGATAAACATATCTATGAGCGAGCAGCCTTGAGCGACTCAACAAACTAATATCGATAATAGACTCTAATTTTTCACTACAACAATAGAAGGCACATTGTATTAACCATTTAATACGAATTTAATATTTTGATAAAGAGGGGTTTGTCTCATCACATTTATGTATATTAACTAACATCTAACATGCAATCAATCATACATAATTATAACTGTGGATGATTATAGACTTTATATATCTAATCTTCCTGAGCTGAAAAGAAGATTAGTCGGTCAATTATTAAGGGACATTGCATTCGTTCATCGAATGCTTAATGCAATCACCTCCATCTCTTGCTGCAACATGTATCCTATACTAGTTGCTTCTTTGTGGCCCAACTGTAACGTGTATCCTATACTAGTTGGCACGTCAGGCCCAGATAAATGGACACGCAGGTCCATAATAAATAAATAGTTCAAAAATCTAATTAAATAAATAATAGGCTAGCAGACCCATTTAATTAAATAATATGCTCGTAGGCCCAACTAACAATCAACAAGAATAATTAACCATACAACCAATCACATGGGTCGAATCCATAATCATCCACTAAACATCTATTTTAATATCTAATATTAAAAATATATTAATTTCTAAATTTGTAGCTTTGACAGTGTAAGTCTAAACTTTTTAGACGTTTTAGAATAGACTAGACGGAATTAAATAATTAATCTAATTAATTAATTAATTTCTCAATAATAAAATTAATCAATTAATCAAATTAATCAATTATTTATATTCATAAATGGGATTTTTTAAAATTTATTTTATCTCCTAATTTAAAGTCATACCCTAAATTGAATTGAAGAAAATTTTGTATATGGTCAAAATTACAATTTTATAAAGTACAGTCAAAATTTAATCTAGTCAAAAAAATCAAAATATGGTTTAAAAACGATTTTAGTCGATTTTGGATATTTGACCAGCATTAAAAGATTTAATAATTATAATTTTCCAAAAAATTCAAAATTGCATTTAAGACCATAATTTCATTTTAAAACTTGAGGACTTACTATGCAATTTTGAAATTGCTGATCGATCTTTGATTCACTAAATAAGTAGTATTTCTCGTGCAATTTTGAAATTGCACAGAAAGCCCCCTTTTTTTTTTAATTTTAAAACATTGGGCCTTCATATGCAATTTCATAAATTACATAGGAGACCCCTTTCATCTCTTGAAATTAGGAGGGCTTCCTATGCAATTTTCAAAATTGCATTGAAAACCCTCTTCCCCAAATCAACTCCTCGGTTGTAGTAAACCCGTTTGGGTTTTATCAAGCGACGCCGGTCTGTAGTAAACCCGTTAGGGTCTTAAAACACTGGTGGAGGTCACGCCGGTAGTCGAAAAGAAGGGCAGCGCCACTGCTATAACAACGGCTCTGCGAGGTTGCCGCCACGAGAACTAGCGGTGTCAACCCATTTGTTTCTCATGGCGAAGGTCTCTGCTTCCAAAAGCGACTTCTCCTTCCTCTTACCATCGGCCGCCACGCCGCCTTGTGTGTGGTGGTGCTTTCTGACCAATTAAATCCGTTCCATTATATCCAAAACCAATTTTAGATTTATCTTTTTCAAAAATAAAATTCACAAATTTTATTATTGCTGACAAAACTCAAATTAAATTAATATACTAATTATAATTATTGTTCAATTCATCAAAGCAATCTAACAAACGCTAACAAGTAACAAAGTAGACTCTGATACCACTTAAAGAATTGAGGTATACATACACAGCAAAATTAAATATTCAATTCCTTTAAGCCGGATCAACCTTGTACTTAGAGAGAATTCGTGATAGAAGTTTACATTTGATGAATATCGTGAAATCTGATTTTGATTAGCTAGAAGTGCGATCTTCAATACCACAGATGTCCAATTGTCCAGCTTCTAATGGTAATCCACACAAGAAAACAGATCTAGACTTCCACGATCAAGAACAGATGAAAGCAGAACCTTTTGAGAGTATTTGTATTTGGCTGTCTTTTTCTTGTGCTAGCAAGTAATGAAAACCAACTTGTGATTTAATCTATCATGGCCTTTGTATTTATAGATAGGGCTAGTTCTAGTCAAACTAGAACACATCAACAAATGAGCCCAATTAATTAATCTAATTAATTAATTTAGTCCAATAAATGATAAAGTCCGACCCAACTAATTGGACCTTGGACATTAATTCTTACAGTACAGACGTCGTCAACAATTGGACAGTTGATTCAACAATAAGACAGTTGGACACTCAAATCGACTATTCAAATTGTTTTCGACCAAATGAGAAACTAAATCAATATGTATCCTAAAAAATGTCATATAAAATTAGATACTAAATCGACATGCATTCTCAACAATGTCAAGATATCCAACCAAATGGGTCGTAACGAATCGATGTAATGTAACATTCAAAGCAACACACTAATAGACAAAAAACATACACCCACATATCTTTATAGTAAAATCAAAATTTATTTGGTTCAAACTTACTTACAATGGCGGTGAGCAAACTCGGTTGAGTGTTTGAGTAGGACGGCAATACGGTGATGGTGATGGTGATGGTGATGGTAATGGTGGCATGGTGGCAATTAAAAAAAAAAAAAAGAGAAAGAGAACCTAACAAAAGAAATACAAAGAGAAGAGGAGCGGCGGGTTGTGTGGGTGGATGTGGAGGAGAAATGGTAAAGTTAGAGATATATGATATAAAAGTTGGAATGAGAATAAATTGATAAAAATTGAAATTTTGATTGTTTTTAATGGTATTTTTTAAGGGTATTTTCATCTATTTTTTTTTTCAAATTTGGCTACGTTGTCAAAACTTTTCAAAATTGAGAATATTTGAAATGGTAATTATATTCACACTACATTTTTTATTATTCACACCACGTTGTAATTGCAATAAAGATCCTCCAATATTTGATATTTAGACACTTATGTCTCTAATTTTTCTAATTTTTTCATTAACTTTTTTTTTTTCATATCTTGCCTCCGATGAAAATTTTTGTCTAAATATTCTGCTAATGTGCATTAAAATGAGGGAAAACTATTTTGTCAAATTTACGTATTTATTATTTATTTTAATTATGTAAAAATATTAGAGGCAAAAAAAATTTGTATGCCCTCCTAATCAGTTTTTTGGACAAAAATCATCATCAAAGACAAATATAAGACGTGCAAATTAATAGGTTGATGATAAAAAATTACTAAAAAAAAGTTAGTCATAAATGCAAAAATAACTAATAGTTAGAGACTTTCATTACAATTAGAATATAGTGTACTTAACAAATAACCTCGTGGTAATATAATTACCCTATTTCAAAACTACAGTTAAAACTTGATATTTTGTCTAATTTTCTATTAAAAATACATTTGTCTCCTTTACAAAGTATGTTTATTGTATTTTTAGTTGCGTTTTCCCAACCCCTACTCATCGATAGATTCTCGAGCAGTGCCCGAGTAACAAGCGGAGGATGCAAGGAAGGAGAAGGAGAAGATTTATAGAAAGAAAGTGATTGTCATTTTTAACAAAATTAAATTAGATATTGTATGTTCGAAAAAGACCTTTTAAATGTAATTCAAAAGTGTTTACTGTTAGAAATATAATCTATATTCTTTAATTACATATACATAATTAAAGAAAACCATTTATCATTTCAAAATTACCAAGTATGATTAATTCAGAAGAATACATGTCTCCATTGATGTTGAAATCAAGAGGGTTGGATCTTCCGCAGTCTAATCACCTCAATAATGCTCAATAGAATCTCTGTCTATAATGGTGTAGAAGAGAAGAGCAAAAGTTGTGATTGACCTGGGGACCATAATCCTATTTATGATGTTCTGTATATCTTAGTCTAATTAGAAGTCCATCAATTCTAATTGGACTAGGATCCGGTCTCTACACATTACAAAGCCCGTACTCAGTTTAAATGTTTCTAGGGCTCAATAAAAGATCACTTAATAGTCCTATTAATTAGATATCCCATATAATTGCAATACAATATGTAGCATATTATAGAGATAAATAATCCAACAATCTCCCAGTTGGGCTACATATGTTATCTAAAACAATTATAACTTAATATTTATATGTACACTTAAATTGCTATCTTGCCTTGAAACATCTCCGTAATTACAATCTGGTCCATTTACTATATCAGCATGAGATCAAAGCGGCCTTCGTCACATTAATCGGTAACTAAACCCATCAATGGTCATCATACCAACATATTCAATGATATAGATCGAGTATGGATGTGTAGCATGGAAATTACATGTAATGTGATCTTAACACATGTCTATTTCCAACTGGTCCTACTTTATTCTTTAGTGAGATCATGTCAAAGCTTTCCAATCTTAATGTTAAACCACAAATAGAAAGACCAAATTGAGAGATTGGTAACAACTATTATATTTTATTCTACATAAAATAATCATAAAGTGTGTCTATTACTGAAAAGCATCAAAATACAAACTCCCACTAAACCAGCACATCATCAAACGATACAACACCCGTATGAGCTATATGCTCGTGAAACACATTGGGCGATAAACCCTTGGTGAGCGGATCCGCAATTATAGAGTTTGTGCCAATATATGCTCTATAGACACCTGACTACTCTGAACTCTCTTTTTAACAACAAGAAACTTGATGTTTATGTGCTTCGACTTCGTAGAGTTTCTATTCTTGTTTGAATATAGCACAACCGATTTATTGTCACAATATATCGTCAATGGTCTTTCAATACCATCCACAACATGCAGCCCAGTGACAAAATTTCACAGCCATATCCCATGATTAGATGCCTCATAACAGGCTATGAACTCAGCTGCCATGATGGATCAAGCTATGAGCGTCTGCTTAACACTCTTCCAAGATATAGCTCCACCAACAAACACATAAATATAGCCGACGTGGATCTCTTACTGTATTGGCATCCAGCAAAATCGGAGTCAGAATACCCAATGATCTCCTAATGATCTGACTTCTGATAGGTGAGCATGAAATCTTTTATTTTCTGTAACTATTGCATAACCCTTTTGGCTGCTTTTCAATGATCCATCCTAGGGTTACACAAATATCTGCCTATTAATCCCACTATGAACGCTATATCCGAATGCGAACATACTTGAGCATACATAAGACTCCCTATAGCCGACGCATAAAGAATCTTTCACATTTATTTCACCTCAACCTCATTCTTGGGACATTGACTGAGGCTAAACTTATCTCCTTTAGCAATGGACGTATCTCCCAATTTACAATCTTTCATGTTGAATCTGCTAAGTACCCTTTCGATATAGCTCTTTGTGATAACCCAATGATACCCCGAGAGTGATCTCGATGTATCTGTATGCCTAATATAAAAGAGTCGTCCCCAAGATCTTTCATTTTAAAATTCTTAGTTAGAAATCTCTTGGTTTCGTGCAATAAGCCTATATCACTGCTAGTTAGCAGTATATCATCGACATATAATATCAGGAAGATATATTTACTCCCACTGAACTTATGGTACATACAATCATCAACTGTATTTACCTCAAATCCAAACGAGATAATGACTTGATGAAATTTATAATACCATTAACGGGAAGCTTGCTTGAGACCATAGATGGATTTCTTCAATTTGCAGACCATTCTCTTTGGATCACTTGATACAGTGTTTTTGGGCTGCACCATATATATCGTTTCCTCAATATCACCATTGTGAAATGCAGTCTTTACATCCATCTTATGTAAGTCCAAATCAAAATGAGCTACTAATGCCATTATTATCCTGAAAGAGTCTTTCGATAAAACTAGAGAGAAAGTCTATTTTATAATCAATGCCTTCTTTCTTAATGAAACTCTTGACAACAAGACGGGCCTTATATCTCTCAACATTGCCTTTTGAATCCCTCTTGATCTTAAATATTCATTTACAACCACTGGGTTTCGCACCTTTAGGCAATTTGACGAGATCCCAAACATCATTGTCTTTCATGGTTTCATCTCATCTTCCATGGCATCAACCCACTTTTGAGAATTAGAACTCTGTTTGGCTTGATGGAAGTTGATTATATCATCTTCCACCACTCCTATGTCAACCTCATGTTCAAGGAGAAAGACGATATAGTCATCCAGAAATGCCATTCTCCTTTCTCTAGTGGATCTTCACAATGGCATTTGTTCTTGAGGTTGTTGAGTTTGCTCATTAGGAGCAACAACTTCATTTTGGATAGGAAAGTTGTCAACCTTGTCTTGATATTCTGGATTCATTTCTTGAACAATGTCAGTGATCTGATCATTGTCAATAGCGACAGCAGTAAGAGAAGCGAGTTCCTCTTCAAAGACGATGTTCTTAACCTTATATTTCTCTTCAAACTCAATATCCTCAAAGAATTTTGCATTTGTAGTCTCAAAAAAGGACATAGTCGAGGGATTATGGAATTTATAACCCCTGGACCATTCTGGGTATCTAACAAAATAGCTGCTTACAGTTCTTGAGTCCAATTTCTTTTCACTTAGCCTATAAGGCCTCGTTTCAGCTGGACATCTCCAAATGTGCAAGTGCCTTATACCAGGCTTCTTGCTAATCCAAAGTTCATAAGGGGTTTTAGTTACTGCTTTATTTGAAATTCTGTTGAGGATGTATGCTACAGTCTTTAACGCTTCTCACTATATGGATGATGGTAAAGAAGAATGATTTACCGTGTCCTTAATAATAACTTAAAAGTCCATATAGCCTCAATTGCAACTTATTTACCGTCGCCCACAAAGATGAATCTTTCAGCATCAATTGGCTGTCGGCACCACATACAACCTTGTATAGACACACTTATGTGAGTGATAGCACCAGAATCCATCCACAAAGTGTGTCTAGGTACAAAAGCTAAATAAATTAACTTTAGAACAAACCATAGTGATAATCATACATTTATTAACACGCCATGCAACGTAACTGGGGCATTTTTTATTTATGTATCCACCCTTCTTGCAAAAGTAACAGGTGAACTCCTTATCCTGTTTCTTTCACTTTATGTTGTGGTGTCCCAATTGCAGTTTACTTTTTTTCTTTTTCTTTTTTTGTCTTGAAGAGTGGTTGATGAGTTAGTACTTTTAGTCCTCTTACGCTTAAGTCTTTCATCTTCTTGTACACAATGAGATATGAGCTCATTAAGAGTCCATTTATCTTTTTGGGTGTTGTAACTAATTTTAAATTGACCGTATTGTGCAAGAAGAAAAATCAAAACCAGATGCACGAACAAGTCCTTAGACAGCTCTAATTTTAGTATCTTTAGTTTGGAAGTGAGATCAGACATTTCCATAATGTCCTCTATTACGTTCTTTTTTTCTTTATACTTCATTGAAACAAGGTGATCCAAAAGAGGATTTGTTTCAGCCTTTTCGTTTTTGGCAAAACACTTTTCAATTTCTTTAATGAACATCTTAGCATTTTTCTCCTCAGATGTAGGGCCCCTAAATGTTTCTGGAATGGAACGTTTTATGATAATAAGACTTATGCAGTTAGAATGATCCCAATTTTTAAGTCTCTTTTATCCTCAGTGGAACTTTCATCAGTGAGTGTATGAGGTCGTTATGTCCAAAGCGCAAGGTCAAGATCCATGTAACTGAGAACAATCATAACGTTCTCTTTCCAATTCTTGAAATTTGTGCCATTAAGCACATTGATGAAAATAATGTTAGCAGATATTGTAGAAACAGAAGCAAAAACTGAAAACGAGAGAATATATCAAGCTCACAATCAATGATCATGTCATAACATATGTATGACAAATTATATATCGGTGGGCCCATTACAAGATACCTAGCACAACATTGATATTTAGTCTTTGGACAGAAATATCAACTTGTAAGTGGTACTCTCTGTGTAGTAATCAAATGTTGACAAATAATCTGTCAAACAATAAATCTTTCTTTGGACCGACTTATTGTCCACATGAAAATTTTATAATTGTCACATATTTATTACCACAGGTATATATGCCATTTGGCCAAATAGAAACCTTCATTTGGGCCGGTCATTGTTCGCATAAACAATAGATACCCACATCTTAATATTTCAAAATAAGCAAATCTACGCGATAGAGGTTACTTTGGCAACGTATCGTTTCAATTGATTTATTTTGAAATATAAGACAATTAATTTAATGATCTGAAGATATTTTAAGGATTAAATTCGAAAATTCACCTTAAGGGCCTAAGATTTTAAAATTTGAAAACTTGAAGGACCTAAGATTTAAAATCCAAAACCTTAAGGATTAAATCTGAAAATCCAAAAAACATGTATTTTATTGGTAGGCCCATCACAAGATATCTAGTACAACATTGATATTTAATCTTTGGACAGAAACATCAACTTGTAAGTGGTACTCTTTGCGCGGTAATCAAATATAGATAATAAATCTGTCAAACAATAAGCTTTTCTTTGGACCGACTTACTGTCTACATGAATTCTTTATAATTATCACATATTTAATGCCATATATGTATGCTATTTGGCCAAACAATAACATTTCTTTGTGTCGATCATTGTTCGCATAAGTAACAGATATATTCATCTTTATATTGCAAAATAAACAAATCAATACAATAGAGGTTACTTTGGCAACGTATTGTATTAATATTATTCACTTCGAAATAAAGGATATTTGAATAAGTAATTTGAGAATTTTCGAAGAAAAAACTTTAAGATTTAAAACTTAGATGATCTTAGAGTTGAAATTTTAATACTTTAGGGATTTAAAATTTATGATTTATGAAATTTTGAGATTGAATCCCAAAGTTCAAAACTTTAATGGCCTTTCTTTGAAGAAATTTTAAAACTTTAGAATTAAAATTGAAAAATTTAAAATTTTATTGGCCAACTTATGAAAAATTTCAACTTTAAGGGCTAAATTATTAAAATCCCATAATTGAAGGGTTATATTACTTAACATTTAAAACTTTAGGACTTAGTTTTAAATCATCATAACCTAAGAGATTTAAATAATTAAGTTTTAAACTTTAAGAAGTTAATGTGCAATATAACCCAAATCTCCAAAATTGCACCATAATCCTTGAATTAATCAAATTTACATTGGAGGTCCGTTTCCAAAAAACAAAATGTAGCAGCTAGGGTTTTCAAACCCTAGCGCAACAACGCAGCCGCCCTCTAGATCTGATGGGCGGCGGCTCTTCAGCAGCAACAGCGCCTGCCCGGCGCTGCTATTTCCTTACAGCAGCGCCGGCGCGGCGCTGCTGTTTTCTTCTTGCCAAGCAGCGCCAGCGCGGGGCTGCAAACCGCAGCGCCTGCTGCGAGCAGCTCCGGCGGGGGCTGCATCCTCTTCCAGCAGTGCCGGCGGCGCTGCTATTCCTTTTTTTATTTTTTTTTTTAAGTTCTTTATAGCCGTAATTTAATCCAACATCATCAAATGATGATTCATGATCAACGATTCAAGAACATTCATTAAAAAAAATCTAAATCTATAGGATCTAAAATCACAATTCCAGTTGTTGACTTCCAAAAATGGTGTCAACACGAACTCCACGCCACCTCCGCCACGTGTCTTTTCTTTTCTTACACCGCCATGGCGTAGTTTATTCAACCACGCGTAGATGAGCGCCGGGGCCGGGTGGAAATATGACCAAAGGACAAGGACACTCTTGCGATAGAGGTGATTGTTTGAGAAGCACTAACTAACGATTTTTCAAGTGGTTATCACACTCGAAGAATAATTAGTATATAGAGGCGATATTTCTTTGTGAGAGTAATATTTTAACATCATTTTCTTGTGGAAATATACTTAGTATTTATAGGTAAATCTCTCAAGAATGATTTCCTTCGATGTGAGACACGTGTTCCCATTTGAGAGGTTCTTAAGTCATATCTTTGGTGTTATGTCATTAGCATTAATGAGGAAATAGCTTTCGGTCGCACACTAAAGATTATATGATTGTGATGTGGCGCAGCAAGCGATGCTAGCCCATCAGTCTTTTAAGATTAAACTATAGGTTTGGTGGAGTAAGACTTCTTGAGCACGCAACCAGAGTCGGTTATTCAAGCTCCTACCCCCTGACCTCGAAAAATCTACCCCTCGGCCCAGACCGCCTCGAAGAAGGGTTAAGGCATATTGATTTTGACCATGCTTACATGGGGTTTGAGTGGGATTATCTTTGCTGCGGATTACTAGGTAGATCGATGCATAACACAGATATATATATATATATATATATATATATATATATATATATATATTATATATACACACCATAATATAACTTTGTGGAATAAAAAAAGGAAAAAGACTCCATGCCTTAAAAGAAGACTTCCTGCAAATTTTCATAATCCACAACATCAAAACATAATTTGTTCTACAGTCGATTACTTGATAATTTATTCTCATGAATAAAACAACTCAAAAATTCATATACACACAATAATTTTTACTATAAAAAATCTTTTCTTCATGTATACAATTTGAGCATTTAATAAATTGGTTAAAATAATTATCATACTGATAATTCAACATGATATTGACTCTAATACCAATTGTTAGAAATATAATATATATTCTTTAATTACATATACATAATTAAAGAACCCATTTATCTTGTCAAAATTACCAAGTATGATTAATTCAGAAGAATACCTGTCTCCATTAAAGTTGAAATTGAGAGGGTTGGATCTTCTGCAGTCTAATCACCTCAATAGTCTTTCAATGGAATCTCTCATCATAATGGTGTAGAAAAAAATAAAAAGTTGTGATTGATCCAGGGGGACCATAACCCTATTTATGATGTTCTGTATATCCTAATTCAATTAGAAGTCCATTAATCCAAATTGGATTAGGATCCAATCTCTACATATTACAAAGTTCATACTCAGTTTAGATGTTTCTAGGGTCCAATCAACAGATCACTTAATAATCCTATTAATTAGATAGTCCATATAATTGCAATACAATATGTAGCTCATTATAGAGATAAATAATCCAACATTTATCACTTTAGCAATTACAAGTGAGTTATCATACAGATTTAAATATATGATTAAAATTATCATGATTTTTTTTTTTAATTCCATTTCTTAGTCAAAAAATTTGTTCTTGTGGCTGAATAATAAAAAGAAACACATTGAACATACACTACAAGCCAGTATCAATGTATGATCAAAATGAATTTCAGTTAGCATATTCTTAAGCAACCATTTGATTTGACCAAGAAAAACAAGAAATAATGTTAAATCAATATCAAACCATGTCACCATTGGTTTCCTAACCGAATTGAAGAAAAAAAAATTGGAAAAAACTAAAATACATGAGAATAATATTTAGAAGCTAAAATCTAATTATGAATCGGAGAGGATTCGATCACAGAAACAGGTGGTGTTAAAGTTGGCGATGAACCAGGCGATTTTGTTCCGGTCGACGGGCAATTGACTGCATTAATACTTCTTATGTCCTCTAACATTTTCACCACATCAGCCATTTTAGGTCTCTTCTCCGGAATTCTTTCCACGCAACTCATGCCTATTTGCAACATCGTGACTATCTCCTCCTCTATGTTCGGATACCTCAAAAGCTCGATGTCGAATACTTCACCAGTCCATTCCTCGTGAACGACAGAGTGAACCCACCGGACTAAGTGGATGACCTCATCGCTGCCAGTGGCATGGACGGGGGACTTTCCTGTGAGAAGTTCGAGTAGCAAGACTCCAAAGCTGTAGATGTCTGATGCCTGTGACACCTTCCTGAAGTCGGTGACTTCAGGGGCACGATACCCTGCAGTCCGAATTACTGGTGGCACGACTGGACTCATCAACGTTGCCAAGCCAAGATCAGACACGCAACCATATCGTTGTGAGTTGAGGAAGATGTTTGAGGATTTTATATTTCCATGAACAAGCGTCCCACCACTCTGTGAATGGATGTGAGCAACACCCCTTGCTGCACCAATTGCAATTCTTAGTCGGCTTTCCCAGTCTAAGGGAAACTGGTCCTCAACGCTTTTTCCTGCAAGAATGAGGATTGTATCAGAGTTCGGTCACTACATTAATTCTGAGATATCTAAACATGGATAAAGAGTCCATAGCCACAGGGTACTCCAGCGAAGTTATTTCACTATTACATCAGACGTTTGGCAACCTTAAATCCAATGGAGTTTACTGCAAGAACTATAGAAAATGACCATGAAGCTAAAAATGAGAAAATGTGATCGGAACAAAACCGTAAGCTGAAAAAGCTAATGTCACAAACTATTTATCATAGACAATTTCGAAAACCGAGTTTATTGCACTTTTATTTGTTCTGTCTTTTTATAGCAGCACATCG